>OY728160.1:1010372572-1011622572 GCA_963277665.1 Viscum album
AGATATAATTTCATTTCCATTTCAGTTGCTCTACGAGAATCCCAATGGATTTTCCCCATACCTTCGATATGGAGAATATTTTTTGAATCAATTATCTCATTAGTAAATATTGTTATTAAAATTCATTTAACACTAAATATTACATCATTTTGTAAGGTAATAATTCTTATTTCACGCATTTGGATATCATTAAAGTTGTTTTTATTGATATACATGTGTTATGAGAGACCATTGTCATGTAATTTAAGATTTCCACCTTTATCTTGCTTATAATCCACCATAACCACAATTTATTTCATAGAAACACGTATACACTTTATAGATTCTGAGTTATCATTCATCTAAAAAATTTCATCATTATTGTGAGACAATTGTTAGTGGTATTTCATGGATTATCACACCTCTATATTGGTACCTTAAGAGAATTATTGTATTATTCTATTAAGAATTCCCTATTAGATATTTTTAAAGTTATCTATTAGAAATATCAACTTGACCACACTTGAATAATTACCTCTCTTCAAATAAGTGAGTTAAAATATTATACCACCACCCAATGGATTATTATTTATAGACTCCATCATAATATAATTTCCTTCAAAGAAACGTATACTCATTTAGAAATATGGTTCACAAAAATATTAACACTAATTTGTTTTATGATTTTTCATCCACGAATTTCAAAAAAAGTCATTAGGCTTAAGAGTATCATTATTCACCATGGATTTTCCATTAGGTGTACCCATAATGTTCGTTTTCTATTAAAAATATTTGGGCTATTAATTTTTTGACTCATTTCTATTAATTTTTTGACTCATTTATAGTAGTGGATCTAAATTGTTTCTCCCCTTATAAGTTAAATTGGTAACCTTATTAAATTTCTTTCTATTTCTAAAACAATTTTGGTTTTAATATATTCATCTAATACTATAGTTCCTGTAATTATAAAATATTCATTGATTTTATTAGAAGTAAAAATAACTTTTATAGATTATTTTGAGATGTAATAAACTTATTTGTTGAAATTTAGAAAATAGTTAATTCTTAGAATCATCTAAAATCACCTTTAATGCCTTCATGACCTCATTTTTTAGTTTGATTTTCTATGGAATTCTTAATAATCATATATCTTTCATCATGATTTATATTGATATTACCTATCCTCTATATAAAATATAATTACATATCATTAATATTATATAATTCTGATGTACTTATGGATTCTTTAAAATTTTCATGATCATTTAAAAAAATGTTTTTTTTCGATATCATGTTTCATTATTTTAATCAAACATACCAAAATATGTATTCTAAATTTTAAATCATTAACTATAGATAACCTTAACTCTATCGAAGGTATTGATTTTATAAATTTTTTACCCAAATAAATCATAGCCATCTGATATATATAAATTATATTTTTAACCAAATATCACATGCCCCATATTGTTTTTCTAAAGAACAAATAATAGTTTTTAATTAAATTGAATATAATTGAAAATAAACATCCAAATAGCATCATTTTTTATAAAACGAAAACCAAATATTCTATAAATTTAATATATATTAATTTTATTATAGACAAAAAAAATTAATCATTCAAATGCTTCATGAAGGAAACTAGGGATAAATATTAGAATCTTCCCTTTGAGATGTATCCATGAGCTACCAAAATCAGTCAACATTGGGGATGGAATCTCCTTATAGTTTTGATATACTAGAATATATCATGGAGAAAGAATAATATGGAAGAGAAAATCAATATAGATAATGGACGGGAATAACATATACCACCTCTAACACAATCACAATAGATTTTATTCTTTATATAGGAATCAACGAGACAATTTATCCCCTCCTGGAATTTAATCATATGTTGTGAGATTTTTAATTATATCCATTCATTAACAAAAAAATTATTTCTCATAATATAAAAATTCATTCAACACATAAATATATAGTTTATTCTCCCATATGTTAAATATATTAATGAAATCCCATTTTGTAAGATTACTAAATGATAATGATTAGTGTTCAACTTCCATAATCCATTATTGTGTATTATATGAATCAAATAAAATGATCCCCATATAAAATTTCCCTATGAATAACACATGTTGTACACTAGAATAGGACTAAGAAATAATGATACAATATCATTATATTATAAGATAAAATATAACCCAAAAGCATAAAACATATATTTCCCAACATGTATATCACATTCCATGATATATCATATTATAATAATAAAATATAACAAAAAAGTACATAATATATATAATAACTGTTTTCGTATATACATTAATCAAACACTTAGTCAAAATTACAATATCTTATGTTCAATTTCCCCAAATATTATATCATATAAAAAAATAATTAAATCCTATTACAAAATCATTTTTGATATATTTAAAAAAGATTTTTGAATGATATTATAAAATATAAAATTTATCAAATAATATGTTATACATTGGGAATATCAATCTCAAACACCATTTATGATAAATAATTTTCACTTTTATAGCATCTTATTTAGTTTTGAAAAAATAAATTTGCATTCAATCAACTATAATTATTGACACCTAATTACTATTTAATGTTGAAAAAATTGAATTCATAAAAAGAAAAAAGTACGAAAATACTTACCTTAAGAAAATAATTAGTGATACTTTAGTAATAAAGAGATATTTAGTGATCTCTATCAAGTGGATGTTTCACAATACATATAGTAACATACTAGATCATTTAAAAGTTACTCATATTCACTTGACTCAATTTTCCAATATATAATTTAACTATCTAAAAAAACTATGTAAATCACATATATCTACTTAAATGTTCTCAATTATCTCTATGTATACACACAAAATAGATGAACATAATGCTTTTCATTATCCCAAATGGATGAATACATCAAGTTCCACTCAGATGAAAGATAAGTATATCATATATCTCATTTTTTATAAATGTGCACTCCCTTAGTCTAACTCAATCAAGGTCCCATATATAATTTCTTTAAAGTATAGAAAAAATACATTAATAATTTAAATCAATAAATGAAAATATTAGCCTCATTCCCAAACTCCCCAGGTTAGACATTCCTAGGAATTATATATAGAATGTATCAAAATATTATGGTTCTCGGATTAGATATCTTTTAAAAACATATGTATAGAGAAACTAGAATATTAACCATTCACCTATAATATACCAATGAGATAATTTAGAGACTAAAATTTTTCATATATTTTTTTCGGTACTTTATTGGTTATTTTTGAGACCATGCATAGAGGCAGCATGGGATTCTGAGGACTAGGGTGTGTGGAATAAATATTTATATTATATTAAATATATTTATAGTAATGAACATGTAGGTTTCCAAAATAAATGTTAAATAAATATTTAATTGGGGATAGATATGAAATTTGAGGCAACAATTACATTTATATTGTGTATTTTACCCTTGGTTTGATGTAAACTTTATCAGCACAAGGCATTTGTGGAAAAGTCATCGCGGGAGAAAAACAAATAAAATAAATTATTTTAATGTATCTTATAATTTTGAAGCATAATAATCTTTTAAACTAAAATGATTATGGTGGGATTATTATGTTTATATGTTAAAACATTGATATCTAGACGAATTTTGGGGGATATTATAAGGGTGAATTATAGGAAGAACGTAGTTCGACAATCAGTGTGCAATTGGACATGAGGATCTCTCAAATGAAAATGTCATGGAATTATTCATCATTATATAGTATTCTGAATGGAGGTAAGATCTTTTTTCTTTTATTTAAACCTATTTTATGATTCCAATGATAAATGTGAATTAATCAACTATAGAATTCGTTCTCATATCACATGTATTTTGGGTACATGATAGATTTACTTGGGATTAGGGAAATTTCCTGGTGATTATTTATTAATATCATTATTCACTATTCCGCTAAAAAATGATACCAACATGAACATTATATTAGGATCATTCTACATGTTTATGACTTAAATATTCTTCCCCATTTCTACATTTATCACATGAAAACCTCTTAATCTTCCATTCACAGATACTGATAAATCAATCATTTCAAAACCATTTCCTAGTGAAATTATTTTATATTTTATACCCCAAATCAATAGAACGTGAGAATCCTATATTGGTTTAAGTGATAGAAAATCATATTGATTTATGATACCCAATTTCATGCTCTTCAGTGCACTATGATTGATAGTGTTTGATGGTATTTGTTGAATGGATTTAATGGATAGATCATAGAGTTTATTGATTACAAGGCTCAAAAGATGACTGTGAACAGTTTCTGCATAGGGTGTGGCCATATTGATGGATATAGGTGCATATTATTGCAAGGGATCCTGATCTTTAATTTTGTAGATATTCCAATGTACAAAACATGTATAGTAGTCCTCTAGGCATTTTGGGACCCTCAAAATGGTATCTGCGTTTCCCGGATCATGTTATGAATCACTCTTCTTATTAACCAATCACAAGATGTGTGATCACTTTCCAGTTGGCTAGGTGTGTAACTCAGATAGTACACGAACATGACTATAATTACACTGTAATAGAAACATTGTGTACTCTAACCCCAACACAACTATGACAAATGTACACAAGAAAATCCATGTACATGGAAATGAGTATTATTACATGGTTATGGTAATGATTTTTAATTTCTCATGTACATGGGCATGAATTGATTAAACAAGGAATACATGGTATTGATTTTCCACACCATGTACTAGTATTACCCATCATGTAGTCTTTAAATGAATGAATTAAGCCATTTTCCTCTATATATTTGAAATTATTTCTCAGGGTATGTTCCCTATATACAATACCTAGGTGTTATTATGTAATAACATCTTACACAAAGTATTGCGATCTTTTCTGCAGGACTTCTTGAATAGTGTTGTTGGAATCACTCTGTGATAACTTGAGTGATCCTCTATTATCTTCAATACCTAGGTGGAGTTATTGGTCTCGATGTGACCAACAATATGTGTGAATCAATTATCTAATTAGTGGGTTATTCATTATTGAGTTTTGGGAATACCTCATGGACTTGGGTCTGATCATTATCTATGTATATTTTCTCTTTATACCTCCAACATATTCTTCCATGGTTGAGACCTGATTAGAATGACCTCTCATAAGGGAATCATCAGTGATAAATGACTCATGTATTGTGTTCTCTTGGATGAGTTCTATGTGGATCCTTTGAACATGAATCCTTGTATGGAATCAAAATTGTGACATTTCCTTGAGACTATGTGTTATGGTTGGGTATATCTGGATATTATTGTAATATGTGTGTTTGAGATAAACATGTATAGAGCTAACTGTTATTCCTTTTATCATATTCCATATTATTTAGAGGTGTCGTACTCGGTATTATTATACTCACACCTACAAGGGATTTTCCTTAATTGTTCATTTTTTTGTGAAAGCGAACAACCTTAAAAGGATTCCTAGAGGTACCATGACTAGGAAGTTCTTAGGGATTCAAAAAAAACATAGGTGTGTTATTGGGGTTATAATTATAGTAGTCCCTATCTTTACTTTCTGGTTGGACATATTTTCTAACTCATAATGTTGGGTGTGAATTTTTCCATATTTACATTTTTATTTCTTGTCTTCATACATTCGTTGTGTGATTTAGATATATTCATGCATTATTTATCAGTTTTTTACATATTATCATTGCATGGACTTGGATATGTGTTCATGTGTACATATACCTTAGGCTAAGGCAACCCATGTTAGTGATATTCTTACTCAGTGCTAGTCACCAGCCACTATCCTATTATGGTAGGGATTAGGGAGTCATGAATGTAACCTAATTGGAATGATTCATAATTTAATGGTATTATAGTAGGTTCTTCTACCCCAGTACAGGGGTCTACGAGATTGTTTTGTAAAAACATTGTTAAATTTTTCAAGTTCTTCTATCTAGTCATGGACTCTTATGTTGGTGTGGCAACCGACATATCCATACATCAAAACAATAACTAGTTTCCTTTCGACCTACTACAAGAGGAACTAGTACAAATAAAAATGATGTTACATGAATCAAATAAGAATGTGGTGTGGTTTGCATTTGTTTGATAAGTCATCTCCCCATATATACACATAGATCATGGTACATATTTTTTATTTCTATATTTCTCTATGATGTATCCCATCACGGATTTAAAATTAGGATCTTAATGACATTCCCTCCAGTGATGAGGCATCAATAGAAGGACTAGTTAAATTTGATTTACCACTAGGTGGTGAAACATCTATGGAACCTCCTATTGAGTAGTTGTTTATACTCGCAATAATAGAATATGTTTTGTGAAGGTTGAGAACACATAATGAGTTTTAGTAACAGTGATCCCTTGAGTTCTGAGGTCATCCCAAAACACTTGTGGTGATGATTTTCTTGAGGAGGTGAAAAGAGTTTTCTATATTGTTTGGACATTGTCAAATCTGATAGAGGTTGTAACAGTAAACCTTCCCTATGGATTAATAAGTACATGGCGGGCTTTAGTGACATAGTATTTTGGGGATGAGACTATAGCATGGTCAATGATTGAGAAAATTTTCTAAGATAAGTTATATCCATCTTGGTTGAGGGTTTTACCAATCCTAGAGTTTATATATCTTTATAAGGGTATCATGAGAGTAGCAATGTATTCATCGTGGTTCTCCATCCTCTCCATGTACAAGATTTATATGGTCTGTGGTATGTTTTTCTAGTATTAGAGCTTCTAATGATGATTACATAGAGAAATAATATAAATTTTTATACCTTTTTGAATCCCTAATTATGCTTGGTTGACAGAGAATGTTGTAGTGGTTAAAAGATTCTTGGTTGAGCAGATGCAGACAGTGGTTTCCTACATTGGGCATATAGAATTAGAGACTATAGACGAAGGGAGTTGACAATAGTATTAGGAACCTAGACATGTGAGGAGTATCAATAGGAGTCACCATGTTAGAGGGTTTGTGGTTCATGGATCAAAGTATGGATACAGTAATCCTTGGGATAGTTGGTGACTCTTGTGATGATGGGAGGCATCATGCATGAGATTTTCTGACCTACCATAAGACAGACATGGAGACTCTAAATAGTATATTGAGGATAAGTTTGTGACTTGATTATATATTACCATAGGGTGGTGGAAAAGAAAGTATACCTAGTAGAGTAGATAACAGTAGTCACACTTCAAATTTTTACCACCACCCCCTCGAGGTGGTCCACACAAAGCTAAGGTAGCTAGTGGTAGGGTCTTGTACCGCTGCTGGCGGTCAAGGATTATGACCCATAGGATCCAGGAAGGATATGAGGTATGAACTATGTCTTATCTATGTCAGATACAATACTGATAGACTGATTTTTTAGTTATTACTTTATTTCCACATACCACGATCATAAATTAGAGATTCTGTTTGAGTACTTTACTCAACCTTTGAATTTGGAGACTCATATTGGAGATGAATTAGAAATCACACACATGTGCTAATAGTGTGAACAAACTCATGGTGGCATGAGTTTCTATTGTTACATATCTTTAGTAGAAATGATTCCTAATTACATCATCTTTGGTATGGGATGGTTATCTAAAATTTCTTCCAAGATAGAGTATTTTCGGTAGCCGATGTGGTTTCTCCATATAGATGGGACCAATATTTTTTTTTTGATGAAATGAAAACCCATTGAGCACAAGAAAAACTATAACAGATGATGTATTATAATATTACTCATAAGTTGGATTGAATGACCCATGGTGTAGTGGATGTTATGAGATTTTAGTTCCCTATATTTTTGGTGGAGAATGAGGATGTATTTTTTGAGAATGTTCCATGGTTACCTCCCCACTAAGAGATATAAATACTCATTGATCTAAAAAATGGTATGACCCTGATATCCATGCCCACATATTAGACGGACCACATGGATATTTTTAAGATAAAGGTGTAGCTTGAAGTCAATTAGAGCAATGGATTTTTTCGATTGAGTGTTTCATCCAAGGATTCCACAGTATTTTTCACCAAGAAGGTAGACAAGATCATGATTGTTTGTGTGGATTATCATCACCTATACAAGGTGACTGTAAAGGAAAATTATACATTAGCTGGAATTGATGATATATTTTACCCATTGAGAGTAGAATGATTGTTCTCAAATATTATCCTCAGGCTAGGATATCACCAATTTCATGAACAGATCAAGGATATACCGAATATGGAATGAAGTGTTGTTGTAATCACTTAGTGTACATGGTGATTCCTTTTGGAATATTGAACTCCCCGGAAGTGTTCATGGAACCCATGAAATTGATCATTCATAACTTCTTAAATTATTTTGAGTTTGTGATCATCGATACAATCCTGGTGTCCTTGGTATCCTAGGAGGATCACTTGAGAAACTTGAGTATTGTTTGAGATATACTATGAGAGCACCCGTATTATGAGAAATCATAATGTTGTAGTTTTTGATTTTGGAGGTCCAATTTCTCGGAAATGTTATCCTTTGTTATGGTGTATAAGTGATGCGAGGGGAGGGTCCTTTTGGAGAAGACAATGAGCAGAACCTGCATGATTCTCTCTTTCAATTGGTGACAATGGCTCCCACATCACTGAATTCTCCCCCCATGGAGGTGGAGGGGGCGCCGTCATCCCTTTGGGAGATAAGGGACCTCATTTTGTCCCTTCTCCAATCTTGCTTTGGTTACCCATTTTCTGAAAGTATCAATATGCCCTAAAGAGCCAAAAAATATTGATGGACTTCCGAAACTTCCGATTTAGACTAATGAGTTCACAGAAACTTCATCACTACAGAACCTCACATTGGATTCTCGATTTAAGAAGAGGGTTCCTTCTATTAATGCATTTGACCAATTCATCGTATCCTCTTTGGGTCTTCAATAATGGGTGATATTTTTCTTTCTTAATAGCCACCATATCATGATTCGCTTTGAATCATATGTGGACCTCATCAAATCCTAGTTGAGGGCCCCTCATAACTTGAATGGTATTATCTTCCTCCTCTTATGCTTGTCCTTAGACTTCCATATGAAATGTGATTCACCCTGTGTGGAAGTCAGTGTATTCTTCCCCAATGTTCAATTACCTTTTCGAAATCCATCTATTATCAAAATGTTAGGTAACCTCATCAGTAGGTTTTTATGCTCTGATAACCACACTGAGGCAGTGTTCTATTCTGTCAATCCCTGGGTCTGGGTTAGAAGAGGACACATATTTTTTACCTTTCAAATTTGTTTGGGTCCCTGTTGGTGAGGAATATAGGTGAATGAAAAAGGTGGTTTATGAGAATTTGACTGACTTTTCTTCGACATGAAATCGACTGGGACACTCTTTGGATGTTTGTCGAAGGGGACCCCAAACCCAGCTGTTGGAGTCTCACCGTCGGAAATCATTGGTTGTAGCAAGGTGGTAAGAAGTTTAAAAGGGTAAATATTCTATGGTTTACCATGGGGCGGGTTCGAAATAAATGAATCATGGATGAAATGGATTCATTCGGGGATCCTAGACATTGAATCCATTAGAGAGAGATGTCTTGGAGGGTGTTCAGAAGGTGGCTGAGGTGAGAGTTCTTGGTCACGATTAGATGGAAGATACAGTTATCCAAGCGAATCTGAAGGTGTCTAAAGTATTTAAAAGGCTGAGGAAGGATTTGGAGGGCCCTTCCAAGCTATTTTTACAAAAGTATTTTGATTCGATCCTTGTGGAGGATCAGGTAGAACAACACTAGAATGGAGCTACAGAGGATAGAGAGAAGCTGGTGGAAGGAGAGGGGTTCATCTCTACATTGGATGTGGCAAGTCCAGTCCGAACTGTAAAGACTAGAAATTTCCATGGAAAATGTTTTTACTTAAATACATGGGAGTTTTATGATTTTGCGAAAATTGAAGGTGTGTGATTCTGAGGCCTGGTGTGCCCGGAATCAATTTCTTAAGTTTTGTTCAGGTACGTTCTGTAAACATACGAGTTGGTTTTTAAAGCATCTGAACCGGTGCTTGGAATTGAAATCTGAGGGCACCGTCGAACTCGTTGTGTCAGTTTTCACTTAAGAAGAATTTCATCTTAACGGGAGATGGTCGGGAATAAAATAGAGTTTTTGGGTTTTAAGTGGGAATAATAAAATAAAATAAGTACATGTATTATTTTATTTTATTTGTTATAACCACCATGTGGAATTTGGAGGTGGGGACCACATCACCTTATCCTCACATGAGAGGTTATGGTTATGGGGCCCGCCCGAACCTAATCTCCTCTTCATGTTTGTTGTGGTGGTGACCACCTAGGATTTAAACCCCATTGAAACATCCCATTAATGGACAAACCCTCAAACTTCCAACAAGTGTAGGGGAAGCCTCTTAAAATCCCCTATCACATAATGTGCCTCATTCTCCTAGTTAATTAATTGGGAAAACACTTTCAATTAATTAATTAAACCATTTGAATATTGTGCCAACTATTTAATAGGATATCATAATCTATTATTTCATGATTGGAATTTTTCAACTTGGTGGAACATTGGGGAGGAAAGAGCTTGGGGAGAAAACCTCTCGCCAATGAAGAATGAAGAACACGTTCATCCAATGAAGAATTCCGGTGAGGATCGTCTACAACTCCCTTCCTTGAAACCTCCATTGACATGGGATGTATTTGACTATGACAATCTGTCTTTTTTCACGCAACTCCATAAACGAACAAAAAACAAGGTCGGTTTGTGTTTTGATTTGAGAAACATTTATTCTTCCATCCATGATTGTTTTTCTTGACCCGATTGCTACCGAACTAATGTGGAAGGACTGGGCTAAATAAACACGGCCTGATTCCCTCTACCGTTCGTGTGAATGTTTGGTGTGTTCTTCACGTTCTTCATGGGTGATGAACAATGGATCGTTGCGAGTCTGTTGTTTTCCGAAATCATCCCAAATAGAAGACCAAACATCACAACAACCTAGAGGAGGTGTGATGACGATAGTGATTGACAGATCGGATTGGAATGGGAAGGACCGTTCCTCGTCCATTCATTGAGAAGGTGCATCAAATCATTTTTTTAGAGCCGATCAGAGGCCCAAAAACACTGGAGATGACTACGGGATATCGGTGCGACCTAGTGTCTGATGTTTCGTGATGAACATTCCATCAGAACAATGAACGAACTTCACGGAAGGCACGCTGGCCGGAGGTGCCATTTCTGGAAAATTCCAAAATACACAGCGTGTACTTCTGATGAACCCGCAGTGTAGTATGGGCGTCATGTGGCTTGAGTTTCAAACATTATTCAATTAACACACGGCATGTGACCTCGGTCACATGACATGTATTCTCTACGTAGAATGGCCGAAGTGACTTCAAGAGACATGGCATTTATTCTGGGAAATACATAGACACTGGCAGAATTACACGGCCAAGAGGTAGCGCGTGTACTCTCTATACAGAATGGTAGAAGCATCTTTGTGATACTCGATGTGTATCCTGGGGATAGACGAACACGGGGTGGAGTACACGGGCATGTACTCCACCACAAGGCCAGGCATGGCCAGTGGCACGGGCTACCCCCTGTACCAGTTACACGGGATGGCGAACAAGGGTTGAGGCCATGTACTGGCACATGGCCAGCATACATGTAGCCGACCCCAGTTTCTTGGACACAGCATGTAACCATACCACACGCCGTGTATTTTATTTCCTACAGAAGCAGCCTTATGTCATGTGACATTGTACACAGGTACTACCCATGGTCTGAAGACACAATGTGTGCCTCATTCCTACACACCGTGTACTTTTTGGGAAGGGGCATGGTCATCTTGTCCTCGATATCATGGACTCGTTTTTTTAAGAATATCCCCCTATGATGTGAAGCACCTATGGGATATTTCTTCATGGCAATTCATGGATGTTGATGTATCGACACATGGATTAAGGACTGGACCCCCAAGAATCAAGCATGATTGTGCGGAAACCCTGTGGCTGGTTGTGCTCTGATGAATGTTCCTGGATCCTGTGTGGGTTCGACAGCTCTGACTATTGTTCCTAGATCCATTGTGGGTTTGATAGCTCTGACGACTGTTCCTGGATCCTGTGTGGGTTAGAAAGCTCCGACTAATGTTCCTGGATCCTATGTGGGTTAGACAGCTCTGATTACAGTTCCTAGATCCTGTGTGGGTTCGACATTTCTGGTTTCTATTCCTAGATCATGTGTGGGTTCGATAGAATAGATGATTTTTTGGCTGCATAAAATTATCTCTAACCTTCTACAAATGTTTTATACCTGTGTGAGATGAGTCAGTGAATTTTGTGTTTTACTATTGATTGAGATGGGTTACTGGATAACAAAGGTATATGTATGGGCATATTCCTTAGTAATGGTTATTCGTTGATTTCTTACTATGATGTTTATCCATGGTGGATTTTGAGAGACCTTGACAGTCTTGAGATCCCTACTGTGTATAACTATACTCACCCCTTCATGGGATATGTCCGCATCTCGTTGTGTTGGATGTAGACGACAAACCAATTTGAATGAGGCTGAGAGTACCAGGAATAGATAGTACCTAGAGGTGGGCCATACGATGTGTTGATACACGAAGGATATTGACAGACGTGGAGTGATGGGGAGGCTATCTGTACAAACCCTTCAGGTAGGATCTGTGGTGGATGATCCGAGTTCTTCTATTCACATTTCAGCTATTTTATTATTCTTAGTTGTACTTGTACTTTATAGTTGGCCTTGTATTTTTGGCCCCATTACTTTTTATCACTCTCTTGTTATAAATTTATACATAGTGTTTTTTATCCAGTTGTGTGCTCTATTGTGTGTGTTTAATGTTATAATGTCAATGCCTTCCCAGATTTAGGAAATAACGCCTTTCGTGCTAGTCGCCAACCCCTGGCCTATGGAAGCGGGCTTGGGGTAGTCACAACACGGGTCTCGGGGGATGTGTTATAGAAAATTGCTATCAAAGGAGACGGTTCTACTGTATAACATAAGACTCTGTTGTTTTCTGTGAAGCAATAGTGGTAAGGTTACTGACTGTTGTTTTCAGTTCAGGGTGTCTGGTGTTGGTGCGGTGGCTGACGTATCCATACACCAGGACCCTGATTTCTGATTTCCGACTCAGTGAATGAATAAGACCGATTGCATGTGTGTTTTGAAGAGTTTTCTTTGTGATCTCTTGGAGTCAGCTCACTAGGTAATACATTTTAACTGTGGCGCACCTGTTTCATTACAGGATTACTCCACACAGACAGCTATTCAGGGTTCCAAGCTTTGTACTAGATGGCAGCCCACCAAGCGATGAGGCCTCGGTGCAGGGACCTATCATAGTAGAGGCAGTAGTGGCACCACTACCCATTGGGCCACCAATGCCACCAGCCCCAGAAGTAGAGAGTGAACGTTGTATGAGCACATTTCATGAGTTCCAGTGCAAGAGGCCACCTAGTTACATGGGCGAGGCAAACCCGTAGGCAGCTGCGGATTGGCTGGAGGCTGTGGTGAGAGTCTTCAAACTTGTAGGGACACCAGCATACCTTATGGTTATCCGTGTCATGAGTCTCTTTCAGGAAATAATAGGCAGATGGGGCAACCTGATTCTCCATGTGCATGACATGGAGACACTTCTATGGGAAGACATCGAGAGCCTAATTCGGGCAGAGTTTGTCCCAGAAACCCTACGTGAAGTGCGGATAAAGGAGCTACTGCATCTACATCAATGTAGCATAACCATGACACAGTACTCAGAGAGGTTCACCGACCTCTCGCGCTACTCCACAGATATAGTGTGAGACCCATTCTTCAGGTCTCAGACCTTCGTGTAGGGGCTTAGGAAAGAGATCAGGGCTACGATGATCTCCCTTAGCATCCCGATGCAGGAAGGGGTGTTGGAGCGAGCCCTCTTAGTAGAGAGTTTCCCTGTTGAGCAGTCACCAGCAGCGAGACCCACCACCAGGAATCACGTAGTGGTGTTTTCTTTATCTAGTAGCAGACAGATGCTGCAGTGGTCCAAGCGGACCAGACCATCCAGTGGAAGACATCAGGACTCAGGTTCGGTAGTGCAAGGCACATGAGACAGAGCCATTCATTCGAGGAATATGCAGTGTTTCACATGCGGCGGGCAGGGTCACATGTCTCGTGACTGTCTGATATGTTGTTTGAATGATCAGAAGATAGTTGAGGGACCACCCATGCCGAGGCAGAGGTTCGATCGAGGTGGTCTGCAGGGAGCAGTCAGACGTGGCAGAGGAGCTAGTCATGCAGTTGGCAGTGGATGACATTTTGAGATGTTACCACTACCACAACCAAGAGGTCCACCCCGACCGTAGGGAGCAGGTGGAAAGGTGAGAGCTCAGCTCCATGCAGTTGAGGCTTACGATCACGACGCTCTGGAGATGATTCAAGGTACGATCTATGTATACTACACCGAAACTTTTGTTCTTATAGACATAGGTTCTAGTCACTCTTTCTTTTCCACTACCCTCATTCGGAGATCAGAGATTCCTACGGAGCGGTTGGCTCTATCTTTACGGCTAGAGACTCCAATGGAAGGAGATTCGACGATTACGCACTGGTGCTGGTAGTGTGAGCTTACTCTAGGTGGTGAGATCATTAGCTAGGATCTCATAGTAGTGGCATCGAGGTATTACAACGTCATCTTGGGTATGGACCGGTTATCTACAGTCCATGCCCAGATCAACTGTATTAGGTGCAATGTGCGGTGTGTCCACATAGATGGGACCATGTTTACCTTCATCTATGAGAAGGGGTCCTTTACAGCACATGGAAGACTTACTCGATGGAGGGTTTTGCAGATCACTAATTAGTTGGCCTACCCTACCCACGGAGGAGTTGATGTGGAGAGTCTGAGCTATCCTGTAGTGGTGGACCAGTACGCCGATGTTTTCCTTATATATGTTCCATGAATACCTCCTCGCAGAGAGGTGGACTTATACATTGGCTTGTACCCCAGGACGACACTGATATCTACAACAACATATCGGATGGCCTCCACTGAGCTTCATGAGCTACGGGTACAGCTAGAGTACATACAGGGGAAGGGATTCATTCGGCCCAGTGATTCTCCCTGAGCATCCTCGATTCTATTTTCCCAGAAGGTGGATGGGAGCTTGAGGATTTATGTCAACTACCATCACTTGAATTAGGTGATGAGAAGAACTAGTACCCTCTCCCAAGGATTTAAGACCTCGTTAATCAGCTGAAGTGACCACAGTTGTTCTCGCAGATAGACCTTAGATCAAGCTATCACCAGCTCAGAGTTTGAGATGATGATATGCAGAAGACAGATTTCAGATGTTGGTATGGCCACTATAAGTTCTTGGTTATGCCATTCGGAGAAACCAACACTCCAGCAGTGTTCATGGGACTCATGAACAAGATCATCCAGCCATACCTCGATTGCATTGTAGTAGTCTTCATTGACGACATTCTGATCTACTCGACTACTGAGGAGGAGCATGCCTTCCATTTTCAGGTAGTATTGGACACCCTCCGAAAACACCAGCTGTATGGTAAGCTCTCGATATTCCAGTTTTGGATCCAAGAGGTTGAATTTCTAGGAAATGTCAACTTAGAGGCTGGAGATACAGTGGATCCTGGGAAAATTGAGGCAGTACTTGCTTGGGAGCCATCCAGGAGTGTGACGGATGTTCGGAGTTTCCTAGGTTTTGCTGGTTATTACCGGAGGTTCGTTCCAGACTTCTCTAGAGTTGCAGCACCACTATCAACCATAAAAAAGATGGGGAAGACATTTTTGTAGTTGGAGAGATTCCAGAAGAGCTTTCAGAAGTTGAGGCAGAGGCTGACTAGTTCCCCCATCTTGAGGCTTCCGGAGGAAGGAGTAGGTTTCGTAGTTTACTGCGACACATCAGGGATCAAACTCGAGTGGGTCCTAATGCAGGAGAGAGCAGTGATCAGTTATGGTACTTGTCAACTAAGACAACATGAGCAGAACTACACCACCCAAGAGCTAGAGTTAGCAGTAGTGGGCTTTGCCTTGAAAAAGTGGCAACACTATCTGATGGCGAGCATGTCACAGTCTACTCTGACCACACTACAACCGAAACTCCATTTAGCAGCGGTTGTTTATCTACTATTCTAGGAACCTCCACTAAACCTTTTTTAAAAAGGTTTCACAATAGTTTATAACACACCACCGTGAAAAATTTGTTTTTTTACAGCACTGACCCTCCCCCCCACCCTGACCCCACTTCTCACCCCACGACCCCGGCAACCCCGCACCTCCAATGACCCCATGACCCCAGCGACCATGACCCCCAGTGACACCAGAAACCCCGTGACCCCGCGACCCCAGTGACACCGTGACACTGGCAACCTATACAAACCCTAAGGTTTTAATTTTAGTAATTTTCTTGTAGGATGAGTTAAAAATCACTCAAGAACATGTATAGAGTAGGCCCCTGAATCTTCATTCGTTGTTGTGTTCATTTCTATTTCAACTAATTTTGGTTTTTTTCATGTTTACTTTGTCTCAGCCTTTTGCAGTCCATTTGTTTCGTTTTTGAGTCCGCAACAACTCATGTTTTGTTCCAGCATATCAAGTAATGGTGAAATTTTATTTTCGAATTATGGTATTTTTATTTCCAATATGTAATGAATTGTATTTATCAAAGCTATGGCCTGCAATAAGGAATTTATTTTGTCGAAACATGACTGTGTAATGAATTTTCATTTTTTAGTAAATTATTGTGTTTAGTAAAATTATATTCATTTGTTGTAACATATATTTTTTATACAATTTGTATTTTGGATTGTGGACCTTATATTCTATAAGGGATCATTTAATGTATTTTAATTATGTTTTAGTTATGTTTAGTAAATATGATATATGGGCTTTTATATTTACTATTGTATGAAGACTTATTTTAAGGGATCATTTCCTTTTTATAATTTATGTCTTATGTTAATGTTTCTCTAAATCATGTTATGAGAATTAGAAGATAGGGTTTAGTTTGTCCTTAAAAATTTATCTTCTTATAATTGAGTTCTATTTTGGGAATTATATTTTATCATGTTTTGATGTTCCAAAGTAATGGATTACATTTATTTTTAAAACATTAATTCATGAGTTTATAATTTAGGTAGAGGAATTTAATATATATATATATATATATTAAACTCAAATTCCATGTTTTATACATAAGTGATTCCCAAATTTGTTTTTTCAGAATTGAAATTCATATAAATATATGCATGTGATTTCATGTTAATCATACATAAACATATATAAGTATATTTAAGTATTCAATTTCAAACTCTATGACTAATTGCTTCATGTGATGTAAGTGGGTGCAACATATATATATATATATATATTATACAAGTTATTTAATTCATAAATATATGTATATATATATAAATGAAGTTTGTAAATGGGTGTATATGGGTGTATTATATATATGTAAATTAGGGATAAAATGTTTATTGACATGTTATGACGTTCACTACAACAGTAATAATGAGATAATGAAGACCCCAAAACCGGGTCTCCCCCACTATCAATTTCCACTCATTGTGTAATGACACTGCACCCAAGGTGGACACCACATACTCTCATCCATTAATATTCATCATCAACCTCTAATTGTATCCACACATACACCTAAAAATAATTCACTATTCCTACCGGTGTCCCTCTTGTTTGGTTCCTGACCCCTAACAAATAACCCAATGCCTCACACCTCCTCTTCTACTCGTTCTCTCTTATCCACGGTGTTTTAATCAAGATTTGACCTTCATTCTTGTCTATTCCTTCATCTTAGTCCCTCTTATTCCTTCACAATTACCTCTTCTTCTATTTTCTCCTTTTCATCATTGTAATTTGGTTTGGAAAAATCCTAGGTAGAGTTCTATCAAAAATAAGTATTATGATTATTTTTTATAAAATTAATTAAAAAGAATCTATGATGAAATATCTCTTGGACTATTTAGATAACACTTTTCATACACATTCATGTGTGTGTGTAACTTCTATCATTTCATAAGAATTCTAAGATTGTGATTTCTAGTTATTTGTTTTCTCTTGTTCCATTAATGGACATTGGAATCTTGTGACTTTTTGGGGGTCTCATGGAGATGTTTTGAGTTGTGAATATGGTTTTGACTTTTTTGGGGAAATTTTAATTTGAGATAGTTCAACTAGGTTTATTTTGTATTTAAATTTTATTTTTATTTTATTTCTCTATATGTTATCCAAACTAGATAATTTTCCATTAATATGTATAGTCTTGGATGAAAGTAATCACTTTCATTGAATATGTATCTTTGTATTTTTCATTATTTTTTGAAATGGGTAACCTATTTATTTATAAGGCCTACATGACTGTAATGAATTATGACAAGTAGGTATGGAGTTCCTTATAATTTTTATACTCAATCATGGAGTCCAACAATAATGTGTTACTCAAGAATACCATCCCTTTACTTTGCATAAATTTCTTTTCTGTGTTGAAGTGAATGGTATTGAATTCATTCTATCTTATTGTAGTGGTTTGGATGAATATAATTCTTCAAGGTTCCCGAATATAATGTATACAGAGAATCCCTTCTGGGATTTATTTCAACCTATGTGATTCTGATTATCTTATTATGTTGTCTTGGATGATAGTACCAACACCTCACATTTCATCTCCAAATTCCCAACATGATTCTACTATGAAACTCCAAACACCAAGCCCAGACACATCAACTATTCTTCAAATACCATAGTTTGATCCCCAAAACACATCAACCACATCTTGAACGCCATTTATGATGTGGTATCCACCTTACCACATCAATTTTTATGCAACAACACTAGTAAGTCCTTCTCTAGATGAATTATACCAAAGGTGATCAATCCCACCAACCAATGTGCAATCATATCCCGACCATGATGCCTTAAAACGCAAGGAATAAAAAAATGTTCAATTCCCACACCGAAGACTGAATCCGACTCTTAGTTCAACTCCAAGGTCAGATCCTCGATCATCGAATTTAACCAGAATTCTCCACTCATTAGCACTAACACATATATGATCCAAATCACCCTCAAGTCACACCACCACTCTTTCCAATGTGAATACACCAAAGATAGGTCTAGGAATTCAATCCACACAAAGATTGTAGAACCTCAAAACCTAATATCCCACGTTATTTCATCATGCATTTCCATGAACACCACCGTTTATCATGCCTCAAGACTACAATCCATCACGTGGTTCTTGTCACTCCAAATTAACAATGTGTTGAGTTTTGTAAGAATCATAAGGTTTTCCCTAAACATTATTTATAATAGATTTATTCGATATTAGAGTTTTGTATGAACACTCTATAGAGAACTTAGTTTGGGGTTATTCCAAATTAACAATGTTCATTGGTTTTCATGGTAAAGTAGCTACCACATTGTTAGCACACTGTTTCTCTTTACCAATGAAACTTCCTTTATCCCAAACACTAGATGGTTTATATCTAACTCAGGGTCACATCTTTATTATATTATATTTCTGTAATATTATACAATCGTATATATGAATATCTTTCTCTATTTAGTAGTAACTATGTGTTTTAATTTTTATTATTATTGTGTAGGAACATTGTTATATACATGGATAAAAGCTGGATCACATTACCAAGGAACACACCGCAGTATGTTAAGGGATTGAATGAGTTTTTAGATTTTTCAATTTCTAATCGGTCATTTGAAGGGAGAATAAAATTTCGATGTCCTAAATGTAAATTTAGAACATGGTTGAAGAGAGATGAAGTTTATGAACATTTAACACTGAAGCAATTCCCTGGTCAATATTTGTGTTGGATTTGGCTTGGATAATCGAACGTTATAGAAAGATTGAGCAATGATGTTAATACACAGAATGAGGTACCAAGTTCGTCGACAATGGAAAATGAAATGAAAAAACTCGTAAATGATGCATTCGGCACTACAAGACAACACTATCAGAATCAAAACATATCAGAACAAATAGAAGAGGGTGCTACAAATTGCAACGTGGCAAGTGATGTTTTTGAGACTGTAACACATGCAGATAAATATTGTAACATATGATTGGATCCTCCTCTTGATTATGTGGATCAAAATGTAAGATAAAACTTCACTGAGGATAATGTGTTTCATGATTTAGTTAATGATGGAAATCAAGAGTTGTATAGTGGGTTTTTTAAATATTCAAAGCTTTCAATTCTGCTGAAATTGTACCATATCAAATGTCTATGTGGAATTACAAATAAGGCAATGTGCATGATATTGGAATTGATTCGTGATGCATTTCCTGAAGCAAAAATCCAAGAATATTTTTATGATATGAAAAAAGTTGTTAACAAGCTTGGTCTGAATTATGAAAAAATACATGAGTGTCCCAATGATTGTATGATTTCTTGGGGAAGGGATTCAAGTAGACAGAATTGCAAGAAATGTTCTTCTTCTAGATGGTAGTAAAAGGGTGATGTTGGAAGTCTGAATGAAAATAATTTCACAGAGAAGAAGAAAAGGAACACACTTGAAAAGGGTTTTCATTAATTTCTTTTGAAGCCTCGATTGGAAAGATTATTCATGTCATTGAAAACTGCAGAATACATGAACTGGTATTCTATAGATAATATCAATGATGGGTTAATGAGACATACACGATATTCCCAATCATGGAAGACATTTGATTCAATACATCTAGATTTCTCAGCTGATCCTAGGAATATTCAATTGGTATTGGCTGCAGATGGATTCAACCAATTTGGGACTTTGAGTACCAGTTATTGCATTTGTCCAGTTGTTTGATCCCTTATAATTCGCCTCTGTTGATGTGTATGTAACAAAAATCTTTTATCCTTTTTATGACTATTCCAGGAAAACAAATGCCTGGAAATGATATTGATGTATACATGCAGCCTTTGATTGGAGAATTGCAATAGTTATGGAGCAATTGTGTTAACACATTTGATTCCTCTTCTAAAACAATTTTCAAAATGCATGTTGCATTAATGAGGAACATTAGTGACTTCCCTGGGCTTGGGAATTTTTCTGGTTGGAACACTTACCCGATTCTATCTTGTCCCATTTATAACATTAATTTTGAGCCCAAATGGCTACCTCACAGTAGAAAATGGTACATCTTCTGTCATTGAATATTTCTCGATGCATCTCATAGATTTCAGCTGAACAGATCAAAATTTAATGGTTCCATTTATCGTAGACCACCTCCAATTTTGTGATATGGTTCTAATATATTGACATAGATTGAAAATGTTGAAACAGAATTTGGGAAGTTTCATCATTTGATTGATAACAGAAAATGGGTCTGAAGTGCATCGTCAAGCGAAATCAGAATGAAACAATGGATGAAAAAAAGTATATTTTTCAAACATCCATATTCGTAATTTAATTTGTTGCTGCATAATCATAATGGGATACATACTGAGAAGAATGTCTGTAATAATTTTATTTTCACATTTCTTAATGAGCATGGAACGTCGAAGGATCATCTCAATCTTCGCAAATACTTACAATCAATGAACATAAAATGCAATCTCTGGCCAGATGAGACTGAAAAGTATCCGCCAACAATTTTTACAATGAAAAATAGGGATAAAGATACATTATTTTGAAATTTAAAGAATGTTAAGGTATCTGATGGGTATTCAAGTAACATCTTGAGGTGTGTTGACTTGAATAATCTTAAGTTACATGGATTTAAAAGTCACGATTCACATATTTTGTAACAACATTTACTACCATTGGCATTGTGTAGATTTTTACATCAAAAATTACAGCTATTGTACTCCAATTCTGCACATTTTTCAAGCAACTATGTGAGAAATCTCAACATCCATTTCAGCTTGACAACCTCCAGGAGAGGTTTTTATTGACGCTTTGTGAAATGGAGATGATCTTTCCTCCATCATGTTTTTACTGTAATGATGCATTTAACTGTGCATTTAGTTGAAGAAGCTAAATTGGGAGGCCCCGTTCATTATCGAACATAGTATCCAATTGGGAGGTGCGTTATTTATATGTTTTTCAGTTATGTAAACAATTTTTGGTACTTAATTAAATGCATAATTATGTTTATTTTATTTCATAGATATCTTGGGCATTTGAAATCATACGTGAGAAATAAATCTCAACCAGAAGGCTCTATTACTGAAGGATATTTGGCTGAGGAGTGTCTTACCTTTTGTTCACGATACTTGGATGATATTGAGACAAGATTTAATCGATTTGGATTTGTTGACGACGCATCGACTCAATCTCAAATACATCTGAAATCCAAAATATTTCCTGCTATTGGACGATTAGTTGGGGGGACCACAAATGTGACACTGACAGAATTATAATTTTTACAAGCACATAGATATGTAATGCGGAATAGTGAAATTGTAGATTCATTTATTGAAGAGTTGAGGATATAAAAAAAGAGACGAATGAGAGGCCGAAAATGAAATGAGAAAGATATAACGAATGCTGCTAATAAAGAGCATGTAGAATGGTTTTCACGAAGTGTATGTTCATAAATATTGCAATAAGTACGAATATTAGTTTGACACATACATTTTGTAAATCTAATAAAGTATATTTCTTTTTTTAGATCATGAATACTGATACTCGAGCAGAGGTGTTAGAATATTTGATGTTTCTTGCTAGAGGTCCTCTAAAACATGTTAGAATGTTCGACGCTTATAATCTGAATGGCATTAGATTTCGTATAGTCGATCGAGAAGTGGGTTTGAAAACACAGAATAGTGGTATATTTACATTTGTTTAAGTGGAATACTATAGAAACTTCATGATATTATTGGATTAAACAGCGACAGACATTTTTATGTTGTTTTATTCAAATGAAAATGGGTCGATATTATCAAAGGTGTTAAAAGAGATTCCATGCAATTTACTTCCGTAAACTTCTCTCGCTTGATGGATGTTGGTGATTGTGAACTGGATGATCTATATATCTTTGAATCACAACAAAAAATGGTATATTATGTGAATTATGTTGTCGATGAAGGGTGGAGTGTAGTTTGTCACGTAATACAAAGATATTTGTATGATATGGGTGATGAAGTGGATAATTTGACCTCTGAAATTGAATTTAATCAACAACAGGAAGCAGAACTATTTTCCCATCATGATATTGAAAATTTTAGTCTAGCAAGGATGAATGATGTGGATGATGAAATGGAGAAGGAAAGCAACATGATTGAAGGGTAAAATAATTGTATGTAAAATTATTTATTTATTCAGAAACCACTTGTTTCATTTCTGCAGTCTTTCATTATCATTGTTATATATATTTTGGCTGTTAGTACTGGTCAACTATTATCATTTTTAATTTTGTTTCTACATAATTTTTTGAAATATATATTCTGAACTTAATTTTATTTGATTAAATGACATGAATTCCAAGGATGAAGCGGTACACTATTTCATCTAGTTCTACGATAGATGACGATCCATCTGGCTCCCTCCCCATGACATCTGAGGAACCAGCTGCCTACCCCCTACACCATCTCCCCTTGCACCATCTCTCACACCATCTTTGGATGTCCCATTACTGGGTGAGTCATTGACTCCCCCTTCAGGAGCCTCAGTAGTGGGGCAATGACACGCCCCTTCCAATTCATCACGGGCATACTTGAGTGTCACTGTCATATGTACAAAATTTAATTAAATAAATTTATTGAATTTTGTTTGTACTAATTGTTTTCTCATTGAAGATGAAAAAAATTCAGCCATGGAGAAAAACATAAAAAGTGCAGATGTTTTTAATATGACTACCGAAAATATTTTTGTGCCATTTGATTCTTATGGGGTCCATACAGATGACGCTGCGGGGTTACTTGGCCAGATTCTAGGCCAGCTGGGAGCAGATCCCATTTCGCTTCCTATTTCATATGATGATTGGTGACATATGTCTCCAAGATGGAAAAATGAAGTTTTTGATTATCATATAAAGTTAAATTTATTACATTACGGTTTAATTGAATGTTATGATACTAATATGTTCAAAATGATTTTATGTATACAGATGTTCTTCCACTTTACACATGCTGATGTGATAGCACTGAAGTGGACGTCGAAAAATCTAGGTAAGAAATGGAAAGATTTCAAATGGATATTATGTTGTGATGTCAATGATACCTCGTTCACGGTGCAACAAATTTAGAAGAAGCTACCCAGTGGGGTACTGAAAGAACAGTGGAATGTTTTTGTTGATAGACATTGTGATGAGAAGCAGACAATATTGAAATATATATTATTATATTATCCTCATTTTACATTTATACATGTATATTAAGAGGACATGACATTGAATACATTACTATTAAATATTATTTTATTTATTTCAGGATCTCTCAATATAGAATGCATCATACCGGGCTAATAAAGTCATCACTCACATTGCGGGCTCAAAAAGATTTTCTAAAGCCGAATGATATTGGTAAACTTTTAATTAGTTGGAATATTTATAAGACAACATTATCTATTTAATATATTTAATAGTTGATTTATCTTTGCCTAATGCAGTAACAGAGTTTAGGGCACGAAGCAACCCGAACCGAACAGTGGTTGGATGTTCACAAGAAATGAGACGGAAGTTTTGTTAATGATCATGCTAAAAAAGATTGGGTATGAAGTAAATTTTTTTTATAATAACTTATTATAAGTTTTTACTGTGTTAATATATTTTGATATTTTATTTATTGGTAAATATTAAAGAACTATGGGATTCCAATACTGCACAGTCCTACTCAGTCTCCCAGGATGACCTGGTTTCTAAAGTCCTTGGGAAGGAGCATCCTAGTAGAGTGCGTGGGATGGGTTTGGGACCCGTACCATCTGAGGTTTTTAGAAGGACATCGGGGATAGCCTCTGCATCTACTCCTAGATTTAGTCAGTCCATACCTAGAGATTCTCATAAAGAGATTGTGTCTCTATGAAACACAGTTCACCAGCAGGTGGATCAGATATCTGCTTTACAGAAAGAGTTGATTGAAATACGTCAGCATATGAGAAGATATACCCCTGGTGGTAGTTCATTGACTGGTGGTATGCAGGTAAATCAAAAAAAAAACAAAATCATTTAGTTTGATAACTTTCATTGGTTTTATGTTTTAATATAAATATGCAACCCTGTTAAATTTTCAATATAATGTTCTTACCGGTGATAGCAGAAAGTGGTGATGAAGGTGGCGAGGGTGACGATGCATCATCAGACCGTGAGTAGTTGTATTGTTCATGTGTTGAAAAAATATAGGAACAATAGGTTTTTATATGTAACATTTGTGGAACATTGTTTCCACCAAACATTTTCATGTACTAAAATTTCCTTGATTTCTCATGTTTCCTTTTATGCATTTTATTGATTTCTGATGTTTCTTTTTATATCTTAATTACTCGAGTGTGGTATACATTATTCCATTTAGTCTTGTGTTTGAATTGTTAGTCGAGATTTTGGATGACTAGTAGTTAAACCCATTGTTGATGTGTTGAACAAATTGGGTCATTTCACATGTTATACTATTTTGAATTTGAAGTAAGTAATATTCTCTTATGTTGAGATTGTTTTACTATTTTTTATTGGTGAGGGGGTAGTGGATTCATACACACATGTTCCATACTCAATATAATCATGTTTCATACTCAATATAATCATGTTTCCCAAAATCAATTGGGTTAAAATTGAAGAAATATACTAATGTGTTAACACCAATAGGAAACACATATTTACAATGTAATAGGGATATCATTAATTTGGATGTGATCCCATAGGATGAATGATACTGGAGATCACCATGAGGAAAAATAAAAAAAAATACCCCACCCATGTGGGTTATGTTTTCCATTGTAAATTTATAGTCACAAATGACACTTAGGATATATTCTAATGATTTTAGATATTAGAGCATTGTAACCATCCCTAGTATATTATCTAGATATTCTAATGGGCCTCAAGGGTGTTTAAACTAGTAGGGGTATAAATATAGTCTTGAGTGTCAAGGGTTGGATTTCCCCTATGGGATCATCTTTTAGATGCTTGAGTATAGAAAATTGGGAAAACACCCTATATATCCTCTTGAGTACTCAAGGTCACTTGTTAATAAAAATAACTATAGTGAACATGATACTCACAATGAAGTTATAAGGTGATTTCTACTTTATGGTGGACATATTTGTCCAAATAAATATGATAAGAGAATAACGTGTTTTCATGATCTATTGAAATGATACAAAAAGGTTGGATGTAAAATTATGGGGTAATGGTTTTGCTATTGAATATTTTTAGTTGGACAACTTGTGCGTCATTATTCCCTATAGATTACCATGAGTGTCATATAATGTCAGGATAGATCCATTTATATTGTATTCTTCCAATAAGGTGTGAACCATCATGCACTCATTTTACAAGGGTAGGAGATAATGTATGTCAGGGTATGGGGAATATATATTCATAGAAATTGAGTCCTATGTATGACATAACAATTGTTTTCATGCCTCACCATTGAGTTCCTTATGGGTAATATCAGCTTGTTTTTGGTCTTGAACATAATTGGTGCATTTGGTGATTCAATTTTAATTTAAGTATGTGATAAAGGTATTTAAAAGGAAACATAATGTATCAAACCATCAATAAATCATCAAATGTATGAGTTCAAAGTTTATCAATCCAATTCCATGTTAATGGATTCACATAAGGTTATCTATTTTTTGATGAGAACCTCTATTGGTCTTCCATGTATATGAATATTTGGTATGGATGTCCTTTTAGAACAAAATTTCAATGAAAGGAGTTCAATTGTGATTCATATACTATAGATTCTTCAAAATAGGTATTCGTAAAATGTGTGAGATTTTGGGATCATCAAATATTATTTCGGTGGGATCATTTGAATTATTGGATTCCCTTATAGATTTTTTATTTTTTAATGTATAATATCAAAAAATCAGTGTTTAACAAGTTACCCATATTCCTATGATCTCTCTGAATCCCTGTAGATATGAAAATATATTATTTTTAAGTTAATAATAGATATAATATATGTTTATGATTTATTTGTTTAAGGCTACATAGTTAGGAAATTATTCATTTTTTCGCCATACAAAGAGGTTGTAGTTGTTTACATTGTTGGGATCAGGTCCATGCTATGAGCATCATATGAATCTCTATAAATAGAACCATAACACACATAGTTTATTAATGATTAGTGGGATACATCATACCATTTATGTTCAATTTAAATAGAAATATTTCAATAATCTTATCTTTTTGTGATGGGGAACACTTTTTGAAAGTTACCTAGAAATAGATAGTGTTTGAATTTATCAGGAGTTTCCATTTTAGTATCATCTTGGTCTTTAATGACTAATTTGGAGAAAATATGGTTATTGATTACACCTATTAGAGGGCCCATGTGTTGTTTTCAATATCATATATGTTGGTATGATGATAATGGATGAATGCTTAAGAGGCTGGGGCATACAACTTGAAGGTGGATATGATATTGTGATACTAGGAGGGCTATCTAAAATTAGAGACTATATAAATAATCTAATACTAGAGTCTTTAACTATGGTATTTTGTAATAGTGATTCATATTATTCTTATCGCATAAGAATAATAGCATGTTTCATGATTTTGGGATTTGACCTCAGAGGGGAATATATTGTATCCTATTTAAAGAGGAATAAAAAACAATATAATTGAAGGCATGCATTTTACGGTAATGTGACATGATTCATCATAGCTTAAAATTGTGTTGAAATTACATGTGTAATGAATTTTAGAGTTGTCCTACCTGGTTTAGAATGTGATTACTATAGTGTATCTCAATAATTATTTTAAACTATGATCAAATAGATCATAATGTTTTTGTGTAACATGATTTTTTTATGAAATAAGTTAATAGAAAACTAGTTGTGCTGTATAAAAGTGCACAATAAGGTATTGAGTGGGGCTAACACACGAGATTCTCTAAGAAACCTGGTATAGTAGATGTGTGTGGTGATGGTATATTTGGGGTATTAAACCATGTAGGAGGCCCACACATGGTAAATCTAACTTTGTTTTACTCTCACACCCAATATGAGAACACCGACACACATGTAGATCTAATGTTTCATTTTCAAGTGATATATATTATGGGGGATCAAGAAGGATCAACTGGATGTATGTTTGGAGAGTAGTCAAATAATAGACCTATGTTTTATAGATGATTCTATCATATATATTTTTTCAATTTATTCTATACTTATTTCATTGGTTGATGTTTCTTGTTGTATGTTTGTATATACAATATGGTTCATTCTTAAATATCATGTCAATGTTTACTTATTTTTTTCAATTAATATATAACAATTTCCTAGGTTGATGTTTTATGTTTTATTTTGGTATGTAAAATATGGTATTTCTGGTTTGATTTGTATGTCAGGGCAGTGGTGCGGCAGAAGAATTTTTTTTTTCTGGTCAGATTTTAGCTGCAGTTTAATAGAGTTTAGGGGTTTGAGAGGTAAAAGAAAAGAAAAGAAGTTAATAGAAATGTTAACATTAATTTTGGTAACTCCCTCTTGTTTCAACAAAAAGGACTACATGAAGTGTCTTTTGCATAAGGTAAGGCTTCTATGTGTAAGAGGGGGATATTGGGGGATTATTTGGGCAGGGTATGGACAAGGTAAGGGACTTGAGTGGTTCGAGGAAGGATTTAGAAGTGAAAGCTTTTAATAGGGGAAGGGGCGCTTTTGGAATGTGTGAAAAGATTATTTTCTTATATAAGGATATTCGGTTTCTAAAGGACCAAAACAAATTAAAGTCGCAAATAAGATGACTCATTGGAAAAATAAATTCATCCAATATGAATTTGACTAGTTTTGGATGTTATTTTAATATTTTTAATCATATTTTTTTAAATGATTTATTAATGCGGTAAATACTACATCATTATTGTTTTATAAAAAATTTAATTTAGTTGATGTCTAAAAATTATAACATAATACCATGATGTATGAAATATTTTTATATTTCCAAATAATATTTATATTTCAAAATAAACTTTATATAATCTCATGTAAAAATTAATTTACTGAATTATATTTTGTTATGTCATTTTTTACTTTACTTTATGTTAATTAAAATAAAGTGTCATTATCACTCTTAAGTGGCTCCATGGGGTCCCAAAATTGACCCAAGGATGCCAATGGTCGGCCATGACTTATCCAATAAGGTTAGGACAAGTGTTAAAGTTATTTTGTATTATTATAATATTATTTTTACCATGAATTACCCTATTTACCTTTAACCACGTTAAATAAAAGTCAAAAGATACTATTCATAAAAAATTAATTTTATCTAATTGAACAACATTATAGTTACTAATTACAACCATGTATGTCAAATTTTTCAATATTTATTTCTAATAAGTTGTAAAATTTCATTTAAATGAAAAAGTCACCTTTTTAACAACAACTAAGTGGTTTAACTATTCATAAAAAATTGTAGTTTTTCAGAAAAATAAAAAAAATTTAGCATAACTATATTATATATTATGAATTAAAAAATTATGTTTATTTTACCAAATTCAAAACATATAGGTTTCATTATTTAATTTAAAATTAATTACCATTGTCCAAACAAATAGCGTGTTTTAAGAAACAATAACTATCAAAAGATTAACATTTGTTTATGTCCAATTTCAAAGTAAAATTAATTCCAATGACCAACATTGGATTAATTGGTAAAAATATAATCATATTACAATTTAAAACCAATTAAAAATATATTAAATCCATAAAAATAAATTATATTAAAAGGAACTTATCAATTAAAATACTTTATTTTCACTATTAAAAAAATAAATTTTATCAGAAAAATTCCAAACATTTACCCAAATTAAATATTGATGTACCTAATCTAAAAATGAATTATATTTTCTCAAATATAACATATAAAGTTGGAAAAAACTATATTTAAATAGGATTCACCATCAAAAGGTGTTAAATCGACATTTTTTATAATAATAGAGTATTTTTAGTTAAAATTAGATTCATTCACATTTTAAACCTCTAAATTTTATTGGATAAATTTATAAACATTTAAAATACATTAATAATTTCATTTTAGTTAGTTCTATTCATTCCCTCTAATACAATTTCTAGGCATTAAATTCCATTTAAAAAATAATATTATATTATTAGTGTGCAACATAAGATTTCGATGAAACCCATTGTTGCGTATCGGGTACGCCATCATACATAACAACCAACTTAAAGTAAAATTAATATTTAATTTAAACGATATTAATTAAAAAGAAAACTTGTTATTTCATTATTTACCTGGGATGTTACTATATTATTCTGGAACGGATTTATATAAATAATATTACAAAATGAAAATACTATATGATGGTCGGAAAAATCACAAAGATTAAACCAAAAATTTATCATTAAAATTTCTTCTAATGAATACAATTTATATAAAAAATGATATATGGGATTATCAAAAATTTAGGAATAATTTTAATACCATTTCATTCACTTATGGGGTTTTTATTCCACTTGAAAAACAACACTTATAATTATACTTAAGTGAACCGACCATAAATCCACGAAACGAACGCTAATGGAGTAAGAATCTAGATATTTATAAATCATTGAAATGGAATTGAATGGACATAATAATGTGGTAATAAATAATATATATATGTAAAAGGTTATTAATTATGTAATTAATGAATAAAATAATAATTTCTATCTCATTAAGTAAATATGCCGAATGTGTTCAGACATAAGGTAAGGGATATTTTAGAAATCCTCTTTTTAAGTGACAATGATTTTTGTTAAATATTTTTTTACATATATTAATTTAGAGGATTTTCTATATTTCATGAAAAATTATTTTTATTTTTCTTCATTTAAAAGTTTTCAAGTCTATTTTAAAATAAAATATTTTCATTTATATGTGTGTGGTTTGATAAAAATGAAAAGTGATTTCGAAATAGAAAATATATTTTCCTAGACAATGTTTCCTTTCCCATGATTAATTTTTTTCATCTTGTTATAGTTCATGATAATTTTTATGGAAATGGGTGGTTCAAAGATAAATTGAGGGATGCTGAGGCCATTATAGTTCTCTAATACATTGGTAAGGGGGTGGATCTAAGAAATTAGGTTTCACCTAAGTGATTATGGTAATATACTAAGATGGTTATTCTATTTGTTACATTGATGGTTACACCCTATGAATTCTGGTGAGATACATTATATGTAAGAGTGATTTTAAAATTATTCCACACATTTCCATTTTAAATTTCTATATACATTCTTTGGATTTATCAGAATCTTATGACTTATTAATGTAGGAGGAAGAGATTATGTTTTATGTGTAAATATAATTACATTGTGAAAATGTTTTAGTTTAAAGAATAATAGTTTCATTGATCATTTTATTTTTATCTCAATAAGAATTTTGTTCTCATCTCGTGTTTTAAAAAGTTTTTTTCCATTGGGGTTTTATGGGTAATGGATGATATTAATTTATGTTTACTGTATTGATGTGATATTATGGAACAAATAATGTTTTTCTTTAAAAGTATCATATTATGAAAAAACAAATATTAACTAGAAGTTCCTACATTTAAATATACAAATATATATGTATGATTTTATGACATAATTATCAAAAACACTAAATATAAATTATATTTGGTAATGTACGATTGTTATTTCTATTTGAATAATCTAGGTTATGTAATGTTTAAGGAAGGGTCCCTACATTTGGCATAAGAGAAATTTTCTAATTACTTAAGGGGTAAGTATGACGTTAATAGAATACCCATAAATGTTTTTAAATAATGGTTAATTTTAAATGATATAAAATTTAAACATTATCATGTTTCTTCATCTAAGATATCTATGTTCTAAATTTTTTTCCATAGATAAAACTGGGAAGCTTATTTATGAAGGATCTAGGAGAATGATATCCTTCTTAATCCACATCCAAGAATGGATTGAAATGGAACCGAGCAGTTTGTAACATTAATGGATCATTTGAAATAGACTATAAATGGTTGTTTCATCAATTGCTTAGATAAACTGGATCAAATATATAGGAATGTGTATGTTTTGGAATATTTTATGACGAAACACCATTCATAATTTAGTAAACCTTTTTACCTTGTAGTAGATAATGGGTGGATTAAATCCTGAAATAATATTTTTAAAAACCTGGGGTGTTCATAAAATTAAAAGGATACTCACTCTATTTACATTTTTAAGGTTAATCCAACATGTGGTGGTCAATCATCAACAATATCAGGGATTCCAAGGAAATTGATCAATTAGAATGAGATAAATTCAAAAATATTTCTTGAGATATTTATACCTATTGTGAATGAACATAGGATGAAATTTTTTTTATATAATTGACACATGAATAAGATTTAGTTTCTATATATGTACAAAAATTTACTAGATTGGAAATTGATACTCTATATTTTATTTAGGATCTTCATAGTAAAATCAATCATTTTTACATAGGAATAAAGCCACAAATTTTAAGGGAGTTGGCTTCTTGTGAATCAAATTGTTACTAAAAACATGATTGATGTGAAGAGATGGGGGAGAAAGAGTTTTCTAATGATCATATGTTATTTAAAATATAATATAAAAATGTTTTTATGAGGTATAAAAATGAAACAACATATCAAATTATTTGAATTTTATGAAAATTAACTTTTCAATTTGTTATAATTATTGTAAAAATAAAATTTTGAATGCATTTTGAAGTATAGTAAGTATTTATAATGTCATAAGTTTGGGAATATGGATCATAATTGGGATGAAAAATTTCATTGAAGTGGTGATGAAATGTGTTATATACAGATAGTAAAATGTTTTAAATGTAATGTGAAGGGTCATTATACAAATTATTTCCGAAGAGGAACCCAAATGATGGAATGTAGCCAGAATAGAAGTAGAATAATGGGGCGGAATCCTTTGCAATATATTTAGAATATGATTTTCCATCTAATGAATAGGTATTAGGTAAAAAAAATTGACATATTTTTCTTATTTCTTATTTTATTTATGGAATACATAGTCTATCATATTTGATTAATTATCAGGTGAATCAGAAATTTCACATAATGAATTATTTTCGAACTTCTGTTAAAAACAGATGTGGGAAATATTAATCCAAAAAGAAATTATAATAATGATCATATTGATGTTTTTGGAAAGAATTTACCTCAAAAACATCCTTTCATTCCCATGGTAGAACATGATATTATTCTAGGTATGGACTACCTTTTAGATTACCATTTTATGATTGAATTTATAGATAAATTAATTTTTCATACCAATTGTCAATTTTTATACAACATTGAATGCATAAAATTTATAACATATCAGGAAGCTGAGAAAAAAATCAAATGATTTAACTTAATTTTATCTTGAACATATTTTAGAAGTAAAGGGAACTATTTAGATTACTGATTTTTATATTAAAAGAGTATATGGATGTTTTTTTAAATGATTTTCTAAGAATTATACATAATCGTGAGGTTGATTTTATTATTGATTTACACAATTATGATAATGTAGTTTCAAAACCCCCTAATCGAATGAATCTAGTTAATCTCTTGTAATTGAAAATGTAATTACATTAGTTTTTATAATTTATTTACTCATTTGAGTACATCACCGTGGGATGCCCCTGATTTGTTTGTTAAAAATAAATATGGTTTTTGAGTCTTTATATTGATTATTGAGTATTTAATAACATCACAATTATGTGTAATTTGAGTTTTACTCATATCAGTCACTTTTTCATCAGCACTATAGAGGTAAATATTTTTCCTTGATGGACATGAGATCTGGGTACCATATGCTGATTGTGTAGAATAATGACATTACAAAAATAGTATTTGGTGCCAGATATGTGAATTATGGATTTTCTATCATGCCTTTTGGTTCGTCAAATGATCTGGATGTATTTATGAAACTTATTAATTGTATCTTCAATTTATAATTTTATAAGATTATTGTATTATTATTAATGATATTTTAGTTTATAATAAATTTAATTAGAATCCTGAACAATATATAATCATTTTTCTGTGAACCCTAAAAGAAATAAACATTCCTGGAAATTAAGAAAATTTAGTTTTGGTATTAATAGAATTATTTTCATGGGAACACTGTAAATAATAATGAAATAACATTATATCACACCAAAAAATAGTTGATGATGAATGGAAAAGGCCTTATAATGTTTCTAATCTTTGAGGTTTTCTTGGATTAGTAGGATATTACTAATGGGATGTTTATACAATTACACGATTATCTTATTGGGTAAATATTTTAATATAAAAAGGGGTCAAATTTATTTGGATAGAATAATAGTATGTTCATTCAAATGAAATGAAAAGGTTATTTATGAATGATTCGTTTTGGGATTTACAATTGATAAATGGTGATTTTTCATCTATAATGATGCATCGTTATGGGGACTTGGTTCTATTCTGATGAAGGATGATCAAGTAATTGTTAAAACATCACTTCAACTGAATCCTCTAGAGTTATATTATTCCCCACATGATTTAGAATTATCAGTTATGGTCTCCAGTTTAAAAATTTGGAGGCAGAAATTATGATTATTGAAATGTGTAATATATATTGATTATAAAACCCCATTTGAGGAATAATTTTTATTAGAAACGTTAAATTTACACCATTGATTTGAGAACCCATTTTAAATTAAGATATTGACACATTAATAATTTTTATATGACATCATAAATGTGTTATTTTGAATTGGGATATAAATATTTACTTTGGAAAAATATCTGATATTTTTTTGATAACTTTCATATTTCAATAAATAGTAAAATACAGTAAATTTTAATTAAAAAAATCATTTTTCATTGAGATAGCTTATATGGTTAAATTAAAACATTTAATGGTTTTAAATTATAAATATAATATTTTTGTTAATTAAATATAATTTATTCATTATAACTAATGTATATTTAATTTATAGGTAATCACATTTCAATCTTTTCTAATGTTCTAACTTTTAAAACCCATTCTCTCAACTATAGGATTACTATTTAATTAATTTATGAAAATTATGTGTTTTGAATTTTGAAAAATGGATTCCATTTTTGGAATCAGTAAGAAATATTTATGTTAATATGATACTTATATTTTTGGGAATTATGAATAGTTACTTTGGTAATTATTTTTATTACCACGCTTAATGGTAAATTAGGTAATTAAGGGAAAAAATAATATTACAAATTACCTTAACACCTATAAAAATTATATTGGATGAATAAATTAGACCCTTATCATCAATTTTTTTGTTATGGAATACATTTATGTCCACATACCAATAAATATGACATGAATGCAATAAAAACTAATGAATGCGAAAAAATATCTCAATCTAATTTTATATAAGTATATAAATTTTAATATATGGATAATTAAGAGATAAAATTAACTATAAATAATAACTAGAATTAAAATAGAGTTATCTACATAAAATAATATTATTTATAATTTTTAGATATTAAATAATTACCATTAATGATGACACGATAGTGATGTTGAAATTATTTTATTAATAGAAATATCAAATAAATGGGTTTATAAATATTAAAAGAAATATAAAATGAGATAATTAATGTCATACAGGAATTTAATAAGTTAATATGACATGTTATTGGTGTATTATATATTTTGGTTTTAATTTTTTGTTCTATTTGAATTTCATTTAATGTCAAATAAATGAATAGTGTTAAAGTGGACATTATTGACATTTTATAAAAATAACATTTAATTATATTATTAAAAAATTATAAAAGTGTTTAGAAATTAAAAAATTATAATTATAAGGTCTAAAATTTTATCAAATATCCATTTTTCGTCAATTAACACTATATAAGTAAATATTAATTACCATTAAATATTTAGAATATTATTACCACAATTATAATTTAACAGAATAACTAAGTGTCAATTAAAAAGATAAGGTTTCCATTTACTAAATAAGTATTACAAAATTTATTTTTTGATTATATGAAAACACTATATAATATAATCTTTTAATTTCGTACACATTTTAGGTTTTTTTGTCGGGTTTGATTTTATTAAAAATTAATATTTTTGATGTTTCTAATAGTACCCATCAAATCAATTATGAAAGGGAACCTCCTCCGACACCTCTTAACTTAATTTTGAGCCTTCAGTCTTGGAAAAACCCTTAAATTTTTCCTTCTCAACTTACCTATTTTTTTTATGGAGGTTATGGTCTTCTTCAATGACCAAATCTAGTTCCCTAAGAGGAAATTTAAAAGAGGCACCAAGGAAGATATAATCTCATTTACAGATTTGTTCAAATTTCATTCTTATTCTACATCCTCTTCAAAAATTAGTTCATTATAAATTAATAACAAGAGTTTAAATTATAAAATGATATTTTATTATAGATATTAAGAAACCATATTTCACCCCTATCCATCCTACAAAAAATAAAATCACTTCTCGTGCCTACGTACGACTTACTGTCTCCACGTTGTGGTGTAACTTGTTTTTCACCACCACCTTAATTTTATGAGTATAATGGTGGAAGTAATAACAATATATTATTATTGTAACATGTTACAAACAATTAGATACTATAAAAAATATTCTTTAATAACATTCAACAACTATGGTAATGATATCATCACTCGTGCGGACGTACGACTTACCGTCTCCACGGTGTGATGTGATTCGTTCTACATAATCATCATTATACAATGATTATATAATTGAATTTAATGAATAAATTTGATATATATTATAGGAGTAACATTATTTAAATTATATTACAATATACTAAAGATAGTAATAAGAATTAATCTGACAACACATTTATAAGAACATAATGGAGCAAATAACCGAATAATGAGTAAGAATGAAATATTACTAAAAAACAGATTAAAATATGATCATAAATGCTATCATAATTTTTTCTATGATTCTGGAATAAATAATCAACATTATTTAAATCATTATATAGGATATGTAGATACATCCGAATCGAATCAGACCTAAGGTAAGAGATAAATTTTCAAATATTGTTTTTATCCGATATTTTCTATTCATAAGTATTTAATTGAGGTTATTTATTATCCCCATACATGATTCTTAAATCTGTATTTCAAAAAATTCTTTATATTATGCAATAATTATTCAAATTCAATTTTACCAATGGGAAATTTTTTATAAAACGGTATGAATGGAATCTTCTGTCATATTCAGTACGAGGAACTTTTTGATTTTTTTTTGGAAAAAGTACGACAAGAATGTATTTTAAACTATATAGCATGAATGACTTTTTATATTTTCATGAAACCTTATATCCTTGAATCTTCCCATATATACATACATGTATTTTTTAACATAAAATTATTTCTTCTAAAATTTTGTGGCATTTTGAGAAGGAAAACATTTTTGAAGAAGAAAGAATATTTTCCTCAAGAATTAATTTCAAGTGTTTTCTCAAAATTATTTTCCATCTATGTGACACTCTTTGAAATGGTTAATATTCTTAAACATGTTATTACCATGATTTTATTGAGTTTAAGATGAAATATTATTAAGATAATTAAATTTTTTATATCAATTATAATGGAATGATGTTTATAAAACCCATTTTATTTCTTGCGTTATTCTATGGGGAATGTTTTCTTTGTTTTTGAGGAAAAAATAACAACGGATTCATTATGATATGGATGGGACCTATATCTAAATACAATTAATTCGTTAAATATTCATATTTCATGATATATACATGAATGGAATGACCTGTAAGTCCAGTTTAGTAGTATAGGGATGGAAGGAGGAGTGATCTCTGTTCAGTGAGGGATATTGTACTCTATGATGGTCTTGGAAATGAGGCTGGATTAATATGAAATTATTTTATATGATTATGTGTGTATGACAAAAAATATCTTTCCTCATGTTTTTAATATTGGGATTACATTTCATTTTATCATTTATCCCGTGACGTGATATTATGTTCTTTTATATGCATGGTAAGATTTTAAAATGGTATGTTCTTATGAATATGATATGATTGATATTTCCATTGATTGCCCTTAATGAAAATTTTAGCTCACCCTTTCATATTTTTTTACCAGGTCATTAAGATGGTTATTATATATTATATTCCATAAAAGGAGTATAGTTATGAAGAAATAAATGGGAGATAATTTAGATGTTTTATGAATCTGTTGTTTATGTTTCCCAATTTCAAAAGAAACTATACTTATACGATCCAATCATGGTTTTGTTATGTGTTGTAATGATTTTACATAAATTTTTATGTAATATCAATGTATATAATGTATGATTCATTATAATAGAGGATGAAAATCCCAAAAACCATTAAAAATAAATAATGTTCAATGAGAAGGTAAACGTGTTTTCTATTATACAATATTGTTCCTCATAATATAACTTGTTCTCTACATTATTAACATAATTAAAATTCAATGTTTGACACCTCTTGAAGAAAATTACTTCTATTCATGATGATGTTACCAATTCTATGGAAAAATTTATAATAATGAAGGAAACACTTTGGGATTATGTGAAGGTAATGTCACGATATACAATAATTATTTTTACAAAAAATTAAATGATGAAAAACTGATCCAATTTTCATTATTCCTGGTAGATTTAGTTTATTTTAGAATATTAATATAAAATTTTTATCCATTATATACAAAAAAACTCACATAATGTTTCTCCCCCAAAATCATTTCACCCTAGTAGTGTTAATGATTATAAATTTCATTCATATTCCCTCTACGTCCTTCGAAGGAAGCGAAACAATGCCAGATCTATTGAATCATGGAGGAAATCATGATATTTTTACATTAAAATTATTTTCCATATGATTAATGTATTATTAAATATTTATGTTTAACATATTTATTTCTATCATTACAAAAATAATAATTTATTTCTTTTGAACCTAGATTCTTTTGTCCGAGATGGGGTGGTTAGTTCGATGCTTCTCTTTTATGTGAGAGGTTGGACATCGAGGATGAAACAGAGATAATAAAAACAAGGAAATTGGTCTAGAATTTAAAAAACAATAATGATAATGTGAGTTACTAATACTAATTTAATTATTTATTTATAAATTTACTTAATATTTTCTTGTTAATTTAGTTAGCATTTTTATCTAATATTTGTTTGGTTTTTTTATAGATCAGATTGAAACATATATTTTTCCATAAACTATCTCTAGTAAACCACAATAGTGATAACATTATATTTAATTCCCATTATACCACACATTACTTTTCCCTTATTTTTTGAACTAGATACACTATATATAATGTTTACATCATTTTCCAAAAAACAATTCTCATTTTTGAAAACCATAAGAGTAGAGGAATATCATGTGCCCATTATGGTGAATTATTAGGTTATAATAGGAAAATGAGATTCCTAAACTCTTCTTGTTTTAAAAAATAGGAATGTTTTTTGACTAATATAGTTGAATCAATATACAATGTTGGTGATTCGACAGATAATGACAATGTAAATCAGGGATACATTGGTTGTTAAAATAGGTTTGATAATTTAGGAAAACTATACCTAAGTAATTTGGTATGTGTATTAACTAGTATCACCTAAATATGACACATGGTGTTACTGATAAGTCTATTAGTGTGTATTTTTATATGATATTGTCATTAATTTTATTAAAAACTATAACACACATACTCAAAACTAAGAATTAAACACTCATATTGTTTTTTTAATTTATGAAAATGATACATATGTCATTTTTTGAAGTGTAGGAATCATATTCAAATATTTCTGATACATGATGTTCCTGATATAAGTATTGTGTCCATTATCAGTTTAAAATTGGCATTTTAGTTAAAATGTTGTCACTACCTAAAAACCATGAAAATGAATTTTAATTATCCTGACAATTTATGAAAACAATTTATAATTCATTTGTGAAATGTCTTAATAATTATCATGTCTCTGACACAACATGTGACCCGGATGACTCAAAGTGTGTGTTTCTAGATTAAAATGAAATTTTAGAAAAAAATAAAAATACAAAAATTTAAACTGAGAAAAGGAATTCAAATTATTTTCATTCATTATTAAAATGATTAATAAGTATTTTTGGATTAGTTGGAATAAACTAAAACTAAATCAGATACACAATGTGACCAATATGGCTCTATGTGCGTATTTTTATTTTAAATTGTCATTTCATTTAGTAAAAAATACAACTGACATACATAGAACCAAGAAAATACTTTATTATTTACATGATTCACTAAGAAAATAGTCCCTAATTCATTTTTGTTATGTACGAATTAGTCACACATCAATATGATATAGTTTGTGTCTGTTAAGAGTCAAAGTGTTGTTTATTATATTAAAATTGAAATTTCTTTAAAAGAAATAGACACTTAATGAAAATTGAGAAAAAAATGTTGATTCTCTTAATAATGAAGAAAAAATTTTCATAAGCCATTTCTGAAATGTGGATATCATTATCTTGTTAGAAAAAACACAATGTGGCCATTATGACTCAAATAACGCGTTTCCAGTTTAAAATGAAATTTTAGTAAAAAAGAAATGTGACGTACTCAAAATTGGGAAAACCCATTATCTTTATTTTGGTACTTTGGTGAAGGTATAAATAATAATTTCGGGATATGTAGGAATCATCTGATCCACAATCCAATGCATGGTGTGACCATTATTACTCCATGTGTGTCTGTTAATTTAAAATTGGAAGTAATTTCTATAAAAAAGGAAGATGAAATATATAAATATGATTAAATAGATTGATATTGTTTTTATAATTTCAGAAAACTATTTATAAGTAAATTTTTATGTTTAGGAATAAACGACACCTCAATCCAATACATAATTTTCATGGCATGATTTAGAGAGTCTGTTAACTATTTAAAATTGACATATTAGTTAGAATAGGGTCACACATTAGAAACCAAAAAATCATGCTCAGATTATGTTGATAATTTCAAAAAAATATTCAGGATAATTTTTTTGACTTTTAATATTCAGTTAAATGTCAATCTGATAGATGATGCAATTGGTATTACTCAAAGTGAATGTTTCCATTTTAAAACAACATATTAGTAATAAAAAGTAACCTAATAAAAAGTAATAATACACATTAGTATTGTTTTTTTTTTTTGCATTATTAAAATATTCCAATTGTTATTTGGGATGGGTAGGAATAGTTTCACCTAAATATTATCCATGGTTTGACTGATATGATTCAAATAGTGTTTTTTATTAAAAATTTTAATTACTTTTTGTAAAAAAGTCAACTGAAAAACATGAAACTAAGAAAATTCATTTTTATTGTTTTAATAATGTAGGCAAACTATTTATTTGTCATTTGTGACATGTTTGAATCACATTCCCCACAGTATGACATATGATGTGATGATATGACTCAATATGTCAGTTTATAAATTAAAATTAATATTTTATTTAAAAAATGTCCACTCACTGAAATCCATGAAAACATATTCATATTGTATTAATATTTTAGTAATATGATTAATAAGTCATTTTGGATTTTTAAGTAGTCTTTCATCAAATAGAATCATTACAAGACCAGTATGTCTTGATATATATATTTCTAGTTTAAATTGAAATTTTAGTAAAAAATGAAATGTGACCTACTCAAAAACAATAAAACAAATTAATACTGTTTTGATACATTATTAAAACGATCTATATGCCATTTTAGTGGGTAATGACTTAGCAACACCACAATATGATGCACTATGTGACCAATATTAGTCAATGTGCACTTTTTATTCAAAATTGACAACATTTTATTTTAAAAAAAGACAACTAAAAAACTAAAATCTGAGAAATTTTTTTTATTGTTTTGATACATCATTAATGATATCCCTAATTCATTTGCGACATAACCTCACCTATTTTTGATACACAATATTCCGTTTATGACTCAATGTGTCTGTTATTAGTTTACAATAGAAATTTTAGTTGAAAAAGTTTAACTCCATAGAAACTGAGAGCAACACTAAAATTAACTTATGAAAATGAATTATAAGTAATTTTTATGTGTAGGAATCATTTTTATGCCAATCTGTCAAATTATGTGACTAGTATGTCTCAAAGTTATTGTTTTTAGTATAATTTTTTTTCTAGTAAATTAGGAATGTAAAATCCTCAAAACATATAAACCTCATTTGGATTTTTTTATACTTTTAAAAGTGATATATAATTCCTTTTGTATATGTATGAATAATCTCCTACTATATACGATGCACAATGTGCCCATTATGACTGCATGTGTGTCTTTTTAAAAAATAATGACATTAATTTTAGTAAAAATTCAAACTAAAAAATTCAAAAATTTTAAAAAACATTTATATTGTTTTTATAGTTTATGAAAATAATCCATAGGACATTTATGATGTGAATGAATCATTCTCTCCTCAATTTGATCCATGATCTTCATAGTATGACTCAAAGCATTCATTAATTTTTTAAAATTGACATTTTAGTCCATAAAGTGTCACTAAATAAAATAGTAGAAAACAAGATCAAATTGATTTCATAATATAAAGAAAAAAGTGATAATTTACTTGTGAAATTTAGGAATTAGTCTCACATCAATCTAACAAACAATGTGATTAGTTTTCTCGCTATTTTTGTTTCCAGTTTAAAATGACTTTTTCGTAAAAAAAGTGACTTACCCAAAAGAATGAAAAATTATTTTGAATGTTTTAAAACATTTGGATAATGATAAATAATTAATTTGGGTCATGTGGGACTTAGACGCACCTCAATCCAATGTATAGTGTGACCAGTATGACTCCAAGGGCACCCTTACTATATATAAGTGTCATTTTAGTAAAAAATGCACATCATATCACCAAAACCCAAAAATTTAGCATATCGTGTTTTCTCATAATTCTATCTAATATTATTGAATTTATTTCCTTATCATTTTAAATTTATACTCATTTAGTCAATTTCCACTAATATAATTCATGAATACATACAAGAAATGTTGTGACATGATAGAATCTATAGTAAGACAATATGATACACATTTTTCTTCGTATTCTTCAATGTTTACCTTCAAATTAAGAATTTGAATTTAATTTATTTTTTTTGTATTATTACTAAAATAATAAATTCTTTATTATACATATTAATTATTTTTATCAATAAGGGGTGGTTTGATCGGCAATAACATGAGGTAGGGTCCATGGAAAAAGAAAAAAGAACACTGAAATTTTTGAAATGTATGTAATAATTTTTACTTACTCATGTAGTTTTATAATCCAATGTTTGAAATGACAATAATATAGTATTTATAAATTTTTGTTGTATTTTAAAGTTTTTTTCATTTATATTCATTTTTATTCTATTTCTAGGAATATTTTTGTGCTATAGTGTTCCGTTATAGCACATTACACTGGTAGTGCATGGTGTTGTTATAGAACAGTAAAATATGCCCCTTTATCATCGCTATTGAAGGTTTGTTTTGAATTATTTATGTTAATACTATTTAAGATCTCTATATATCTTCTTAATTATTTTATTATTAGATAATGGATATGTATGAGCTTCATCCAATAGCTCATTCATCATGTCATGTACGGAAGAGACATTAATATGGTTTTAAAACCATCTAATTTCAACTAAATCATTGTCTATATTAGGAAATTTTTTTAACTTATTACATAGATCTATATCTTTTGTACACAAATTTCATCAAAACATGGATATATGGTTGAATAATAAGTTGATATAGGTAATATTTTACCCATCCATTAAGTCATTATGATCCATACATAGAAATCCCATAATATTGGATCTTTTTGGAACCTCAACGTAGATAATCATGTATAATTCCTTCAACTCAGGGAATTAATAAACATTTTCTCATTCCTATGGTTTTAATATATTTAGAAGAAATAAATTTTAATCAACTATAATAGGCCTCTTATGACCTTATTCATTTTTTCGGGGTGAATATATAATATAATATTTAATAATAAGTATATATGTCACACCTTTATCTATAAATATAATTCCACTATATTTTTAATGTAAAAATGACCATATCTGAAGACCCTTTGGGATATGTTTTATTGCGAAAATTATTTGAATTTCCTGAAAATTAACCTTTAGATAGTAATGTTTTTGAAAAGTAGGTGAATGTTTCAGAATGTCAAAACCTATACACGATAGGGGTGAAAAGTTTTGTTTTTGAGAAAGTTGTTTTCTATACACAGAAAGATGAAGTTGTTGATCAAATACATCATCATTATCAGAAATATCTGTATGAATTTAAGTATCAATTGGCCATGATGTATTTCAAACCACAAGTATTATAGGTGAATTTTTTTTCAGAATTTTGTTTTAGAGTGAAATGAATGTTTCAAGGAAGTTAGTAGTTACAGTGTTCTTTATATTCTTAAATCAAAAAATCATTTTCATTACATGGTGTTCAAAAAAATAGTGATATGGTCTCATGAAAAAATCATTTTACTAATGGATACTATTGAAAGTCATTGAAATGTGTTCATTAGTTCGACAAAGCTAGACCTAGTTCATCAGATCGAGTATTATCAGACATAGATCTTTTAAGTAATATTTATAATAAAAGAAGATAATTATTGAAGAGTATTTATGTGAAGTCTCCATTGGATGAATACCAACCGTGTAATTGTAGTTTCAGATTATGATACATCATATAGATATTTGTTTTGAAATGGATAAGACTGTACAGGTTTTCATTCTTATTGGATAAAAGGAAAACAATTCGAGTTCAATTTTGTAATTAAATGAGACGTGATACTGATCCACCAGAGCAGGATCCTGCACAGATCCATCAGTTGATTGTTTCCTAAATATAAATCATCAAATGATGTTGATTAAGAGAATTGATCTTTCTAAGAAAAAATATAAATAATTCTTTTAAATATCTCTTAATCTGGATTAGAGCGATGAAGTGGTCTCAAAAATTGATACATCATATTCTTTTTCTGTTATAAATTAAAATTAGACTAACTTTGAAATTGAATGTAAAAGATGGATGATATTAGGAAGTTCTGTCATAAGGAGATATGGAATATCCATCATAATAATCTGAGGAAGCTCCATTATAATGAATAAAAGATAGGATATTCAAGAGTGAAGATTACTTAGAAGGATAAAGATGATTCACATAGGTTCTATAAGAGTTGAAGCAGTCATTCATGATGTTCAAATATATATTAATAACAGTGGTTATTTAAATTGGGTTTGTGGAAATGATTTTCTATTTCCCACATTTTCTATTATTTAATTCTTACAAATAGAATCCCAATAAATTTTAACACTTCATCCTTTATACGTGTGAATATAGTAGAGAGCAAGATAGTTTGATTAAAAAAACCATCTCGATAGAGATTTCATATGAAAAATGATCTACGAGATGCTTTACATTCTTGATTGAATAAGATTTTCCTGGGAAATATCCAACTGATCCATTGAAAAATGTTTAAGAAGTGAATATAGAGAATACGGTCATCAAAAAAGTATCTAGGAATAATTTCATCATAATGAGATAATAGATTCTAGGTACATTTTTCAAAGGTTTGATATAGATTTTGTTGGAGAAAAAGATTTTATGTTATTTTATTTTATTGATCAATGTGTTTGTAATAAAATAATATTAACTGACATGAGATTGTATAATCATTTCTCTCAATAGATATAAGTTGTCTAATGGTTGTTGGGATAGGTTATATTCACTTCTTCATAATAGTGAATTTATTTAGACCCGTGAGAGTGGTTATGGAATGGATACAGGTTCTCACACTGAGGCTGAACCTTATTAAACTCTTGGGATTTACATTCCTTCCAACATTATCATGCATATGTATTTTCTTAAATATTGTAACGTATTTAAATATAATAGTTTTCATGGGTTATGTTTCTAAATATATTGAAACTTATAAAAAGGGAATATGTGATTCGTCCCCCATATCAGTTGTTATTTGATGTTTTTGAACATTAATTGTTTTTATTGGGAGGGTCCCATGTTGAATCTTTATCATGGAGAATATTAATTATGTAAAAAGAATAAAAATTCATATATTATATTGACTAAATTATTATTTATGAAGGAATGGGATGATTCAATATCTCCTCTCTTTTAGTCTAGAAGTTATTTATGATACTAATATTTGCTTCTTCCTATTGAGAAGTGTGCCCCAATGAATTTTACTAATAATAGAAATGTTAATCTAAATGGAAAATCATGAAATGATATTCTTATATCTCTATTATAAAATGATTATATGAAGGTGATGGGTATCCTAACATCATAGTGTATGTAGGATTTATGGTGATGTATTTTTGGATGGAATAATAAAGTGAAATAAGAAAAGATAAAAATATGGAATAGTACATTTGAAGATATAATAAGGATATATGTAGAAACTTTTGTTGAATAATTCCCCAGTTAATTTAAATTTTTTGAGACAATAGAGGATTTTTATATGTTTTAGAAGATTAAATAATTGTGAATAAACTTATGAGAATATTCTATGGAATGTTTTATTAAAATATTTCTTCATTATTAGATTAAAAATATTTATCACCTAATTCAATGACTAAATTTCTATTTTCTTATAGAATAATGAAATATGACAAGTTCAAATTGGATATTAAGTATGAAATTAATTTTAAATCACTAATAATTATGAATATACAAGATGTTGAAAATGTCAGCCCATGTCATTATGAAGATAAAGAGGACGATAAGTTAAATTTAAAATAATTTCTCTTTTCTTCATGAAATATTAGAGAAAAAAATTTATTTATGGAAAAAACAAACTCTAAAATGTTTTAAGGGTGGTGGAATTTGAAACTATATTTTGAATTTTCCAATTTGGAATGTTGATTAATATAATGAAGACTATGATGAAACACCTTGATGAAATAAGTGAAGGAATTTTCTAACAAATAAAAGTAATCTGATAATTAAAAAAACATGTTTAGAAGGAATAATATAATTATATTGAGGTAGAATGTAGAATCAAATTATGTTGAAAAAAATTATTCTTAAGTTATGTGTAAAAAAAATTGGAATGCCATTAAAAAGAGAAAACAGAAGAATTATCTAATTTTGATGAATATGGTGGTGAATAATCTTTCATAGAGTATCAAAAAAGAATAAATATTGATGCATGCCTTATGAAAAATAATATATCTCAGGAAGGAATTCAATGTGATAAATAATGGTTGTTAAAAAGTTTATGTAGGATGAAAAATATTGTCATGAAATAAGAAGAACGCATCCAGGATATTTTATATACAAACAAAGAATTAATGAATAAGGAATGATTCCTGATGAAATCAGTAAGAAGTTTGTAGGTAAGGAAGAAAAAATTAAAATGTTTAAATAAATTCATATTTAGTCTGAAATTACCTTAAGGAAGATAAATGAAAAATTCAACAAAACATTATAAGTAAAATATGAGGCTTCTAATGTTGCTGATAAAGATAAAATCAAGAATAAGGTGAAATCCCCTAACACCGAATATAATTTTTCTTATGATCTTTCTAAAATTTCAGGTGATAATAGAGTTATTGAGATATGTTATGGAAGGGATGTGAGAAACCTATCACATCTACAAAAACTGAAAAATCCATCAATATAAATTTATCTCCATGCCTAGAGTTTGTTAAAGATGGAATAAGTCATCAACATCAACAAGGATTCTATAAAGAAGCATCTTAATACAATATAAAATCCCAATCTGATTGTTTTTTCAGGTGTATTGTAATCTATGGGTTCCAGGCATAAATTTTATTGTATAACATTTCACATCCCAAAAGAAGGTTTGAAAAAAGTGAAACTAATGATGGAGGATTAATAAGTAACTTTCTTATCACACAAGTTGTTAGAAAAGAAAAATATAATGATATATGAAACATTCCAATAGAAATCAATTGAAATGACTGGAAGAGTTTTTGGGAATATCTGATCAGTCTAGTTATCATACCAAAATATATATTACACTCCTTAATTCAACAAATTCATATGATAGGAATTAAATGTAATATGGAAAGAAGTATGTCAATGAATGTGATTTTGATAATGATACTAGTTTGAAAGAAGTTAAATGGATAACCCATGGATATAGGATAGTGGATGTACCTCACCCATGGAAGGTGATATAAAAATGTTCAAATATATTGAAAATCATGATAAATGTTCTGTTACATTTGGGAATGACAGTTATTTATGAATCTGAGGAATAAAAATGGTCGAGATTGAATAATAAATGTTAATATATAATTCATGTTTATTTATTGATTGAATAAATAAATCAAACATAGTGTATGTCAACATTATTAATATTCAAAAGATATGACTTTCAAAAAATATGCATGTATCAACCAGAGTGAAATATTGAGAAGTTTTTTTAAATGATAAAGAACTTGTGTGGGTCACTTCCAAATAAGAGAATCTAGTATCTCATAATACATGAATGTTGAAGATGAATATTTTGTCAGCACCAATGACTTGGGGACAATGGGTTGAAAAAATAAGAACAAACATTCTAAGGTTGATAATGATCAAAAATTAAAAGAACTGAATATAAGAGAAAGAAGATGTTCATGTAACCTATCAGAAATGCAAGATGAAAAAGAAAAGTAATTAAAGAGTTTACATTAATTTTACCAGACCTCTTAAACCTACACATATAAACAAATGTGGGATAAAGATAAATAAATAAAAAAGGTTATTGGTGTATTATCACATTCATTAAGGAGTTAAGTTTAATGACTAACACCATATTTATTATGTCTAAATCAGAGGTTATTGAAATATTTATATTATTCATAAAAGATGTTTTTAAATAAATGGGGGATTACATAATGAATTTTATAATAGTTAATAGTAAAAAATTAACATGAAATAATTTTGAAACTTATCTGAGAAAGCATGGAATCTAACATTAGTATAGTACTCCATATGACCCTAATAAAATGGAGTTGTGTAAAATATGAATAAAATTGTTGAGGAAATGGGAATAAGTACTTTAGTGTAGAAAAAACTTTCTATGCTCAATTATAGGGAAATATATTAGTATCATTGTACATGTTTAGAAAATTTGTTAATTATGGCTAGAATCCAACATGAATTCTTATTAAAGGTGGTATAACAAAAATGTTTCATTAAGGAACATCATCATTTTTTGATGTCCTTTTTCTGAAAAAAAAATTATCTTTGAATGATTTATGACAATGTAGAAGAAGTACTAATTTGGGTTATTCACCCCATGGGTGAATTATAAAATTGGTAACAAACATTTAGAAAATATGGTTGAATTGTATAATGTGAATGGTATAGAAAATGCAACCATTGTAAAAAATGATTTTTATAATGTTGTGGAGGATAAAATGGATTTTTCCAATGAAAGTAAGAATAATAAATATAAATAAATATCATGATTTTATAGAATCATGTGATGGTTATATTTTAGATTAAATATAAACTTTTAAATTTATAACCCAATAAAAACATGTTGAGGACAAAAATATTATTGGTAATTAGAAGGATCTAGTTTAGAATAGAAATATGCAGTGATTAGAAAATCAAACTTCACTTATCTCAAATTTATACCATAATCACATTCATAATATACTCAACATAATTAATGGGTGTATACTATGAATGAAGCGTTGGATCATGTAAATAAAAATAAAACATGGGAACTAACTCCATAGAAAAACAAAAACTATATATAAGAAAAAAATGGATTTATAGAATGAAATTGAATGAAAATGGAAAAGTAATAATAAAAAACGTAACACTTGTTTGAAAAGGGTATTCTTAGGTAGATTTATGGATTTTAATGAAAAATTTCCCCCAATTTCAAAATTATAATCTATCGGAACTAGAAGTGGATGCACATTCAAATTAAAAATTTTATCTCAAGGATATAAACTCAAAGTTTTTTATAGATATATTCTTCAAGATTTTTATATTAAAAAATTGTAGTTTTTGATTTGATAATATTGATAACAAGGTTTTTAAGGTGAAAAATTATTTGAATGGGTTTAAAAAATTCTCATTTTTATTATATTAAAAACATTATAGTTGATTGAGAATGTTTAATTTTTTAATGAAATGTGTGATAGTAACTTATATATGAAAAATTTTATCACCGACACCCAAATTGTAATTGTCTATGTGGATGATGTGATTTTTTATAGGGATGATTTATTTTTTTTAAAACAAGTCACTAATGAAATGATGAATAATTTTGAAACTTCCATGATTGAGAAATTTACTTTCATCATTGTATTACATGTTCAAAAAAAGGAAAAATACTTTTCCTTATCCCATGAAAATTATTCCATGGAATTGTTAATTATGTATAGCATGGTAGTATCGAAAATAGGTTCTACTCTTATTTCAGTCAGAACAATGTTTTTCATTGATGAATCCAAAAAATGTGTAAAACAAAAATAATTTTCAGAAACTGATTGGATAATTTTTTTGTCTCAAATCCTCAATACCCAATTTTGTTTATATTTTTTTATTCTGTGGTAGATTTCATTGTGAAGTGAAAGAGTATCACTTAGTGTAGGTAAAGATAATTCTAGGACATCTTAAAGAAACAACATCACATAGAATTTTATATTGAAGAAGACATAATATGAAATTTTATAGTTGTACTAATTCTGATTGGGATAATGATTGAAATTATATATAGTGGACTCATGGTGGAAATTTTTCTTTGCTAAATATCAGGTGTGTTTACAAATTTTTTTTTTGTTCAGTAATTTTGAACACAAAAAAAATTATAATATTTTGTAGCCACTCAAGCATGTACTCCTATGGTGTATATGTAGGTTCAACTAGAAAATATGAATGTAAAATAGTTCTAATACATTGAATATATATTTTTCTAATCATTGTGTAGTTGATCAAAATAAAAACATTTCCAACATTCATGGTCAAAACACAATGAACAATGTTTCACATGATAAAATTGATTGTTTCTACTATATAGGTTTTTTCTAGAATATATCACTTTAATGTATAAAATTGTTGTTATCTTTATAAACTAAATTACAATATAACAATTTGTTAATTTGTGGTTGTAACTTCTTGTTTAGCCTCCTTCAATGAGCTTATAAACCTCAAATGGAAATCAACCAGAATTCATTATATTATTTTGAAAATGAATGAGTTAAAGAAATTACATTGTTATTATTAAGATTATTTTTCTTATATTTTTTTTAAGAATCTAATGATGTGGTTATCAGATAATGGGGGACATAAAAATATAGGGTGGTGAGAAAAAATGAACGGGAGTTTAACATTAAATGGACACACAATTTTTCATTTCCCATAGGGATGAAATTCCATCCAAAAAAATTAATTTATCTTGTATTGTGGATACATGACACTATATTTTTTTAAATGTAATGTTTTAAAAGAAGTTCAAATCATCGATTAATTTCCAAAAAACTGTTCTCAAACAATTTAAGTAATTTATAAATGTTGAGTTAAAATGCTTTGTAACAAAATATGTCAATGTAATATAAATGGGATGATTAAAAATCTTTTATGATGTTTTAATATAATTTTTTTGTGTATTTTATGATAAATAATATTTATTTACGAAAGATTTTGAAAAATATATGACTGTTGCTGAATGTTCAATCTGAAACCCATTGGGGAGAAAAATATTTTTTTTTCAGAAGGATGTCTTCCAAAAATAGTGTATCAGGCAGAGTAGCAGCAGACTGTAATGATATTAGAAGGATCAAGTTATTAATCAAACACATAATCAATCTCTGATCTATAAGCATGATGTTTACGATAAATCATAAACTATTTTTTTAGAATGTCATTAGAATCTATGACATAAATTCAGAGTGATTATTTAACATGGAATGTATATTTCTAGGGAGTCAGAAGTTAAAATAATATTTAATTTATAACCATAAAAAGATGATTTTTTCTGATCTTATAGTTTTTATATCTCATGATAATGTTCTTATGATAAAAGATTATGATGAATAAAGACTATTTAATGTCTTTAAAATGCTTCAATCAGTTCAAATAACTCTGATATATTTCAGCGAATTGAGTATTACCATAATTTTTTAAAAATTATGAATACGTATAGATGATAATGATAGAACAATATCTTTGTGGAGTGACCATCAGATGAAAAAATAAATGTAACCAGAGATGATGATGTTGATCCGTCAGACAATGATATATTGTGAAATGGAAGAGACTCTAAAATTTTTTATGTTTAAATGAGAAAAATAAAAAGGTTGAGTTATGGTTTTAATAGAATAAATTATAATATCATTCCACTAGACTAGGAATATGAATCAATCTAGTTGATGAATGTTTCACACCGATAAATAATCATATGATGTGGTGTAAAAAATAGAGCAATTTTGGAAACTATATGCACAATGCTACCGTAATGTGTAGCTGATCCAGATGAGAATCTGGATGGGGTTCTAGAAATTATTATTTCATATTAATTTTTTGATTAGAGAATCATATCAAATTATCTCTTACATGTGAAGTCAATTGAGAATGGGATAAATATATTTCATCATAATGAGCTAAGGAAGTTCAATCATGGTGTGATGAGGAAGATCCATCTCCCTTAATTAAAAATAGATTATTATTCATTCGCTGATTACTAAAAATACTAAATAGTATTTAAGATATATCTAGATTATTTAATGTGTTCAAACATGAATTTTATTTAATGGCCCTGTCATTTTTCAACCGAATTCCCACTCAATTAATTTATTTCATATAGAATAAATTACATAAAATAAAATATAGACCATAAATAATGGTTTATAAATGATTAATTATTGATATACGAAGTATTTTTATATGCTAAGGAACCAAAATAATTGAAACAACAACTTGACATTTGGAATAGTAATATGAACCTTATGAATAGTACACCAACCAATTGAATAGTAAACTTACACATGAAAATATAACCAAAATTTTGGTATCTTATAAATAAAATAGTTATATAATTATATTATTTTCTATGTAATGGATGTTTCATAAATTATTAATTAAGTGTCTGTTTTTTTAAGTTGTAAATATTTAAATTCAATTTTATTAATAATTTAACAATTTTAAGGATTGTATCTTCATAAAATATACCCCTAAATTAAATTTTTTTATGTCTTATGATTTTAATATAATTTTACGATGCCTTAAGTAAAATTTTTAAGTCATATGAAATCAAAAATAATTATAAAAAAGGTATTTTCCAAGTAAATGGGGATTTTAAGTAAAAATTAAATTAATGTTATTTAGAAAATTATTTTCATAAAATCACATTCCTTTTTTAATTCCACACATCTAAAAATGTTTTGGATTCATTTTTTATATTTTTCTAAAAGTCGATAATTTTTATGAGTATTAAAATACGACAATTTACAATAAAAGATAAATACATGAATTATGGAGTCCTAGATAATTTAATGTGGATTTAAGCCAAAAATCTCGAACTCCTTTTAATTATTTAAAAATATTTTATGATAATTATAATATTATTCATAGTCATTAGTCAAAATAATTAACTAATGATTAAAATTTTGAGAAGTCACCCCTCTCCACCGCTATAAATACCACTGTCACCCCCTCATTTCCTCACACCCCTATATATTTGAATAATGCCTAAATTATACTCAATACACATTCCTATCCCCTCCCACACATCTATTAGGTTATGGTCTCATTAAAATACAAATAACGGGTGCCTTGTGGAGGATCTTATGAGGATAATTAGAGTGTTAAATCATCTAAGTTTTTCTTATAATTTCATTTCAATTTCATTTATTTTATAATTTTCTCCTCACCCATTCATGAAAAATGAAATGATAAATCCATTACCATATATATACGTTTACAATATCATGTTAATGGAGTTTACCAACTTATACTCCTCCCTCCCTCTTTAAAAAAACTAAATCGTCACCACTGATGTGTCAATTTACCGACATCGTGGGTGATGCAAATTCATTTTCCTCAAAAAGATTCTTATATATTAATAATACCATTAAATGGTTGAAAAAATATTTTATATTTAATTATATTACATTTCTTCTGTTTTTAAAATAACATATACTCATAATACTAATTTATAATACAAAATGAGTTCATTGTGATCGTAGAACCGCCAAAATTAACCCAAAATGATCATCATTAACATTTATCTAATGAATCACCCTCAGGTAAAATAAAATAATCGTTTTTAAGATCATTTATGATATTATAGGATCATTAAGAGAATATAATAACATTTCTATATGTTCATCCTCATTTTAAATGAACTTTCATTCATATATTCAAACGAACTGATCATGAAAACTATAAAAACAGACACTCACGAAAGACGAATTTAAACTCTATAACACACCAAAAATAACATCAATGATCATAATAAAACCAAAATAGATAATATTTCATTTATAAAAGTATCAATAATTGTTAATTAATGAATCTAATTTGATAATATAGTATATTAATGTGAAAGAAGCATACAGACTCAAGGTTAGAGGAATTCTCAAACCCATTAATTCTTCTTTTGGGGTTCCTTCTTCCACCCAATTTCCGTTATGGATATAATTTAAATATCATTTCATCATCATTATTATACCTTTTATACGTTATACATGTTTTAAACTTGAATTTATGATAAAAACAGTGTTTTCCAAATGAATACTTCATTCAAAAAATTCACCTTTTCTGTCTCAAGATTGTTTCTTCTTCCCTCGATGTTGATTATTCTTATATCAAATATGGTATTCCCTATTTATTTTGTGAACCCATAGTTTTTGAATTTTTAATTTATATAATCATATATATTCATTTAAATGGATTATTTTATGTCTAATCTTGATATACATTCATAGCGGCATGGATAATAATGTAAATGTTTTGATGTGACGAGTGTGCCTTGAAATATATATCGCAAAGTAAATATTAAGATGTGATGGGAGAGCCTATAAATATATAGCTCTATAATTAATTGTGTAATTTGATGTATCTCATGAATAATTTGAAATATGTGTTATCATGATTCAACCTTTGTTCACAACTATATGTGTTAGTTGACCACTATGACATAGTATTTAATTTTTATGCATTGCAACATTTTATTTCCCTATCTAATGATTCTTATCATTATGATGATGATTAGGCTCACCCCATTCCATATTGTTTCATGATTTTATCTATCCTCTTACTTTTCACTTTATCTCACAACTTTTTGATGAATATCCTTAGGTGACAACATGTACCAAGGGTAACAAAAGGGACAATATGAAGATAGAAAATAAGATGTTAAATAAGTGTTTATGTTTGATGTTGTAAAGTTTTTCATAGTCCAAGTTTTCCGATGAAACTAATCATTTGAATCCTCATTGTGTAATTTTTTATAAAAAAATAATGAAACTTTAATGTATAAAAAAGAATGTCACTATATTTTGTATCATTGGATGGTTTATTTAGATTAGGAATTAGGATTAGAGAACCATAGTGAAACCCATATTTTGAGAAAAAGTATACGTAAGATACAAGAAGATTTTATAATCATAGGAAACCCACAAGATATAAATTTAAAATTAATTTAACAAAGGAATAAATTATATATTCTCAACATATTAAATTATGTTATGTTCTAAAATTATTTATTTTAGAAAAATGTGGGAACATAGAGAAACTAGGACAGCAAACCATACGATATATAATTCATTAATTTCTTGATTGATATCCCCAATGCTTTGGGATGTGGAGTTTAAAATTTATTAGTGATTTATACCCAACTCTCTTAGGTTATGAATAGTAACCTGAATAATGTGGAACATCCCCCTTAACCAAAGAATGAGGAACTACTATCTAGTGTTTTATGCAGAAATGACCACAAAATTTAGTGGTTATTTTGATCAACTAATTGTGGAATAGTGGGTTGACAAAGTCAAAAAGATATTTTCTATGCTTCACTATTCAAAGATAGAGAATGTGACTATATTTGTTTACCATCTAGTTGGAGAGGATGACCAATAGTGGACATTGATTTAGAACTCCAAAATGAGGGATGAAATTGAAGAGATGGAGTGGGAAGAATTTAAGATAATGTTTCTTAATAATTTTTTCCCACGAAATCATTATACATATATTTATAGTGAATTCATAGTTCAATATACAAATAATGGACAATCTGTAACGGCCTATAAAGTGAATTTTACAAGGAATGAAATGTACGAATTAGGTATTGTTATCAACAATTATAGAAAAACGGATATATTCATTAGTGGTTTAAACCCACACCTTCTTATAGATAGAGAAATTAATGAATTTTATTGTTATGAATATGTTTTTTGATGTGCTCTCAAAGTGGATATGGCGTTTGAGACGGGTCCCATGGTGATGGTGACAAGAAACTAAAGGTAGAGTTCCATACTGGAGAATCTAATTAAAATGGTGGGAAGAAAACTCAACCACTGATATGAAAAAAATGTACAAAAGGAATCATGATAACTACCAAAAATGTATGATGAAATTCTTCATGTGTGGGAGAGAAGGAAACCATGTTCATGAATGTATAAAAGATATAATGAATAAGGATAATATGGTAGAGGAAAGGAGAGAACCACCCATGGTCCCATACAAAAACTACAAGGAGAAATGACATTACGCAAGCCAGTGCACTAATCCTCTAGTACTCAATGGTAATCAGCATTAGAAGCCACTAATTCCAAAGTTACAATGAGAATATTCTTCCACCAACACCGTAGGATTAGATAAAGAAAAAAAAGTTGTAAAAGGTACACATAGTATTAACTGAATAATGGAAAAAGTGTTATTTGATCCCGGTTCTACACATTCCATTACATCTTTCATGTTTTCTATACCTATTGAATAAAATCCGAAAAACATTGATGTAGAAATATCTATTAAATTACCATGTTTTTCAATCATTGCAATCAAAGTGTTAGGCTGTTCTCCAATTTTCATATGTGAAACAATTCTCCCTGTGAATGTTGTAATACTTCCCTTAGTGGAATTCGTTACTATAATAGATATGGTTTGGCTCTCGTTATATAGAGAACATATCAACTATCTAGAGAAGAATGTATATTTTCATAATCAGAACATTCCCAATCTTCTATAAAAATGTATGGAATGTAATGAATATCCTTTTGAAACCCATTCAACAATGTGGGTGTTGATTCCTTGTAAGGAAGCATACCTCCCTCAAACGGTTTAGTCAATGGAAGGTTTCAACCTTGGGGAAATGCACATTTTGAGGGAATACAATAATGTATTTTTTGAAGTGTTACACGGACCACACTATATCACGAGGTAGAGTTCTCAATATAACTCATACCTATAGATACTCATATCTAAAAGTATCCCTATAGGATGGATCCTATAGAACCTGAGAAGATTATGAGGTAGATGCAGGAGTACATAGACATGGGGTTCAAACACCCTACTTAATCACCTAGGGGTGTGGTAGTGGTATTTTTCCATAAAAAGGTTGGATCAATTCGGCTATGTACTGATTATCAAAAACTGAACAAGCACACCATAATGAACAAGTATCATCTTATAGGGATTGATGAACTGTTTGATCAGTTTTAAGGAGCTCAATACATTTCATACAAGGATCATTATTTTGGATATCATTAGCTAAAGTTATTAAGAAAGATATTCATAAGAATTCCTTCTGTACAAGGTATGGGAAATATGAGTTTCTACTGACACCCTTTGAACATAATATTTCCCTGAAGATCTTCATCAATTTGATGAATCGAGTAATTAGACATTACCCCATCAAATTTGTCATAGTTTTATTGATGAAATTTTAATCTACTCCAAGAGTAAGGTGGAACATTTAGAACATCTAAGGATTGTGTTGCTATTATTTAGAAAAGAGAAGTTGTATGCCATGTTCAGCAAGTGTGACTTTTGGATGTGTCATGACACATTCTTGGGACATATGATCACAAGTGAGGGAATATCTATGGACCCATAAAACAAAGGTGATTAATGAATGTGAAAGACCTTCTAGTGTCATAGAAATCCATAGTTCTTTTGATATAACTTTGTACTACCAACGTTTGGTGAGACATTTCACATGATTGTCAATCCTTAAAGATAAGTTAATATGGAAAGTGGTAAAGAATGTCTATATAGAAGTATGTGAGAAAATATTCAATGAGGTAATGATATATCTAATCACAACATATGTACTCACATTACCAAAAAGTGGTGAAATCTTTGTGATATATAGTGATGAATCAAAGACAAACATTGATTGAGTACTAATGAAAAATGATAATGTGATATCCTATTCCACACGTCAATGGAATATACATGAGCAGAACTACCCATTGCAATATGTAGAGCTATCATATATGATGTTTTCCCTAATAATCTAGTGTCACTACCTCTATGGTTAGACACGTGGCCTATATACCGATCCCAAGATACTAAATTATATATTCACACCAAAGGATCTCAACATGAGTCAATGGAAATGATAAGAGATTATCAAACACTATGAATACACTACTCACTATCATCCTATAAAGGAAAATACAGTAACCAATGATTTTTTCATTAAAGAACCTACTACTCTATCCCTGTGACAGATTAGTAAAGACCTTATCCTTATGGATATGATAAGGATATATTTGGAAATCATAATGGTTTGGAATACATCCAAAATTTCCCAAATTATTTCCCAACCATCTATCCAAGGGTAGTTTTTATAGGCACAAAGAAATGTTATTGAGTTAAAAAAAATGAGAATGAAATAATGTAATGGAAGATGGAAGGGTTCCATATCAATGATGATGGTGCGATTTAATTTGGAATGAGGATTTTTTTTCCTTTATAACATGGGATAATTAAGGAGCTAAGGGATTATAAACATAGGTAAACTATATATATCCATCCTAGTATTACTAAATGTACCATGATATTAGAGAACACTTATGATGGGAAAATATGAAAAAGAATATTCCAAAATAAATCACAAGTTATTTGATATGTCCGCAAGTTTAATAATGGTGATATAAGTACAAATGGATGATGCAACCATTTCCAACAACCATGTGGAAATTGGATAATTTCACTATGTACATCATCATGGATCTCAAAAATAAATCCAAAAGAAATCATGTGATATGGGTTGTAGTGTAATAACTCACAAAGACTTCTCACTTTATCGCTATTTTGGAATATCTCTTGCATGAACAACATTCAATGATATATGTGAAGGAAGTGGTGAGACTGAATGGTTTTCAGCTGTCTATTGTCTATGGTTGTGATCGATACATCACATCTAAATTCTAGAGGATTATTTAACATTAATTGAGTAATAAATTAAATTTCATCAAGGCCTAACACCCCAAAACTAGTGGAAAATGTGAATGGAATATTCATACATTCAAATATATTCTAAGATTCATCTCTTTATAATTAATAGGTGTATTGGATCATACTCTCCCATTGGTGGAGTTCTCATTCGACAACAACATCATTTTAGTTAATCATATAGCTCCATATGTATCTCTTTATGTAAATCGAGGTAGAATTCCAACCTATTTGGATGAAGTGGGAAAAAGAAAGAAATATAGAACCGATCTTGTATAAGATATGGTAGAGAATGTTTAAGCCTTCCAGGAACATATCAAAGACGATCAATGTATGAAAAATTTCTACACTGACAACCATCAAAGGGAAATGGAGTTTGACATTTGAGATAAAGACTTTCTTCAAAAATCACCATGGAAGATAGTCATACAGTTTGTAAATAAAGGGAAGCATAGACTAAGGTACAGTGGCCCTTTGGGATCATTGATCGCGTTGGAGTCATGGAATAAAAGCATTCAATTTCACCAAATATATCTAATGTTTATGATTTGGTCCACATATCTCTCCTATGAATGTAAATAATAGACACCTCATATTGTATTGAACATAGAAGTGGTACAAATGAAGGATGATATCTTCTATGAGAAGCATCCAATAAAGATTCTGGACAAGGGAGATAATGTTATACACAAAAAGACAAGACACCTTATCAACGTGTTGTGGAGGGGCTATATGTATGAAGAAGAAACATGGGAACTAGAGGAGGAGATGAAGGAGAAGTACCCCCACCAGTTTTTTTTAAAATGAATGTTCGATGGTGAAATTTCAAATTGGTGGAACAATATAAGAACCCAATATTTCATCAATGGAATTCCTCCCTTGTAATTATAATTTCATATAGTATATATCAAATAAAACTACATATATTCCATAAAAAAGGTTTATAAATGTTTAATTAATCAAATAACAAGTATTTCTAAATATAAAGGTACCAATATCGATATAATAGTAACATGACCTTAGAATACTGATTTGACCCTTATGAATAGTAAACCAGACAATATGAATAGTAACATCACCCATTAATTTGTATTTAAATTTTTTTAATAATGTAAATAAAAAAGTGGTATAATTATAGCATAATCTAAGTAAATGAATTTTTTAAAATTTATTAATTAAGAGTTCATATTTTTGTAAGTCATAAATATTTATTTACAATTTTATAAATTATTTAATAATTTAAAATAAAATTGGATTTTGGAAAATGAATTAGTAAATTAATATTAATATTTATTATGACTTTAACATAATATTATGAGAACATAAGTAAATATTTAATGTGTTATGAAATCACTTATAATTATAAAATCTGTATTTTCCAAGTAATTATGGATTTAAATTAAAAATAAATTACTCTTTTTTAGAAATTTATTTAAATAAAATGGAATTTATTTCTGAATTAAACATGTCAAAAAATGGTTCAGGTATATTTTTGGGATTTTTCTAAAATACATGAATTTTTATGAATAGTAAAATTTGATAATTAAAAAAAGAAAAATACAATAATTATTGAGTCATATATTATTTAAGGAATAATTCTGTGAAAAAAACTCAAACTATCCCTAATTGTTTTATTATATTTTATGATAATTATCAATATATTCATATTATTGAGCCTAAATAACAATCTAATGAATAATATATTGAGAAAACATCCCTCTCTGCCATTATAAAAACCACACCTCACCCCCACTTCTCCTCACACCTCTCAATAATCTACCTTTTCCTAAATTGTAATCAATACTCTTCCCTAGAACCTCCCCTACATTCAAGATATCATTATCTCATATAAATAAAAATCCTAGGTTCCTTGAGGAGGCTCTCAAGAGGAGAATTCAAGAGGTAAATCCCCTATCCATTTCACAAAACATCCTTTCAATTTCATTTCATATCATATTCTACCCTCAAATAAATTAATCCAAATGAAATGAAAAATATAGTACATTAAATTTAATAGAATTATATAATATTTTTGGAATATCCAACATTATACTACTCCACATCTCTCGTTTATTTTGTAAATGAAATCGTCACTCATGATGTGTTAATTTACCGACATCATGGGTGATGCACATTAATATTCCTTAAACAGCATAAAATATTTTTAAAATACTATTAAATGGTTTAAAACATATTTTAAGGTGTATCTTATATCCCCTTTTATGTTCAGTAAATATCTTGTATGTATAATACTAAATGATAAAATAAAACAAGTTCGTTGTGATTGAAAAACCACCAAATTTAACCTAAAACTATAATTATTTACATTTATCTAATGAATCATCCTCACATTATATCATGTAATACTTTTAAAGATAATTTATGATCATAGAGGATCATTAAAAACATATAATAACAATTATGAATGTTTATCCTCATTTTTGCCTAACTTCTATACAGGTATACAAACGAACTGATTACGAGAACTATGAAAATGAACAATCCTGAATGAAAAAAGTAAACTCTATAACTCATAAAAAAACACATAAATGAACTTATTAACAACATATTTAATAATGTTAATGTATAAATTGTTTTAAAATATTTAATTAATGAATCTAATGTGATTATATGAGATTTTAATGTTAAAGTAGGATTCGGAAATAAGGTATGGGAAATTATCGAACACTTCTATCATTCTTTGGGATTTCCCTATTCCACCTCATTTTTACTATAGATATAACATAAATATATTTCATCAATAAATATTTTATATTATCTGGGAGAGTCTTGTTTTTGACATGAATTTATGTTGAAACACAATGGTTTTTAAAAGAATATTTTTTAAAAAAATCGACCGATTACTTCAAGAGATTGTTTCTTTTTCACTCAAGGATGATGATTCTTATATCATGTATATTATTCAATATTCCATTTTCAACCCAATGTTTATTAACGTCTGATGTATTAAATGATACCCATATATTTACCTAGGATATTTTAATTCCAATATTGATATGCATTCTATGTGGCATGCATGATAATGTAAATGTATTGGTGTGACGGGTGCACCTATAATAAAATAGCGCAATGAAAATGTTAAGATGTGATGGGTGCACCTTGAATTATATGTCACTCCAATTAATTGGGATAAGTGATTTATCTCATGTAGAATTTTAAATATTAATGAACATGATGTTATCTTTTTTAACAACTATTTTTGGTAGTTGTCCACTATGACATGATGTTTTATTTTTATGCATTTCCACATTCCATGAAATTATATAATGCTTACTCTGAGGATAATGATTATTATTCTCAAACCCCATAATGTTGTTTCATGACATTATCTATCCTCTTAATAGGATTTTTATAGGACCCATTTTTTGAATATATTCATAGGTGACTACAAGTACTAAAGAATACACAATGTATAATGAGAAGGCAGAGAAGAAGGAATTAAATAAATGATTCTGTTTTATGTTAAATTATTTTTGTGTGTTCCTAGTCATTAAAACATTGGATTGTCATTGTCTATTTTTTTATCATTAAAATTATGTTATTGTAATTTAAGAATAATCAACATCTCTATATTTCAAATATTAGTCAATTATTTTTGTTTTTGAACTTTAGTAAGTAGTAAATGTTTTCATGATTTCTACCATTTGCATTATAGGATACCAAAATGTAACATTTCAATAAATTAATAGATTGAAGACTTTTTATATACACAAAGCACATTTAACTGAAGATTTTTACATAGAGATCATTCCAGATATAGATATCACATAAATATTTTAGTATGGTATTTTTTTCATACCAGACTGAGGAAAATCAGACTGGGAAAGATAAGGATGAGAAATTGTGTAGAGTTATAGAAGTTTATATTGATAATAGTTTCATCATACTATTTCCATTAGTATATCTTCATTATAATGATGCAATTAAAACTTGGAATATCAGACTGGTTTTTGATAACATTTTGGGGAGTAATAGTGTTTGTGCTCTTTTGTTTTGGGGATCATAGTGTTTTCATAAAAACGTTGTAAAAATATGAGAGTCAATATAATCATTCCTATCAGGATATTTGAGGTTTATAATGGGAGTAGGAAAAACATAAATTCACCTCTTCATTATAGTGAATTTCCTTTGATCTGTGGGACTAGATGTGGAAAGGATAAAGGTTATCACACTAAGTCAAAAACATTTAAACCTCATGTTTTTACTTGATTTTATAACTTTTCAAGAATGTGTTTTTACTAAAAAAGTTAATATAACGATCTTTAACAGTTTGTAGGGGTTATGTTTCCAAATTATTTGAAACATATAAAAAGTGAACAAGTCCCCCTTCTAAGGTTTTATTCAAAAAAAATCCATTGTAATTTCAGTATCTGACACTAAATTATTATATGGTTAATTTTACAAATGTGAATTCTATTATCATGCGACATAATATATAACCATAACATCATACATGTGGATACAATATATTCAATTCATAAAAGAATCACAATAGGTCACAAACCCAACACAACAATAGGATAATATATGAAATAGTTCATTGGATATCTCTCTCTCGAGTTCCATGAAATTACCACCATATTCATACAAAAAAAGAAACATGGATCCCATTTCAACTATCCCTCATAATTTAGTTTATAACAATGAGAAATTTACACAAAAAATGATGATAATATCTAGACAATCTAATTATACTCTGGATCTCAGTAACAATGGTTGGTCTAGGACAATGTTCAATAAAATCTGTGTTTTATAGTTCCAATGGTACACCTTGTCAAGATATTATACAACTGAAAAATGAAAAAATTTCTCCCAAAATGTAGACATTTTAATTTTTATACACCTTCTTAATACTTATAGTCTTCAATACAATCCTCATGTGGTCTTCGTAATCATCATTTATTTTTGAATATATATGAATATCATCAACAATGACTTCTAGAAACTCTTGAAGATATCTCGTAAATAATATATTCAGTCAATATATGATGATAACTAGGAAATTATTAAGACCACAGGGAATAATTTAAATTCATATTGACCATACATTTTATGAAATAATATATTGGGTATATCCTCCATCTTATCACAAAATATTAGATATCGATAATGATGTCCAATCATGGTTTTTATTGATCTCCATGACGATGATAAGAAATTTCATCAAAATGATTTATATGAAACATGTTCTTTATAGGGATATTGTTAAGTTCTTAAAAATCAATGAAATAGGTATAGCACTAGGAACGGGTTCTATTGACAAATGAACTTTATAGTATTGATGATGTCTTGGTAAATCATTAGTAACGTCAATAAAAAGCATCCACACAATATGTATATATTATATATTGATATTTACTGAAACAATAATGGATAGACACCCCTTTTGAATAGGAATAAAGACCCATGTAATGGTTGTACTTTTCGTTGAAATACCATATTTCTCCACACACTGATTAATGGTCGTAGGATATTTCGTAACATCAATCATGAAATACATTACAAAAATAATAATAAGGGGTTTATGTACATAAATATAATCCATCTCTAATATAACATAAAATACAAAAAAATATAAAATAACAATATTTAAAGGATGAATATTCCTACAAAATTCTATTAGAGAAGGATCATTAACATGAGATGTGATCATCATAGCTATAATATTTCTATATACAATTCAACATATAATCCTTCAGTTGGAATTTTGATACTTATGTAAAGTTATTCCTATATTAGTGTAAATATATAATGAATAAGATAAGACATTAATAGTTCTAGGTTTGATGGTTTGTACCTTTAAAAACATCATTTTCAAGACCCACATCAGCAATTGTGATCATAGGTTATTTACCATTATCCCAAGGATACAGAGGTCACAAATGTGGATATTAATAATTATCCTTGGAATTTGAGTAAATTTAATCATAATTACAATACCCCATCAATTTGTGACATTCGAGTGTGGTTGGTGAATTATGAGGAGATTTATCTCTATTCAAATAACATGAAAACTTTTTTACAGCTTTTAAGAAATATATTTTATGAAGATCATTCATTCAGAACATTGATAATTTATAAATTACCTTAGGTTAATTTCCTCCAGGTTTACTTCAGACTTTGACAATAACAGAATGATCATCGTCTACTCTCAATGTTTCTTTGAATTTCTATTGAATTAAATATTTATTTTCATATAAAAAGTATGATATTTATGGGTAACATCATTCTCCATGCCCTCATTGAAAAAACATATTACACTATCTTCTATATATTTATGTTCGTTGTAGATAAAACCATTTTGGAATATATTTTTAAGCCAATGATGAATCGATCAACCTTACTTTCGGGTGTGATGTTAATACCAAAACCATACCTCATAAGTCATGTAAAAGTTTCCTCATAGGTTGTAACAGATTCATCATCCTTCGATATTATATTGAGGTGTTCCTTTTACATTTATATATGAATAATATTATGTAAGTACTTATTGAAAAATAAGCTCATAAACTCATCCCACTATATAGAGATAATTTACTCTCATTTCCTTGCGTTCCATATAATATTCCTCGATTTATATTCCTCACCTTGTAAATGATATAGAAATAAAATAGATTTACAATGTTCTAAACATTAGAAAGTGGATAATATCGTTCTAGTGGTACTAACCCATTATATAGAAACAAGTGGATTAATATACTAACAAAAAGAAGCTGGATTTTTCCTCATGAATGAATTAATAAAATGTTTTCCCCAAATTTATTAGATATTTAGCTAAGAATGATTCAAAACAGTGGATTTTTTTAATCATAGAAAAAATATTCTTCATCACATAACTCTTAGAAAAATATGATTAGAATAATTATTTGATATTCTATTACATCCATCCATAACATGGTTCCTTTGGTTTACAAAAATTTACTAAAAACAAAATAAAATATGTGAGAATTTATAATCCAAGTTGAAAACCACATATTCCAGAAAAATCATTAATAAAATTTATATATAACGTCTTTTTATTTACTATATATGTCACAATAGGATTAAAATAGGTCATTAATGGTAATAATTTATTAAAATACATCCCAATGATTCATAATTAACTTTTTATTTAACCCATTCATTTCCCATGGGTGTATCAAACCATGTGGATAGTAAGGGCACACATACCATGTATTGGAATAATAGATGTGATATAATTTACCAACTCTTTTTTGGGTAATTACCCTAAGATGAATAGATTTTGAAACATTTTTTAGTTTTTGTATCATCAAAAGTATATTTCGATAGGAAATACACATTAGATATGTATTATAAAAAATAGAGCTATATAATTTGCATAATATTTTCCCTACGGTTTTGAAAAATGTTCTCTAATCCTAATATCCAATGATCTACTAAATTATTATATGATACCAACTATTATGAACCATTATTTTCAAACCCTTAGACACACTCATATATTTATATATATTAAATCACATTATATTAAAATTGAAAACATTATATAATGATCCAGGATAGAATAATATAAGTCTGGTGCCTTTGGAAACATGGATACATAATCCAATGTTTTATATATTATCCACATATTCTCCCACTTATTTCTTTCCAAAATTCCCCCTTATTATACATATCATTCTCATTTATGTACTTTATATACATGCGGTGTAAAATAGAAGAAATGGTGATATTGGATGCTTATTAAGTGAAACAAGGTTGATATCAATGATCACAAAATTATAAAAAGATCATAAGGGTAAAAACATGTTCTAAAAATTTAAAAACCATATCATTCATATTTAATATTTAAATCATGCGTCCGGGATTAAATCATTGAATGTTCAAAAGACATGAATCATAAATGTATTAATGAAAAATGTATGTGAGTCCTTAAATATTAAATTATTCAAAGATTTTTGGCATAAACACATTGAAATTGATTTCATTATTAATTAAAGCCCACTTAAAATAATATAATAGTTTATTTGGTTGAGTTTTCATGATATTCTATTAGTCAAGGTTTACTCCCAAGACTATCATAGAGTACATATTCCCTTATTTAAATTGGTTTACACCCCATTCCAGTCTTATTTTTATCATGAGGTAACCATCCTTCCCAAATGTGTTAAGGGGATATATAATTCAAATCCCACCCATCACATAATTAAAATCATAAATATGTGTGATACTATATAATAAAACATTCATCACATTATAACACATTAATTATGAATGAGTTTTATAAATATTTCATCATGGACTAGCCTATGAAAATGAAATGTATTTCATAATCATTTCAACAATTCATCATATAATAACCCATATAAATGTAATGGGTTTCATAATAAATATTTCAAATATGATGATAAAAAATATATAAAAAATAATATGGATGGTAACATTGGATCATATCCCTAGTAAATTTTATGTGAAATAAAAGGATGTCATAAAAGATATCAAACTCCATTAATGGATCACATGGAATATTTCTATTGGAAATTACTTTTAGAACATTTGAAATAATTTATTTAAAATAAAAACCGTTCTAAAATATTAATTATTTTTTATATTTAAAATAACATTGGAAATATCTAATGTAATAATCAAATAATTTATTGGTCATGACGAAATGGAATTACATTAATACTGTATACGATAAAAGGAAACATTCATTTCAACTATTTGTAGAAAAATCCAAAATAACCACTTTTGGTAAATTATATGAAGATTCATTTAAAAATAAGATAAAAATAAAATATTGGTTATAAGGGACCTTACTAAATCATCACATAATTTAATAAATTGTCATGAATTTTCTAGAAAAGAAGGATATAGATGAAAAAGCATTTTTCATCAAAGATAAAAATAAAGATGTGTTTCCTTAAAAAATATTTAAATCAATTTTGTACATAAAATGAATAAAAGGAATGTAAAATAGGGTATTTCTAGAAATTAATATATTAGATGAAAATTCCTTTGTTTCATAATAGGTGAACCACAATATCTCACCATCCTAACATTTTCATAATCATTCCTAATATAAGATGACATTGTAACATACAACCGTTTCCTCAAGTTTAAAATTCCTTATTTTCAATTTGAAACATACATATTATAAATTTATATTTATTACATAACTAATTTCATATATGTAATACAATGTAATCTTTTTATAACATATTAGCATTCATTTATTCAAAATTATTTAATAAAATCCATGTTTTAGGTGATAACTATATTGCAATTCATGATTGTTTCAGATCAAAATTCTATGCCATTATACATTTATCATTTTATATAAATTTTAGAATAGAAAAACTGATATATGTATAATATATATTGATTATATGTAAATAGAGAGTCATCCATAAATTATCGATATGAAAAAATTAATTACACAATTCATGGAGATGGTAAGCTGTTTTTATATAGAAATGATGATCCATTATTTGATACATTGGTAGAAAGAAATGTAATTAATAATTATTCTTTTCAATATTATAATACTATCATATATTAATTTTTTATTAATTAAATACATCATTATAACCAAATAAATAAATTGGTGATGGAAAATAAATTACACTGCTACATGGAGACGTTTTTTCATCCATTCACATGAGTGATTGTTTATCATTCCAAATGATATTGTAGGGGTGGATTCAAGTTATTCCATCATATTAATAACAATTAATTATATTTAATTTACTATTTTAATTATTTTAAAATGGATACCATGGATTTATAAGAGTTTTATGTATAAGAATATTTGAAAACACTCCATTTAGAGCTATACCACTTCAATGAAAACCATCTTTTGGATTACAAATTATGCATAGAAGGATTGGTCTTCTAGGTGTAAATAAGATATAAGATGTGGTTAAAAAATCAATTATAGTATTATGTAATGGATTGTATGATATTTAAGGCTACAATGGTTTTATGGGGAGAGGAGAAGAGGTTCGCCTTTATAAGTTATAGGAGGGTTACTCTTGGATTGAAGAGAAAGATTAAAATATAATTGGGTACTTATTAAGAAAAATTCCATGAAATGGACATATATTTGACTAAATAGAGGATAATATTAGAATATAATCATGAAAAAATATTTCATTTGACTTTTCAATCAATATAAAATGTATCTTTTGTTAACCCCTTGGTCAAAATTTTTAATCATAACCCAATTAATGAAATTTTCAATATAAAGGGGTTATAAAATTAATTATAAGGGGTCAATTGGATAATAATTTTTTTATGAATTAAATTTGAGGCCATGTTTTATAAATAGTTTATTTATTTATTTATTTTATGTTTTGTAATTAATTTAATAGAATACTATTTTCATAAAATACAATTAATGTCATTTTTCCGTTTTTTCAATTAATTTTACATTGAATAGAATAATACAAAAATTTGATTAGAAGAAGAATCTTTCACAAAAATATAATTTTTGTATTAATATATAAATTATTTAGAAAAAAATATTCTATTAAAATTATATTACATTTTTATTTTCAAAATAATTAACATTATTTTTCACTTAATTGAATAAATATTGAGTCACTGTTATGTAACCATATATGTTAATTATTAAAATTATAAAAATAAAGAATAAATTAATTTGATAGAAATAAATAATTTATATTTCAAAAAAATATTTAGAACCAGACCAACATCTTTCTCTAATTATTTAACAATTTATGAGATATTAATGTTTGAGGAGTGAAATTTTTATTTAATTATATCTTTTGTTAATATAATGGTAATGATCATATTAATATTGTGCAAGAGACCATTTATTTGATACATGGATATAAATGGATAAAATGAAATCATGCAATAGAAAAATGTATGTTTTATAGAAATTATAATTCCTTATCCAATGATAGAACCACTCATTAATTGGTTTAACCTTACAAGGGTGACAAATATTTACTATGATCACTAATAATATAGTCCAAATATAAGGGAAACTATTAAAAATATTTTATCACCATGATTCCAAATATGTGATAAATTATTCATTTTAAAAATCATTTTTTGAAATAAATTCATATTAAATTAACTATTAAAAACATGATAAATACATTTTGTAAGGAAAATATATTTTTAAACATAAAAATGAATATATATTCTTATATAATTCATAAGAAAAAATTATTGGAATTTTAAAAATTAAATAAAATATATAATATATAAATTTCATTAAATATTTAAAAAATATAAATTAATGTAATTTATTATGATTAAAACACAATGGTCTCACAAAAATAGTTTTTAATAAAATCTATTTTACATTGAAATATTTTTTTAACTTCTAATCAATTGATAACCAATGAATTTATTATAAACTAAAATTTTATTTAGTTTTATTCCTATTTATAACAACCAATATAATATCTAGGTGGCAAGTGTCATAATAAATAATAATATTTTTGAAGAATATTGTAGTATATTAAAATTAGTTATTGTGGTTATCACAATATATCAAAGAATGTAAATTTATTTTAATATATATATATATATATATATCATAAAATATGATGGTGTTTTATTTTTTGTGGTATTTCTTATGGGAGAGTGTATGTTGATATTGATAACACATTCTTTTTTACTTTTACATTAAGTGTATTGGCAACTATCTTGTATATAATTTTAATTTTTTAGATCTTTCCCACGTGTTTGTTGTTTTAATAACCCCTTCTCCATCCATCATAGTTTGATTTTATTTATAAATGGTTATAATTATTTCAGTGGAATATGAATTCATGCCCCAAATTCCAGCCATTACCATCATTTTTTATTCTGTTTTAGGTATCAAAAGATGATTTTTAAATATAATAATTTCTTTATAATGGTTTTTAAAATTCATGATGACTTAAATTAGGTACTTTATTTAGAAAAAATTTAAATTTTAGAAGTATAATTTTGTGTCATTTTTATTATGTAATAATGAATTTTTTTATTTGAAATAATATAATGTATTAAAATAAAATTATGGAATTTTTAAATTTATAATATCTATTAATTTTGGTATCTTCATACCATTTTAATGTTTAATTTATTTTAAAATAATTTGATAAATATTATAATTGTTCTAGAAGCCTAATTTTTAATATTTAATTATATGTTTAATTGGAAATTTATTTTTAATAAATATTACCTACCCCTTACTCTTCTCATACTACCGTCAGTAATGGTAGTCAGGAATATGTTTGATAAGTAGTGTTAGGGTAGAGTTTAAGGCTGTATTAGTGTAAAACACATTACATAAGGGTAACCCAGAATTTGAATTTCTTTTATAATGTTTTTTAGTTGAATATCGGTAGAAATATCATGTTAGAGTAGTCATGTAAGGGTAATACTGAAATTTATTACATCCCTTATGGTTCCTTTGAGTGAGACATAATGTTCAACCCATTTCCTTTAATATTTCATTAGGGTTCCTCCATCGATCTATGTAATGGTACACATGTTTTCATTTATAATCGGCATATTTGAATTTTTTTAAACCTAATAACCATTACTCATGCTGACCTGTATGAAAAAAACCATAATGCATTCGGATAAGGTTCATCCAAATAATTTTGAATTTAGATAGAACTACCATTTCACCGAGCATGCACCACACAAAAGGGTTAATTTTTTATATTGAAAATCATGGTTTTAATCTGTTATACTTTATTAAATTGTTTTATGTACTAAATGTAAAAAAACATGGAACAATTATTATTATATTATAATGACTAATGTGTATATACATCTTAGAATCATGGAATATTATTATTTTTACTTTAAATATTAAAAATAATTACATAGAAGTAGTGTTTAATGGAATAATAATGAACATTGGAAATTTAAATTTTTTTAACATCTATTTAATTATGGAAAGATATTTTTTATTTTATTTTTCCATACTAAAACATTGAAATTTGAATCAAAAATCCTATTTTTTTAATTTCCTGATATTTATCAAATGAACTATTTATTCTGAGTTTTACGGGTGTTGTTGGATAGTTGCGTTCCTACTGTAAACTTTATATATTATATGGAATTTTCATTCTCTCTCCCAAATCTCTTCCACCCTCCCTTATTCTTTATCATTCTACTAAATACAAACAATTTACTTGGAGTTATTTGGGTTAATGACTATGTTTTTTTCCACATTATTATATATAATGTTATCCCATGTTGTGTGATACCACCTATATCATTATTTTCAAATAATTTTTTTAATGTTTTAATTATTTGCTGAGGATAAATAACCCTCAACTATTTTTTATACGAGGTTGGAATTACCATGATTTTGTATTCACTAACTCAATATTGGGTAATAGATATAATGTGAAAAATTATGGATGAGATAATTTGTAAGGAGGAGAGAGATGAAATGACATACAGTTGTTTGTGAAACTGTTATTTATACATTTTGTGATATCTACTGCTATATTTTCTTTTTAATATTTATTCATTTAGTTTCACATTTAAAAAAGTAATTTCATTTAATAATGATATGTTAATGATGAATGAAATGGAATTTATTACCATTGTATACATGAATTAATTTAGGTTTTTTGAACTACATGATAATTTTCATAGTAAGATAAGTGATGTTTTATAATATTTAATAGCCTTAATTGTATATTATTTCAACATGAATTTGTTGTTTAGGGTTATATTTTTTATATTATTGAGTTTTTTCCATCAATAAAAATGTAAAATTAATTTTACAAACATAGTTATTTTTAGTCACATAGAAGTTGATTAGGATAACATTTACATTCCAATGAAATTTTAGTTTTTTATTACCATTATTTAATATATTAAAAAACTGAAATTCAATTAAAAATGAAAATAAGAAAATTAATGAAGATATTGAAGGGTATAAACCCATGAATATGATAATTATTCATTTAATTTGAATCTCATCATTTTTGTTACTATAAAGATGAATTTTAAAGGTAATATTTGTTATAAAATAACAAATAATGGTTATTAAAATTGCTATAATGTGACTAAAATTAATTGATAAATCCAGGTGATCAAATTACTAATCATAAGGGATGAATTAATCAATGTAATTAATATATATTCTATTAAATTATTTAGAAATATATGTACTTTATTGGGTTTTATTATTTGATGAATATACTCGAATAAATCCACATTTTATTTTGGTTGTTTTTGTTGAATCTATGAGAACAAAAATTGATATAAGATAAAAAAAATATAATATAATTATTTCTAATATAGTTAAATATTTAATTATTGTAGTACCCAAGATGGAATTATAATTTTAGTATGTGAATGATTTATATATCATTTTTTCATCTGCATTTTTTTTGTTAAATTTATTTTTATTATCATATAATCATATGATAGATCCCTCATTTTGAATTTATGTGGAACACAAAGTGGTTGATTTATTTGGTGAGGGAGGGGCTGGAACCGTGAGTTGTGGTAGTGGTTAGGTTGTCAAGGGTGACAATGGGATTGATGGAATTGGTAGAGAACAAGGATTCCTTACTTCATTTTTGTGGTGAGATTGATGTTATTATGGATGGAATTTTTTGAAAAGTCGGATATTAAAAACTATTTTTGGGTAGAATGCCTATTATTTTGTTGATTTCATGTTAACATTATTATCAGACTTCATTGGGAATCTCTCATCATGCTATTTTTTGGATTGTGTATTGGAATACCATGGATCACTACTAAAACAATGAGCTTTATTAGCACTCAAAACGGGATTTATCAACACTATAAACACACTGTAAAGATCAACGCTGATAGGGGGTCCCCTTTATTAGCACTAAATAAGTTATGATAAATGGATACTTTATCAGTGCTAAAAAAGTATTGATAACAGGATAATTTATCAGTACTAAAATGGTGTTGATATAATAACCCTTTATCCGCACTAAAAAATCTCTGATCAATGTGATTTTTATAAGTAATCATTTAGCATTGATATATTGACCCTTTAGAAGTGCTAAAAAGCACTGATAAATGCCCTATTTGCAGCAACAAAAAATTCTGCAGCAGCACACCCAAACAACACCTGCAAAAAATTCAGGATCTCAACAAGTATACCCATACAAAATTAACACATAATTCATAAGTTAATTACTACAATTATACTCATAGAACAAGTATACCCAACATAATTACTAATTTAAATAAATACATAATGAAATCAATTCCGAATTCAGGGGGTTGGGGTTTGTTCAAGGGTTTGGAGTGGTTGTCCAGGGGGGTGTAGGGGGTGTATGGGGGGGATGGGGGTGTCCGGGGGGGGGGGGGGGGTGGTGTCCAAGGGGGGTAGGGTGGTGTACAAGGGGGTGGGGGTGGTTTTCCATGGGGGTGGTGGTGTCCAAGGGGGTGGGGGTGGCTGTCCATGGGGGTAGGGGTGTTTAGGGGGGTAGGGAAGGTGTCCAGTGGTGGGGTGGTGTATAGGGGGTGGGGGAATCCAGGGGTTGGGGAGGAATCCAGGGGGTTGTGGGTCCATGTATCATTCTTCTAAATGATCAACACAATCTGAATACATTCTGTCGAATTTGTGTAAGTCAGTTGTTGTTTTCACATAAACTTTTGTGTATTTAAATGAAAGAGAGACCCTTTGAGTGATACCGGCCACACCGTGCCTCAGATTGATGCAGTGTTGACTCATACACGTCAAAAATGACCCATGGATCATTCTCCTAAAGGGTTAACACAATAAGAATGCATTTTTTCAGATTGCGTATGTTAGTTGTTGTTTTCACTTAAAATTATGTCCATTTTAAACAAAAGAGGGACCTTTTGAATGATACCGGCCACACCATGCCTTAGATTGAGGCATATTTGACTCATACATGTCATAAATTACCCATGGATCATTATCCTAAACAATAAACAAAATCCAAATGCGTTTGGTCAGATTTCCGTATGTCAGATTTTGTTTTCACTTAAAATTCAATCCATTTTAATCCCAAGGGAGACCCTTTAAGTGATCCGGCCACACCATGCCTTGGATTGAGGCGAGGTCAACTATTACATGTCAAAAATGACAAATGGATTGTTCTTTTAATGTATCAACACAATCCGAATGCGTTTGGATAGATTTCTGTATGTCAGTTGTTGTTTTCACTTAAAATTTTGTCCATTTTAAACAAAAGAGAGACCCTTTGAGTGATACCGGCCACATTGTACCTCGGATTGAGGCGGGATTGAGTCATACACATCACCAACATACTCATGGATCTTTCTCCTAAAGGATTAACACAATCCGAATGCGTTTGGTTGGATTTGCGTATGGCAGTTGTTGTTTTCACTTAAAATTTTGTCTATTTTAAATGAAAGAGAGACCCTTTGAGTGATATCGGCCACACTGTGCCTCAGATTGAGGCAGGGTTGACTCATACATGTCACCAACACACCCGTGGATCGTTCTAATAAATGATCTAACCAATCCGAATTCATTTGGTCAGATTTGTGTATGTCAGTTGGTGTTTTCACTTAAAATTCTACCCACTATTAACGAAAGAGATCCCTTTGAGTAGTACCAGCCACATCGTGATTCAGATTGAGGTCGGGTTGACTCGTTCACGTCAAAAAGTACTCGTGGATCTTTCTTCTAGATGTTCAACAAAATCCGGATGCGTTTGGTTGGATTTTCATGCGTCAGTTGTTGTTATCACATAAAATTCTCTCCATTTAAAACGAAAGAGAGACCCTTTGAGTGATACCGACCACACTGTGCCTCATAGTTTGGCGGGGTTTACTAATACATGTCAAAAATGACCCAAGTATCATTATACTAAAGGATCAACACAATCTGAAAGCGTTTGGTTGGATATCCGTTTGTCAGTTGTAGTTTTCACTTAAAATTGTGTCCATTTTAATCAAAAGAGAGACCGTTTGAGTAATACTGTCCACACCGTAGATCAGATTATGGCGGGGTTGACTCGTACGTGTCACCAATTACCAATGTATATTTATCCTAATGGATCAACAAAATAAGAATTTGTTTCTTCATATTTCTGTACATCATTTGTTGTTTTCACTTAAAATTCTGTCCATTTTAAACAAAAGAGAGACCCTTTGAGTGATACCGGCCACACCGTGCTTCAGATTGAGGCGGGGATGACTCATAAAAGTCAAAAATGCACCCATGGATCGTTATCTTAATGTATCAAGACAATATGAACTCGTTTCGTCGGATTTTCATACGTCAGTTGTTGTTTTAACTTACAATTCTTTCCATTTTAAATGAAAGAGATACCCTTTGAGTGATACTGCACACAATGTGCCTCAGATTGAGGATCAGTTGAAATGTACACATCACCAATTCACCCATTGATTGTTCTATTAATGGATAAACACAATCAGAATGTGTTTGGTCAGATTTCCGTACGTTAGTTTTTTTTTTCACTTGAAATTTTGTCTATTTAAAAAGAAGGACACTTTGAGTGAAAGCATTAACACTGTGCCTCGGAATGAGTAGGAGTTCACTTGTACATGTAAAAATTACCCATAGATCGTTCTCCTAAATTAAAAACTCAATCTGAATGATTTTGTTCATATTTTCTTACGTCAGTTGTTGTTTTCAATTAAAATTATGTCCATTTTAAATGAAAGAGAGACACTTTGAGTGATACCGGACACACCATGCCTCGTATTGAGGAGAGGTTGACATGTACACATCCAAAATTACGTGTGGATAGTTATTATAAAGGATCAACACAATATTAATGTGTTTGGTCATATTTCCGTACATCATTTTTTGTTTTCACTTAAAATTTTGTCCATTTAAAACGAAAGAGAGGCCCATTGAGTGATATCGGCCACACCGTGCCTCAGATTGATGAGGGGTAGATTTGTACACATAATAAATGACCCATGTATTAATATTTTAAAGGATAAATAGAATTCAAATGTATTTGTTTGGATTTGTGTACGTCAGTAGTTGTTTTCACTTAAAATTTTGTCCATTTTAAACGAAAGAGAGACCCGTTGAGTGATACCAACCAAACCATTCCTCGGATTGAGGCAGGGCTGACTCTTACACATCTCAAATGACCCATGGATTGTTCTCCTAAAGTATAAAAATAATAATAATTCATTTGGTTAGATTTACATACGTCAGTTGTTGTTTTCACTTAAAATTATGTCCATTTTAAACAAAAGAGAGACCCTTTTAGTGATATCGGCCACACCGTGCCACAGATTGACGTCTGGTTCACTCGTTAACATAATAAATGACCCATGGATCATTCTACTGATGAATCAAAACAATCTTAATCCATTTTTTCAGATTTCCATACGTCGGTTGTGGTTTTCACTTAAAATTCTATCCATTTTAAATAAAAGAGAGACCCTTTGAGTGATACCGGCCACGTCGTGCCTCAGATTGAGGCGGGGTTGACTCGTACACATCTCCAATGCACCCAAGCATCATTATACTAATGGATCGACACAATCCTAATGTGTTTGGATGGATTTGTGTACATTAGTTATTGTTTTCAATTAAAATTATGTCTATTTTAAAAGAAAGAGAGACACTTTGTGTGATACTAGCCACACTATGCCTTGGATTGAGGCAGGGACGACTCATACACATAAAAAATGACCCATGGTTTGTTATACTAAAGGATCATCACATTCTAAAAGCATTTGTTTGGATTTATGTTCTTCAGTTGTTGTTTTCACATAAAATTATGTCCATTTTAAAATAAAGAGAGACCCTTTGAGTGATACCGGACACACTGTGCCTTGGATGGAGGCGGGGTTGACACGTACACATCACAAATGACTGATGGATCGTTCTCCTAATGGATCAACACAATACTAATGTTTCTGGTCGGATTTGCGTAGGTTAGTTGTTGTTTTCACTTAAAATTCTATCAGTTTTAAATTAAAGAGAGACCCATTGAGTGATACCGACCACACCATGACTCATATTGAGGCGGGGATTACTCGTACATGTCACCAAAGCACCCATGGATCTTTCTCCTAAAGGATAAACACAATATGAATGGGCTTGGATGGATTTACGTATGTCAGTTGATGTTTTCACTTAAAATTGTATCCATTTAAAAAGAAAGAGAGGCCCTATGAATGATTCTAGACACACCGTGCCTCAGATTGAGGAAGGGTTGACTCGTACACATCACCAACGCCCCTATGGATCATTCTCCAAAAATATTAAAACAATACGAATTCATTTTGTTGGATTTTAGTACGTCAGTTGTTGTTTTTACTTATAATTATATCCATTTTAAACGAAAGAGAGACCCTTTGAATGATAACGACCACACCTTGACACAAATAGAGGAGGGGTTGACTCATACACATCAAAAATGACTCATAGATTGTTATTCTAAAGGAACAACACAATTTGAATTAGTTTGGTCATATTTGCGAACATTAGTTGTTGTTTTTTATTAAAATTTTGTCCATTTTAAACGAAAGAGAGACCCTTTGAGTGATACAGGACACACCGTGCCTCATATTGATGTGGAGTTGACTCATACACATCAAAAATTACCCATGGATAATTATCATAATGGATCAACACTATCTGAATGCGTTTGATAATATTTGAGTATGTTAGTTGTTGTTTTCAATGAAAATTCTGTCCATTTTAAATGAAAGAGAGACCCTTTGAGGGATACCGGCCAAACCGTGCCTCTAATTGAGGCGAGGTTGACACGTAAATGTCACAAATGACACATGTATCATTATTCCAATGGATCAACACAATCCGAATGCATTTTGTTAGATTTCCATATATCTTTTGTTGTTTTCACTAAAACTTTTGTCCATTTAAAACGAAAGGGAGACCCTTTTAGTGGTACTGGCCACACCGTGCCTCGGATTGAGGAGGGGTTGACTCATTTTGTCCATTTTAAACGAAAGAGAGACCCTTTGAGTGATACCAGGCAAACCACGCCTCTGATTGAGGCAGGGTTGACTTGTACACATCCCAAATGACCCATGACGTTCTACTAATGTATCAACATAATCTAAATGAATTTGGTCAGATTTCTGTATGTCAGTTGTTGTTTTCACTTAAAATTCTCTCCTTTTTAAAACAAAAGATAGACCCTTTTAGTGATATCGGCCACACCGTGCCTCATATTGAGGCGGGGTTGACTTGTTCATGTCAAAAATTTCTCATGGATCATTCTAATAAAGTATAAAAACAATTGGAAGGTGTTTTTTACGATTTCCATACATCGGTTGTTGTTTTCACTTAAAATTCTATCCATTTTAAGCAAAAGAGAGATAGTTTGAGTGATACCGGCCACACCGTGCCTCATATTGAGACGAGGTTGACTCGTACACATCTCAAACTCACCCATGTATCGTTATACTAATGTATAGACATAATCCTAATGTTTTTGGTCATATTTGTGTATGTTAGTTATTGTTTTCACTTAAAATTCTGTCTATTTTAATTGAAAGAGAGACACTTTCAGTGATACTGGCCGCACCGTGCCTCAGATTGATGAGGGGTTGTCTCGTACACATAACAAATGACCCATGGTTTGGTATAAAAAAGGATAGTCACATTACAAATGCGTTTTTCTAATTTTCATACATCAGTTGTTGTTTTCACATAAAATTATGTCCATTTTAAACAAAAGAGAGTCCCTTTGAGTGATATCAGCCTCATCGTGGCTCGGATTGAGGCGAGGTTTACACGTACACGTTAAAAATGACCCATGGATCATTGTACTAAAAAATCAACACAATAATAATTTGTTTGGTAGGATTTGCGTACGTCAGTTGTTGTTTTCACTTTAAATTCTATCAGTTTTAAACTCAAGAGAGAACCTTTGAGTGATACCAGCCACACCGTACCTTAGATTGGGGCGGGGATGACTCATACATGTCACAAATGCACCCATGGATCATTCTCTTAGACGATAAACACAATACGAATGTGTTTGGTTTGACTTACGTATGTCAGTTTATGTTTTCACTTAAAATTCAATCCATTAAAAATGAAAGAGAGGCCCTATGAATGATATCGGACAAACCGTGCCTCAGATTGAGGAAGGGCTGACTCCTACATGTCACCAATGCACCTATTAATCATTCTAAAAAAGTATTAACACAATTTTATTGTGTTTGGTCAGATTTCTGTACGTCAGTTGTTGTTTTCACTTAAAATTCTCTCCATTTTAAACGAAAGAGAGACCCTTTGAGTGATACCAGCCACATCGTGCCACGAATTGAGGAAGGGTTGACTCATACTTATCAAACATGACCCATGGATTGATCTCCTAATGTAGGAACACAATATAAATGGTTTTGGTAATATTTTATTACGTTAGTTGTTGTTTTCACTTAAAATTCTGTCCATTTTAAATGAAAGAGAGACCCCTTGAGTGACACCGGCCACACCGTGCCTCAGATTGATGTGGGGTTGAATTTTACATGTCAAAAAGGACCCATGAATCATTTTACTAAATGATAAAAAAAATACAAATTCATTGGGTTGGATTTTCATATGTTAGTTGTAGTTTTCACTTAAAATTATGTATATTCTAAATGAAAGGGATACCCATTGAGGGATACCAGCCACACCATTCCTTGAGTTGACGATGGGTTGACTCGTACACATCACCAATGAACCCATTGATATATCTCCTAAAAGATAAAAACAATCCGAATTTGTTTGATTGGATTTACGTATGTCAGTTTTTGTTTTCACATAAAATTATGTCCATTTTAAACAAAAGAGAGACCCTTTGAGTGATACTGGCCACACCATGCCTCATATTGAGGTGGGATTGACTCGTACATGTCACCAACACACTCAGAGATCTTTATCCTAATGGATAATCACAATCCGAATGTGTTTGTTGGGATATACGTATGCCAGTTTTTGTTTTCACTTAAAAATCTGTCTATTTTAAACAAAAGAGAGACCCTTTGAGTGATACATACAACACCGTTCCTTAGATTGAGGAGGGGATGACTCATACACATCACCAATGCGCCCATAGATAGTTCTCCTAATGTATCAACTTAATACGAATGCATTTGGTTAGATTTCTGTACGTCTGTTACTGTTTGAACTTACAATTCTGTCCATTTTATACGAAAGAGAGACCCTTTGAGTGATACCAGGCACACCATGCGTCGGATTGAGTCAGGGATGACTCATACACTTCCACGGCACACCCATGGATCGTTCTCCTAAATTATCAACACAATCTGAAGGCATTTGGTCAGATTTGCGTACATCAGTTGTTGTTTTCACTTAAAATTCTATCCATTTTAAATGAATGAGAGACCCATGGAGTGATACTAGCCACACCGTGCCTCGTATGGAGGTGGGGTTGACTCGTACACATCCCCAACACACCCATGGATCTTTATCCTAATGGATCAACACAATCTAAATTCTTTTGGTCAGATTTTAGTATGCTATTTCTTGTTTTCACTTAAAATTTTGTCCATTTTAAATGAATGAGAGACCCTTTGAGTGATACTAGCCACGATGTGACTCGAATTGAGGCATGGTTGACTCGTACACATCACCAACGCACCCATGGATCGTTTTCCTAACATATCAACACAATCCTAATGCATTTGTTTGGATTTCCGTATGTCGTTTGGTGTTTTCACTTTACATTTTGTACATTGTAAACGCAAGGGAGACCCTTTGAGTGGTTCATCATTCATTCATGTTTCTGGTGCATTTCATCTGTTAAATTTGAAAAATAACTCATTAGAGAAAGGATGTTTTATTTAATAACAACTACAATTTTCCCACTAACATTTACATACAACAATGTTTCGTCTTTTGATCCCCTTAACCCCTCCCAAAAATGCCCGCCAGTTATACACATCCCCAAGCCAGATGTTCATGCTATTTGTGTAAAATCTGCCATCAGGTAAGCGGCCTACTCATTTCTGAACAATTATATATTTTCTTTTGAGTATGAGGCTTTTCGGTAGTCAAAGTAGTAGTGAAAAATTTAAAAATAAATAAATAATAAATAAATAATATGAAATAGTTGTTGTTTTTGGAAATACCTCTTTAGGGATGCTAGTTTGTTGATGAAACACGATCTCTTCCATAAATTTAAAAACATAATAATCGCAATCATTATCATTTGTTTGTTTTGGACACTGCAAATAATTTGATCTTTAAGTGAACAAGTAACATGTGTTGATATGTGTTTTGATAGTGAAATTTTATTATATATACCATTATATTTGTCCAGATGTAGTACTTTCTCGTTACCTTATGCTTATCCCATGTCCTCATTCGTTTTTTAAACGATAAGGATACACTGAACTAACATAATAGAATCCTCATTAAAAGATACTATAAATTATATTATTTGATGTTTAGACCTAAAACATAGGATATAGTGTATTACGGATTCACGAACTCCATCATATGTAGTCGGTTTAAAGGATATCCTTTCTTTAAATCCAAAAAATAAATATTTGAAGTGTCCAAGTTCACCGCAATTACTAGCCCATGTTGCCTAAAAACTCAAAAAGGAATAAGTAATAAAAGATGTGAAAATATAATTGATATGCTTTAATCATAGAGTTTTACCTCTGCGTGGCTGATATTAGGAAGCATATATCATCTATAATCATTCTTTCAAATGTTTTCAGCAAGTCATTCACTATTTCATCCTTTTTTGATAGCTCTATTTTTGGTAGATGTGTTGATGCCGTATGAGGACTAATGAGTCTGAATTTTGGAACAAAGGAAAATTCCGTCAACTGTTTTTCATATATAAGTTTTTCAACAATATAAAATGCATTTAGTCATAATTTTCACATTAGATCAGATTTATGAAAATCAATTCATGAAAACATACCTCATATATATATTTACCACAATGACACCTAGCCAAAAAATTTCAAGGATCTCATTTACATTTTTAGCAGTAACAAAATCTCGACTTTCCTCTCCATATATATTCTTTTAGAAAACCACTATATGACTACTACCACATCTTTTCTTCATATCCACTTGAGTCTTCAAGTTATAAAATGTAGATAGAGAATAGATGGTGTTATTGTGATTTTAGTAGCTCTTTGGGATCTGTTGGTCGATCCTTTAGATTGTTTTGAGCCGACATTTGTCACCCCATCACTTTCTCCCTCTATAATAACATTAATTGGTTTAGATCCTCTTTTCTTTAATTTTTAAAGGTTTAGCTTGACAAAAATGAAATAAATACCTCTTTTTATGCATGTACTCTTAGAAGTTGTGATGGCCATGCAATGAATGTCCCAATAGCACTTTCAACTATATGAATAACATCTTCATCAAGTGGAATGGGTCGTTATGAATTTGGCTCATGAGCTACAATAATCATCACATTCAGATTAACTTTCTGAAGTGCTCTATTAAGTAGATTTTCATCTGGGATGTTGAACAATGTAGCCATCGCTACAAGGTGATAGGTGGGTGGTGACAGATATAAATCATTGTCATTATCACCCTATAGAAGATCAGTACAGGAAAAGTATCAGTGTTTGTCTGATTCACATTTCATGGGAACAGTTATTAGAATATTGATTACCATGGCTAAGACAACTATTTGAGTGGAATGGCTTGCCTCAATGTTGGTGGGTGTTGGGGCTAGATCATCATGCACTGGTTATTTCAGAGTTTTTTCTTCCCCTTGCATCCCACCCATTAAAGTTTCTAGAAACTCTCCCTTCCATTTCAATCGGTCTTCACAAGTTTCTAGTCATTCTGTAATTTGTTTCAATTTTTATCTCTATCATCAATTTATTTTTTTCTCAAAATATACTCGGGGTGTTAGCCCAAACCCCGAACCTCGGACACAACCATATTGTTCTAGATGCTTTAAATCCATCGATAATAGGTCTGCATCTTCTATAGGAGTAGATGATTCCTGTGACTGTGGAATATATTAAAATAACTCATTATTTTTATATAATAGAAATTTTAAAAAAAATCTTTTTATCATCTTGTCATACTTACACATATTTCCCACACTTTTTGTGTGTTCTAATCTACTAACTTCACTTCCATATTCACACGTTCCTCCTTCCATAGCACATTACATGGGATGGAAGTGTCATTGGATTTAGACTCATCAATCTACATATAAATATAGAAAAATAATTATAATGACGTTTAGTGGCACCTAACTATAATACTGTAAATTTAAAATACATACATTTTTCTTTTATAGTGAAGTGTACCCCAACATTGATTTATGATAAGTGTATGTTGGTTTTGATGCATGTTCCATAATTTCAGTACATATTTGTTGTTTAATAAATGAAATATTGATAATCAAAGTGATGAATGCATGTATCCTCGAACAATGTATTATCACCCACAATTTACCTAAAACATATAATCTCCACGTTGGATAATAAATGCATCCCATGCTTCTTAGGATATTAGGTGAGTGTAGAAAATGGGTGGGTGTGGGTTTATTTTAACTTTGGAATCATTCAGGTGAAATTTTGATAAAATAGTTTGAAAACCTTGATGAATCCTTCCTGCAAGCCTTAGTAAATAATTCTTGTGTGCATCATCTACTATAAATGTACTCTGAAAGAGATTGAGAAGAGTAAGACACAATTTCATTGTTTTATTTTCTAGTAAATAAAAGAAATAATATCATAATCTTACCATAATTTCTTCCCCAGATCACAACCTTTAGCTCAGACACAACATGGTGACATCAATATATGTCAATCAGAACATGTTTCCAAGTGAAAAATCCAATGTATCTATGAAACATATCCTTTTTGGGATTAACATTTTGGCCTCATTCCTTCCATATGACATAAAATTAGTCGCCTTTTCTTTTCGCCTTAAGAAATTTTGCTGACAAAGTCAAAATATGATGCACCTTTGTTTTTTGTGAGGTCGGTCCTTCATCCCTAACCATTTCCTCGATATCATCATCTATATGTTCATATGAAATGGTAGCAACATCATGTGTTGATGGTTGTTGGACCTTAACTCTTGGAGCATCAACAGGTTCTGAAACATGTTGTTTCTCTACACTATGATCAGCCACAGCAAGAGCAGCAGCAGCAGCAGCCACAACATGAGAGACTTGTTTAGCCTCAATGTTAGGAGAACCGGAACGCGCAGAAGTCATTATATGAAAAAGTTGATGAAAAATTAATTTAGATTACATAAATTTAGTAATGATAACATAATAACATAAGCTAACAAGATCTATATTAAAAACAAAATATAACATGTTTATTGAACTATCTCTCTCTTTTTCAAAGGTTGAAGGGATTTGACACCTTTATCATCCAAATCCCTTCATTGTGGTCTCCACTAACATAAAAAACTTCATCTACATTTGGGCAGCTGCAAAATTATTGTGACGTACCACTGAAAGGATCGTCCTCAACTGAATTTTCATCAGACCCTTTAGTAGTTTTGGATGATAACAGAACAATCGACAACTTTCGGTTTGCAGGATCTGGAACATAAAAAACTTGAACTTCTTTTGATGCCATTATAAAATGTTCTTCATTGTACCCTTATTTACTAAAATCAACTTTGAAAAATCCCAATTAATCTATTTTAACACACCTGTTGTTATCTACCCATTTTCATTGAAATATCGGGAATTGGAATGTCATATAATCCATCTTCCATATTTGTTTGATAATTCCAAGGTATGGCATATTTGCATAAATTGGATTTCTGTCATTTCTACCAGAAATATGAATCACATCATCCAAAAGTGTAAATCCACTATTTTCCATGGTACTATATTCATAATGTCCATCTATATAGAATCTCTAACCATTAATTATATAACCATTGTAAGATAATACATACACACTTGGTCCGGTGGCTATCCATTGTAGTCGTTCTGAAATTGAATTCAGAATTTTATCCAACTCCTTAAAAATATGGTCTTAAAACCATCCTATAAATTAGTGATTCTGTGTATTTGATATCAATTTTTTAGCCCTTGACGGATTCAACTACCCAAGGACTTCTTTGTGAGTTTCAATATATGGAGAAACCTCCAAACTGTTATGAAAAACATAATAGTGGGCATGCTCCCGATATGTAATACTAATTGTCACAACATCTCTTCCAACAATTCCCTCACCTCAATGTGTCTCGTGTGACGAGATTTTAGAAGACCAATTCATTCCACATTAGATAGGTATTTAGTACAAAATTAAATGCCATCCTAAACAATATATTTCTCCACTATACAACCCTATGTCTGACTTCAATTTTTGACCTAACCTTTAAAAATCATCATATACTATTCTAAGGGGTACATCCATCAATAGTGTATTAGACCACAAAGTCAAATCTCTTTCACCAAGTGAATCATCAAATGAACCATCATATTAAAGAATGTTGGTAGGAAGAACATTTCTAATTCCCATAATATGATGAAAATTCCTTTTCCATAGCTAGAAATTTCACCGGGTCTAAAATTTTTCTACATATAGCTTCGAAAAAGAAACAAATTTTGGTTAACATATGGTGAACATTCTTGGAAAAAATGCAATGTAAAGCAATAGGAATTAGATCTTGCATCAAAACATGGCAGTCATGTGATTTCAAACATTTTAACTTAAAATCGTTCATTAACACAATGTTCTTGATATTTGATGAATACCCCTATGGAACCTTTACATCATTGAAGAAGTTGAAAAACTGATATCTACCCTCCCTAAAAATAATGTAACTAGCTTGAGGAAGAAGCATTCGATTTTCACCCTTCACAAGAGTCAACTCTTCTCGTATTCCCATGTCAACCATGTCCAACATTGCCTCATTTCCATCCTTTGTTTTCCAGGGGCATTTAGCAATGTTCCAATAACACTATCACATACGTTGTTTCCACAAGCATCACATAAAGAAAATTTATGACGTACAAACAATTCCATTATGGTAATTCAAAAAGAAACTGATCTCTTTTTCCAACCGATATTCGAATGGTTTTTCGAAAATGGTTTACCAAAAATAGTGTTCACATATTCTACTTTCTCAAACAGCTGATTACTTGTTAGTAGAGACGGTGTAGCGCGTTGTTCTGAAAATCCATTGAGGCATGTCGTCCAAGATTGGTACTTATGCTGATGAGGTAGAAATATATGGTTCCTAGAAACACATATTTCGATGAATGTTTCAACCTAATTGATTCTGTATTATCTTCATACATGGGACACCCTTGAGTTCCATTAATGCTATTGCTTCAAAAATTTCCATAACCAGGGAAATCATTTATTGTCCCATAAAACATCGCTCTCAATGTGAAGTATTCACTTTTTAATAATCATACAACATAACACCTAAATCAGAAAATAACTTCAAATCCTCGATCAAAGGATCCAAATAAACATCAATATCATTACCATGTTGTTTTGGTCCTGATATAAGAAAAGATAACATGATGATATTATGCTTCATGCATAACCAAGGTGGAAAGTTATAATTTACCAACATAACAGGCCATGTACTTTGAGTGCTAGTTTAAAAACCAAAAGGATTCACTCAATCTATATATAACACAAGATGACAGTTTCTCAGCTGTTTTCTAAATTCAGGATATCCATGATCAATTTTCTTCCATTGAGGAGAGTCGGCCAGATGACGTAATTTACCATTTTTATTTCTTTTATCTACATTCCACGACAATTTTCTTGTAGTTTCTTCACTTCCATATAGATGCCTAAACTTTGGAATGATTTGAAAATACAATACAACTTTCATAGGATTGGAGTCATCTTTATTGTATTGAGAATAACCACACTTTGGGCATTCTATAAGTGATTTTTTATCCCTGCGAAACAATATACAGTCTTTTGGGGAGGCACATATTCTTTCATAAATCATACCCATCGAGCGTAGCATTCATTTATCTTCATATGTCTGGCTTGTGAGCTCATTATCTTCTGGGATCTTGTCATTCAATATAGAAAGTATTTTTGTAAAACTAACATCACTTCATCCTTTGCATGCTTTCAATTTATACAACTTCAGTACAGCTGACAATGCAGTATATTTAGAGAAACTAGCATACAATGGCATCCTTGCACAACTCTTTATCTTCTCAAACAATTTTGGGAAATAACGGAGTTCATATTCAATTGTCTTTATCATTTGCTCAATACGATATTCATTATCATTGACATATGTAATCACATCCTCCATATGGTCTTCTTCATTACCCATATTTTTATTCATATCTGATGATCCATACAACGCAGTTTTAACCCATCCAGTAGCTACAATTTCTTTTTCTCCGTGTTTATTCCAACATTTATAACTCTGATCTATTCCGTGACATTTCAAATGTTCTTCCAACTCCTCTAGAGTAAGTAGTATAGAATAACAACAACATAAAATAGGCAAAGGATTTGATAAGGATCCTTTTCCGGATCCTTTTCAAAGATGATGAACCCTTTAACTCTGTTCTCATACTCTATTGTCAAACGATTAGCATCCATCAAATCTTTATTAATCTCCATCCTATTTGAATCTCAAATATTAGTATTTATGGTTCAAATACACAAAAAAATACTCCCAAATACAGTATAAGAGAACCACTTATAAAAATATATATTAATAGAGCCTATCCATTTCCAATAATTATTTGTAAATCAACAGAACTAGGATGGACCCCCCATCAAAATCAACATAGTTTCTAAACACAAAGGGGTTTGCTGGGATAATCACTTGTGTCATAGATGGTAAAACTCACACGACATCATCCTCTATGGATCCTCCTCCTCTATCAGTCAACCCTTTTATGGTCAAATATTCCATCTTTTTATACCTCACAATCCTAAAATACATATGCATGAAAACCAGTAGCCAACTCTATAAGTAAAGAAAGGATTCTCATAATCTCTACAATATGAAATTCATTAAATATAATTTCTTTAGATTCATTATAGTTTTCTCAAATCACCCCAGTACAAACATAAGAATAATCAAGAATGATACATCTTCAACTCCTATGTCTCTGCCCTACATTTGATATCATCATGCCTAATATTTTTTTTAGGCTCAAGTTACTTACTTTAAATCACAAGGGAGATGATCACTTGTGTCACAAATGGTCTCACATGTTAATCCATATGAAAATTTTGACAAATATTATTGACCTATCTTCCCATTCAATCCTCAAGAGTGTCTAATTGCAAACTCCATCTTATGTGTGATAACAAAATAATATATATTAATAAATTACCCCACACCCACTTCCCCACTAATCTGGTCATTCTCACACTCTAATGGAATATTTCTTATGCTTCAACCCCTTCTATATAATCTCATAACCATATATCAACACATACACATGTAACAAACACATAAAAACCATATCCACATCACAACCACACATCACATCCTCATCACAATATGATATCATGAACATGAAGGACATAAACATCATACTGTCCTCCTAAAATGCACAATACCCATCCACACCAAATACACATAATCATGTCAACAAGAATATATATACAACAAAACCTAAAATTACTATAGGTCGTGTATATACACCCACTATGAGCCATTACAACTCATACTATGTGTGAAGGGGGAGAAGGAAAGAGGGAGTGGTTCTATATGTGTTTCCTCTATAACCGAGATATTTATAAAAAACACTCAGAACCGAAGTACCCATATGGATTTCAATCAGGTTACTCAACTCAAGTGGTGGTGCATAAGAAATAATAAGAAAAATAATAAGTATATAGTCACACATAAATCTTTCCAAAGGGTTTACACCAAACTAACATTGCAAACACCCTCGTCAATCATTGCCTTGTTACTACCACCCTCTTATAACCACTTCCATTATAATGACCTAAATTACCCCCAACAAATCACATAGGCATCCATATCAACATTACCAACATCTCATTTCATTTAACATGATAATTGCATGGATTTTTATTACCATATGCATTTAAATTGTTCAACATTTTAATGTAAAACCAATCATTTAATTACTACCCACTATAATCCATTCATTAATAATTAATGACATTTATTCTATCTTTAACCATTTATTAAACATAATTATTCCCATCAATATCATTAATCATTTATCAAACCATCATTTATCATTTCCAACCAATAACCCATTATTATTTTCATTTATTCCAACCATATTCCATGCCAAAAGGAAACTATATCACCACCCAATAACAACTATATTTTTATGACATAAAATACAACTAAACACAAACTAAAATCCATAAAACCACTTATTTTCTGCCTAAATAGCCATATCATAGCCATTATAACCACACAATAATCTATCCATCACTACTATATTAATTACCACACCACATGCTCCCAAACACATAAATCAACCATCCCCCTTATAATTATAGTGATAAATACCCCATAGTAGCATGAAAGGGAAAAATATATGAAATTCACACAAAAAAATACCCCTTAAACACACTATCATATTAAAGTAGAATTTATAATTTAAATATAACACTTTAATTACAGATTTCCATACAACCAATTCTTTACCTACCTTAGGTGACTAGAAAATAATGAATTGTGATTATAACATATTATTAGTAGAAAGAAATTTCATTCACAAGAACAATAATAAATAACATAGCAAAAACACCAATAAATCCAAAAATATATAAGCAATAATATGGAACTTCATAAATCACACGAAAAACTCATTCTTCACTTTAATTTCAATTAGTGTAATTCATTATAGTATTTTGGTTAATCAGTACTATCCATCCAATTGATTCAAAATAACATGATAATTCCACAATTTATACTTAATAGAGAAGGATAAATTTCATGTCCAAAACGACAACTAAATATTTAACAAATATTTCATATGAATGAGAAGAATAGTTAAATAAAAAATGATTTGTCACATGACGGTAATCTAAAAGACCTATGTGTGACCATTAATCATTAAAACCATAACAAAAAAACAAAAAAACCGAATCATCATTGTTATCACATCCTTCCAAAGAAAGAATGTTCAAGAAGAGAGTCAAGATGAAGTGAAAAGAATTTAACCTAAGAGGAGGAGAAGTAGGGAGTCTTCTACGCTATGTCGAGAGGGGATGACGTGATCGCTAGAGGGGGATGTGCACGAGAGGAGCCTCAAACTGTTGAGAAATGGAGTAGGGTCGAGTGGAGTGGAGATATGGGGTTTGCGGGGAGGAGGATCTATCGAAGAGGATTGAGGGGTTTGAGGGGGAGGAAAATCCGGCACACAGTGATCGAGGTTCGAGGGGTACGAGGGGAGAAGAGGAGAAGTAGGGTTTTGGGGATCCGCCAGAGAGGGAGGTTGACACAATGATTAGGGGGTGGCATAGGTCCGGCAACACAAAGATCAGGGGGCAGCAAAGGTCTGGCATGTGAAGATCGAGGGGCGGCGGAGGTCTAGCAATGTGAAGATCGGGAGAGAAGGATGTTATCATAGTGGTACAATACTGTGATAGAGTTAGGGCGCGATAAACATAGGACACTGAGCGACCGATTTGATAAAATTTGGGACTATGTTTTTATTAGCGCTAAAAACGAAATGATAAAGGCTAACTTTATCACTGCTAAAATTGTAGTGATGATAAAGGAAGGCTTTATCATCTTCTTTTTAGCATTGATAAAGATACCCTTTATCAGTGCTAAAAACGCACTGATAAAGTCTTCCTGTGTAACACCCCGAGATTTTATGAAAAATATTCTTTTTAATTTTATTGATGTCTTCTGTTGTACACTACAACAAAGGAGTCTTTCACAACACACAACCCTAACTTGGCTTCATTACACACAATCGTGACCGTCCTCTATAGCGTGTGTTGTACTCAATACCGAGTTTCACTAAACAACGATATGCTATTAAAATATCATTAAAACTAGCCATTATGAATAGTAATAACCACTTTTTTAAATTTTGAAAACTTCATCTTTCAAAATGGACTTCATTTTTGGATTCTGAATATCGAAATTAGCCTAGGGTGAAATTTTGGTATTTTTCTGAAAACTTTCAATTTTTGATGAATAGTTAAAACACTGGGTTGCTATTTAAAACCCGACTTTTTATTTTAATAATTATTTATTTTATTTAAATTTATTTTAGGTAAAAATTGATACATAATACCTATATATGTTCAATGTATTTCATTGGAGTCATTTTTTAATAATTTTAGATATATAAAAATTTTATTGAACTTTTGACCGTCTTTTACCCACCTCCTAGGAGAATTTGCAAATTTACATAAAACATAATTTTACCGCTTTTGTGGATGGAATTTCAAAAATCCGAGAGACATGGTTGATGTCATTAAGTAAAATGTGGTTCAATGAGATGAAAATAATTTTTGGTGAATAGTAACTTTTTACTTTTATTTACCACAGTTAAAAGTAAATAAGGTAATTAAGGGTAAAAATGATATTATTACTACCTTAAAACGTGTCCTAATTCTATTGGATAAGTCTAATTCGACCAAAAACAACCTTAGTAATAAAATATGACCATTTAGGACCCCTTGTATTAGATTAGGACATTTATTATTAATTTATTTAAAGAAGGGTTCAAATAGTTAAAATCAAAGTTTAATAAGTAAATCATTTTCAATATAGGGTTATACATAAGATAAATTCGACTATAAATATTCATTAGAAATATAAAAAGATTTCCTATATAATTATATATTATTTGTAATTTTTAGACATTAAATAATTTAATTTATTTATGACACAATGATGATGCAATAATTATCTTATTAATGAAATATTGACATAATTGATGTTATAAATACCAAAATAAATGTAATTTCAGACTTTCTATGAATTAAAAGTATTTTCAAAGTTAATATGACATGTTAATATTGATTCAATTAATTTTTTTAGAACTAATAATTCTGTTATGATTTTCACAAAAATCAATTACCAAATAGTGTCAAAATTGACATAAAATAGTTTTTAAAACAAATATTATATTATTAATTGTTATTTTATTCCTAAAAATATAAGTATCAGCCAAGATACTTATATCATGATAGTTGTATCATTAATGGACCAATTTGGGGTCGCTTGTATGCATATGGTATGTTTATTAACTATATAATATAAAAATACAAAGTGACATGGTAAATGTCAATCTAATTAACTAAGAGTTAAAACTAAAAGATAATGTTAATATAATGACCTAAACTTGTCTAAATTCTATTGGATGAGAGGATTTCGACCCATACCCACCTTAGATTAGAAATATATCAATTTGGAGCTATTTAAAACCGAATTTGACTTTATAATAAAATAATATTTTTAGTTATTCTAAAGGTGCCCCTCTCCTCCCTTATAAAAAGGCACCTCCTCCCTATCTTCCTCACACCATTTTGAGCCTTGAATCTCGGCAAACCCCTAAAAAATTATCTTCTCCACTTCCCTATAAATATCCTAGAGGTCCTGGTCTTCTTCAAAGGCCAATTTCAGTGCCCTATGAAGAGGTCTCAAAGATGTGCGTCAAAGAAGAGGTAATGTCTGTTACCAATTCTTTCAACTTTATTTCTTCTTCTACTTCTTCTTCTTTAGTTGTTTCATTATGAAGTAATAAATTAAGTATCACCCATATACTGATATGTTATTATAATTATGAATCAACCCTATTTCACCATCTATCCATCCTATGGAAAATGAAATCACCGCACGTGCATACGTACGGAATACCGTCTCCACGCCGTGGTGTAATATGTTTATCCAACACCACCTTACGTGGATGGGTATAATGGTGTAAAGAACAACTATACATAGTTATTATAACATCATACTGATTATGATATATTTTATGAACCTATCCAATTCAATTAAATAATTATGGGAACGATATCATCGCTCGTGCGTACGTACGGACTACCGTCTCCGCGACGCGATGAGATTCATTCTCCATGTTAACCATTTAAGTATGATTATAAAGTATATATAAGAAATAATAATGAAATATATGACATTATAAAGATACTGGATTTATGTATATATATATGTATTACATCTACTTACTTCCATTCAATTCAATAAGGAAACGAAAACAGCATTCATGCGTACGTACGGCCTACCGTCTCCATGAACGGTGTATTTCATTCCATTTATCGATCTCTTATATATATGTATATTCTGAATATATATTATATATAAATAATGTTTTACATTCTGGATGTAAGTAACCATGATCTATGTAATCATATGAATAATTACAAGTCAAAACACGGACGACAAATGAAACGATTTTACCCAAAACACTCTTTAACATGGAATTTACAAAAGAACGGGTAATATAAAGTCAGAAGTGAACAATATATGATTTAATAACAATGAATATGATTCTGTAATAAGTAAATGACATTATTTAAATCATTATACAGGAGGTTTGGATACGTATGAAGCATATCAGACCTAAGGTAAGGGATAATTTTGAAAATGTAATTTTTATCCGAGATTGCTTATTCGTAAGTATTTACTCACTACTACAAAAACGGGCAAGGGAAGCGCGCCCTTATAACAGCGCTAAGCAAAATCGCTGATAAAGGATACCCTATATCAGCGCTAATATTACAGCGCTGAAAAAGCTAATGTTTATCAGCGCTTTCTTAGCGCTGATAATAGTAATATTTATCAGCGCTAAAAAAGCGCTGATAAATATGATCTGTATCAGCGCTAAAATTTTAGCACTGATACAGTTGGTCTTTATCAGCGCTCAAAAAGCGCTGATAAAGGTTCGCCTATATAAGCGCTAAAAAAGCGCTGATACAGAACACCTCTATCAGCGCTGATATAGGGTATCCTTTATCAGCGCTCAAAAAGCGCTGATAAAAATTATCTTTATCAGCGCTAAATAAGCGCTGATAAAGAGACACGGTATCAGTTCTATAATTGTAGCACTGATACGGGGAATCTTTATCAGCGCTTTTCTAGCGCTGATAAATCATAATATTATCAGCGCTAGAAAAGCGCTGATAAAGCTAGATTTTATCAGCGCTATAATTTTAGCGCTGATAAAGGTAGCCTTTATCAGCACATTTTTAGCGCTGATAAAACCTTAGTCGACTTTTTTATAAAGTCGGTCGCACAGTGCCCTCGTTTTATCGCAGCTAAAGCCCTCGCGGAACCGTAACCCTGCTACTCTTCTCCCGAATACCGCTGCTGTGTTCGCTTCGCCGGAGCTTGCCGCCCTCGGTATAGTCGCCGTCCTCCGCCGCCCGCAACACCCTCGGCCGACCTCCACCGCCTGCCGCCCTCGGCCGCCGTTCTCTGCCGCCCTCGGCCGCCCTCCGCCGCCCTCCGCCGCTCTCTGCCGCCTCCGTCGCCCTCCGCCTCCCTCGGCCGCCCTCGGTCGCCCTCTGCGGCCGCCTTCCGCAACCCGCAACGCCCTAGGCCGCCACCTTAAGGTAACAATCTATGAAGAAGATGTATATGTTTTCATATAGATAGATTGTGTATAGCTGATTCTCTCTAAGTGTACGCATGATGATGTCCAGATGTTGGGAATGATCATCATTATTTTGGTATTACACCAATATGTCATAAAACAACTACAATCTGGTCTAGGTACAAGTGAAATATTCAACTCATCAAGAGAATAAATGCCATGGGGAATTCGTCAACACAAATTTTATTATGAAGAATTCATAAAAACTATACATGATTTCAAAATTAGTTTATAGTATATCAGAATTTCTCAACCTCAAATGATGATAAACAAACCTTCGATCAATCTTAGAGAACAATATGGAACCCCTCAGCTGGTCAAATAGATCAAAAATACAAAGAATCTAACATAATCTATCATTATCTAAGTCCATCCTAATTTATTTTTCATAGATACCTTATCTCCTGTCAACATTAGATAAAAACATTACTGGTATGTGAAGAATATAACATAATCTATCATTATCAAACATAATTATGTCAAACATATTAAATATTCATATTTTCATTTCCTCAATGTCGTAGGTTAAAAGTGCTCCATGAACATATCCTAGATTTTCTTCCAAGTCATTCCCTCCATATGCTCATCCCAAGACTAAATATCACAGTAGATCATTGTTGGCCCCCATAACATATATGCTACCAACTCTACCCTATTCTACTAAGGAGTAGAAAAGTTATCTAGAATATTCTAGATGAACTAAATTTAGAACTTATCTACCTTGGGTCCACCCTCTCCAGAAAACATCAGAGGGTGTTGCAACTGAACCTCTATTTTCAAGTCAAACACACTCGGCACTTCCAACCCTTGTCATTTCTTCACAAATTGTATAAAACAAGAAAGGTAATCCAAAAACTACTATTCCCTCTATCACTCATGATTAATGGGGGAACCTGTACCACTACTAGAATGAATCCTGAGTGCCTATACAAATCATAATAGATATGATAATGAATTTTAAATTGTATAATGGATTATTTATTTTAATTATTCGTTCTTTATCTCACATGCATTTTAAATATAGTTTTTGTATCCTGAGTGCCTATACAAATCAGATAGAAGCTCTAGTGGATGCGTTTGGTTTCTCTCTGATAAAGGTATCTCTCATCGATTGGAAATCCTCTATCTCCTGTTATATCCTCCTTATAGAGTGATAGATAATCATCTTTTTAGTGAATCTAACATTCTTTTTTATGAATCTTGATTATAGGTTAGACTACTTGATCTCCTTCCAAGGAAGTGGTTCCCTTCTACTGTATTTGGAAGTCTTCTTTTGTGTACTTGAACCATAAATACTAATATTTGAGATTCAAATAGGATGAAGATGAATAAAGATTGGATGGATTCTAATCGTTTAACAATAGAGTACGAGAACGGAGTGAAAGAGTTCATCAAGTTTGCAAAGGATCACACAAAGGATCCTTCTCAAATCCTTTGTCCGTGTTTACGTTGTTGTTATTCTAGACTACTTACTCCAGAGGAGTTGGAAGAACATTTGATATGTCACGGAATAGATCGGAGTTATAAATGTTGGAATAAACACGGAGAAAAAGCGAATGTAGCTACTGGCTGGGATAAAACAGCATTTTATGGATCGTCAGATATGAATACAAATATAGATAATGAAGAAGACCGTATGGAGGATGTGATTACAGATGTCAATGATGATGAAGATTGTATTGAGGAAATGACAAAGACAATTCAAGATGAACCCCGTGATTGCCCAAAATTGTTTGAGAAGTTAAAGAGTTGTGCAAAGACGCCATTGTATGCTGCTTGCACTAAGTATACAACACTGTCAGCTGTATTGAAGTTGTATAAATTGAAAGCAGGCAATGGATGGAGTGATGTCCGTTTTACGGAACTACTTTCTCTCTTGAATGACATGCTCCCGGAAGATAATGAGCTCCCAAGCCGGACATATGAAGCTAGACGAATGCTACGCTCGATGGGAATGATTTCTGAAAGAATACATGCCTGCCCGAAAGACTGTATATTGTTTCGAAAGGAGAACAAATCACTTACAGAATGCCCAAAGTGTGGTGCTTCTCGATACAAGAAAGATAAATCCAATCCTATGAAAGTTGTATGGTACTTTCCAATCATTCCAAGGTTTAGGCGTTTATATGGAAGTAAAGAAACTGCAAGACAATTTTCGTGGCATGCAGATAAAAGAAATAAAGATGGGTTATTATGTCATCCGGCCGACTCTCCTCAATGGAAGAAAATTGATCATGAGTATCCTGAATTTGGAAAAGAGACAAGAAACCTTCGTCTTGCGTTATCTACAGATGGAGTGAATCCTTTTGGTTTTCAAACCAGCACTCATAGTACATGGCCTGTTATGTTGCTAAATTATAACATGCCACCCTAGTTATGCATGAAGCGAAAATTCATCATGTTATCTATGCTTATATCAGGACCAAAACAACCAGGTAACGATATTGATGTTTATCTGACTCCTTTGATCGAGGATTTGAAGTTATTGTGGGACTCAGGTGTAATGTTGTATGATGCTTATAAAAGTGAATACTTCACGTTGAGAGCGATGTTGTATGGGACAATAAATGATTTCCCTTCTTATGGAAATTTGTCAGGCTATAGCATTAAATGAACTCAAGGGTGTCCCGTGTGCGAAGAAGATACAGAATCAATTAGGTTGAAACATTCATCGAAATATGTGTTTCTAGGACATCGTAGATTTCTACCTCGTCGGCATAAGTACCGATCTTGGACGACATCATTCAATGGAAGTTCAGAAAAACGCACAACACCGTCTCCACTAACAGGTGATCAGCTGTTTGAGAAAGTAAAAGATATGAACAATGTTTTTGGTAAACCATTTTCGAAAAACCTTACGAAAATCGGTTGGAAAAAGAGATCAGTTTTTTTTGAATTACCATACTGGAATTGTTTGTACGTCAGACATTTTCTTGATGTGATGCATGTGGAAAAAAATGTATGTGATAGTGTTATTGGAATGTTGCTAAATGCCCCTGGCAAACCAAAAGATGGAATTAAGGCAAAGTTGGACATGGTTGACATGGGAATACGAGAAGAGTTGGCTCCCGTGAAAGGTGAAAATCGAATGTTTCTTCCTCCTGCTGCTTATACTCTTTCTAGGGCAGAGAGATATCAGTTTTGCAACTTCTTTAATGATGTAAAGGTTCCAGAGGGGTACTCATCAAATATCAAGAACATTGTGTCAATGAATGATTTGAAGTTAAAAGGTTTGAAATCACATGATTGCCATGTTTTGATGCAAGATCTAATTCCTATAGCTTTACGTTGCATTTTAGCCAAGAATGTTCGTCATACGTTAACCAAACTTTGGTTCTTTTTCAAAGCTATATGTAGAAAAGTTTTAGACCCGGGGAAATTGCCAGCTATGGAAAAAGAAATTGTCATCATATTATGTGAATTAGAAATGTTCTTCCCGCCAACATTCTTTGATATGATGGTTCATTTGATGATTCACTTGGTGAGAGAGATTCGACTTTGTGGTCCTGTGCACTATAGATGGATGTATCCTGTTGAACGGTATATGAAGATTTTGAAAGGATATGTCAAAAATCGAAGTCGGCCAGAGGGTTGTATAGTGGAGCGATATATTGTTGAGGAAGCCATTGAATTTTGTATTGAATACCTATCTGATGTGGAAAGCATTGGTCTCCCGAAATCTCGTCACACTGGACGCATTGAGGGTGAGGGAATTTCTGGAAGAGAAGTTGTAACAATCAGTATTACAGATCGGGAGCAGGCTCATCTTTATGTTTTGCATAACAGTTGGGAGGTTGCTCCATATATTGAAACTCACAAAGAAATTCTTAGGCAGTTGAATCCATCGAGGGCTGAAAAATGGTTAGCAGATACACATAATCACCAGTTTATAGGATGGTTTCAGGACCATATTTTTAAGCAGTTGGATGAAAATCCGAATTCAATTTCAGAACGACTTCGATGGCTAGCCGCTGGACCAAGTGTGTATGTATTATCTTACAGTGGGTATGTAATTAATGGTTATACATTCTATACGGATGAACATGATGAAGAGAGTACCATGCAAAATAGTGGAGTTACACTAGTGGCTGAAGCGATGCATGTTTCTGGTAGTAAGGATAGAAATCCAATTTATGCAAATATGTCATACTTTGGCATTATCAAACTAATATGGGAGTTGGATTATACGACATTTCAATTGCCAATTTTTCAATGCAAATGGATTGATAACAATAGTGGTGTTAAAATAGATGAATGGGGATTTGTGAAAGTTGATTTTAGTAAAGAAGGGTACAAAGACGAACAGTTTATAATGGCATCACAAGCGGTACAAGTTTTTTATGTTCCAGATCCTGCAAACCAAAAGTGGTTGATTGTTCTGTTATCGTCCAAAACTATTGAGGGTTCCGATGAAATTTCAGTTGAGGACGATCCTTTTAGTGGTACGTCACAATCAATTCGGAGCGGTCCCAATGCAGATGATGTTTTGTATGTTAGAGGAGACCACAATGAAGGGATTTGGATTTTCGATAGAGGTGTCAAATCTCTTCAACCTTTGAAAAAAAGAAATAGAGTTCAGTAAACAGGTTATATTTTGTTTGTAATATAGATCTTGTTATCTCATGTTATTATCTTATCATTACAGAATTTATGTAATTTGAATGAACTGTTCAACCACTTTTGCAGATAATGACTTCTGCACATTCTGGTGCTCCTAACCTTGAGACTGAACAAGTCTCTCAAGCAGCTGCTACTGCGGCTGCTGCTGCTCCTGCTGCACCTGCAGCTCATTTTGCTGCTACTGTTGCTCCTGATGCGGCTCCTGCTGCTCCTACTGCTGTGGCTCCTACTCCTCCTCCTGTTGTGGCTCCTGGTGCTCCTACTGCTCCTGCTGTGGCTCCTGGTGCTCCTACTGCTCCTGCTGCTGCTCTTACTGCTGCGGCTCCTGGTGCTCCTACTGCTCTTGCTGCTGCTCTTGCTGTTGCGGCTCCTTCTCTTGGTGTTGAGGTCCAACAACCATCAGCACATGTCGTTGATATCATTGTAGATGAACATATAGATGATGTTGATATCGATGAAATGGTCGGGAATAAAGGACCGACGTCACAGAAATCACAGGTGCGTCGTAGTTTGACAGTGTTAGCCAAAATTCTTAAGGCGAAAAGAAAAGGCATCAAATTTGAAGTCGGATGGAATGCACGAGGCCAACATGTGAATCCCAACAAGGCTATGTTTAGCAGTTACATTGGAGTTGTCACTCGGCAACGCGTGCCGATTGACATAGATTCATGGCACCATGTTGTGTCCGGGTTGAAGGCTGTGATCTGGGAAGAAATTACGGTAACATTATGAATTTATTTCTTTAATTAACTAGCAAATAAAATGATGAAACAGTGTCTTACTCTTCTCAATCTCTTGCAGAGTACATTTATAGTAGACGACTCACACAAGGATTATGTACTAAGGCTTGCAGGAAAGATTCATCGAGGTTTTCGTACTATTTTAACAAGATGTCACCTGAAAGATTCTAAAGGTAAAATAAACCCGCACCCACCCATTGTCTATGCGCACCTGATATCCCAAGAAGCATGGGATGCATTTATTGGCCGTCGTGGGGATGAGAAGTTTCAGGTACATTGTGAGTGATTATACGTTGTTTGAGGATACCTGTATTCATCACTTTGATTGTCAATATTTCATTTATGAAACAGAAACTCTGTACTGAAAATAAGGAACGTGCATCAAATCCAACATACCCATATCGTAAAGCAAGGATGGGGTAAGCTTCATTAGAAAAGAAAATGGTACGTATTGTAAATTTACAGTAATATTGTTAGGTGCCAATAAACAACATCATAATTATCTTTCTATGTTTATATGTAGATTGATGAATCTAAAACCAAATGCACTTCTATCCCACGTCATGTGCTATGGAAGGAGGCACGTGTGAACAAAGAAGGGAAGTTAATAGATGAGAACACACAAAAAGTGTGGGAAATATGTGTAAGTATGACACGATGATAAAAAGATTTGTTTAAAATTGCTATTACATAAAAATAATTAGTTTTTTTCCTATATCTGACAGTCACAGGAATCAGCTACTCCTGTAGCTGATACAGACCTATTATCGACGGCTTTGAAGCAGCCAAAAAAATATGGTCGTGTCAGAGGTGCAGGGTTTGGGGTGACACGCCGAGTATATTTTGAGAAGAGGAAAAAAATAGATGATACAGAGAAAAAATTGGAACAAATGAGCGAAAAAATAGCAACCCTTGAAGAACAATTGCAATGGCAGGGAGAGTTGCTAGCAACTTTTATGGGTGGGAAGCAAAGGGAGGACACAACTCATGAACAACCACCGCATGAACATCCTGCCCCACCCCCCACTAGCTTTGAGGCGAGCCATTCACCTAAAAAAATGTCTTAGCCGTGGTAATCAATATTCTAATAACGGTTCCCATTAAATATGAATCAGACAAACACTGATAATTTATCTGTACTGATCTTCTACAGGGTGATAATGATTGTGATTTATATCTGTCAACACCCACCTATCACCTTGTAGCGAGGGCTACAGTGTTCAATATCCCAGATGCCACACTGCATAATAGACCACTTTCAAAAGATCATCTGAAAGTGACGATTACTGTAGCTCATGAGCCAAATGCAATGCTACCTATTCCACTTGATGACGATGATATTCATACGGTTGAAAAGGCTATTGGGACATTCATTGCATGGCCGGCAGAACTTGTAAGAGTACATGCAGACAAAGAGGTATTTATTTCCTTTTATTTTCAAGCTAAACCCTTAACAATTAATGAAAAGAGTGTCTGAATCAATGATTGTTGTTATAGACGGAGAAAGGAAAGGGGGTGACTAACATCGGCTCGAAACCATCTAAAGGATCGACCAATCGATCCCAATGAGCTACTGAAAGCACAATAACACCACCTGTTCTCTTTCCACATTTACTAGCATTGAAGACTCATGTGGATACGATGCTAAAAGATGGTAATAGTCATATAGTGATTTTCGATGATAATATATACGGAGAGGAAAGTCAAGATTTCGTTGCTGCTGAAAATGTAAATGAAATCCTTGAAAACGGTTGGTTAGGCGTCACTGTTGTAAATGTATATATGAGGTATGTTTCCATGAATTGATTTTCTAAAAGCTGATCTAATGTGCAAATTATGACTATATGCATTTTATATTGTTGACAGACGCATTTATGAAAAACAGTTGAAGGGATTTTCCCATGAGCCAAGATTTGGACTGGTTAGTCCTCATATCACATCAACACACCAAACAAAAATAGAGTCATCAAAAAGGGATGCAATAGTGAAGGACTTGCTGAAAACATTTGAACGCAAGATTACAGATGACAGACTTTTCCTAATACCAACCATGCAGGGGTAATACTCTACGATTAAAGCATATCAATTATATTTTCACTTTTTTTATTACTTATTCCTTTTTGTGTTTTTAGGCAACATTGGTTGCTAATTGCGGTGAACTTGGATACTCCGAAGATTTATTTTCTGGATTCAAAGCTAGGATATCCATCAAACCGACCATACATGATGGAGTTTGTGAATCTGTAAGACACTACATCTTACGTTTTAGGTCTAAACATCAATTTATATAATATATATTATCTTTTACTGAGGATTCTGTTATGATAGGGCGGTGTACCAATATCGTCTAAATCATGGTATGAGGATAGGGGCTAAGCATAAGGAGTCGAGCAAGTACTACGTCTGGAAAAATATCAGGGTATATATAATAAAATTTCACTATCCAAACACACCTCAACACAAGTTATTTATTCTCCTAATGATCAATTTTTTTGCAGTGTCCAAAACAAAAAAACGATAATGATTGCGGTTATTATGTTTGTAAATTTATGAAAGAGATCGTTTTTCATCAGCAAACTAGCATCCCTAAAAAGGTACTTTCAAAAACAATTACTAGTTCGTTTAAGTTATTTATTAATTCTTTATTTTTTTATTTTGCAGTACTACTATGACTGCCGAAAAGCCTCATACTCACAAGACGATATAGATGTGTTCAGAAACGAGTGGGCCGCATACCTGATGACAGATTGTACACAAATACAATGATGATCTGACTTGGGGACATGTACAATTGGTGGTCATTTTTGAGAGGGGTTAAGGGGATCAAAAGATGAAATATTGTTGTATGTAAATGTTCGTAGCAAAATTGTAATTGTTATTAAATAAAACATTCTTTCTCCAATGAGTCATTTTTCCATTTTAACAGATGATATGCACCAGCAACATGCAAGAATGTTGAACCACTAAAATGGTCGCTCTCTTGTTTAAAATGGACACCACTTTAATTGAAAACAACAACTGACCTACGGAAATCCGACCAGACGCATCTGGATTGCCTTCATCCTTTAGGAGAACGATCCACGGGTCCTTGGTGACGTGTACGAGTCAACTCCGCCTCAATCTGAGGCACGGTGTGACCGCTACCACCCAAAGGGTCACTCTCTTGTTTAAAATGGACACCACTTTAATTGGAAACAACAACTGACCTACGTAAATCGGACCAGACACATCCGGATTGCCTTCATACTTTAGGAGAAGGATCCACGGGTCCTTGGTGACGTGTACGAGTCAACCCCGCCTCAATCCGAGGCACGGTGTGACCGCTACCACCCAAAGGGTCGCTCTCTTGTTTAAAATGGACACCACTTTAATTGGAAACAACAACTGACCTACGTAAATCGGACCAGACGCATCCGGATTGCCTTCATTTTTTAGGAGAAGGATCCACGGGTCCTTGGTGACGTGTACGAGTAACATGGAAGAATGATGGACCACATTTCTTTGGCCTTTGGACAAAAAAACCAGTAAAATCTCCAAAATACCTTCATATCATGCATGAACCAGTAAAATCTCCAAAATACCTTCATATCACGCAGTTCTGAAAAGAGTCACTATTTAAAAGAAAGTCACAAATTTAGAAACATCTCGAGATGGTCAGTTGTTGATTTCACTTAAAAATAAGTCCATTTTTAACAAAACAGTGACACTGTGAGTGGTGTCGGCCACACCGGTCCTCGGATTGATGCGGTGTTGAATCGTACACGTCACACATGAGTCATTGATCATTGTGAAAAAGTATCAACGCAATCAGAAGCCGTTAGATCGATTTGGCGTATGTACGTAAAATATTGTCCATTTTAAACTAAATACATACACTTGGAGTGATACCGGTCACACCACGCCTCGGATTGAGACCCCACCCTTTCCCCTCGGCTGTCAAAAATCATAACCAGATAGTCAAAGGGTGATTTTGACAGCCGAGGGGAAAGGGTGGGGTCTGAAGACATTGTAGGATATGTCGAAGGGTGATTTTGTGTGTGACCGGTATCACTCCAAGTGTATGTATTTAGTTTAAAATGGACAATATTTTACGTACATACGCCAAACTGATCTAACGGCTTCTGATTGCATTGATACTTTTTCACAATGATCAATGACTCATGTGTGACGTGTACGATTCAACACCGCATCAATCCGAGGCCCGGTGTGGCCGACACCACTCACAGTGTCACTGTTTTGTTAAAAATGGACTTAATTTTAAGTGAAATCAACAACTGACATACGGCAAACCGAACAAACACATTGGGATTCTATTGAAACTTAAGGACAACTATCCATGGGTCAAATGTGACGTGTAAGATTCAACCCCGCCTCAATCAGAGGCGCGGTGTGACCGGTGTCACTCCAAGTGTATGTATTTAGTTTAAAGTGGACAATATTTTACGTACATACGCCAAACCGATCTAACGGCTTCTGATTGCATTGATACTTTTTCACAACAATAAATGACTCATGTGTGACGTGTACGATTCAACACCGCATCAATCTGAGGCCCAGTGTGGCCGACACCACTCACAGTGTCACTGTTTTGTTAAAAATGGACTTAATTTTAAGTGAAATCAACAACTGACATACGGCAAACCGAACAAACACATTGGGATTCTATTGAAACTTAAGGAAAACTATCCATGGGTCAAATGTGACGTGTAAGATTCAACCCCGCCTCAATCAGAGGCGCGGTGTGACCGGTGTCACTCCAAGTGTATGTATTTAGTTTAAAATGGACAATATTTTACGTACATACGCCAAACCGATCTAACGGCTTCTGATTGCGTTGATACTTTTTCACAACAATCAATGACTCATGTGTGACGTGTACGATTCAACACCGCATCAATCTGAGGCCCAGTGTGGCCGACACCACTCACAGTGTCACTGTTTTGTTAAAAATGGACTTAATTTTAAGTGAAATCAACAACTGACATACGACAAACCGACCAAACGCATTGGGATTCTATTGAAACTTAAGGAAAATGATCCATGGGTCAAATGTGACGTGTACGAGTCAACCCCGCCTCAATCAGAGGCGCGGTGTGACCGGTATCACTCCAAGTGTATGTATTTAGTTTAAAATGGACAATATTTTACGTACATACGCCAAATCGATCTAACGGCTTCTGATTGCGTTGATACTTTTTCAGAATGATCAATGACTCATGTGTGACATAACATCGCATCAATCCGAGGCCCGGTGTGGCCGACACCACTCACAGTGCCTCTCTTTTGTTCAAAATGGACTTATTTTTAAGTGAAATCAACAACTGACATGCGGCAAACCGACCAAACGCATTTGGATTCTGTTGAAACTTAAGGGCAATGATCCATGGGTCAAATTTGACGTGTAAGAGTCAACCCCGACTCAATCTGAGGCCTGGTGTGGCCGACACCACTCAAAGTGCCTCTATTTTGTTCAAAATGGATTTATTTTTAAGTGAAATCAACAACTGACATACGGGAAACCGACCAAACGCCTTAGGATTGTGTTAACACTTTTGTACAATGATCCATGGGTCATATGTGACGTGTACGAGTCAAACCTGGGGTGGATTACATGGCTTTCCTACATGGAATATATCCCACTACACGTCTTTAATGAGCCAGCTACGCAGTTTATCCCTTGTACAGATACACAGGAAGAATCACATGAGATCGACGTCATGTACTAACATAGGGCAAGGATGCATAAGAGGACACAAGATCAAAGGGTAACACATATATGTTTTTTAACATGCCATGTAATTTCCTATTGATATGACATGTATATTCACACAGGCAGCTGAACATTGGAGTTACCCAGGGTAAAGCGACAAGGCATGTGACCCTTTAAATGACACATAATTTTATGTACCATGATTGATCTCTTTGAACACTATATGAAGGACATATTTCATTAGGGTTGGCTCCCATGATCCTTCCTAGGATGGTTTTGGTATCTTTTCCGACTTACGGTAGTACGATCGCTTCAGCAGGACGTCCTAGACATAGTTGGAGTCTCTCTGAAAGTCCTGGAGTGAGATCATATATCTATTTTTGAGGTCCAGGTGGAGTCATGTATCAACGCAACCAATCCTACCAGACATTGATCCTATATATAGAATGTTAATCTTGATGTCTCATTACAGTACCCCAATTTATGATATGTTACCTTTTTTGTATTAATATACATAATTACTAAGGGTGATGGTTGGGAGAGTTAGGATATCCTTTTTATGTATTGCAGAATGATTCAAGGAGCACGGGCTCTGCACGATTTGTCAAAACCAAGTGGCAATCCAAGGAGAAACAATGCATAGTGGAATGTTCTAGTATTTATCTTCTGAGTTGTGTAGGAATATTTTGTGATACTATGTAATGAGGTAGTTTTGCTTTCTGGGTAGATGGTATCTAACTCATGGTAAGAACACTGTTTGGTTGGGTTGTGATCGGTTGATGACATGCTTGTGGTTGATATACTGGTTTTTGTGCAGGTCTGTGGTTGATATACTGGTTTTTGTGCAGGTCTGCTCGGCTGGCTGTACTAGTGCAGGTTTTTTATTAGCAGCAGGCAGGGATTTAACAGCGCTTTTTTAGCGCTGTTAAAGGCGACATTTAACAGCGCTAAAAAAGCGCTGTTAAAGGAGATATTTAACAGCGCTAAAAAAGCGCTGTTAAATGCAACATATAACAGAGCTTTTTTAGCGCCATTAAAGGTATCCTTTAACAGCGCTTTTTTAGCGCCATTAAATGTGACATTTAATAGCGCTTTTTTAGCGCTGTTAAAGGTGACATTTAACAACGCTAAAAAGCGCTGTTAAAGGACCCCCCCTTTATCAGCGATTAGCTTTACAGCGCTTTTCTAGCGCTGTTAAAGCCCGATTTTAGCGCTGTTATTGCCCGTTTTTGTAGTAGTGACTGGGGGTTATTTCTATCATCCATGTCCATGTTTTTTAAAAGTGTGTTCATGTATGTTTAAAGTCCTTTTTACACATTTTTGACTTTTACTACATGGTATGTAAGGAATTTTTCTTTTGTTTACATTATGATGTACTTTTTTGAATTTTCCAGAAAATGTACGAGAGGAATGTTTTTTTAACTTATACGGCATGAACGGATTTTTACAGTTTTATAAAGCTTGATTTTCATGAAGCTTTCTCAAAAAGATTTCATGACTATTTTCCAGAAAAATCCTTTTCTTTTAAAAATGCATGACATTTTGTGAAAATAAAATTATTTTAAAGAAGAAAGGATATTTTCCTCAAGAATTCATTGCAAGTGTTTTATCAAAAACCATTTTCCATCTAAAATGAAGTTATTTCATATGTGTATGTTTTAAGTATAATGTCTCTATGATTTACATGGTTTCACTTTTCATATTTTTAAATGATATCCATTTCTTTTATATGGATTATGTTATGATGGGATAATGTTTATGAAACCCATTTTATACGTTGGGTTATTATGAATGATGTATGTTTATTTTGTGGAACAAGTAAGAATGATTTCATTATGAGATGGGTGGGACCTATATCTCCCTCTAATGCATTGGGTAAAGATTTATATCTCATGAGATAGACATGGCTAGAACGACAAGTTAAACCAGTTCAGTAATACAGGACTGTAACGAGGAGTGAACTCGATTCAGAAAGGGACTTTGTCCACTAAGATGGTCTTGGCAGCAATGCCTTGGCTACTATGGAAATCATATCATGTGCTAAATGGTTGCCACAATTACATGTTTTATTCCCATGCTATTTTATCATGATTGATGTTCCCTTATGATATAAGCCTTACGTACTTCCAAGATTCATGTCTTTGCTCAAGATTATGATGTTTAGATTTTATGTTCATGTTTTTGCATTCAAATGATTATTGATTGTTTTATGTTCTCTATGATTACCATTACTGGGCTTTTGAGCTCACCCCTTTTATGTTTTCTATTCCCCAGGATATAAAGAAAGGGTTTAGGTAAGAAAAAAAGGGGAAGATATTTATTGGGAGATGTTGAAGATCTTTCACCACGATTAGAAGATTTTATGCCCAGTTTCCAAAGACACTAAACTATTACGGTCCATGTGTGTCTGTTATTGTTATATATTAAGTATTCCACAAAAGTAATGTAATGTCCATGTATGTCAAGATTCGGGTCTCTACAGTTGGTATCAGTGGAATGGTTTAGTCAACCTTTGGAAACTAGGATGCGAAAACATCAGTGAGATCCCTAGAGATATTTTTAAGGTATGTTTAGGGATGTCCCTATGTTTAAGTATACGTATAGTTTATAGTCCTAGAATTGCGCTAACGATCATAGAATTAAACCTAAGATGTTAGATGTCGAAGGTACTCCCTCTTGATTATGTTATTTTCCTTGTATGATTTTTCCTCTTACAGAATTCTTTTTATGTTTTAGTCAATGGAGGGAACCAGAAGGAATTCGGTTAACATTGAATCCAATGGACAAATTGGTGACAATGAGCAACAAAATTGCGTAATTCCTAGAGAGAAAGATATTGTGATTATGCCAAATCAGTCATTGCGATATATGATTAACAAAGTGAAATTTAGTGGTATGACTAGTTCATAAAATAAGATGAAGATAGACTTTTATGCATGTTCTCATGTTGAGGAGCATAAAGAAAGGAAGATTGAGATTTCTAAAGAAGGGAAGAAGAACCTTGAGGAATACCTCAAATGGAGGGACATTTGTTATCTATGTGGAGAAAAGGGTCATAGAGTGACAGACTATTATGGAGTTCAATGTCTTATTTGGGGAGAACATGGGCACTACCCAACTCAGTGCCCTGACCTAAAAAGTTAATTCTAAATCAAAGAAGAAATTATTCCAGGACAATCATTGAAGAGTATGGATTGAAGGTTTTATGTATTGGTATTCCAGAATAATGTTGTTGAGGTACTCTTATGGTTTATTAAATTATTTTTGTATTAGAATATTGTGGTTTTCAATAATTTTATTGTACCAGTAACCATGAAAAGTGACTCAAATATTTTGGAAAGCAGATGATAAGCACATAATGAAGGGATAAGAAGATAATGAGATGTTTGATTGTATTCATGAGCTCATGATTGATATAAGGACTAAGTGATGTCATGGTTTGAGTATATAGAATTTTGAGGATTTTGGTTTGTGGAAAGTGTTAACTTTTAACTGCATTCATGTTTTCAATAAGGTTCAATGGGTATTCATTCATCAAGAGAATACATGATTAAGGTATTCACATGTCTGGAATTTGACCAACAAAATATATCTTATGATATATGGGGGATAAATGATGGCATTCACGTGATTGTTATGTGACATTTCAAGTAATCAGTTTCTTTATACTATGAGCTTGGACCGAAGTATTTTAGATAAGACTAAAGATTGGAACGGATTATGTTGGACATAAGTTAGTATTGTTTAAGGATAGAACTGTTTTAAATATTATTGATGGGATGTTATTGTAATGCAGTTTTAGAAAAAGGACAACCTGTAGGACTGGTGATAGCCCATCCCGTCAGACAAGACTGTGGGAATCGAACCCACAACCGAAGTGCAACTGGCCTTTATCACATACCACTGGCCTACAGGAAGTCCCTGGTTAGTAGAAACTAGTTTTATTTTATTAAGCGGTATGATATATGAAGTATAAGTTCATTTTTGGAACCATATACGATTAATCTAACAATATTATGGACTTATAACTTTTTCTAACATTTTGTTTGAAACAGATGGAATGACCCATCATTCTATCACATGATCTGCTAACACATCACGAATAACAAATTCAACTTCATTTCTTTAACGGTTGAAGTGGAATTTGTTCAATTAACGAACAATAGTGAGATTGTACGAAAATCATGTAAGTTTTTCTTTTAATTCATCAACTTTAGGGAAATGATCTTGAAAACCAAAAATGTTGTCCTAGTGACCTTATATCCGATGAATCAGATTATACCTTAGATCATCACAAATCTATGGCTTTGTGATTGTTGGATTTTTCATAGCCACGTTCTCTACCACTCTCTATCAGAACATGATGGTTAGATTTCTCTTCTATATCCATATTTTCACCTATGTTCTCCTATATGGAAACCCAATGATTAGTTAATTTGGGTAACTGTTACGTTTCAAACTTTAGTTTTTTAAAGATAAGTTTTGGAATTCCTTTTTACAATGTGGGTTTCAATTAATGAACGTTTCAAGTAGTAAACCATTTATAACCCCGGCGAATTTTGAGGGCAAAATTCATTTTAAGGGGGGTATAATGTGACACCCCGAGATTTTATGAAAAATATTATTTTTAATTTTATTGATGTATTGTGTTGTACGCTGCAACAGAGGAGTTTTGCACAACATGCAACCCTAACTTGGCTGCATTACGCACAATCACGACCTTCCCCGATAGCGTGTGTTGTACGCAATACCGAGTTTCACTAAACAACGATATGCTATTAAAATATCATTAAAACTTGCCGTTATGAATAGTAATAACTAATTTTTGAAATTTTTAAAATTTCATATTTCAAAATGGACTTCATTTTTGGATTCAGAGTATCAAAATTAGCATAGGGTGAAATTTTGGTATTTTTCTGAAAACATTCAATTTTTGATGAATAGTGAAAACACTGGGTTACTATGTAAAAACAGACTTTTTATTTAAATAATTATTTATTTTATTTAAAATTATTTTAGGTCAAAATTGATACATAATACCTATATAAGTTCAATTTAATTAATTGGAGTCAATTTTTAATAATTTTATTCATATAAAAAATTTATTGAACTTTTGACCGTCTTTTACCCACCTCCTAGGAGAATTTGCAAATTTACATAAAACAAAATTTTACCGCTTTTGTGAATGGAATTTCAAAATTCCGAGAGACACAGTTGATGTCAGTAAGTAAAATGGAGTTCAATGAGATGAAAATATTTTTTGGTGAATAGTAACTTTTTACTTTTATTTACCACGGTTAAAAGTAAATAGGGAAATTAAGGGTAAAAATGATATTATTACTACCCTAACACATGTACTAATTCTATTAGATAAGTATAATTCGAACAAAAAGAACGTTAGGAATAAAATATGACCATTTAGGCCCACTTGGATTAGATTTGGACATTTATTATTAATTTATTTAAAGAAGGGTTAAAATAGTTAAAATCAAAGATTAATAAGTAAATAATTTTCAATATAGGGTAATACATTATATAAATTCGACTATAAATATTCATTAGAAAGATAAAAAGATTTCCTAAATAATTATATTTTATATGTAATTTTTAGACTTTAAATAATTTAATTTATTTATGACACAATGAGGATGTAGTAATTATCTTATTAATGAAATATTGACATAATTGATGTTATAAATACCAAAATAAATGTAATTTCAGACTTTTTATGAATTAAAATTATTTTCAATGTTAAAATGACATGTTGTTATTGATTTAATTAATTTGTTTCGAACTATTTATTCTGTTATGATTTTCACCCAAATCAATTACCAAATAGTGTCAAAATTGACATAAAATAGTTTTTAAAACAAATATTATATTATTAATTGTTATTATATTCCTAAAAATCTATGGTTCGGCCAAGATACTTGTATCATGATAAGGGTATCATTAATGGACCACTTGGGGGTCGCTTGTATGTATATGGTAAGTTTATTAACTATATAATATAAAAATACAAAGTGACATGGTAAATGTCAATCTAATTAACTAAGAGTTAAATCAAAAAGATAAGGTTAATATAATGACCTAAACTTTTCTAAATTCTATTTTATGAGAGGATTTAGACCCATCCCCACCTTAGCTTCGAAATATATCATTTTGGGGCTTTTAAAAATCGAATTTAACTTTCTAATAAAATAATTTTTTTAGTTATTCCAAAGGTGCCCCCCTCCTCCCTTATAAAAGGGAACCTCCTCCCTCTCTTCGTCACACCATTTTGATCCTTGAATCTCGGAGAACCCCTGACAAATTCTCTTCTCAACTTCCCTAGATACATCCTATAGGTTCTGGTCTTCTTCAAAGACCAATTTTAGTTCCCTAAGAGGAGGTCTCAAAGAGGTGCTTCAAAGAAGAGGTAATGTCCATTACCGATTCTTTCAACATTATTTCTTCTTCTACTTCTTATTATTTAGTTGTTTCATTATGAAGTAATAAAATCAGTATCACTCATATACTGATATGTTATTATAAGTATTAAACAACTCTATTTCAGCATCAATCCATCCTACGGAAAATGAAATCACCGCGCGTGTGTACGTACGGAATACCGTCTCCACGCCGTGGTGTAATATGTTTTTCCAACACCACCTTACATGGATGGGTATAATGGTGTAAAGATTAACTATACATAGTTATTATAATATCATATTGATTATGATATATTGTATCATCCTATCCAATTCAATTCAATAATTATGGGAACGATATCATCGCTCGTGCGTACGTACGGACTACCGTCTCCATGACGCGATGAGATTCATTCTCCATGTTAACCATTTAAGAATGATTATAAAGTATATATAAGAAATAATAATGAAATATATGACATTATAAAGCTACTGTATTTATGTATATATATATATATGTAGGTCATCTACTTAATTCCATTCAATTCAATAAGGAAACGAAAACAGCATTCATGCGTACGTACGGCCTACCGTCTCCATGAACGGTGTATTTCTTTCCATTTATCGATCTATTATATATATGTATATTCTTAATGTATATTATATATAAATAATGTTTTACATTCTGGATGTATGTAACCCTGATCTATGTAATCATATGAATAATTACAAGTCAAAACTCAGATGACAAATGAAACGATTTTACCCCAAACACTCTTTAACATGGAATTTACAAAAGAACGGGTAATATAAAGTCATAAGTGAACAATATATGATATAATAACAATGAATATGATTTTGTAATAAGTCAATGACATTATTTAAATCATTATACAGGAGGTTTGGATATGTACGAAGCATATCAAACCTAAGGTAAGGGATAATTTTTCCAATCTCATTTTTATCCGAGATTGCTTATTCGTAAGTATTTACTGGGGGTTATTTCTATCATCCACGTCCATGTTTTATAAAAGTGTTTTCATGTATGTTTAAAATCATTTTACCCATTTTGACTTTTACTACATGGTATGTAAGGAATTTATCTTTTGTTTGCGTTATAAGGTACATTTTTGACTTTTCTGGAAAATTTACGATAAGAATGTTTTTTTTACTTATACGGCATGAACGAATTTTTACGGTTTTATAAATCTTGATTTTCATGAAGCTTCCTCAAAAATATTTCATGACTATTTTCAAGAAAAATCATTTTATTTTAAAAATTCATGACATTTTGTGAAAATAAAATGATTTTAAAGAAGAAAGGATATTTATCTCAAGAATTCATTTCAAGTGTTTTATCAAAACCATTTTCTATCTAAAATGAAGTTATTTTATATGTGTATGTTTTAAGTATAATGTCTCTATGATTTACATGGTTTCACTTTTCTTATTATGAAATGATATCCATTTATTTTATATGGATTATGTTATGATGGTATAATGTTTATGAAACCCATTTTATTCGTTGGGTTATTATGAATGATGTATGTTTATTTTGTGGCACAAGTAAAAATGATTTCATTATGAGATGGGTGGGACCTATATCTCCCTATAATGCATTGGGTAAAGATTTATATCTCATGAGATAGACATGGATGGAATGGAAAGTTAAACCGATTCAGTAATACAGGACTGGAATAAGAAGTGAACTCGATTCAGAAATGGACTTTGACCACTAAGATGGTCTTGGCAGCAATGCCTTGGCTACTGTGGAAATCATATCATGTGCTAAATGGTTTCCACAAGTACATGTTTTATTCCCATGATATTTTATCATGATTGATGTTCCCTTATGATATATGCCTTACGTACTTTAATGATTCATGTCTTTGCTCAAGATTTTGATGTTTAGATTTTATGTTCATGTTCTTGCATTCAAATGATTATGGATTGTTTTATGTTTTTTATGATTACCCTTACTGGGCATTTGAGCTCACCCCTTTTATGTTTTATATTCCCCAGGATATAAAGAAAGGTTTTAGGTAAGAAAAAAAGGTGAAGGTCTTTATTGGGAGATGTTGAAGATCTTTCACCACGATTAGAAGATTTTATTCCGAGTTTCGAAAGACACTAAACTATTACGGTCCTTGTGTGTCTGTTTTTGTTATGTATTAAGTATTCCGCAAAAGTAATGTAATGTACATGTACGTCAAGCTTCGGGTCTCTACATCCTGTATCAGCTCTTAAATCTTAGCATTGATAGTGCTAGCCTTTATCAACACCTTTTTAGAGATGATAAAGGGACTCTTTATCAGTGTTTTGGTAGTGCTGATACATGGCCTCTTTATCAACATTTTTTTCTTAGCACTGATTAAATGTGGCTCTTCCCTTTCCCATTTTTTTAGTAGTGGATATTTAATGATAATGAATTATTATTAAAGCTATGATATAGGTTGGTGAATTTTGAAGGTTCTTGGTTGATAGTTTAATTACTAACATGAATTCATAATGAATTATTTTTTTGATAGTAATTGATTAATTAAATAATGAATGTAATGATAAATATTTATGATTAAGTTGTTATATTTTTTTAGGTTTCATGATGTGGTGTGGAATGGTAACATAAATTAGAGGCTAGGGTAGTAGTTTCATATAATGAGATTGTCTAACAACTATATCAATATGTAATGAAATAAATTTGGCTCCACCTCTTGAGTATATTTATTGAGATTATTCCCATAATATTTGTGGGTTTATGTATTTCCTAATACATAATTACTTTTTGGGAACATATGTTTGACTAAAACCCTACCCTGATCTCTTCTTTATGACGACTATTAATAATGGCCATCCTGGGATGTAATGGATTTTTTTGTATTATTTGAACTCAAAAGGATTATGATATCTCATAGTTATGAAATACATGTATGTGTGGTATTTATAAACCAGATGATATATTAGATAATTGAATTCTATCCTAGAGAGTTACATTCATCATATTCATATTCATTCATAAGATTTGATGGACGGAGTTGTGTTGAATGGTGTGCGGGCTTAGGTGGATTCAAAAAATGCTACATAATTATTAAATAGACGATGAATTTTATATGAGGAGATGAATGGGATATAAGATTTAATGACCCCTATTTTAAAACTCGATGAAAATATAAAGTAAGGTGAGTTTTTTTTTCATTTACTGGATGGGTTGTTCTTTGAACTGAACATCAGAAAGTCATTTTTAGAGTTGGAAGACATCATTGTTTTTTTGGTGGAATGGGTAGAGGCCCTAGTGTTTTCTCGGGTGTCTTTTTGAGTTTTAATAGAATCATGTTTTGAAAATCATATTTTTGAAGGGTCTACACCAGACATAGGATTTTTCTAAAATCGTGCTGCCCCTAGTAGAAAATCATGTGTCCTAAATCAGAGGTGAACATGTTCCCCACATGATTTGTGCAAGGTTTTCCCAGACTATGTGCCCAAAATGCATGGTTATTGATATATAGGAAGTACCTATGAACTATTCTTTTCATAGCTAGTTCTTGATTTCAAAGACCATGTGGTAAATACTATTCAAGGTAGAGTTCATAAGCAGTGTCATACACATGGTTGGTGCACATTCTTCCCATTCCATGCGTCCAAACCACACAACCTTGTTTTTGGGTGTAAAATGACTAAACTACCCTTAATTAGGTTTAGATGTTATTTCCTTGTTTCTTATTCTTCTGGATGTAGTGCGAATCTACTATATCCCACCAATGAGCTCTCAAAATCCTCTTTCTGTGATTCATAGTATCTCTCTCATCAAACATCCAAATTGAATATCATGAATCTCTATAGATATTCATAAATATTATCTAGAGTCCTTTTGAATCTTTCTTCCTTATATTACCTCTTGGTTGTGCTATTTCTTCATAAAAACATATACCCAATTTTGAGGTAAAATTATTGTTTTGTTGATTTCATCCAAATCAGACTGAATCTAACCTTGATATTTGGTGTGTGGAACATTCTAATCCCAGAAATGTTTTTCAACCCAATTTCCTCATTTTTCTATCATTTTAAAAATAGATTCATTGCCCCACATGATGTATTTTCCCAAGAATCACATTTTTAGCAGGTTTCTTCACATAAAATTGATCATTGCACTTTTTTTCCTTAGGCTAACCATTGGTAGATTTTATGAGGATGTCAACCTTAATGAAGGACACCCCTTGGGTCTGATTGTTTAAATTTCCCTTTTTCAATTAAATTATTAAATTAGTAGCACACATAATAATTGATTGTCTTTGAAGAATAATGGAATTTACCCCTTATAGGGTCTAGTATACATTGATAATATAAACCCTTAAATTCCAAGTAGATACTTCTATAAATTGAATTTTAATGTTTGGTTCCTTTCTATACTTGTTTATTTTTTAATAGAATTTGGAATCTTAATTTGATTCATAATTTTTATATATTGATATTTGATGAATAAGTGTGATGAATGAATTTTTTTTTAAAAATGTCATGTTATTATAATAAAACCCATATGTTGAGGTGCACTATAAAATAAGATAAAAAGTAATTTTTTTATTTATTACATTTCTGTTTTATTGCTTTTGTGTTTTTCCTATGTAAGAAGATATATATTTATATGTGGCATTCTAGTACATAGAAACTATTATTTTTCATAAATTAAGATTCCCTTGTACATAAGTATTTATTAAACCAAATCACCTCCTATGTTCTTCTATTATTTTATAAATTGAATTAATTTCATTATAAATGGTGATTCCCATGTAGGTAATAAAACTATTTCTAATGGAACCACCTAAGGGATTCATTGAGTTATATAAATAGTTTGTATTTGTTTTTCTAAATAAAAAAGATCGAATTATATGGAATGGACTATACATTATGGACTCCTTTTCATAAATTAATTAAATTTTATGAATGATATAACCTAATTATATTAAAAATTTTATGTGAAATTCTTTTTAAATGCTGTCAAGGACACAATGTTCAATTCATTCATAGTTCCTGACAAAAATAAACATTAATCCCATTTTATTAATTTGGTTAAATAAGTGTAGAGAATGAGATGTAATGCCTTATCACTCAGATGATCTGTTATGTTTTATGATTACACCTAGTTATATGAAATTGAGTGTTGTTATGGGAACATTTTGGGTTGAAGTAAATCATGATCTCTTATATTGGGTGTTGAGTTATGATGCCTTTCCCCATTGATAATACATAGAATGTTGGGATGAGGAACCACACTTCTAGTTTAGAGTGTCATCCTAATGGCTCAATCAGCATCTGGAGTGTCGTGTATAACGTCTCACTCTATATTGGGATATAGAGAATATTCCACATTCCTTGAGATTATAGGATCATTTAGTGTTTTTATTAATAAATTAGTTATTCCTGTTCTAGTAAGAAGCTATAATTCAATGTATATGGACATTTATAACCACACATACATTGGTCATATAGGTGGATGAAATATATAACTATACTACGTATCTATTATTAATATATAAATGTGGTAACGAAATATACATTCATTCTGGCTTGACATGAAGCTAGTAGATTTGCCTAGTTTCATTATTGGAACCTGAGGAAATCAGTGTTAAATTATTTATATATGTATTTTGTAACACCCGAGTCTTTTATGTTATATAAATCATCAAAGGAATCTTTTTCTACACAACACATTCTCGGCTTGCTTTACACGCAATCGTGACCTTCCTCGATAGCTTGTGTCGTACGCAATACCGAGTTTCACTAAACAATGATATGATATTAAAATATTATTAAAACTAGCCGTTATGAATAGTGTTAACTAAATTTTTAATTTTATAACATTATTATTCATCTTACACATTTCTAGAACATGTTATAGGAACAAAATAATTTTTTCGGGTAAAATTAGTATTTTTCAAAAAATGCAGTTTTGCCGCCTTTTGATGGCGCACCCACATTAAATCTAGTTTTTGACATGTTTATATGTTCAATTTGACAAAATAAAATTCTTCATTTTAATTAGGATATAAAAATTTACATTAGATAAAGTTTTGATATTTTTCCGATAACTTTCATATTTTAATGAATAGTAAAAACACGATATATTTTAATTAAAAACAACTTTTTTTCATCATAATATCTTATGTGGTTAAATTATAATATTGAATGGTTTTAAAGTATAAATAGAATATATTTTTACCATTTAATATAATGTATGTCATTAGCATTGATTTTACCTTGAATTCGTAGGTTAAATCAATTCAATCTTTTGCAATGTTTTAAAGAAAAACTTGTTTTCCGTCGACAACGGGATCATTTTTAATTTAATTTCTGCATCTTTTGTGTATTTAATTTGGAAAAATGGATAACATATTTGGAATCAGTGGGTCCAAATTATGTTAATAAGCTACTTTTTATTTTTGGGAATTATGAATAGTAATTATGGTAAATTTTATTTACCATAGTTAAAGGTAAATCGGGTAATTAAGGGTAAATATAATATTTTAAAATTACCCTAAAAAATTTCAAAATCTTATTGGATGACTAAAAGTCGACCCATATCACCTAAGGGTCGGATTAGATTCATTTAATTAAATTTTGTCAATGAATATAATTTAATTATTATTAAAACCAAAGAATGTGACAACATGTCACTTTCTTAAATTATATAAGTATAATAATTTTAATCTAGTGATAAACTTCATGAAAATTCGAACATGAATAGTCTCAAGAAAGCTAATACAATTATATAAATCATAGGAATTTATTTAGAATTTTTAGGGATTAAATAATTATCATTTATTATGATACAAAGATGATGCAGTAATTATCTTATTAATGAAATATTGACATAATTGATGTTATAAATACCCAAATAAATGTAATTTGAGACTTTTTATGAATTCCACTAATTTTATAGGTTACTATGATATATTAGTGTTGCTTTAATCAACTTGGTTCGAACATATAATTCTGTTATGACTTTCACAAAAATCATATATCAAATAATGTCAAAATTGACACAAAATAGTTTTTAAAACAAATATTATATTACTAATTGTTATTTTATTCCTAAAAATCTAAGGTTCGTCCAAATGACTTAGCTAAGGATATATATATTAATAATAAACAATTTGGGGTTCGTTTGGCATGTTATAGTATGTGTATTAACCATATAGTGAAAGAAAACAAAAAGACACGGTAAAAGTAAAATTATTTAACTTAGAGTTAAATCTAATTGATAAGGTTAACATAATACCCTAAACTTGTCTAAATCTTATTGGTTGATAGGATTTCGAACCATCCCCACTTTACCTTCGAAATAAGACCCTTTTGAACCATTATAAACCGATTTTGACTTTAATATAAAATAATATTTTGAGATATTCCTAAGGTGCCCCTCTCCTCCCTTATAAAAGGGCACCTCCTTCCCCCTCCTCCTCACACCAATTTGAGCACTCAAGCTCGACCAACCCCTGCCATTTTATCCTATCCACTTCCCTAGAATAATCCTAGAGGTCCTGGTCTTCTTCAAAGACCAATATTAGTTTTCTAAGTGGAGGATTCAAAGAGACGTTCCAAAGAAGAGGTAATATCCATTACCGATCTTTTCAATTTCTTTCTTCTTCAACTTCATCTTCTTTAGTAGTTTCATGATAAAGTAATAACATAAGTATTACTTACATACTGATATGTTATTATAAATATGAAACAACCCTAATTCACCTTCTATCCATCCTACGGAAAAAATGAAATCACCGCGCGTGCGTACGTACGGAATACCGTCTCCACGCCGTGGTGTAATCTATTTTCCACCATCACCTTACAAGGATGGGTATAATGGTGTAATGAGTAACTATTTATGATTATTATAATGTAATATTGATACTGAAATAATATACATATACACCAATACAATTCCATGATCATAGGAACGATATCATCACTCGTGCGTACGTACAGAATACCGTCTCCACGATGTGATGCGACTCATTCTACATGATCATCATTACATAGTAATTATATAAATGAATTGAATGAATAAATATGATATATGTTACACTAATACCATTCTGGATATAAGGTATCTATAACCTTAAAATAAGAATAGGAATTTATTCGGCAAAACACGCATAAGAACAAAAGGCAATAAAGACCCGAGTAACAAGTAACAATGAAATATTACTAAAAAGAAGCTAAGAATATGACCATATATGATATCATATTAATATGTATGATTTTGGAATAAGTCAATAACATTATTTTAACCATTATACAGGAGCTTCAGACACGTACAAAGCAAATCGGACCTAAGGTAAGGGAAATATCACAATCTCATTTTTATCCGAGATTGTTTATACTTTGGAATTTACTGGGGTGTATTTTATCATCCAAATCCATGTTTCCTCAATATGTAATATTTATATCCTTATACAATAGTTTATATTCAAGTTTACCCTTCGGTGAATATTTAGTAAAGGATATGAAAGGAATCTTTTGTCATTTTTCGTACGAGGTACTTTTTTGACTTTTCTGACAAAAGTATGAGAAGAATGTTTTTTTTAACTTATACGACAAGAATGGATTTTTAAAAAATTATTTCCAAGAATCTTCCTTTAGAAGTTTTCATGTTTGTTTTTAATCAACTTCTTTTAGTTTAAAGTTGTATGACATGTTCAGAAAGGAAAAATGTTTTTGAAAAAAGAAAGGATATTTTCCTCAAGAATGAAGTTCAAGTGTTTTATCAAAATTATTTTCCATCTAAGATAATAAAGGGTTCTGTTTCTATCCCTATTATTACATGGATTTGATTATGTTGTGATGGAAATATTTTTATGAATTCCTTTATCTTATATGAATTGTTTTATGATGTCATGTTGTTTAAGAATTCCATTTTTATTACATGGGTTACGCTATGATGTATGGTTTATGATTATGTGTCACACATAAGAATGGATTAATTATAAGATGGCTGGGACCTATATCTCCCTCCAATGCATTGGGTAAAGATTTTATATCTCATGAGATAGACATGGCTGGAATGGTAGGTTATACCGGTTCAGTGAAACAGGACTGGAACGAGGGTGACTCGGTTCAGAAAGGGACTCTGTCCACTAAGATAGTCTTGGAAATGAGTCATGGCTAACAAGAAATGATGTTTCATGATTATGTGTGCATGCCACAAAGTTTCAAGTTTCATGTTATGATTATGGGGATCTCATTTTCACTTCTACGATTTGTTCCATGTTAAGATATTATGATCTCTTTTGCAGGTTATGATTTTCAAAAAGATATGATATGATTTTTATTTCCTTTATTTTCCCTTGTTGAGCATTTGAGCTCACCCTTTTATGTTTTCTTTTCCCCAGGTCAGGAAGATGGATATTAAGTAGAATATGCTAAAAGGGACCCTATATATGATGAAATCAATGGGAGACACTGTAGAAGATTTATGAACCAGTTGTTTATGTTTCCCAGTTTCTAAAGACACTATACCTATACGGTCCTTTGTGGTTTTGTCATATGTTGTAATAAGTGTACTTCAATTTTGAAGTATTAACAATGTATGTAAAGTATGGGTCATTATAGTTGGTATCAGAGGAAAGGTATAGTCAACCGTTGGAAACTAGGATGTGAAAGCCTTAGTAAGAACCATAAGGATAAGTGTAATCATAGAACACAATCTTAGTGTTTTAGAAATGGCCATGAATACCCTAGGATAAGACCTTAAGTGTGAAATTTTATCCTTGATTATGTGGTTTTCCTATTATAATTAGTGCTTCTCCCACTATTCTTCTTGGTTTTAGTCAATGGCTGGAACCCGAAGGAACCGTGTTAATGCGGAATGCGATGGGAAATGCAATGATTATCCCCCTGAGCAACCAAACGATATGGGAGCTGGATTGCAAAATCTTGTAGCCATGCTCACACAACTTTCTCAAGCTATGAATCATGCAGGACTTCCAAACGAGCAAAGGAAGAAGCAACATTCTGTTGAATCCTTCATGAGGCAGTGTCCACCTTCTTTCAGCGGCTCTACTGATCCATTAGTTGCTGAACAATGGATTAGTACTACTGAAAAGATATTTTCAGTTCTTCAATGTTCTGAACATGATAAAGTCATCCTAGCAGTGTATCGTTTGGAAGGAGATGCTGATCAAAGGTGGAATCGTATTAAGAATACGAGGCAAAGGGATGAAATTGAGTCTATGGAATGGGACGAGTTCAAGAACTTATTTTTCAATAAGTACTTCCCTCGTATTCTCCGAACAAAGATGGGGAAAGAGTTTCTTGAACTGAAGCAAAGGGATGATGAATCTGTTGGTACCTATGAAGCAAATTTTACAAGACTTGCAAGGTATGCTTCTGGTATTATTATCCAACCTGAGAGTAAGATCGATCGATTCATTAGTGGCTTAAAACCATGTCTTAGAAGGGCGTTAGCCATAAGGGACTTCAATAGCTACGAGGAAATCATTCGATGTGCTCTCAAAGTCGAGATGGAGATTGGAGTAACCCATCAGTCAAATGGGTTTGATAAGAAGAGGAAGATGGAATTCAAAGGAAAATCTAAAGAGCACACTGAAAAGAAGATGAGCTTTCCCTTATGCTCAAAGTGTGGAAAGAAACATGTAGGGAGTTGTCTTAAAGGGACAAGTAAATGTTTTAAATGTGGAAAGGAAGGTCATCGGGCATTTGAATGCCACGATAATGGGAAGAAGATGCCTAATGACGCAAACAAAGGAAGGGATACACAGAATGAACCTACTACACTTCAATGTTTCAAGTGCAAGGAGATGGGGCATTATGCCAATCAATGCCCAAATCCAAGGGTTGATGATGATGGTCGACGTCAACAAAATCTTAAGGCTAAAGACAAAGCAAAGTCACATGCAATTTCAATCAGCGATGTGGAGTACGATAACGAAGTGGTGAAAGGTACACTTACCATCCACTCTAAAGTAGCAAATGTTTTATTTGATTCTGGATCCACCCACTCTTTTATTTCAGAAAAATTTTCTAAGGGTATCACCGTATTACCTCAACAATTAGATGTTGAGTTAGCTGTGACAACACCTAATGGCACAACAGTCGCATCAAAAGTTTATAATTCTTCTCCGATCGAAGTTTGTGGGAAAGTGCTTCCTGAAAATCTTGTGATCCTTCCTTTAGTAGAATTTGATGTGATTCTTGGCATGGATTGGCTTTTTCTACATGGAGCTCATATCAATTGCCAATGAAGGGAAGTCACATTTCATATTCCAGATCAATCTATGATCGTCTATCAATGCAAGGATGAACATAACCTTCCAGTGGAAATTTCTTCCATCTTATGGGTATTGATTCCACTAAAGGAAGGTTATTTATCTCAAATGGTTGGTGAGAATCTCATGATTAAGAATATGCCCATTGTAAGGGAGTTTGATGATGTCTTTCCGGAGGAATTACCGGGTCTTCCACCAAATCGTGAAGTTGAGTTTTCAATAGAACTCGTACCAGGTGCTTTGCCAATTTCAAAGACACCTTATAGAATGGCCCCAATAGAGTTGCAGGAATTGAAGAAGCAACTCCAAGAGAATCTTGATAAGGGATTCATACGCCCTAGTGCGTCACCTTGGGGAGCACCTGTTCTATTTGTTAAGAAGAAAGATGGATCAATGAGACTCTGCATTGATTATCGAGAACCTAAAAAGATCACTATCAAGAACAAATATCCTCTCCCACGCATTGATGACTTATTTGACCAACTACGCGGAGCTCAATACTTTTCCAAGATTGATCTTCATTATGGGTATCATCAATTAACGGTCAAAAGGGAGGATATACCAAAGACGGCTTTCCGTACAAGGTATGGACACTATGAATTTATAGTGATGCCATTTGGTCTGACTAATGCCCTTGCTATCTTCATGGATCTAATGAATAGAGTCTTTAGAGACTATCTTGATCAATTTGTGGTAGTCTTTATAGATGATATTCTTGTCTATTCAAATAGCAAGGAAGGGCATGAAGATCACTTGAGAATTATATTGAAGACCCTGAGAAAGGAGAAGCTTTATGCCAAATTTACCAAGTGTGAGTTTTGGCTTCAAAAAGTTTCATTTTTGGGTCACATAATCTCAAAAGAGGGGATATCTGTGGATCCAGCAAAAACAGAGGTTATCGAAAGATGGTCAAGACCAACAACAGTAAATGAGATCCGAAGTTTTCTTGGTTTGGCTGGATATTATCGGCGTTTTGTAATGGATTTTTCACGATTATCTAATCCACTCACCAAGTTGACTCGGAAAGGAGTTATGTTTTTTTGGACAGAGGAATGTGAAGAGAATTTCAAGGAGTTGAAAAGAAGGTTATCCAGTGCACTTGTGCTCACACTGCCTTGTAGTGGAGAAAGGTTTGTGATCTACAGTGATGCATCCAAGAAGGGATTGGGGTGTGTTCTTATGCAAAATGATATGGTGATAGCTTATGCCTCACGATAGTTGAAAATCCATGAGAAAAATTACCCAACACATGATTTTGAGTTGGCTGCGGTAATCTTTGCATTAAAGATTTGGAGGCATTACCTTTATGGTGAAAGGTGTGATATTTATACTGATCATAAAAGTTTAAAGTATATTTTCACACAAAAGGAGCTGAATATGCGTCAAAGAAGATGGTTGGAACTGATTAAGGATTATGACTGCTCAATCCATTACCACCCTGGGAAAGCAAACAAGGTGGCAGATGCATTAAGTCGACAAGACCATGCTAGTTTATCCATGATGAGGATCACAAAGGATCCAATATTTATGGATTTACAAAGGATGGATCTTGGAATTATAATGGAAGGGGAAAATCATATCTTTCTCAAATAAATGTTCAACCATCTATACATGTGAAGATTAAAGAGGCCCAGAAAGAAGATGTCGAGTTACAAAAGAAGGTGAGAAATGTTCCTAAATTCAACCTTGATTGTGATGGGATAATAATGTTCAGGAATCGGGTTTGTGTTCCTCCCATCCCTGAATTAAAGAAGGAGCTGCTGGATGAGGCTCATATTTCTTCATTCTCTATTCATCCTGGAAGCACGAATATGTATACGGACCTGAAAGAGTACTTCTGGTGGGATGGCATGAAAAGAGATGTTGCTGAATATGTCTCTCGATGCTTGGTTTGTCAACAAGTTAAAGCTGAGAGACAAAAGTCTAAGGGGATGTTACAACCATTACCCATACCCGAATGGAAATGGGAAAACATCACTATGGACTTTGTCACAGGACTTCCTAAAACATCCAAAGGCAATAATGCTATTTGGTTCATAGTTGATCGTCTTACAAAGTTTGCACACTTCATTCCTATTAGAGAGGATTTCTCTCTAGATCAGCTTGCCAGGATATATGTAAAGGAAGTGGTAAGATTCCATGGATTACCACTTTTTATTATATCTGATCGGGATCCGAGATTTACCTCGAAGTTCTGGAGAAGTCTTCAGTATACTCTGGATACAGAGTTGAGTTTCAGCACTGCTTATCATCCCCAGACAGACGGTCAGTCTGAGAGAACAATTCAAACCCTAGAAGATATGTTTAGAGCTTGCTCTATGGATTTCAAAGGAGGTTGGGATCAATACCTACCTTTTGTGGAATTTTTTTATAATAATATCTTTCACTCCAGTATTCAGATGGCTCCTTATGAAGCTCTCTATGGAAAGAAATGCAGGACTCCAACTTACTAGGATGAAGTTGGGGAAAGAAAGCTATTAGGACCTGATCTCGTTGATGAAATGGTAGAAAAAGTCAGATCTATTCAACAACACATAAGAGCAGCTCAGAGTCGACAGAAAAGTTATGCCGACAACCGAAGAAAAGACCTAGAGTTTGAAGTGGGTGATAAAGTGTTCTTACGAATATCTCCCTGGAAGAGGGTTATGAGATTTGGAAAGAAGGGGAAGTTGAGCCCTAGATATATCGGTCCTTTCGAAATACTGGATCGTGTTGGAAAGGTATCTTACCGATTGGCGCTTCCACCGAATCTCTCTCAAGTTCACGAGGTGTTCCATGTATCTCTCCTGAGAAAGTACATACCTGATCCTTCACATGTACTCAGCTCAGAAGTTGTACCGCTGGAGCAAGATCTTTCTTATGAAGAACAGCCGATAGAGATTCTGGATCGTAGCGAAAAAGCCCTACGAAACAAGACCACTCGATTGGTGAATGTTTTATGGAGGAACCACCAACTTGAAGAAGCTACATGGGAGCTTGAGGATATGATGAGGGAGAAGTATCCTCATCTGTTTGTTACAAAGTGACGAATTTCGAGGGCGAAATTCTTTTTAAGGGGGGTAGAATGTAACACCCGAGACTTTTATGTTATATAAATCATCAAAGGAATCTTTTTCTACAAAACACTTGCTTGGCTTGCTTTACACGCAATCGCGACCTTCCTCGATAGCTTGCGTCGTACGCAATACCGAGTTTCACTAAACAATGATATGCTATTAAAATATTATTAAAACTAGCCGTTATGAATAGTGTTAACTAAATTTTGAATTTTATAACATTATTATTCATCTTACACATTTCTAGAACATGTTATAAGAACAAAATAATTTTTTCGAGTAAAATAAGTATTTTTAAAAAAATGCAGTTTTGCAACCTTTTGATGGCGCACCCACATTAAATCTATTTTTTGACATGTTTATATGTTCAATTTGACAAAATAAAATTCTTCATTTGAATCAGGATATAAAAATTTACATTAGATAAAGTTTTGATATTTTTCCGATAACTTTCATATTTTAATGAAAAGTAAAAACACGCTATATTTTAATTAAAAACAACTTTTTTTCATCATAATATCATATGTGGTTAAATTATAATATTGAATGATTTTAAAGTATAAATAGAATATATTTTTACCATTTAATATAATGTATGTCATTAGCATTGATTTTACCTTGAATTCGTAGGTTAAATCAATTCAATCTTTTGCAATGTTTTAAAGAAAAACCCGTTTTCCTTCGACAACGGGATTATTTTTAATTTAATTTCTGCATCTTTTGTGTATTGAATTTGGAAAAATGGATTACATATTTGGAATCAGTGGGTCCAAATTATGTTAATAAGCTACTTTTTATTTTGGGGAATTATGAATAGTAATTATGATAAATTTTATTTACCATAGTTAAAGAGAAATCGGGTAATTAAGGGTAAATATAATATTTTAAAATTACCCTAACAAATGTCAAAATCCTATTGGATGACTAAAAGTCGACCGATATCACCTAAGGGTCGGATTAGATTCATTTAATTAAATTTTGTCAATGAAAATAATTTAATTATTATTAAAACCAAAGAATGTGACAACATGTCACTTTCTTAAATTATATAAGTATAATAATTTTAATCTAGTGATAAACTTCATGAAACTTCGAACATGAATAGTCTCCAGAAAGCTAATACAATTATATAAATCATAGGAATTTATATAGATTTTTTAGGTATTAAATAATTATCATTTATTATGATACAAAGATGATGCAGTAATTATCTTATTAATGAAATATTGACATAATTGATGTTATAAATACCCAAATAAATGTAATTTGAGACTTTTTATGAATTCCACTAATTTAATAGGTTACTATGATATATTATTGTTGCTTTAATAAACTTGTTTCGAACATATAATTCTGTTATGATTTTCACAAAAATCATATATCAAATAGTGTCAAAATTGACACAAAATAGTTTTTAAATCAAATATTATATTACTAATTGTTATTTTATTCCTAAAAATCTAAGGTTCGGCCAAATGACTTAGATAAGGATATATATATTAATAATAAACAATTTGGGGTTCGTTTGGCATGTTATAGTAAGTGTATTAACCATATAGTGAAAGAAAACAAAAAGACACGGTAAAAGTAAAATTATTTAACTTAGAGTTAAATCTAATTGATAAGGTTAAAATAATACCCTAAACTTGTCTAAATATTATTGGTTGATAGGATTTCGACCCATCCCCACTTTACCTTCGAAATAAGACCCTTTGGAACCATTATAAACCGATTTTGACTTTAATATAAAATAATATTTTGAGATATTCCTAAGGTGCCCCTCTCCTTTCTTATAAAAGGGCACCTCCTTCCCCCTCCTCCTCACACCAATTTGAGCACTCAAGCTCGGCCAACCCCTGCCATTTTCTCCTCTCCACTTCCCTAGAATAATCCTAGAGGTCCTGGTCTTCTTCAAAGACCAATCTTAGTTCCCTATGTGGAGGATTCAAAGAGACGTTCCAAAGAAGAGGTAATATCCATTACCGATCTTTTCAATTTCTTTCTTCTTCAACTTCTTCTTCTTTAGTTGTTTCATGATAAAGTAATAACATCAGTATTACTTACATACTGATATGTTATTATAAATATGAAACAACCCTAATTCACCTTCTATCCATCCTACAGAAAAAATGAAATCACCGCGCGTGCATACGTACGGAATACCGTCTCCACGCCGTGGTGTAATCTATTTTCCACTATCACCTTACAAGGATGGGTATAATGGTGTAATGAGTAAATATTTATGATTATTATAAAGTAATATTGATACTGAAATAATATACATATACTCCAATACAATTGCATGATCATAGGAACGATATCATCACTCGTGTGTACGTACGGAATACCGTCTCCACGATGTGATGCGACTCATTCTACATGATCATTATTACATATTAATTATATAAATGAATTGAATGAATAAATATGATATATGTTACACTAATAGTATTCTGGATATAAGGTATCTATAACCTCAAAATAAGAATAAGAATTTATTCGGCAAAACACGCATAAGAACAAAAGGCAATAAAGACCCGAGTAACAAGTAACAATGAAATATTACTAACAAGAAGCTAAGAATATGACCATATATGATATCATATCAATATTTATGATTCTGGAATAAGTCAATAACATTATTTAAACCATTATACAGGAGCTTCGGACACGTACAAAGCAAATCGGACCTAAGGTAATGGAAATATCACAATCTCATTTTTATCCGAGATTGTTTATACTTTGGAATTTACTGGGGTGTATTTTATCATCCAAATCCATGTTTCCTCAATATGTAATATTTATATCCTTATACATAAGTTTATATTCAATTTTACCCTTCGGTGAATATTTAGTAAAGGATATGAATGGAATCTTTTGTCGTTTTTCGTACGAGGTACTTTTTTGACTTTTCGGACAAAAGTATGAGAAGAATGTTTTTTTTAACTTATACGGCAAGAATGGATTTTTAAAACATTATTTCCAAGAATATTCCTTTACAAGTTTTAAAGTTTATTTTTAATCAACTTCTTTTAGTTTAAAGTTGTATGACATGTTCAGAAAGGAAAAATGTTTTTGAAAAAAGAAAGGATATTTTCCTCAAGAATGAAGTTCAAGTGTTTTATCAAAATTATTTTCCATCTAAGATAATAAAGGGTTCTGTTTCTATCCCTATTATTACATGGATTTGATTATGTTGTGATGGAAATATTTTTATGAATTCCTTTATCTTATATGAATTGTTTTATGATGTCATGTTGTTTAAGAATTCCATTTTTATTACATGGGTTACGCTATGATGTATGGTTTATGATTATGTGGCACACATAAGAAAGGATTCATTATAAGATGGGTGGGACCTATATCTCCCTCCAATGCATTGGGTAAAGATTTTATATCTCATGAGATAGACATGGCCGGAATGGTAGGTTATACCGGTTCAGTGAAACAGGACTGGAACGAGGGCGACTCGGTTCAGAAAGGGACTCTGTCCACTAAGATAGTCTTGGCAATGAGTCATGACTAACAAGAAATGATGTTTCATGATTATGTGTGCATGCCACAAAGTTTCAAGTTTCATGTTATGATTATGGGGATCTCATTTTCACTTCTACAATTTGTTCCATGTTATGATATTATGATCTCTTTTGCAGGTTATGATTTTCAAAAAGATATGATATGATTTTTATTTCCTTTATTTTCCCTTTCTGAGCATTTGAGCTCACCCTTTTATGTTTTCATTTCCCCAGGTCAGGAAGATGGATATTAAGTAGAATATGCTAAAAGGGACCCCATATATGATGAAATAAATGGGAGACACTGTAGAAGATTTATAAACCAGTTGTTTATGTTTCCCAGTTTCTAAAGACACTATACCTATACTGTCCTTTGTGGTTTTGTCATATGTTGTAATAAGTGTACTTCAATTTTGAAGTATTAACAATGTATGTAAAGTATGGGTCATTATATATTTTTTATTTTTCCATATTACAAGAACTCAACTTTATTTTATATTTAGGGATTTTATTTAGTCTTATACATTGTTAGTGGAAACCTACTGGGTTTTATATCTCACCCTCTATTCAGACCTCTATAAAAATTGGTTACCTCATTATAACATATTTTTATTGTACCATGGTTTATTCGCTTATTTCATTATGATTGTACCTTGGAATTAGTAGCACGTGATGAAGTTGGAGCTTGATCTTCTCAAAGAGATCATCCATGTGGATTTTTTGTCATTATTTAAATATTTTAACATATATTTGTACCTTATTTATGTTTTTTTAGTCTATATATAATCATAGGGTAAAGCATGAATCTATTTTATATTCGTTTTGTCCATATTTTATATTCTTTTTATATAATTGTTTCATTTAACTATTTTTCATTAATTCTTCTTTCACAGTTCTCTTTTATTTATTACCTGGTATACCACTATGATACTCAGAAGATTATTGTACATTATCACCTATATTATTTCCTTACATACTCACTAATGATCGGTAGCCTCTAGCATACGGGGAGTTGTTCAATGGGCCTTGTGACACACCGGTCTGGCTATAGTATTAGTGGATGGTTGGGCTGGTATATTACAATGTGGTATCTATGATCCCTTTTTTCCTTTAACATAATGTTTTGGCTAGTATAAAGTAGACTAGGAATGTTTCTGCGATTTTTAAATAGTCCTATCTATAAATAATCACCCCAACCATGGTTAAAATTACAATGGACTAGGAATGGGACAGATGTTCATGTATTTTCAATTAGAGTTGATATTATTTCACCTGAGTGATTGGTGTTATTTCAATGTTTATTGTTTTATGAAATTACGGTGTTTTACCCTTGTCATAGAGTAGCAATGATGAAGCATTAAATGGATCATGATATGAAAAAATAGATTCACATACCATGCATATTTCATTTCGTATAGTATCATTTGTTTATTGCCTATTGATTTGGATTATATGTCGTGAGTGTAATCCATACTTTTTTGTGAATTTTTTGGAAATTATATACATTGTTGGATGTTTATTTAGCATATCCTTCAATTGATTCAAGATTCTGCATTTGTTATCATAATTTATGTGTTTACAGCTTAGGATAAAATGATTCATTTTCTTGGTGTAAAAATGTATTCATGGGGTGAATTTATTGGTAGTGATTAAATGGGAATTTGTTTTCAAGAATAACGTGTATGGGTAAATTATAATTGGGAAATTGTAATCCATGTGTTCGAATAATTTTTTGAGAATTATATATGTATCTAGATTGTTAAAAAATGTAAAGGCTACTACTGTTTAAATGATAATTTAGAATAATATCAATTAATGGGATCTGAATTCTAAACTATAATATGTATAGGGTCTTTATGTATTGGTAGATGAAAACCCATATGACTGAAGCATTATATATTAAAATGTTATATTTTGAAACTGTTATAAATATAATAGTAGTTTTATTTTGAACTAAAATGAAATTGTGGAAATTATAAAATCTTGTGAACCTATCACAATAGCATATCAATTGTTTGATTACAATAAAAAAGGCACAACTAGACCCAATTAGGTTTGTTGTGGAATGTTTCTTATGAGATGACAAGTCTGTATTTTTTGAGTCTCTATAATTAATCAACAGCTATTGGTTTGCATTCAAATAAACCCTGGATTCCTTAATGGGACCCCCATTGGTCACCTTATCAATTATAATGTCAAAATAATTCAATTAAAAAAATTTCTAATTTATGATTGGTTGTCAATAAATGGTATTTGTTTTAAAAATAATGTTTGATATGAAATTCCATTATGCCTCAGTGTTTTGTTTTAAATTTTTTAAATGTTTAAATATTAAATTTATATAAATTTAATGAATTTAAAATGGAATCAAATTTTGTTTCCTTCCATTAAACCCTTATGTAACGGTTTTTTATATTTCTCCTTGAGTAGCATTGGAATAGAAACTTGAGCATTTTCAATTGGCCCTTTCTTTTTAGAAATCGAATAAATGATTGTATTTTATGCTTAGTGAAATATTTTCTACATCACCTATTGATCAAGTTGACATTTATTCTTCATACGATGTTAGTAATTATAGGTATCACCCTTATATCATTAGCGTCTTGCTAAATTTTATGTTTTTTATGACATTTGGATCCATTTGGGTGCATTTTTCCATAATAGGAGAGTTGTTTTTCGAATGAAATCATGTTTTGATGAATATTTGTGGTAAATTTGACCCTTGTTATATGAATGTGCATCGACAAATGCACAATTTTAGTCAATTAGTTGTGACTAAGGCTTTTTCAACCATCTAGTATGTTTCATTATACTTTATTCTTCTCACTAATGGATGAATAGTTATGTACTCATTTAGGTTAATGATGACATGGGTAATAAATAAATCACTTATATCTCTTCTTTGGACCACATAATACATAGATTCATAGGGAATGTAGACTAGGAAAATTATTGAGGATGTGTCACTTTTTTTGAATTGTCATGTTATTGTGAATTCATATACATTTTACACGTCTAGTTTCTAAATGGAGTAACAAAATGGTTTGTTCGATGAAATTGGAGAGCCTTATGAGGCTGTGTATTTTATTGGGTTATGTCCAGAGTAGAGTGATATGGGAGTTAATGGAATCCCTTTCACACTAATTCCCATAATGATTTCCAAGGGACTCTATTGTTTGGACATGCTGGTTGGTTTGTTTTGGTTATAATGAAAAATGACTTACATTGCATTAAAGGTGGATATGAACTAGTTCCCTTAAGAACATCTATTCTATCAATTTTTTCAACGACTATGAGACTTCTATGGAGGGAATAACCATGTCAGTTCCGATGTGGATGTGGTGGATTTTCCCAAAGTGTCACTTGTAAACAAGGACTATGGACTACCATGAGTTAGTTCTATAGAGTACAATTCAATGAATATGAGGTTTCCCCATACTTGTCACTGGACTTGGAGGTGATGATTAAATTGTGATTATTCAAATGCTATGGATCAGGGTTTCAACCATGTTCATGTTGAGTTATGATATTTTAATTGGTCAAGTGATATTTTAACATGGTAATTTCATTGGAATTTGGGTATGGGATATATTGAATGATTTCATTGTAAACAAAATATGCCTGGGATGAATGATTTTAAGGCACAATTTGAAATATGTCAACTATCTTAGAAAAGTGTTATTGAGATAATTCAACTGGAGTGGATCATCATGTAGTCCATGTTTAATGTTTCCATTCAATGGGAACCATTTTTAAACACATTCCCATGATAATTTGAGTATAGTATGAAGGTAAACTATGTCATTAAAGGAAAACATGTGCGGCTAGTTTCAATTTGGTCAATTTGGATTTGACTTTTCTTTTCGATGAGGTCATTTATATGACCCAAAATGTAATTGGAATCTTTTATTTAAAGAAAACATTACAGGATCATCATTATAAAGTCTTATGGGGATTCTTCATAGGCAATTATGATGGTAGAGGTGTCGTGGTTTAGAATTACTTCTCCAGATGTTAAGGATTATGTTGGGGAGAACCACTGGCTATAAGTTTGGTAAGACAATGAAACAATCATGAATCTAGATAAATAGTCTCAAGTATACCCAGTTTATGTGTTTCAATCCTAATTCTAGGGGTGGCTCATATTTTTATGACTTATGTTCAATTTGTTGAATTCATTACTTGAGGTGCATTGGGTGATTTAAAATGAAACATGATCGATTGAACTGTAATTCAAAACCATCATATGTTAGTTGATTTTTTTTATATTCTTAATGGTTTCTTGAGGATGATAATTTCTTAGGTGTGGAGTTTGTAATTACCTTTGTTTCATAACTGGAAGAAAATCTAATGGAATTTGAGTTTTTGGGTCTACTAGATGGGTCTTTCATTGAATTGATCATTAGAACACAATTTTAAGAGTTGAAACACTCCAATGTGTTTTTTTGCTAGGGTAAAGTCCCATGTGGTTTTTTGGGAGTCTCTTTATGTTTATGGAGCACCAGGTTCTAGAAATAAATTTTTTGATGGGTCGGTATAGGCCCCACGTTTTTTCCAAAACCATGTGGATCCCAGTAACAAACCGTTCATCCAATATCAGAGGACATGAAGTTGCATGCACGAGCTGAACATGGGTTTCTCAAACCATCCAGATAGTCTTCATGGTTAGTGACACTTAGGCAGTACCTAAGAACTATTCATCACATAGTTGGTTAACTATTAGGAAAATCGTGTGGCAAAAACTGTGTGATACAAACTGTGTGAGGTAGAGTTCTTAAGTAGTGGCTACGGCTTGATGTTTCCAATCCATGTATCCAAAATGTGGGACTTTTTTTGGGTTTAAAATAACTATAATCCCTTTAATGAGGTTTAAAATCATTTATTTATTTCTTATACTATTAGATGTTGTGTAAAGCTCAACCTTCATGCTAGTGAGATCCAATGCTCCTCCTTATTGGCTTAAAGGAATATCCTTGTTCAAACGTCTGAATCGAACATCATCAGTCTCTATGGATCCACTTTTTGTAGGTAACAAGTCCTTCTGAATATTTCATTGATTAATATTCATTTGGTTGTGCTATTTTAGTGCAAGATCATTTTCAATATTTTCAGGGAATGTTTCCTTATCGTTGATTTCATCCAAACCAGACTGAATAAGACCTTGATGTTAGATGAGTGGATGTTCCTAAGCATGTGGTAGGTGGTATATGGAATTATAAAAAAATCATCATTTAAAAAATAGATTCATTGATATGCACAATTGATTATTCTGATAATCTAATTCTAAATAGATTTCATCATATCGAATTGATCATGGAACATTATGTTACTCTATTTGAGCATTATTATATTGTTTGAGGATTACATCCTTAGTCACAGAAACCCATTGGTGTGGAAAAATAAATTTAATATTTATAATTAAATGATTTATTGAATAGAACACCTACTTATATTTCCTCTAGGGTGAATAATGGAATTTCCCGCTTTTAGGTTTATGATTAATGATAATGGAACCCCAGAAATGATTTGTTCGTACATCTATAAATTGAATTTTTTTTTTGCTTGGTGGCATTCTAAAATGTTTTTTCATTAATTATATTATGAATCATGAATTGACACTAATTTTTTATGGACTCAGATGTGATTCTAAAGTGTGATGAATGAATTTTTTGTTTGACAATGTCATGTTTTTATAATAAAACCCCTTGATTCAGTTATGCTATCTTATAATTTAAAATGTAATGCTTTTTCATATTAACCATGTTTGGTTTAGTTATTTAGAGATTTAACTATTCCTCAAGCTAGATCATGATAGGTGGAATTCTAGTACATATCCACTATTGTAATTCTTAAATGGAGTTTCCCTCATTTATATGTGTTGATTAAAGGAAATCACATCCTAAGTGTTTGGACCATTATTGAAATTGAATATATTTACTTGTAAATGGGGTTTCCAAAGTATGTAGTTACCCTTCTTCCAATGGAGCATCTTAAGTAGATCATGAATTCATATAAATTAATATTCATTTATTGAGAATTTAAATGGATCAAATTATGTGGAATGGATTATTTTGGATGGATGGCTTTCCATAAGTGAATTAAATGATATGAATGATTTGACCTGATTTTATTTAAATGATAATGTAAATGATTTGTAAAGGGTGGTTAGGCCACACTGTTCAATGAATTCATAGTAAATACCGTAAATATATGTGATTCCATCTTTGTTAATTGTTCTTAATAAATGTAGGTAATGAGATGTAAGGCAACATGGATATGATTATCAATAATGTTATATAGTTACAGCTAGATATTGGACATGGAATGATGGTTAGGGATATATTAATAATGGTGGGAAATAACAATCTCTTACATTTCCTGATGATTCATGGTGGTTCACACAATTGATACTATGTAGGACATTGGGGTGAGGCACTAAAATCCATGTTTAGAGTGCTGGCTTGATGGGTCACTCGCTATCCCAGGTGTCATCCTTGACATCTCACACTCTATTATGATATAGGGTATGTACCCAATTTCTTGAGCTTATATGATCATTTAAATTGTCTATGGATGAATCGGTTACACAGAGTCCATCCAGTTGCATGTATTCTAGGGAAAATGGCCAATTATGTACGCTTATACATAGTTCATATAAGGTTATGTGATATATAACAATACTATGTATATGTTATTATTATGTAAATAAGGAAAGTAATATGAAATTCATTTGGTCCATGAGGTGAAGAAGGTAGAGTTGTCCAGCTGTCCAATTGGAACCTGAGCTAACTAGTGTGTATCTATTTATTTAATTATTTTTTTAACTCATATTACATATATAGTTGTTTATGTTATATTCAAGGAATGGATTCACTCACAGTTACCATGGGTGGTAACCTGTTGGGATTTATATCCAAAACCTTTTTCGGGCCACCCCTACAATAGGGTTCTCGAGTAAAACTTATGATCTTAGGACTAAAGTTGATTATTATGCCATTGTATGCTCGTACCTAGGAGTTAGGAGCACAGTTTCTAGATACAGCTCGGGGTGGTCTTGGAAATCACCATTGGTGATTTCCCTTTACATAATTTATTTATGTATGAACTATGATATATCTTACTAAATGTTCTATTTATTTTGTTTCTGTTTATGTATCATCATTAGGACATACATGTTTATGTTTTATATTTGCATTCGATATCTATTATATTCAGTTCATATTAATCATCCATTTATTTCATTCATTAGTAATTCTTATGTTATTGTATGTCATTTATTATCTGATATAATGTTGTTCTAATCGAATAACAAGGTTATAGTAACCCAATATCACCTTTTTATTCCATCACTACTAGTCGATAGCCTGTAGCATATGGGGATGCATTCCTCAGGCCACATGACCCACCATTCTAGCAAAAAACATTAGTTTCTTGTTGGACTTGGACATTAAATACAATTGGATGGAGGCCTGTATATATAGTCTCATTTTAGGACAAGATTTTTGGATCATGTGAGATAGGGATACGTTGGGCCATGACTTGTGCAACATCATAGGATGAATTATGAGGACATGGGAGAACATGGACATGAGACAATGGGGTTTAGGGGAAATATAAATGTGGTAATGTAGTTCCATTGTACCCTAGTATATATGAATTCATTTTATATATTAATTCCATTTAAATATGGTACATGGTGAGTTTTTCTTAGTGGCGATGGAAGAAGATTACATTATTTTTTGATGATTTGGTTTCCCTTTTTATTCACCACACTATAGCTTTTTCCATCCATATTTCATGATATCATTCAAGAGGATACTTTTGTGACTATATTTTATGAACACAAAACATATGTATAAACGTTTTTTAAGGTTTTGGATAATGATCGATCATGGCACTACTAGCTCAAAGAGCTATTCTGTTATTGTTGGAGCTTCATTATCACAAAAATGATATTATTTCATTATTATTTCAGCATTGTGATATATATCACGCATCGATATTAGGTTATATGTTTATTTTATATTATTGTTTTTATGAATATTTATGTTCGATGAATTATTGAGGGTTATGCCTCCCATTATGTATGATCAAGACAGTCTATACTAGTATCAAACACATGGCTTCATAGAGGAATTCTTTGGGTGTTCACATCCCACATTCATTGCATGTATAAGATGTGTACTAGTGGTGGAAGGCTATAAAAACAATGTAATCATAACATATTATATATGTTTACCATGAATTTTGATAATATATATCATAAAATTTTTTATGTAGAAAAAATTACATTTTCTTTAGTAATTTGATTTATATAATTTATAAAATGTTTATAAATTATAAAATAAGGAATTTTTAAATATTTATATAATTTAAATGGTGTTTATAAATTAATAAATTATATAGTTATTATAATTAATTATTAAATTATTTTGAAACATTTAATAATAGAATATTCTTCATATTAAGTGTTAATATAAAATATCATTAATCTTTGTTGAATGTCGTATAATTTGTTTACAAAATAGATTTTTTCAATTCATAAGTTAATAATTAAAGTATTTTTAAATGTGAAGATAAAATTTTTTATAAGAGTGTTTTTACATTAATTATGAATTTTTCATAATATTTTATTTTAAATTAATAAATTAAACACCACATTTAGGTAATTATTTAATCCATATTCAATGAATTTTTGATAATTTATATGATTGATTTTTTAAATAACAATTTATATATGATATTTAAATCATTAAAAAGAAATTTCATAATATATTTGAAAAAAATATAGGTATTTCAAATATCATATATTTAACAAAGTATATTATATAAGGAAAACATGGAGGTGTTCCTATTATATAATAGTATTATGTAATGAATAGTATGATATTTAAGTGTCCAATGGTGTTATGGGGAGAGGATAAGAGGTTCCCCTTTATAAGTTAGTGGAGGGGCACTCTTGTATTGACGAGAAAGATTAAAATATAATTGGGTACTTTTCAAGAAAAAGTCCCTAAAATGGCCATATATTTGACTAAATATAGGATAATATTTTAATATAATCATTAAAAGATATTTCATTTGATGTTTCACTCAATATAAACTGTATATTTTATTATCCCCCTGGTCAACAAATTTTAATCATAATCCAATTAATGAAATTTTCAATATTAAAGAGTTATAAAATTAATTATAAGGGGTCAATTTGATCATAACTTTTTAATGTATAAAATTTGAGGCCATATTTTATACTTAGTTTTTTAATTTATTATTTTATGTTTTTTAATTGATTTAATAAAATACAATTTTCATAAAATAGAATTAATGTCATTTTTCCAATTATTCCATTAATTTTACATTAAATTGAATAATAAAACAATTTGATTGAAAGATGAAGCTTTCAGACAACTATAATTTTTTGTATTAATATATAAATTGTTTGGATAACAATATTCTATGAAATTATATTACATTTTTTATTTTAAAAATCATTAATTTTTTTCAATTAATTGAATAATTACTGAGTCGATGTTATGTGGGAATTTATGATAATTATTAAAATGATAAAAATAAAAAATAAATTAATTTGATAGAAATTAATCATTTGTATTTCAAAAAATCATTTCTAACCCGGTATAACATCTTTCTATAATTATTTAACAATTTATGAGATATTAATGTTTGTGGAGTGAAATTTTTATTTGATTATTTCTTTTGTAAATATAATGGTAATGATCAAATAAATATTGTATAAGAGTCCATTTATTTGATGCGTGCATATAAATGGATAAAATAAAATCACGCAATAGAAAACTGTATGTTTTATAGAAATTATAATTCATTATCCAATGATGGAACCACACAATAATTGTTTTACCCTTACAAGGGTGACACAAATTTACTATAATCACGATTAATATTGTCCAAATAAAATGGAAAATTATTAAAAATATTTTATCCGCCTAATTCCAAATATGTGATAAATTATTCATTACTCAATTCATTTATGTGCAATAAATTCATATTAAATTAACTATGAAAAACATGATAAATACATTTTGTGAGAAAAAATATTTTTAATCATAAAAATTAATATATATTCATATATTATTCCTAGGAAAAAATTATAGGAATGTTAAAAATTCAATCAAAAATATAATATATAAATTTCAATAAATATTTAAACAATATAAATTAATTTAATTTATTAATATTAAAACACAATGGTCTCATAAAAATAGTTATTTAAAAAAATCCCTTTTACTTTGAAATTATTATTATTTATACTCAATTGATAACCAATTAATATTTTGTAAACTACACATTTAATTTTTTTTTGTTATTCCTATTTATAGCAACCCATATAATAGCTTGGTAGTAAGTGTCACAATAAATTATAATTTTTTAGTAGAATATTGTTGTATATTTAAATTAGTTATTGTGTTTATCACAATCTATCAATGAAAGTAAATTTATTTTAATATATATATATATATGTCATTAAATATCATGGTGTTTTATTTTTAGTGCTATTTCATATAGGAGAGTGTATTTGATATTCATAACACATTCTTTTTTAATTTTACTTTTAGTGTATTGGCAATTCTCTTGTATATAATTTGAATTTTCTAGATGTGTCCCCTGTGTAGTTTGTTTTTATAACAACTTCTCCATCCATCATAGTTTGGTTTGACTTCTCAATGGTTATAATAATTTTAGTTGAATATGAATTCTTGTCCCAAATTCCATCCAATTCCATCCATTTTCATTCTGTTTTGGGTATCAAGATATGATTTTTAAATATAATAATTTTTTTAATGGTTTTGAAAATTCTTGATGTCTTAAATTAGTTAATTTATTTTTACAAAAATTATAGATTTTAAAAGAATTTTTTTTTTCATTTTTATTATATTATAATGAATTTTATTATTTGAAATAATATAGTGTTTTTAAAGAAAATTTTGTGTTTTTGAAATTAATAATTTCTTTTAATTTTGGTATCATCATACTATTTTAATGTTTAATTTATTTTAAAATAATTTTATAAGCATTATAATTTTTCTTGAAGTGTTGTTTTTAATATTTAATAGTATGTTTAATTGGAAATTTGTTTTTAATAAATATTACCTAACCGTTAATCTTCTCGTACTACTATTAGTAATGGTTGTGAACCATAAGGTTGATAAGTACTGTTAGGGTAGAGTTTAAGGCTGTATTAGGGTAATATACATCACATAAGGGTAACCCAAAATTTGAATAAATTTTATATTGTTTTTTTGAGTGAAATATGGGTAGCAATATTATGTTATAGTATACATAAAATGGTAATACTATGATTTATTACATCCCATAAGGTTCATCTGAGTGAGATATAAGGTTCAATCCATTTTCATTAAAATTTCATAACGTTCCCTCCATCGATCTATGTAATGGTACACATGTTTTCATTTATAATCGGCATATTTGAATGTATTTACACATAAAAACCATTAATCAGGCTGACTTATATGAAAAACACCATAATAAATACAGATAAGGTTCTTCCAATGCATTTTTAATTTAGATAGGACTACTATTTCCCCGTGAATGCACTACACAAATGGGTTAATTTTGTATATTGAAATTTTTTGATTTAATACATTTTAGTTAATTAAATTTTTAATGACATAAAATAAAAAAAAACTAGGGACCATTATTATTTTATTATAATGATTTATGTGTATATACAACTTAAAATCATGGAATATTATTATTTTTACTTTAAATATTAAAAATTATTACTTATAAGTAGTGTTTAATACAACAATAATGAACATTGGAAATTCAATTTTTTTTACATCCATTGAATAATGGAAAGATATTTTTTATTTTATTATCCCATACTAATACATTGAAATTTGAATCGAAACAACTATTATTATTTAATTTCCTTATATTATTTAAATGAACTATGTATTCTGAGTTTTACTGATGATGTTGGGTAGTTGCGAGCCCACTGTACACTTTCTCAATTATATACAATTTTTATTCTCTCTCCCCAATCTCTTCTACACTCCCTTATTATTTATTATACTACATAATAAAAACAATTTACTTGGAGTTTTTTGGGTTATTGACAATGTTTTGTTCCACATTATTATGTCTAATGATATCCCATGTTGTGTGATACCACCTCTATCATCCTTCTCATATAAAATTTTAGTAATGTTTTAATTATATATTGGGGATCGATAATCCGCAGCTATTTTTTATACAAGGTTGTAATTAACATGATTTTTTTCACTAACCAAATAATGGGTAATAGATATATGAGAAAAATTATGGATGAAATAATTTGGAATGAGGAGGGAGATGAAATCACATACAGTGGTTGGTGAAGCTGTTATTTATACATTTTGTGATATCTACTTCTATATATTATTTTCAATATTAATTCATTTAGTTTCAAATTTAAAAAAGTTATGCAATTTAATAATTATATTTTAATGATGAATGAAATGGTATTTATTTATATTGTATACATGAATTAATTTAGGTACTTGGAACTACAAGATAATTTTCTTAGTAAGATCAGTGATGTTTTTTAATATTCAATAGTCATAATTGTATATTCCTTCCACATGAATTTATTTTTCAGGGTTATATTTTTATATTATTGAGTTTTTTTTCATCAATAAAAGTGTAAAATTAATTTTATTAACATAGATATGTTTAGTCAGTTAGAAAATGATGTGGATAATGTTCCCATTTCATTGAAATTTTAGTTTTGATTAGCATTAATTAATATATTGAAAAAACTGAAATTCAATTAAAAATGAAAAGAAGAAAATTAATGAAGATATTTAATGGTATAGTCCCATGAATATGATAAATCATAATTTAATTTGAATGTCAGGGTTTGTGCTTTTATAAAGATGAATTTTGAAGGTAATATTTGTTATAAAATAATGAATAATGGTTATTTAAATTACTAAAATGTGACAAAAATTAATTGATAAATCCAGGTGATCATATTACAAATCATAAGGGATGAATTAATAAATTTAATTAACATATATTCTATCAAATTATTTAGAAATATGTGTACTTTATTGGGTTTTTTTATTTGACGAATATACTCGCATTTATATGCATTCCATTTAGGTTCTTTATTGTTGAATCCATGAGAACAAAATTTTTTATAAGACAATAGAAATATAAAATAAGGATTTCTAATTGAGTTAAATATTTAATTATGGTAGTACCCAAGATAGAATTGTAATTTTAGTTTGTGAATAATTTATATATCCTTTTTTCCTCTTCATTTTTTTTGTTAAATTTATTTTTATTATCATATAATCATATGATAGATCCCTCATTTTGAATTTATGTGGAACACAGAATGATTGATTTATTTTATGAGGGAGGGGCTGGAACTCATGAGTTGTGGTAGTGATTGGGGTGCCAAGGGTGACAATGGGATTGATGTAATTGGTATAGAACATGGATTACCTACTTCATTTTTGTGGTGAGATTGATGTTAGTATGGATGGAATTTGTTGAAAAGTGTGATATTACTTATTTTTTTGGGTTTAATGCCTATTATTATGTTGATTTTATATTAATGGTATTATTGTACTTCATTGGGAATCTCTACTCCTGATATTTATTGGATTGTGTATTGGAATAGCAATGATCACTACTAAAAAAATGGGGTTTATCATCGCTCGAAACCGGCCATATCAGCGCTAAAAAATCACTATAAAGCTCAGTGCTAATAAAGGGGGGTCCCCTTTATGAGCTCTGAATAAGAGCTGATAAAGGGATACTTTATCAGGGCTAAAAAGTGTTGATAAAGGATACTTTTAGTAGCACTAAAAACGCACTGATAAAGGGATAATTTATTAGTGCTAAAAAGGCATTGATAAAATAAGCTGTTATCAACGCTAAAAAAGTGCTGACAAGTGCGTTAATATATCAGCACTCTTTTAGCTCTCATAAATTCCATGTCTACTACAACAAAAAATTCTACAGCAGCACACCCAAAAAGCACCTACAAAAAATTTAGCATCTCAACAAGTATACCCATGAAAGATTAACACATAATTAATTAGGTAATTATAATAATCATACCCATAAAAAAATTATACCAAACATAATTCATATGTTAATACAATACATAAAGAATTTAGTTCATAATTAAGGGGTTTGGGGTGGCTATCTAAGGGGTGGGGGGGGGGGGGGTTGGTGGTGTCCTGGGGGATGGGGGTGTCCGGGGATTGGGGTGGTGTCCAAGGGGGTGGGGTGGTGTCCAAGGGGGTGGGGGTGGTTGTCCATGGGGTGGGTGGTGTCCAAGGGGGGGGGGGTGTCTTTCAATGGGGGGGGGTGTCCAAGTGGGTGGGGGTGGATGTCCATAGTGGTGGGGGTGTAGATGGGGATGTGGGGGAGGTGTCCAGGTGGTGGGGTGGTGTCTAGGGGGGTGGGGGTGTCCAGGGGTTGGGGGAATCCAAGGGGTTGGGGGTGGGAATCCAAGGTGGTGGGGGAATCCATGGATCTTTCAACTAATGGATCAACACAATATGAATGCATTTTTTCAGATTTGCGTACGTCATTTGTTGTTTTGACTTAAAATTCTGTGCATTTTAAACGAAAGAGAGACCCTTTGAATGATACTGAACACACTATGTCTCGGATTGAGGTTGGGTGGACTTGTACACATTAAAAATGACCCCTGTATCTTCATCTTAATGGTTCAACACAATCTGAATGGGTTCAGACGAATTTGCGTACGTCAGTTGTTGTTTTCACTTAAAATTCTCTCCATTTTAAACAAAAGAGAGACTTTTTGAGTGATACCGGCCACACCATGCCTCAGATTGAGATAGAATTGACTCGTACACATCAACAATGACCCATGGATCTCTCTACTAAAGGATCAGCACAATCTAAATGTGTTTGGTCAGATTTCCGTACGTCAGTTGTTGTTTTCACTTCAAATTCTGTCCATTTTAAACAAAAGAGAGACCATTTGAGTGATATCAGCATCACTGTGCCTTGGATTGAGGCAGGGTTGACTCGTACACGTCAAAAATGACCCATGGATCGTTCCCCTAAAGGATCAAGACAATCCAAATGCATTTGGTTGGATTTCGGTACGGCAGTTGTTGTTTTCACTTAAAATTGTGTCCATTTTAAATAAAAGAGAGACCCTTTGAGTGATACCGGCCACACCGTGCCTCCTATTGAGGAAGTGTTGACTCATACACATCATTAATTCACCCATGGATCATTATACTAAAGCAGAAACACAATATGAATGTTTTTGGTCAGATTTTCATACACCAGTTGTTGTTTTCAATTAAATTTCTATCCATTTTAAACGAAAGAGAGACCCTTTCTGTGATATCGGCCACACCATGCCTCGTATTGAGGCGGGGTTGACTCGTACACATCACTAATGCACCCATGGATAGTTCTCATAAAGGATATACACCATCTGAATGTGTTTGGTCTTATTTGTGTATGTCAGTTGTTGTTTTCACTTAAAATTATGTCCATTTTAAAAGAAAAAGACACCCTTTGAGTGATACCAACCGCACCATGCCATAGATTAAGGCAGGGTTGAATCATAAATGTCAAAAATGACCCATGGTTCTTCCTCTTAATGGTTCAACTCAATCCGATTGCAATCGGTCATATTTTCCTATGTCAGTTGTTGTATTCACTTAAAATTTTGTCCATTTTAATCGAAAGAGAGACACTATGTGTGATACTGGCCACAAAGTTCCACAAATTGATGCAGGGTTAACTCATAAACATAAACAATGACCCATGGATCGTCCTCCTAATGGATCAAGACAATACCAATGCATTTGGTCAGATTTCTGTATGTCAGTTGTTGTTTTCACTTAAAATTCTGTCCATTTTAAACAAAAGAGAGACCCTTTTAGTAATACCAGCCACACTGTGGCTTGGATTGAGGTAGGTATAAATCTTAGACCTAAAGAATGTCCCATGGATCATTCTCCTAAAGCATTAACACTATCAGAATGCATTTGGTTGGATTTCTATTCGTCAGTTTTTGATTTCAATTAAAATTCTATCCATTTTAAACAAAAGTGAGACCCTTTGAGTGATATCGGCCACACTGTGCCTCGTATTGAGGAATAGTTGACTCTTACATGTCACCAATGCACACATGTATTGTTCTTATAAACTATCAACACAATATGAATGCGTTTGGCCGGATTTACGTATGCCAGTTGTTGTTTTCACTTAAAATTCTGTCCATTTTAAACAAAAGAGAGACTCATTGAGTGATACCGGCCACATCGTGCCTCGAATTGAGGTGGGGATGACTCAAACATGTCACCAATGCACCAATGGATCGTTCTTGTAAAGGATCAACACAATATGAATGTGTTTGGTCGGATTTCGGTATGTCAGTTGTTGATTTCACATAAAATTCAGTCCATTTAAAACGAAAGAGAGAACCTTTGAGTTATACCGGCCACAAAATTCCTTTTATTGAGGCGGGGTTGACTCTTAAACATCACAAATGACCCATGGATAGGTCTCCTAAGGGATCAATACAATACAAATGCTTTTTGTCAGATTTGCGTATGTGAGTTGTTGTGTTCTCTTAAAATTCTCCCCATTTTAAACAAAAGAAAGACCACATGAGTGATACCGGCCACACCGTGCCTCGGATAGAGCTGGGGTTGACTCTTACCTATCAAAAATAACCAATTTATCGTTATCCTAATGAATCAACACAATACGATTGCGTTTGGTCGTATTTTTGTACATTAGTTTTTGTTTTCACTTAAAATTTTGTCTATTTAAAACGAAAGAGAGACATTTTGAGTGATACCGGCCAGACCATACCTCGGAATGAGGTGGGGTTTACTCGTACACATAAAAAATGACCCATGTAACTTAATATTAGAGGATAAACACAATACGACTGTGTTTGGTCAGATTTTCATTTGTCAGTTGTTGTTTTTACTTAAAATTCTGTGCATTTTAAAAGAAAGGGGGACCATTTGATCGAAACCGGCCACTCCATTCCTTTGATTGAGTATGGAATAACTCATACATGTCACAAATGACCCATGGATCATTCTACTAAAGGATAAACACAATCAGAATACATTGGTCAGATTTCCCTACGTCAGTTGTTGTTTTCACTTAAAATTCTGTCAGTTTTAAACAAAAGAGACACCCTTTGAGTGATACCAGCAACACCATGACTCAGATTGGAGCAGGTTGGCTTTTTCACATCACAAATGATCCATGTATCGTTATAATAATGGATAAACACAATACGAATGTGTTTGGTCAGATTTATGTATGTTAGTTGTTGTTTTCCCTTAAAATTCTGACCATTTTTAACAAAAGAGTGACCCTTTGAGTGATACCGGCCACACCATGGCTCATATTGAGGCGGGGTTGACTCATACACATCACCAACACACACATGGATTGTTATACTAAAGGATAAACACAATTTGAATGCGTTTGGTTGGATTTTCATATGTTAGTTGTTGTTTTCACTTAAAATTCTGTCCATTTTAAAAGAAAGAGAGGCCCTTTCAGTGATCCCAGCCACACCATACCTCTGATTGAGGCGGCGATGACTCATAAACATCACAACTGACCCATGGATATTTTTCCTAATATATCAACACACTCTGAATGTGTTTGGTTGGATTTCTATATGTTAGTTGTCGTTTTGACTTAAAATTATGTCCATTTTAAACTATAGAGAGACCCTCTGAGTGATACCAGCCACATTGTGACTTTTATTGAGGCGGGGTTGACTCGTATATGTCACAAATGAAACCTAGATCGTTCTCCTAAAGTACCAACACAATCATAAGGTCTTTGGTCAGATTTGCAGATGTCAGTTGTTGTTTTCACTTAAAATTCTTCCCATTTTAAACGAAAGAGAGGCCCTTTGAGTGATACCGGACACACCGTTCCTTATATTGAGGTGAGGATGACTCTTAAACATAAAAAACGAACCCATGTATCTTTCTACTAATGGATAAACACAATATGAATGAATTTGGTTGGATTTTTATACGTCAGTTGTTGTTTTCACTTAAAATTATGTCCATTTAAAATGAAATAGAGACCCTTTGAGTGAAACCAGCCACATTGTGCCTTGTATTGAGGTGAGGTTGACTCTTACACGTAAAAAATGACCCATAGATCATTCTCCTAAAGGAACAAAAGAATCCGAATGTGTTTGGTCAGAGTTGCGTACGTCAGTTTTTGTTTTCACTTAAAATTTTGTCCATTTTAAATGATGGAGAGACCCTTTTAGTGATAATGGCAACATCATGCCTCATATTGAGGCGGGGTTGACTCTTACCTATCAAAAATGAACAATGGATCATTATCCTAGTGTATCAACACAATCTGAATGTGTTTGGTTGGATTATCATATGTCAGTTGTTATATTCACTTAAAATTTTAACCATTTAAAATGAATGAGAGACCCTTTGAGTGATACCGGCCACATTGTGCCTCATATTGAGGTAGAGTTGACTCGTACATGTCAATAATGACCCAGGGATCAGTCTTATAAGGTTTCAACACAATCCAAATGTGTTTGGTCCGATTTGTGTATGACAATCGTTGTTTTCACTTAAAATTCTATCCATTTTAAATGAAAGAGAGACACTTTGAGTGATTCCAGCCACCATGTGCCTCTGATTGAGGTGGGGTTGAATCATACATGTCAAAAATGACTCTTGGATTGTTATAAAAAAGTCTTAACACATCCAAAATGTGTTTGGTCAGATTTTCGTAAGTCCGTTGTAGTTTTCACTTTAACTTCTCTCTATTTTAAACGAAAGAGAGGCCTTTTGAGTGATACCAGCCACACCATGCCTCAGATTGAGGCAGGATTGACTCAAACATGTCAAAAAAAACCCATGGATGTTTCTCCTAAGGGATCAACATAATAAGAATGCATTTGGTCAGATTTTTGTACGTCAGTTGTTGGTTTAACTTAAAATTTTGTCCATTTTAAACGAAATAGAGACCATTTGAGTGATACCGGCCACACAGTGCCTCTAATTGAGGCAAGGTTCACTCTTAAACATAATAAATGTCCCATGGATCGTTTTCCTAATGGATAAACACAATAAAAATTCGTTTTCCTGGATTTCGGTATGTTAGTTGTTGTTTTCACTAAAAATTATGTCCATTTTAAACAAAAGAGAGACCCTTTGAGTGATACAAGCCACACCGTGCCTCTAATGGAGGTGGGGTTGACTCTTAAACATCAACAACACTCCCATGGATCATCATCCTAATGTATCAACACAATATAAATGCGGGTTTTCAGATTTACGTACACCAATTTTTGTTTTTAATTAAAATTCTATCCAATTTAAATGAAAGAGGGACCCTTTGAGTGATACCGACCACACCGTGGCTCGGATTGAGGCGGCGTTTACTCTTACACATCACCAATATAGCCATAGATAGTTATCCTAAGGGATATACACAATAAAAATGCGTTTGGTTGGATTTGTGTACGTCAGTTTTTGTTTTCACATAAAATTCTATCCATTTTAAACGAAAGAGAGACCCTTTGAGTAATGTCGGCCACACCATGCCTCTGATTGAGGTGGGTTTGACTTGTACATGTCAAAAATGACTCATGGATATTTCTACTAAAGGTTCAACATAATACGAATGCGTATGGTCATATTTGTGTATGTCAGTGGTTGCTTTCACTTAAAATTGTGTCCATTTTAAATGAAAGAGAGACCATTTCAGTGTTACCAGCCTCACAGTGCCTCAGATTAAGGCGGGGTGGACTCGTACACGTCCCCAATACACCCATGGATCGTTCTCCTAAAGGATCAACACAATCCAAATGTGTTTGGTAGGATTTCCGTAGGTCCGTTGTTGTTTTCACTTAAAATTTTGTCTATTTTAAACAAAAGATAGACCCTTTGAGTAATAACGGCCACTGTATGCATCAGATTGAGGTGGGGTTGACTCATACACATGAAAAATGACCCATGGATCATTCTCCTAAATGATCGACAAAGTCTGAATGTGTTTTCTCAGATTTCTGTACGTCATTTTTTGTTTTCACTTAAAATTCTGTCCATTTTAAACAAAAGAGTGACCCATTGAGTGATACCGGCCACAACATGGCTCAGATTGAGGTGGGGTTTACTCATACACATCATAAATGCAACAATAGAACGTTCTTATAAAGAATAAATTCAATTTGAATTTGTTTGGTTGGATTTTCCTACGTTAGTTGTAGTTTTCACTTAAAATTCTGTCTATTTTAAACGAAAGAGAGACCCTTTGAGTGATACCGGCCACACCGTGCCTTAGATTGAGGCGAGGATGACTCGTACACATCACCAACACACACATGGATCATTCTATTAGAGGATCAACACAATCCTAACATGTTTGGTCGGATTTCAGTACATCGGTTGTTCTTTTCACTTAAAATTATGTCCATTTAAAACGAAAGAGAGACCCATTGAGGGATACCAGCCACACCATGCCTCAGATTGAGGTAGGTTTGACACTAACATGTCACAAATGACCCATGGATTGTTCTACTAATGTATAAATACAATCCAATTGTGATTGGTTAGATTTTCGTACATCAGTTGTTGTTTTACCTAAAAATTCTGCCCACTTTAAATGAAATAGAGACCCTTTGAGTGATACTATACACACCATGACTCAGATTGAGCCAGGGTCAACATTTACACATCAAAGATGACCCATGGATCATTATTTTAGAGGATCAACCCAATCTGAATAAATTTGGATGGATTTCCGTACGTCAGTTGTGGTTTTCACTTAAAATATTGTCCATTTAAAACAAAAGAGAGACCCTTTGAGTGATACCAATGACACCGTGCCTCAGAATGAGGAAAGGTTGACTGATACACGTCAAAAATTTTCCATGGATATTTCTGCAAAATTATCAACACAATGTTAATGCATTTGCTCAGATTTTCGTACATAATTTGTTGTTTTCACTTAAAATTCTATCCAATTTAAATGAAAGAGGGAACCTTTGAGTGATACCGGCCACACCTTTTCTCAAATTGAGGAGGGGTTTACTCGTACATGACAAAAATGTCCCATTTATTATTCTCCTAATGGATCAAAACTATCCAAATGTGTTTGGTCTGACTTCCGTATCTCAGTTGTTGTTTTCAATTAAAATTTTATCCATTTAAAACAAAAGAGAGACCCTTTGAGTGATACCAGCCACACTGTGCCTCAAATTGAGGTGGGGTTGACTCATTCATGTCATAAATGACCCATGTATCATTCTCCTAGAGGATCAACACAATAATATTGAATTTGTTCATATTTCCATACATCAGTTGTTGTTTTCAATTAAAATTATGTCCATTTTAATCAAAAGAGAGACCCTTTGAGTGATATCGGCCACATCGTGCCCCAGATTGAGGCGAGGTTGACTTGTAGATTTCACCAACGCACCCATGGATCATTCTACTATGGATAAACTCAATATTAATGTGTTTGGTCGGATTTTTGTATGTCAGATGTTTTTTTAACATAAAAATCTGTCCATTTTAAATGAGAGACAGACCCTTTGAGTGATATCAGACACACCATGCCTCAGATTGAGGAGGTTTTGACTTTTACACATCAAAAATTACCCATTTATCATTCCCATAAATGATAAATAAAATAATAATGTGTTTGGTTGGATTTCCGTATGTCAGTTGTTGTTTTCACTTAAAATTCTGTCAATTTTAAATCAAAGAGAGACACTTTGAGTGATACCGGCCACACTGGGACTCAGATTGAGGAAGAGTTGACTTTTACACATCAAAAATGACCCATGTATCATTCTCCTAATCTACTAACACAATACTAATGTTTTTGGCCAGATTTTTGTACGTCAGTTGTTGTTTACACTTAAAAGTCTGCACATTTTAAACGAAAAAGAGACACTTTGAGTGATACCGGCCACACCTTGCCTCGGATTAAGATAGGGTTGACTCTCACACATCACCAATGTACCCATGGATTTTTCTACTAATGTATCAACACATTACGAATGTTTTTTGTTGGATTTCCTAAGTCTGTTGTCATTTTCAGTTAAAATTATGTCCATTTAAAATGAAAGAGAGACCCTTTGAGTGATACTGGCCACACCGTGCCTCATATTGAAGAGGGGTTGACTCTTAAATGTCACCAATGAACCCATGGATCTTTCTCCTAAAAAATCAACACAATCCTACTATTTTTGGTAAGATTTCTGTACATCAGTTGTTGTTTCCACTTAAAATTCTGTCAATTTTAAACGAAAGAGAGAACCTTTTGAGTGATACCGGTGACACCATGCCTCGGATTGAGGCGGGGTTAACTAATACACAATACAAATGACCCATGGATCATTCTACTAGTGGGTAAACACAATATTATTGTGTTTTCTATGATTTTTTATGTCAATTGTGGTTTTCACTTAAAATTCTATCCATTTTAAACGAAAGAGAGACCTTTTGAGTGATACTGGAGACACTGTGCCTCAGATTGAGGTGGGGTTTACTTTTAGACATCAAAAATGTCCCATGTATTGTTCTCCTAAGTATCAACACAATCCGAATGCGATTTGTCTGATTTTCAAATGCTAGTTGTAGTTTTCACTTAAAATTCTATACATTTTAATGAAAGAGTGACCCTTTGTGTCATACCGGCCACACCGTCTCACGGATTGAGGAAGAGTTAACTCATACACATCACCAAGGAATGAATGGATAATTATACTAAAGGATCAAAACAATACAAATGTGTTTAGTCAGATTTCCGTATGCCAGAAGTTGTTCTCACTAAAAATTATGTCCATTTTAAATGAAAGAGAGACCCTTTGAGTGATAACGGCCAAACCGTTCCTAGGATTGAGGTGGGGTTGACTCATAAACTTCACCAACACACCCATGGATCATTCCCCTAAAAGAAAAACAAAATATTAATCCATTTGGTTGGATTTGTATACATCAATTATTGTTTGCAAATAAAATTCTGTCTATTTTAAACTAAAGAGTGACCCTTTGAGTGATACCGATCACATGATGGCTCGGATTTATACGGGGTTGACTCGTACACATCCCCAAAACATGCATGGATCATACTACTAAAGGATAAACACAATCCTAATGCATTTGGTTTGATTTCCATTCGTTGGTTGTTGTTTTCACATAAAATTTTGTCCATTTTAAACGAAAGAGAGACCCTTTGAGTGATACCAGCCACACCGTGCCCCTAATTGAGGCAGGGTTCACTCAAACACATCACCAATGCACCAATTGATCGTTATCATAAAGTATCAACACAATCTGAATGCATTTGTTCTGATTTGCATAAATCAGCTTTTGTTTTCACTTAAAATTCTATCCATTTTAAATGAAAGAGATACCCTTTCAGTGATATTAGCCACAATGTGCCTCGAATTGAGGTGGGGTTCACTAGTACACGCCACCAATGCAACCATGGATCGTTCTCTTAATTGATCAAAAAATTCTGAATGTGTTTGGTCATATTTGCGTATGTTGGTTGTTGATTTCACTTAAAACTCTATCCATTTTAAACGAAATAGAGACCCATTGAATGATATCGACCTCACCGTGCCTTAGATTGAGGTGGGGTAGACTCGTACACATCACCAACACTCCTATGGACCATTCCAGTGAAGGATCAACACAATCCAAATGCACATTGTCGGATTTCTGTATGTCAGTTGGTGTCTTCACTTAAAATTTTGTCCATTTTAAATGAAAGAGAGACCCTTTGAGTGGTTCACCATTCTTGCATGTTGCTGGTTCATTTCATCAGTTAAAATAGGAAAATGACTCATTAGAGACAATATTCTTAATTTAATAATAGGGAAAATTTTCCTACGAATAATTTCACACAACAATGTTTCATATTATGATCGCCAAAACCCCTCCCAAAAATGACCGCCAATTGTACACGTCCCCAAGACATATGTTCATGCTATTTATGTACAATCTACCATCAGGTGTGTGGCCCTCTTGTTTTTGAACAAATCTAAATTTTCTTGTGAGTATAGGGTTTTTTGGCAGTCAGAGTAGTACTACAAACATTATAAATAAATAATTAATAAATAAATTAAAAGAAATAATAGTTTTTTTGGAACCACCTCTTTAGGGATGCTAGTGTGTGGATGAAAAAAAATATCTTTCATAAATATACACACATAATAACAACAATCATTATCATTTTTTTGTTTTGGAAAAAACAAAAAAATTTATCATTAGGAGAATAAGTAAATTGTGTTTATATGTGTTTGGATAGTGAAGTTTAATTTTATATACCATGACATTTTTCCAGACGTTGAACTTGCTCGCCTCATTATGCTTATCCCCTGTCCTCATTCCATTATTTAGATGATAATGATACACCTCCCTATCATAACAGAATCCTCATTAAAAGATAATATAAAATATATTTCTTGTTGTTTAGACTTAAAACGTAGGATGTAGTGTCTTAAAGATTCACAAAATCCATCATGTGTGGTCAGTTTGATGGATATCCTTGCATTGACTTCATAAAATAAATCATTCGAGTATCCAAGTTCACCATTGTTTGAATCCCATATTTCCTAAAAACACCAAATGGAATAAGAAATAAAAGAAGTGAAAATATAATTGATATGCTTTAACCGTAGAGTTTTACCCCTACATGGTCGGTATTAGGAAGAGGCTATCCTCTGTAATGTTGCTTTCAAATGATTTTAGCAAGCCGTTCACTATTTCATCCTTTTTTATGGCTCTAGTATCATTAGATGTGTTGATGTGGTATGAGGACTAACGACTGTGTATTTTGCCTCATGGGAAAATTCCTTCAACTTTTTTTCATATATACATCTGTCAACAATATAAAATGCATTATTCAAAATTTTCACATTAGATTAGCTTTTAGAAAATCAATTCATGAAAACATACCTCATATATTTATTTACAATTGTGACGCCTAGCCAATGGTTTTCAAGGATCTCATTTACATTTTCAGCAGCAACAAAATCTTAACTTTCCTCTCCATATATATTCTTTTCAAAAAACACTATTTGACTACTACCACCTCTTAGATTCGTATCCACATGAGTTGTCAATGATAATAAATGTGGATTGAGAACATGGAGTGTCGTTGTGATTTCAGTAGCTCTTTGGGATCGGTTGGTCGATCCTTTGGATGGTTTCGAACCGACGTTTTTCACCCCCTTACCTTTCTCCATCTATAATACATTCATTGGTTTAGAGCCCTTTTCATTAATTGTTAACATTTTAGCTTGAAAAAAATGGAGATAAATACTTCTTTTTCCACATGTACTCTTAAAAGTTGTGATGTCCATGCAATGAATGTACCAATATCCATTTTGACTATATTAATATCATCGTCATCAAGTGGAATAGGAATCCCTGCATATGGAACATAGGCTACAGTAATCGTCACTTTCAGATGATCTTTCGAAAATGGTCTATTATGCAGCTTGTCATCTAGGATATTGAACATTGTAGCCCTCACTACAAGGTGATAGGTAGGCGTTGATAGATATTAATCACATTCATTATCACCCCATAGAATATCAGTACATGAAAAGTATCAGTGTTTGTATGATTCACATTTCAGGGGAAGAATTATTAGAATATTGATTACCACGGCTAAGACAGCTCTTTGAGGGGAATGGCTTGTCTCAAAGCTAGTTGGGGGTGGGGTGGGATCTTCATGCGCTGGTTATTCTGGACTTGTGTCTTCTCCTTGCTTCCTTTCCATAAAATTTTCTACCAACTCTCCCTTACATTGCAATCGTTCTTAACGAGTTTCCCATCTTTCGCTCATTTATTTCAATTTTTCATCTTTATCATCAGTTTCTTTTTTATCTAAAAATATACTCAGGGTGTCACCCCAAACCCAGTGCCTCTAACACGACCACATTGTTGTGGTTTCTTCAAAGAAATCGATAATAGGTATTCATCCACTACAGGAGGAACTAATTCCTGTGACTGTCGGATATAGGAAAAAAACTAATTATTTTTATGTAATAGCTATTTAAAACAAATATTTTTATCGTCGTGTCATACATAAAAATATTTCCCACACTTTTTAGGTGTTCTCATCTACTATCTTCCCTTCCTTATTCACACGTGCCTACTTCCATAGCACATGACGTGGAATAGAAGTGTCTTTGTTTTTAGATTCATCAATCCACATATAAATATTGAACGATAATTATGATGTTGTTTATTGGAACCTAAAATATTTCTGTAAATTTAAAATACGTACCATTTTCTTTTCTAGTGAATCGTATCCCATACTTTCATTACTATAGAGATATGTTGGTTTTGATGCACATTCCTTATTTTTAGAACAAAGTTGTTGTTTCATAAATAAAATATTGACAATCAAAGTGATGAATACATGTATCCTCAAACAACGTATTATCACCCAAAATGTACCTGAAACATCTCATCTCCATGGTGGCCAATAAATGCATCCCATTCATCTTGTGATATGAGGTGAGTGTAGAAAATTGGTGGGTGCGGGTTTATATTACCTATGGAATATTTCCGGTGAGATTTTGTTAAAATAGTTCTAAAACCTCGATGGATCCTTCCCACAAGACATAGTACATAATTATTGTGTGAATCATCTACTATAAATGTACTCTGCAAGATATTGAGAAAAGTAATACATTATTTCATTATTTTATTTTCTATTGAAATAATAAAATAATATCATAATCTTTCCATAATATTTTCCCTGTTCACAGCTTTCAGCCCGGACACAACATGGTGCCATTAATATATGTCAATCAGCACGCGTTGCTGAGTGACAACTCCAATGTAACAACTAAACATAGTCTTGTTGGGATTCACATGTTGGGATCGTGCATTCCATCTCACATCAAATTTTATGCCTTTGCTTTTCACCTTATGAAATTTGGCTAACACTATCAAACTACGATGCACTTGAGTTTTCTGCGATGTCGGTCCTTTATCCCTGACCATTTCATCGATATCATCATATATATGTTCTTATGAAATGGTAGAAATGGCATGTGATGATGGTTGTTGGACCTCAACACTAGGAGCATCAACATGTTTAGAAACATGTTGTTGCTCTGCATTGTGAGCAGCTACAGCAGGAGGAGAAGCAACAATAGAAATATCTTGAGAGACTTGTTTAGCCTCAAGGTTAGGAGCACCAGAACGTGCAGAAGTCATTATCTGCAAAAGTGGTTGAAGATTTAATTTAGATTACATAAATTAAGAAATGATAAGATAATAACATGAGATAATAATATCTATATTATAAACAAAATATAACTTGTTTATTGAATTCTATTTCTATTTTTCAAAGGCTGAATGGATTTGACACCTTTATAAATTATCCAAATCCCTTCATTGTTGTCTCCTATAACATAAAAAATTCATATACATTGGGACTGCTATGAAATGATTATGATGAAACACTGAAAGGATCATCCTAAACTGAATTTTCATTGTACCCTTCAGTAGTTTTAGATGATAATAGAACAATCGACATCTTTCGGTTAGTGAGATCTGGAATATAAAAAACTTGTACCTCTTCTGATGCCATTATAAGTTTTTCGTCTTTGTACCCTTATTTATTAAAATCAACTTTCACAAATCCCAATTAATCTATTTTAACACAACTATTGTTATCAACCCATTTTCATTGAATAATCGGCAATTGGAATGTTTTATAATCTAACTCCCATATTTGTTTGATAACCTCAATGTATGACATATTTGCATAAATTAGATTTCTATCCTTATTACCAGAAACATGCATCGCTTCATCCACAAGTGTAACACTACTATATTTCATGGTACTATCATCATCATGTCCATCTATATAGAATATATAAAAATTAATTACATAACCATGGTAAGATAATACATACACACATGGTCTGACGGCTAGCCATCGTAGTCGTTTTGAAATTGAATTCGGATTTTCATCCAACTCCATAAAAATATAGTCCTGAAAACATCCTATGAACTAGTGATTATAAGTATTTGATATCCATTTTTCAGCCCTAGATAGATTCAACTACCTAAGGTTTTCTTTGTGTGTTTAAATATATAGAGAAACCTTCCAACTATTATGAAAAACATTAAGGTGGTCCTGCTCCAGATCTGTAATACTAATTGTCAAAACATCTCTTCTAGAAATTCCCTCACCCTTAATGCATCCAGTGTGATAAGATTTCGTGAGACCAATGCTTTCCAAATCATATAGGTTTTAGATAAAAAATTCATTGGCTTCTTCAAAAATATATTTCCCTACTATTTAACCCTATGGCCGACTTCGATTTTTGACATACCCTTTCAAAATCATTATATACCGTTCAACGGGGTACATCCTTATGCTATACAGAGGGCCAAAAAGTCGAATCTCTCTCACAAAGTGAATCATCAAATGAACCATCATATCAAAGAGTGTTGGTGGGATGAACATTTCTAATTCCCATAATATGATGACAATTTTTTTCCATACCTGGCCTTTTCTCTAGGTCTAAAACTTTTCTACATATAGCTTTAAAAAAGAAACAATGTTTGGTTAACATATGACGAACATTCTAGGGAAAAATTCAATGTAAAGCTAGAGAATTAGATCTTTCATCAATACATGGGATTCATGTGATTTCAAACCTTTTAACTACAATACATTCATTGACACAATGTTCTTGATTTCTGATTAATACCCCTATTTACCCTTTACATCATTGAAGAAGATGAAAAACAGATATCTCTCCTCCCTAGAAAGAGTGTAAGCAGCTGGAGGAAGAAACATTCAATTTTCAGCCTTCATGGGAGCCAACTCTTCTCGTATTCCCATGTCAACCATGTCCATGCTTGCATTAATTCCATCCTTTTTTATAGGGGCACTTAGAAATGTTCTGATAACACTATCAAATACATTGTTTTTCCACATGCATCACATCAAGAAAATTTATGACGTACAAAAAATTCCAGTATGTTAATTAAAAAAAAACTTCTCTCTTTTTTCAACTGATTTTCATAATGTTTTTCGAAAATGGTTTACCAAAAATAGTGTTCACATCTTTAACTATCTCAAATAGCTGATCACATGTTAGTGGAGATGGTGTTGTGCATTGTTCTGATTTCCATTGAATGATGTCGTCCAAAATCGGTACTTATGCCGACGAGGTAGAAATATATGATGTCATAGAAACAAAAATTTCGATGAATGTTTCAACCTAATTGATTATGTATGTTCTTCGCACACAAGACACTATTGAATTCCTTTATTTCTATATTCTGACATATTTCTATAACCCGGGAAATCATTTATTGTCCCATACAACATCTCTCTCAACATGAAGTTTTAACTTTATAAACATAAAACAACATAAAACCTGGATCCCACAATAAATTAAAATCCTCGATCAAAGGAGACAGATAAACATCAATATCATTTCACAGTTTTTTTGGTCCTCATATAAGCATAGATAACATGATGAACTTCTTCTTCATGCATAACCAGGGTGGAATGTTATAATTTACCAACATAAGAGGCCCTACACTATGAGTGCTGGTTTGAAAACCAATGGGATTCACTCCATCTGTAGATAACACAAGATGAAGGTTTTTCAGCTATTTTCCAAAATCAGGATACTCATGATCAATTTTCTTCCATTGAGGTGAGTTGGCCAGATGACGTAATTTCCCATATTTATTTATTTTATCTTCAAGCCATGACAATTGTCTTGAAGTTTCTTCACTTCTATATAGACGCCTAAACCATGGAATGATTGGAAAATACCATATAGCATTAATAGGAAGTATTCATCAATATCGTATCGTGAAGAACCAATCATTGGGCATTCTGTAAGTGATTTTTTCTCCTTGAAAATCAATATACAGTATTTCGAGCTGGCGTGTATTCTTTTAGAAATCATACCCATCGAGCGTAGCATTCGTTTAGCTTCATATTTCTGGCTTGGGAGCTCATTATCTTCTGAATGCATGTCACTCAAGAGAGAAATTAGTTCCATAAAACTGACATCACTCCATCCATCACATGCTTTCAATTTATACAACTTCAGTATAGCTGACAATGCTGTGTATTTAGTGAAACCAACATATAATGTCGTATTTTCACAACTCTTTAACTTCTCAAACAATTTTGGAAAATCACGGAGTTCATATCCAATTGTCTTTGTCATTTCCTCAAAACGATCTTCATCATCATTGACATCTATAATTACATCTTCTGAACTGTCATCTCCATTACCCATATTTTCATTCATATCTAGTGATCCATAAAATGTTGTTTCATCCTAGCCAGTAGCAACATTCTCTTTTTCTCCGTGTTTATTCCAACATTTATAACTCCGATATATTTCATGACATATATAATGTTATTACAACTCCTCTAGAGTATGTATTCTAGAATAACAACAACATAAACATGGACAACAAATTTGAGAAGGACCTTTGAGTGATCCTTTGAAAACATGATGAACTCTTTAACTCCTTTCTCATACTCTATTGTCAAATGATTAGAATCCATCCAATATGTATTAATATATATCCTATTTTATTCTCAAATATTAGTATTTATGCATTAAATACACAAAAAATACTTCCAAATACAGTAGAAGAGAAACACTTATAAAAATATAGATTAATAGAGCCTAACCATTTCCAATAATGATTTGGAAATCAATAGAACCACGATAGACCCCCCATCCAAATAAACACAGTTCCAAAACACAAAGGGGTTCGTGGGGATAATCACTTGTGTCATAGATGGTAAAACTCACACGACATCTTCCTCTATGGATCATCATCCTCTATCTGGTCAACCCTTTTATGGTCAACTAGTCCATCCTTTTATACCTCACCAACCAAAATTACATACAGATGAAAACTAGTAGCCAGCTCTATAAGTAATGAAAGGATTCTCATAATCTCTACAATATGGAATTCACTTAATATAATAACTTTAGATTCATTATAGTTTCCTTAAATAAAACCAGTCCAAACAAAAGAATAATCAAGAAAGATACATCTACAACTCATAGGTCTCTTCCCAACATTCAATATCATCATGCCTAATTTTTTGGTAATCTCATGTTACTTACTTTAAATCATAGGGGGGTGATCACTTGTGTCGTAGATGGTCTCCCATGTTATTCCATATGAATATTTTAACAAATATTATTAAACTATCATCCCAGTCAATCCTCATGAGTGCCTAAATCCAAACTCCATCATAAGTGTAATATTCAAAGAAAATATATTAATAAATTACCTCACATCCACTTCCCCACTAATCTGGTCATTCTCACACTCTAATGGGATATTTCGTATGGTTCAACCCCTTCTATATAATCTCATAACCATATATCCACACATACAAATGTCACAAACAAATAAATAACCATATCCACAAAACAACCACCCATCAACTCATCATCATAGTATGATATCGTGAACATGAATGACATAAACATCGTACTGTCCTTCCACAATACACAACCCCCACTATGTATCCACACAAAATACACATAATCATGTCAACAAGAATATACATACACCAAAACATAAAATCATTATAGGTCATATATATACACCCAATGTGAGCCATTACAACTAATACTAAGTGTGAAGGGGGATAAGGGAAGAGTGAGTGGTTCTATATGTGTTCCCTTTATAACTTGGATATTGAGAAAAACACTTAGAACCAAAGTACCCATATGGATTTCAATCAGGTTATCGACTCAAGTGGTGGGGTGTTAGAAAAAAATATATATAATAAGTATATAGTCACACATAAATCCTTCCTGAGGGTTTACACCAAACTAACACTACAAACACCCTCTTCAACCATTTCCTTGTTACTACCACCCTCTTATAACCACTTCTATTATAATGTCAAAAATAATCCCCAACAAATCACATAAGCATCCATATCAACATTACCAAATTCTCATTTCATTTAGAATTAAAATTTCATGGATTTTTATTACCATATGCATTTCAATTGTTGACCAATTTAATGTAAAACCAATCATTAAATCACTACCCACTATAATCCATTCATTAATCATTAATAACATTTATTCTATATTTAACCATTTTTTAAACATAATTATTCAAATCATTATTTTTAATCATTTAACATACCATAATTTATCATTTCCAATCCATCAACCATTAATATTTTCATTTATTCCAACCTTATTCCATGCTAAAAAGAAACTATAACACCACCCAATAACAACTAAATTTTAATGATATACAATACAACTATACACATTCTAAAATCCCTAAAACCACTTATTTTCTTCCTAAATAGCCATATCATTGCTACCATAACAACAAAATAATCCATCCATCACTACTATATTAATTACCACACCACATGCTCCCAACCACATCAATCAACAATAACCCTTATAATCATAGTGAAAAATACCCCATAGTATCATGAAAGGGAACACATATAAGAAATTCACTGTAAAAAACATCCCTTAAACACTCTATCATATTCAAGTAGAATTTATAGTTTAAATATAACACTTTAATTATAGATTTCCATACAACCAATTCATTACCTACCTTAAGTGACTAGAAAATAATGAAAGGTGATTATAACATATTATTAGTAGTAATAAATTTCATTCACAACATCAAGAATAAATCACCTAGAAAAAAACCAACAAATCCATAAATATATAAGACATATTATGGAAGATCATAAATCACATGCAAAACTCCCTCTACACTTTAATTTCCTTTAGTGTAATTCATTATAGTATTTAGGTTAATCAGTACTATCCATCCAATGGAAACAAAATAACACAATAATTCCACAATTTATACATTATAAAGAAGGTGAAATTTCAAGTCCCAAAACTCAAATAAAGATTTAACATATATTTCATAAGAATGAGGAGAATAGTCAAATAAAACATGACTTTACACATGAGGGTAATCTAAAAGTCCTATGTATGACCATTAACCATTATAACCATAAAAAAACAAAAAAACTGAATCATCATTGTTGTCACATCCTTCTTAAGAAAGAATGTTCAAGAAGAGAATCAAGAAGAATAGAAAGGAAATTCACCTTAGATGAGGAGAAGTAGGGAGCCTTTTGCGCTACGTCGTGAGGGGAAGGAATGACCACTAGAGAGGGAGGCGCATGGGAGGAGCCTCCAACTGTTGAGAAATGGAGTAGGTTCGAGCGGAGAGGAGGAGAAGGGGCGTTTTGGGGAGGAGGATCTTCCTAAGTGGTTTGAGGGGTTCGAGGGGGAGGAAAATCTGGAACACGAAGATCGGGGTTTGAGGGGTTCGCGCCGAGAAGAGGAGAATTAGGTTATGGGGGATCCGCTAGAGGGGGAGGTACACATGAAGTTTGATGGGCGGCGGAGGTCTGGCAACATAAGAAATTGGGGGAAGCAGAGGTCCATCATGCGATGATCGGGTGGCGGCAGACTTCCGGGAAAGCGAAGATCAGGGGGGGGGGGGAGTTGTCGCAGGGTTACAATGCCACCAGATCCTTAAGGAGTGATAAGCAGAGGACACTGTGCGGAAGATTTTATAAAATATGCAACTACAGTTTTATTAGGGCTAAAAACGCATTGATAAAGGCTATATTTATCAGCGCTACAATTTTAGCGCTGATAAAGCATTCCTGTATCACTGCCAAAATTTTATTGCTGAAAAAGGTTTCATTTATCGGTGCCTTTTTGTGCTGATAACAGGACTCTTTATCAACATTTTTGTAGTGCTGATAATGGTTACCGTGTATCATCGCTACAATTTTAGCACTGATACAGGGCTTCTTTAGCATCGTTTTTTGCTTAGTGCGGATAAAAGGTGGTGCTTCCCTTTCCCATTTTTGTTGTAGTGGATATATAATGATAACAAAATATTATTAAATCCATTATATAAGTCGGTTAATTTTGAAGAGTCATGGTTGATAGTTTACATAAGTACATGAATTCATAATGAATTATTTTTTTATAGTAATGGATTAATTAAATAAATAATGTAATGATAACTATTGATGATTATGTTGTTATATTTTTTTTAGTTTTCTTCTTAGAGATTAACTTAATGATTTGATGTGGAATGGTAACTATAATTAGAGGATGGGGTAGTAGTTTCCCATAGTGAGGTTGTCTAATAACTATATCATTATGTAATGAAATTTATTTGGCTCCACCTTTTGAGTCTGTTTACTGAGATGATTCCCATAATCTAAATGGGTCTGAGTGTTTCCTAATACCTTGTTAATTTTTCGGAATATATGTTTGACTACACCCCTACACCAATCTCTTCTCTATGATGACTATTTATAAGGGTCTTCATGGGATGTAATGGATGTTTATGTATTATTTGTCCTCAAAAGGGGTAAGATATCTCGTAGTTATGAAATATATGTATTTGAGGTATTTAAATACCTAATGATATATCACTTTATTGAATTCTAACTTAGAGAGTTACATTCATCAAGGTCATATTAATTCATATGATACGATGGAATGTGTTATGTTGAATGGTATACATGCTAAGGTGGATTCCAAAAATGCTACATAATTATGTGAAGAGATGATGACATGGATATGAGGAGATGAATGGGATGTAATATGTAATGACCCCTATTTTAGAACTCAAAGAAAATATAAAGGAAGGTGAGTTTTTTATTTTACTGGATGGGTTGTTCTTTGAACTAAACATCAGAAAGTAATTTATAGAGTTGGAAGATGTCATTGTTTTATTGGTGAAATGGGTAGAGGCCCTAGTGTTTTCCCAGGTGTCTCATTGAGTTTTAGAAGCATCGAGTATTGAAAATCATATTTCTGAAGGGTCTACACCAGACACATGATTTCTCGGAAATCGTGATGCCCTAGTAAAAAATCATGTGTCCTAAATCAGATGTGAGGATGTTCCCCACAAGAGTTGTGCAAGGTTTTCCTAGACTATGTGCCCAACATGCATGGTTAGTGATACATAGGCAATACATATGAACTATATTTTTGATGGTTAACACTGGATTTGAAATTACATCTGGTAAAAAAAATCGAGGTAGATTTCATAAGCAGTTTTAAACACATGGTAGGTGTACACTCGTCCCAATCCATGGGGCCAAACCACGTGACATGGTTTTTGGGATTAAAATGACTAAAATACCATTAATTAGGTTTAGAACTTATTTCTGTATTTCATATTCTATAGGATTTAATGTGAATCTACAACATCCTACCACTGCGCTCATAAAATCCTCCTTCTATGCTTCATAGTATCTCTCACATTTGACGTCCAAATTGTATGTCATGAATCTCTATAGATCATCATAAATATGTTATAAAGTCCTTTTGAATCATTCATCCATATATTACCTCTTAGTTGTGCTAATTTGGAATAAACACATATTCCCTATTTTCAGTGAAAATTATGGTTTAGTAGATTTAATCCAAATCAAACTGAATCTAACCTCAATATTTGATGAGTGGAACATTCTATGCCCATGGATGTTTTTATACACATTTATCACATTTTCAATCATTTTAAAAATATATTCATTGCCCCACAAGATGTATTTTCCCAAGCATCACTTTTTTAACCAATTTCTTCATATCAAAATGATCATTTCACTTGTTTTCCTTTGGCTGACCATTGGTATATTTTATGAGGATGTCAACCTCAATCAGGGACTCCCCTTGGGTGTGACGGTTTAAATTTCCCTTCTTCAATTAAATGACTAAATTATTAGAACACATAATAATAGGTAGTCTTGGAAGAATAATGGAATTTCCCCCTTATAGGGTTTAGTCTAAATTGATAATATAAACCCTTAAATGTCAAGTAGATACTTCTATAAATATAATTTTAATGTTTGGTTCTTTTATATACTTTTCCATTTAATTAATAGAATTTTGAATTTTGAATTCATTATTAATTTTTATAAATTGAGATTTGATGCATAAGTGTGATGAATGAATTGTTTTTTTATCAATTTCATTTTATTATAAAAAAACCCGTCTATTGAGCTACAATATTAAATACGATAAAATGAAATGTTTTTTTATTTTATCCATTTCTAGTTTAGTGCATTTGAGTATTTACTATGCAATGTGATATAGATTTATATGTGGCATTCTAGTACATATAAACTAATAATGTTTATTAATTTAGATTCCCTTGTATATATATATTTATTAAACCAAATGACCTCCTAATTTCATCTCTTATTTTATAAATTGTATTAATTTCATTATTAATGAGGTTTCACATGTAGGTAATTAATCTATTTCTAATGGCACCACCTAATTGAGTCATTGAGTTATATAAATAGTTTTTAATGATTTTGTAAATAAAATGGATTGAATTATATGGAATGGACTATACATTTTTGATTCCATTCAAAAAATTAATTAAATTTTATGAATGATATGACATAACTATATTAAAATTTTTATGTGATATTATTTGTAAAAGGTGTCAAGAACACAATGTTCAATTCATGCTTAGATCATGAGGAAACAAAATGTGATTCCCATTATATTAATTGGGATTAATAAGTGTAGTTCATGATATGTAATTCCTTATCACTCAGATGAACAATTAGGTTTTATGACTACTCCTACATATATGAAATTTTGTGTTGTTAAGGGAACTTTTGGAGTTTGAGGAAATCATGATCCCTTATATTTGCTGTTGAGTTATGGTTCCTTTCCCCATTGATACTACATAAAATGTTGGGATGAGGCAACCCACATCTAGTTTAGAGTGTCAACCTAATGGCTCAATCAACATCTGGAGTGTCGTGTATAATGGCTCATGCTGTATTGGGGTATAGAGAATGTTCCATATTTCTTGAGATGATAAGATCATTTAGTTTTTTATTAATAACTAAGTTATGGATGGTCTAGTAATATGCTATAATTCCAGGTATATGGACATTTATATCCACACATACATTGTTCATAAAAGTGGATGAAATATATACCTAAACTATGTATCTGTTATTAATATATAAATGTGGAAATGAATTATACATTAATTCTGGCTTTACATGAAGCTCGTAGATTAGGCTAGTTTCATTATTGGAATCTGAGCCAATCGGTGTTCATTTATTTATATATGTATTTATTATTTTACCATATTACATGAACCCAACATTATATAATAGTAAGGGATTTTATTTATTCATTTACATTTTTTGTCGAAATCAACTGGGTTTTATATCTCACACCCTACTCGAACCGCTATAGAAATTGGTTACCAGATTATAACTTATGTTCATTGTAACATGTTTTATTCACTTATTTCATTATGATTGTACCTTGGAATAAGTAGAACATGACGAATACGTATCTCGATCTTCTCAAGGAGATCATCCATGGGTATTATTTGTCATTATTTAATTATTTTAACATATATTTCTACCTTATGTATGTTTTTTAGTCTATGTATCATCATTGAGTCAATCATGGATGTATTTTATATTCAGTTTGTCCATATTTTATATTCAGATTATATTATTCATTCATTAAAATATTTTCATTAATACTACTTTCACGGTTCTGTTTTAATTATTACATTATATACCACTATGATACTCAGATGATTAGTGTACATTATCGCCACAATTACCTCCTTAAATCCTCACTTATGGTCGGTAGCCTCTAGCATATGGGGAGGTGTTGATGAGGCCATGTGACACACCGATGTGGCTATATTATTAGTGGTCTGTTGGGCTGATATGTTACAATTTGGAATCTATGATGTCATTTTTTTTATTTAACATAATGTTATGGGTGGTATAATGTAGTCTATGAATGTTTCAGGGATTTTGAAATAATATTTTCTAGGAATAATCACCCCACCCATGGTTAAAATTACAACATGCTAGGAATGGGACTGATGTTCATGTCTTTTCAATTAGAGTTGATATTATTTCACTTGATTGATTTGTGAAATTTCATTGATTATTGATTTATGAAATTATGATTTTTTACCCTTGTCCTGGTGTAGCAAGGATGAGGTATTATATGCATCATTATATGCAAAAATAGATTCATATGGCATGCATATTTCATGCCATCTAGTATCATTTTTATTGCCTATAGATTTGGATTATATGCCTTGAGTGTAATCAATACTTTTTTGTGCTTGTTTTGGAAATTATATAAATTTTTGGCTATTTATTTAGCATGTCCTCCCATTGTTTCATGATTCTGTGTTTATTATCATAATTTTTGTGTTTACAGCTTAGGATAATATGATTAATTTTCTTAGTGTAAAAATGGATTCATGGGTTGAATTTATCAGTTGTGATTAAATGGGAACTTGTTTTCTAGAGTAACATGTATGGGCTACTTATAATTGGGAAATTGTAATCCATGTGTTTGAATAAGCTTTTTAGCATTATATATGTATCTATATTGTTAAAAAAATGTAAAGGCTACCAATGTTTAAATGATAATGTGGAATTATTTCAATTAATGGGATCCAAATTCTATCCTGTAATGTGTATGGGGTCTTTATGTATTGGTAGGAGAAAACGCATATGACTGATGAATTATATATTAAAATGTTATATTTTGAAATTTTTATAAATGTAGGTGTAGTTTTATTTTCAACTAAAATTAAATTGTGTCCTTTATAAAATCTTGTGAACCTATCACACTAGCATATTGATTGTTTTATTACCATCAAAAAAGCACAACTAGACCCAATTAGGTTAGTTGTGGAGTGTTTCTTATGAGAAGACAAGTCTGTGTGTTTGGAATCTCTATAATTAATCAACAGCTATTGGGTTGTATTAAAATGAACCCTTGATTCCTTAATGGGACCCCATAGGTCTCCATATCTATTATAACCTAAAAAATAATTCAAATAAAAAATTTCCAAATTTATGATGGGGTGTCAAAAATTTGTTTTTGTTTTAAAATTGATATTTGATATGACATTCCATTTTTCCTCGATGTTTTGTTTTAAATATTTTGAATGTATAAAGATTAAATTTAAATCAATTTAATGAATTTAAAATGGAAACAGATTTTGTTTACTTCCATTAAACTCTTATGTTATGGTTGTTTATGTTTCTCCTTCAGTAGCATTGGAAAAGTAACTTGAGCATTTTCCATTGTCCCTTTCTTGTAAGAAATGAATGAAATAATTGTATCTTATTCCTAGTGAAATATTTTCGACATCATCTATTGATCGGGTTGAATATTATTCCTCATTCGACATTAGTCATTGTAGGTATCACCCTTATATAAGTAACGCATTGCTAAAATTTGTGAGTTTTCTGACATTTGGTTCTATTTTGGTGCTTTTTTCCATAACAGCATAGTTTGGTTTTTAATGAAATATTGTTTTGATGGATGTTTGTGGTATCTTTGACCCTTGTTATAGGCCTAACCATAGATAAATGATCGATTTTAGTCAGTTAGACATGACAATGTCATGGTCAACCATCTATTATATTTCTTGATACTTTCTTATTCTTAGTTATGGATTAATAGGTTTGTCATCATTTAGGTTAATGATGACATGGGTAATATAGAAATTACTTAAATCTCTTCATTAGACCTCCTAATAAAATGATTCATAGGGAATATAGACTATGGAATGTAATGAGGATGTCTATTTTTGTTTTTGATTCCTTGTGGTAGTGTGAATTCATAAACATTGTACACAAATAGTTATTAAGGAGTAACAAAATGGTTAGTTCGTTAAAATTGGTGAGCTTTGTGAGACTGAGTATTTTTTTGGGTCATGTCCAGAGTAGAGTGACATGGGCGTTAAAGGAATCACTTTCACACTAATCCCCAGGATGAAATCCAAGGGACTCAGTGGTATTGACAAGTTGGTTGGTTTTTTTTGGTATTAATGAAAAATTCCATACATTTCATTAATGTTTGATATGAACTAGTTCCCTTAAGAACCTATATTCTATCAATTTTTTCAATGAATATGAAACTTCTATAGATGGAATAACCATGTCGGTTCCGAAGTGGATGTGGTGGATTTTCCCAAAGTCTCACCTGTAAACATGGACTATGGACTAACTTGAGTTAGTTTCGTAGACTACAATTCTATGAATATGAGGTTTCCCCATACTTGTCACTGGGCATGGAGGTGATGTTTAAATTGTGATTATTCAAATGGTATGGATCAGGGTTACAACCATGTTCATACTGAGTTTTTATATTTTAATTGGTGAAGTGATTGTTTAACGTGGTAAATTCATTGGAATTTGGGTATGGGATATAGTGAATGTGCTCATTGTAAACACAAGATGCCTTGGATGAAGGGTTTTATGGAACATTTTGAAATATTTCGACCATCTATTCCATGTGATATTGAGATAATTCGACTGGAGTGGATCATCATGTAGTCCCAGTTTAATGTTTCCTGTCAAAGGGAACCATTTTGAACCACAATGCGATAATAAGTTGAGTATGGTATGAAAGTCAACTATGTTATTCAAGGAAAACATGTGTAGCCAGTTTCTTTTTGGTCAATATGGATTTGACTATTTCTTTTCCATGATGTCATTTATTTGACTTGAAACGTAATTGGGTTATTCTATTTAAATAAAACATTCTAGAAGAATCATTAGAAGGCTTATGGGGATTCTTCATGGGCGATTATGATGGTGGAGGGGTCGTGGATCAGAATTACCTCTCTAGATGTTAAGGATTATGGTAGGGAGAACCACTAGAAGATGTTTTGTAAGACAATGAGATGATCATGAATCTAGATAAATAGGCTCATGTATGCCCGGTTTATGTGAGTCAGTATGAATTCAAGGTTTGGATCTTGTTTTTAAAATTTAGCTGTTATTTGTCGAATTCATTACTTGAGGTTAATTGGGTTTTTGGAAATGAAACATGCCCATTTGAACTATAATTCAAAACCATCATAGGATAGGTGATGTTTTTTATATTCTTAACGGTTTCTCTAGTATGATAATTTCTTAGGTGTGGAGTTTGTAATTACCTTTGTTTCAGAACTTGATGAAAATCAAAATGAATTTGAGTTTTTGTATTTACTAGATTGGTCATTCATTGAATCGATCATTAGAACACAATTTCAAGAGTTGGAACACTCCAATGTGTTGTTTTTCGACTTGGGTAAAGTCCCATGTGGTTTTTTGGGAGTCTCATAATGTTTATGGAGAATCTGGTTCTAGAAATCAATTTTTTGAAGGGTCTACATATGCCTCACGGTTCTTCAGAAAGCATGTGGCTCCCAATAAAAAATCGTTCAACCTATATCAGAGGAAAATATGCTCCTTGCACAAGCTGCACATGGTTTTCTCAAACCATAACCATAGTTTTCATGGTTAGTGAAACATTGGAAGTACCTTAGAACTATTCATCACACGATCGGTGAACGATTAGGAAAAGCGTGTGGCATAAACTGTGTGATACAAACTATGTGAGGTAGAGTTCTTAAGTAGTGGCTACTGTTGGATGTTTCCAAGCCATGTATCCGAACTATGGGACATGGTTTTTGGGTTGTAAATAACTATAATCCCTTTAATGGGGTTTAAAAATAATTTATTTCTTTCTTATTCTATTAGATGCTGTGTAAAGATAATCGTTCATGCTTGTGAGATCCAATGCTTCTCCTTATTGGCTTAAAGGTATATCATTAATCAAACGTCTGAATTGAACATCATCAGTATCTATGGATCCAAATTGGAGAGATATAAATTCCTTTTGAATATTTCATTGTTTAATATTCATTCGATTATGCTATTTTAGGGCAATATTATTTTCACTTTTTTCAGGAAAAGATTCCTTATCGTAGATTTCATCCAAACCAGACTGAATAAGAACATGATGTTGGTTGAGTGGATCTCCATAATCATGTTGTAGGTCATCTATATAGTTTTTTAAAAAATCATCATTTAATAAATAGATCCTTTGAGACACACAATAAAAGATTTTGATCATCCGATTCTAAATAGAATTCATCATATCAAATTGATCATGGAACCTTATGTTGCTCCTTTTGAGCATTATTATATTATTTGAGGATGACAACCTTAGTCACAGATGCCCACTGGTGCGTCAAGATAAATTTACCCTTTTCAATTAAATGATTTATTGAACAGAACACCTACTAATATTTCCTTTAGGGTGAATAATGGAATTTCCCCCTTTTAGGTCTACGATTAATGATAATGGAACCCCAAAAATGATTTGCTGGTACATATATAAATTAAATTGTTATACATTGTGGCATTCTAAAAGGTTTTTATTTAATATATTCTAAATCATGAATTGAATCTTATTTTTTATAGACATAGACGTGATTCTTAAGTGTGATGAATGACTTGTTTGTTTAACAATGCCATTTTTTTTATAAAACCCCTTTATTGAGGAATGTTGTCATATAATTTGAAATATAATTTTTTTATATTAACCATGTTTGGTTTAGTTCTTTTGAGTTTTAACTATTCCTCAAGCAAGATCATGATAGGTGGGATGCTAGAACATATCCACTATTGTCATTCTTAAATGGGGTTTCCCTACTTTATATGATTTGATTAAAGGAAAGGACCTCTTAAGTGTTGAGACCATTATAGAAATTGAATAAAATTACATGTAAATGGTGTTTCCAATGTATGTAGTTAACCTATTTCAAACGGAGCCTCCTATGTGGATCATGAAGTCATATAATTTAAATTTCAATATTTGGTAAATTAAATGGATTGAATTATGTGGAATGGATTATGTTGGATGGATTCCTTTCCATAAGTGAATTAATTGATATGAATTATTTGACCTCGTTATATTAAAATGATTATGTAAATGATCTGTAAAGGTAGGTGAGGCCACACTATTCAATACATTCATAGTAAATTCCATAAATATATGTGATTCCATCCTTATTAATTGTGCTTAATAAATATATGGAATGAGAGGTAAGGCATCATGGATCTGATTATCAATAATGTTATATGATGACAACTAGATATTGGACATGAAATGATTGTAAGGGATATATTGAGAATGGTGGAAAATAACAATCTCTTACATTGGGTGATGATTCATGGTGGTTCACACAATTGATACTATGTAGGAAATTGGGGTGAGTCACTACGGTTCAATATTTAGAGTGCTGGATTGATGGCTCACTCGCTATCCCAAGTTTCATCCATGAAATCTCACACTCTATTAGGATATAGGGTATGTACCCTATTTCTTGAGCTTATATAATCATTTAAACTGTCTATGGATGAATCAGTGACACAGAGTCCATCCAGAAGCTAGTAATCCCGGTATATGGCCACTAATCCCGGTATATGGCCACTAATGTATGCATATGCATAGTTCATATAAGGGTTGTGATATATAAAAATACTATGTATATGCTATTATTATGTAAATATGGTAATTAATATTAAATTCATTTGGTCCATGAGGTGAAGCAGGTAGAGTCGTCCAGGTGTCCAGTTGGAACCGGAGATGACTAATATGTATCTATTTATTTCATTATTTTTTGATAACTCATATTACATGAATAATAGTTTATGTTATATTCATGGACTGGATTCACTCACAAACACCATAGGTGGAAACCTATTGGGATTTATATCTCACACCCCTGTTGGGCCACCAATACAATTGGTTACTCAAGTAGACCTTGTGATCTCAGGACCAAAGTCAGTTTTCTTGTCATTGTATGCTCGTACCTAGCAGTTAGGAGCACAAGTCCTAGCTACAGCTCGGGGTGATCATGGAAATCACCAATGGTGGTTTCCCTATACTTCATTTCATTATTTATGTACTAGGAAATATATTACTACATGTTCTATTTATTTTATTTTAGTTTATGTATTATCATTAGGATATACATGTTTATGTTTTATATTGGCATTAAATATCTATTATATTAAGTTTATATTAATCATCAATTTATTTTCATTAATAATAATTATGTTATTGTATGTTATTTATTATCTAATATAAAATTGTTCTAATCTAATCACGAGGTTATTCTTCCCCAATAAAACCTTTTTATTCCGTCACATCTAGTTGGTAGCCTCTAGCATATGGGCATGTATGCTTCAGGCCATGTGACCCACCATTCCAGCAAACATATTTGTTCCATGTTTGAATGGGACATTAAATAAAATTGGATGAAGACCTGTATATATAGTCTCATTTTAGGACAAGATTTTTGGATCATGTGGGACGAGGATACATTACGCCACAACTTATGCCACATCATTGGAAGAATTATGCTGAAATGGGAGCACATGGACATGAGCCATTGGGGTTTGGGGAAAATATATATGTGGTAATATAGTAGAATTGTACCCTAGAATATATGCATTAATTTTATATATTCATTCCATATAAATATGCTACTATGTGAGTTTTTATCAGTGGTGATGGAAAAAAATTACATTTTTTGATGATTTTTTCCCTTTTTATTAACCTATGCTTTAGCTTTTTTCAACCATATTTCATGATATCCTTTAAGATGATAATTTTATGACTATGTGTTATAAAAAAAACATATGTATAAACGTTTTTGGTTTTTTAGGTTTTGGATAATGATCGAGCTTGGCACTACTAGCTCAAGGAGCTATTTAGTTATTGTTGGAGATTCATAATCACAACAATTATTGTATTTCTTCATTATTTCATCATTGTGATATATATCATGCATCAAGATTCGGTTATACGTTTAATTTCTATTATATGTTTTTGATGGGTCTTTATGTTTGATGAATTATTGAGGGTTATCCCTCCCATTATATATGATCAAGACAATCTATACTAGTATCAAACACATGGATTCATGGAGGGATGCTTTGGGTGTTCACTTTCCACATTCATTTCTTGTATAAGAGGTGTAACCGTGGTGGAAGGCTTTAAAAACAAGGCAATCATAACTTATTATATATGTTTACGATGAATTTTGATAATATATTTTATATAATTTGATTTGTAGAAATAAATTACATTTTCTATAGTAATTAGATATATATAATTTATAAAATGTTTATAAAAAAAGAGATTGGATTTTTTGTATATTTATCTAATTTAAATAGTGTTTATAAATTAATTAATTATGTATTTATTATAATTTATTATGAAATTATTTTGATACATTTAATAACAAAATATCCTTTATATTAGGAGTTAATAAAAAATATCAACATCTTTGTTGAATGCCTTATAATTTTTTTACAAAATAGATTTTATCAATTCATAATGTAATAATTAAAGTATTTTTAAATGAGAATATAATGAATTATATTAGAGTGTTTATACATTAATTATGAATTTTTCATAATATTTTATTTTAAATTATTAAATTAAACACATCGTTAGTGATAATTATTTAAACCATATTCAATGTATTTTGGATAATTGATATGATTGATGTTTTAAATTACACTTTATATGTGATATTTTAATTATTTAAATTTTTTTCTTAATAGATTTTAAAAAAATTATATGTATTTCAATTATCATATATCTAATAAAATATATTATAAAAGGAAAACATGGAGGTGTTCGCATTATAAATTAATATTAATTTTCAATATATATTTTATTAAGGAATGTTTATAAAGAATGAATTAATTTTGAAGTGTTTATAATTATATTATATATTAATTATTCATGAATTTATATATCATGTAGATGTACATAAATATCTAATAGTGTTTGTATTATTGCCTAAATTATTCATTTATATAAATTTTTTATTTTATATATGGATGTATGAATTAGTTTAAAGTTTCAATTTTTCTATAATCTATCTTACAATCATATATGCAGCAACACAGTTACAGTGATAAATATTTTATTTTTCATATATATTTAATTTATCTTGTAATGTTCATGAAGATAAATTTAATGGTTGATTACAGATTATAAATATTAATAGTATTAATTTAGACGAGATTAAAGATTCTGTTGAGTAAAGAACCTATGGTAGCGAGACATTGCATCAGACTTCTCACTATGTTGGGAGAAAAGGAACATTGTAGAAATTAAGGGTTGATAGACTATTACATGATTCCTATTGTCCTATCAATGATAAATATACTCTATTATAGCTCAAGTTAGGATTTAACAATTACATGAGCATTCCAAAATACCTAGTAGTTGGAAAAAATAAATGTGGTATTTAGATTCAAAATTTGTAGAGATTTATATCTTCAAGTTATAGAAATAATTCTTGGATAGATCTTATATAAATTTTCAAGGAGTCATGTGTTTATTATAAATTCCATGGAATAATTACACAAATTATCCACCATTTAGAGAAACTAGTTTTTATCATTATATATGTTAAAAATAAATAAAATAAAATTACTCTCAATATTCATGTCCATAATTCCTTACAACAATAGTCTAAGAGATAATATGTTTTCCAATAACGCCATCGTAACTAAAAATGATCTACGGTATGAAATGAAAAAAGAAAACACATGATATATAAATCAAAACCTAAACCAACAATATCTAGGATTATGAACCCATGTTAAGAATTAATCAACCCATATTCTCGGAATAACCAATGTTCCAATGCTTAAAAAATAAGTAAAAACATAGATTTAAAAGAAACACAAAATGTGAAGCTATATATTGACCTAGTTCTCCATGAATTTTGTGAGAAAAATACTCTATAGGGAACAAAAAATAGTGCCTCATATCAAGAAGGGATAAAAATGTGAATGTAGTACTATATTAACACATTTATATATAATTTTTAATAGTCATTTTATGTACTCAATATATTTTTTATGTCAACATGGCATTAACATAGTCCTCAAACATGGAATAAGAATAATTAAAAAAATCAATTTATATACTAAGAATAAACTAGTATAGGTAGGTCCACATTATCCATCAGATATATAGCATGAAAATATAAAAATAGAGTCACCCTGATATCTAATATAAATATTTTAAAAAAACATGATAACAATATACGGTATACCACCCATCCTAGATAACGGGTTTCATGTCAATATTATAACAGAATCATTTAGCTTATAAATTATGTAATGGTGGAATGGGTATACCAATTTTAGGAAATCATAAATCCCATACAAAATAGTTTAAAAAAACATAAAATCAATCCCATCAAAAACCAATACACCTTTGGTTTATAGACCTTTTAAAATAGTAAAAAATTACAATATAGTATATTTTCTGGGCCCCACATAACAAATAGTAATTATAGTCCATATCAAAGAAATTCCCATGGTATCATATTAAATTACTATAAAATATTTATAAAAAATTATATATCATGGAATCAATATGCTCTATTCGTGATTAGAATAAATTTATCTATCCAAATATGAATCAAAACATATAGAGATATCATTAATATGGAATAAAAGAAGAAATAAAAACTATGGTTTAATAAGGTATAAAGAATATTATATATAATGAATGAATAATAAAAATTATCTATTTAACATTTCATATAGTTGATAATGTGGGAAAATAACTGATAAGAAAACATATAAAAACAAAAATGTTTTCTTTAATGTTGTTTTACACCAATAAGTGATATACTAAAAACATGCTTTTCCATTTAAAATATTAAAATATTAAGTTTTTTATATGAACATCATAGTAATATGTATATACATATATTTATATATTAAAATATATTGATATTTTGATACTTATACCATTAGTGGGATTGAAAATACACAATCACCCTTGCTATTTTAAGATGTTTACAATATATGTTTGTAATAAAAACAGATAAAGATGATGGGTTAGTTATTTTACTAAAATGGGAATTGATTAAATAGTTTAAATTAATTTTAATTATATTAAATTATGTATTTCAAGAGTGAATATTTATAGAAAATCATTTTTTAATATTTATTGAAAACCCACAATTTGTGGGTTTTCATGAAGCCCCACCTAATTCCTAAAAACCATGATACCAACAAAACTAGAAGATCGACCAAAAAATGCAACACTACATTATCACATATAATTAACAATTTATGTAATAAATAATAGATAGGTATTTCTAATCCTAGAACAGAATATAAAAGTAAAAATTACATTTAATATTTTCATCAGATATGGATTCTATGAAATCATTAATCCCCATGTACTCATCAATGGGGGAGTGAACTTGGTGTGATTATAGTAAATAAATATATAGTTGTGAATTATACAAGTGTGAATATTTATAAAATAATATTTCTAAATAAAACATCACCCATACATAACAATTTTTATAAACCCATTTTAATTATTAAATACCAAATATTTATGTTTTTTTTGAAACTAACAAACAATACATATCTCATAACATATTCATGTAACCCTTGGAGATTATGGAATTAATTTTTATCTAAATATATAATTTTTTGACAACATCATTCACAAAAGAAACCAAAATAATGTTTTCAAGGACATAAATTAAGAATTTTATTAATAAAATTATTTAATAATAAAACCTTAGGTGAATAAAAAAATTTAATCAATTTGAAATGCATACCAAATAGGATTAAGAACAAATAAAAATTTAAAATGTCATTTTTATAAAAAAAGTTAATTTTTTTCAAAATTGTATTCAAAATAAAAATAAAAATTTATTTGAATATAATTTTTTAAAAAGTAATGTAATTTTTTAATTCATCACATTAAAAATATATTCGGAATAATTTTTGGTATTTTTTTGAAATAGATTATTTTTAAGTGATTAGTTGAAAAACTGTTTTTACAAAAAATGGTTAATTTTATAACTATTAAATTATATAAGAAAGAAATAAAAAGTTATTAAAAATTTAATTTAATAAACTATATATTAATTGTATATTATTATGTATTTTAAGTATTATTCTAAATATAGAAAACCATTATTCACTTTTGAGAACTTATGTAACATTTCATTAAAATTTAAAAATATTTTTCTCTATATTCATTTAATTCAAAAAAATTATTATAAAATAATATTTGGAATTATTTTAAAATGAAATTTTAATAATTTTTTTATAATGAACCCATTTTAATATAACAAATTAATTAATTTGATAAATTTAAATTTTTTAAAAAATTTAAATAAAAAATATATTATTTTCAAAAAAAATCACATATAATTTTTATTAATAATGATATAATTTTTGAAAAACCATTTATATTTTATTTGATAATATTTTTGGAATATTTTGAATTATTATTTTCAATTTACTAAAAATAAAATACATTTTTTCTATTAAAAAAAATTAATTACCGTGATTAAGAACATTATATACAATGATAAAATAAAAAAAATAAAAGAGTTTCACATAATTAAAAAACCTGAACCATTTAATTTTTTTGCAAGTGTGTGGATGAAGGAATCATTATCCAACACTACCCAGCCATTAATTTAAAAAAATTTAGGCTTTGAACAATGAGTAGTGATGTAGATTTAGTGAAATGTATTATACAGTTCCAAAATCAAATTTTATTTTCATTTTTTAAATGGTGTCACTACCATTACTTTTTGTTATACTTATGACATAAAATTTCATGGTAAAAATATTCTATTTTTTTCACCACCTATAATCCTATTTAATTTTTATGTGAAAATTTTGTAAAATATTTACCTTATGGTCCCAATTTTGAATTACAATTTTATGAAAAATATAAACATCATAATGTTTTAATTTCATACCCATTAGTACATTATTCATAATACTCCATATCCATATATATTATATATTATATATTATAATGAATTATTATTATTAATATAATTTATTTTTATTATAATAATGGAGTAACAATTATACAATCCATTATATCCACTAACAAAAATGCGACATCATTGACTCATGACAATGTTTTAGATATCATATGAATTTTACCAATAATTTAATAATTAAAAATTTCAGGATTCAACTTTTTTATGGGGGAAAATGGAATAACATGATATTTTCGAATATACTCTTTACCCAATTAATATTTTTTGTGATCGTTGGTTTCACTTGCATCACCGATCTAAAATGGTACATGAAATATTAGTTTAATATTATTAATAAAAGATCGTACTAATAAATATCATTGAAAATAAATTGATTTTATATAACAAGAAAGGGATAAAAAATATGATTAAGAGTATTAATATTTTAAATGGGTATTTATCAAGAGGCATGCTTTTATTTTTATATTTTATTTATATAATAATTTTTTGAATATTCTATTTTTCAATTTGGTAATATGAACATCAATTTTGATTTCATTATGTGAAAATTCCCTTTGGATGGGTTTTTTTATATTTTTTTAAATAGAAAATTTATATATATATAGATTTTTTTTGATTTTACAAATGTTATAAATTTTATTAATATATAATTATATAATAATTAAATATAAAAGTTAATACACATTTTAACTAACAAAATTTTTATTTAATGGGAAAAATTTTGAATTTTGAATTTTATTTTTAACCTTGATAACATAAGATTATGTATTATATGTTATGTTACATTTATTTCTAATATAAGTTTTTTTGTCATTTCAAAAATAATAATTTTTACCTTAAAATTACATTTTATCATTTTTAATTTTTAATTGTTTCTCTTTTTTTATAATAATAAAATTATTCATTGTAAATTATTAACATTGATAATTTTAATATACTTATAGATTTCTACATAAAAATAGACTTTTATAAAAAGAGCCTTTACATGACATTTGAATTAATTGCTAAAAAAAAATTTATAAACTATGGGATTTAAAAAAAACCATTTTCATAATTGAAATCAGAATATTCAAATTATACAACATGTCCATTTTTAATTTTTTCGTTGAAATTATTTATCATGATTTAAAACATTACTTACCATGGTTAATGTAAAATTGCTACAATTTTTTTTATAAAGTGTAAAAGGACTGAAAAGTTTTAAAAAATGATCCTCAATGTTTCTTATGAAATTTTTACTATAAAAAAATCCTAACCACAATTATTTTTAGATTTTTCAGAATTTTACAACTGAATAATGGTATATATATTTTAAATTTTAAACTATAATTTCCAAATTACTAATCTCTTCAACAACTTAAGGGGATTAATTACAATAATTAATGATACACCTATACCATATAATTTTATCTTGAATGCAAATAATTTTTATCCTAATAGAATCCTTTCATATTAAACATTCTTAAATTCTGAATTAGTTTTCCTAAGGCCTCCACATTCACAAATATTTTTAACAATTTTGAGGTTCTCAGTGTGATTATTTCTTAATACATAGTCTTTTCATCAGAATCATCCTTTAAAAAACAAAAAAAATAATGATTTTTTATTGTTAATATAATGTAATGGGTTTATAAATTTTTTGAAACAATTATTCAATTATTTAAATCGGCTGAAAATAAAAAATAGCATAGATCATTTTTGTGTGTGGTTATCTTCTTCCATGAAGTGATGTGGATCATTTTATTCATAATCAATTTAAAAATTGTAATAAATATGGATTTTATGTATTAATTTGATAATTAGTTTAAAAAAATATTTGTTAATAAATAATTTATCATATATTTTTATTATATTCATTATTTTATGAAATTTAATTTTTATTTGTGATTATGTGTGGACTACCCCCACTACAAACTTATTTTTTTCACCTGTAATCACTGAAAAACAAGGATGATCCTTATAATAAATTATATAAAGGTATGTAATATTTATATTAATTTAGCCTTATTTAATGTCTAAATTAAAATTATATGAAAACATGTCCTTATAAATTATATCATTATAAGAGGAAATTCAATGGGTCCGATATACTACCTACATGAATAATATTATAATTTTTTTATCATGAAAGATAAAGGAATGTTATATAATAGTAATATCAATTATAAATAATTTATTTTATAAGTTTTACTGATCTCTTATATGGTGTTTTTAATATATAATATTTTTATTAATATACCACCCTTCAATCAATAATCATTCCAAAACTAACTCATCACAATTCCCTTTTTAAAAAACTATATCCTTGTATAATATTTAATAAAATAGGAATTATGTAATTTCTAAAAAATAATAATTCTATATTTAATAATAAAGTTATGAATATATTTGTACCTTTATTTGATAATAGACTCCCTTTCCATGAAACATGTATAAAAAATAATAAAAAATCTGAACATTAGATGAGAAAAAAATATCAATGAGTAACTGAATTTTAATATATGGTTATAAATGTATTTTATAAAATTTAATATATTTTAATATGGTTATAAACTAATTTAGTAACATATTTTAGTTCATTTTAGATTTTTTTATAGCATGACCATCTATGTAGGATAGAAAGGTAAGGGTTATCTGTCCCAATTTTCAATTACATGAGTCATGTTTGATATTGCATAGAATCATTCATTTTTGTTGTATTAACATATATATTATCTAAAATTATAGTCAATATATTTCATTTCTATATAATTTATGTTCTAGTTAATATAAAATCTCTTAATGTCTTTTTATACATACTTTACTAGTACCCTAAGTGGGTTTCCATCAAAATTTCATTTTTAGATATAATTCATGTTCACAACTTATTTCAATATATAGTTTTATATATTTTTTATGAATTTATTTGTATCAAATTATTTCATGAAATAAATGGTATTTAAAAATATAAAACAATTTCTACCATTTATTTATTTTCTAATGAAAATATAATTACAATATAAGTGTTGTTGAGAACTGAAATATCATTCATTGAGTTATTAATGTTCTTTTTGGATGTATTTAACATTTTTTGGGAAAAATATACTAATTTAATGTGTTATGTAATAGTTTATATTTTTTATTAGTATTTACATTTATATAACACAAAAAACCTTTATAAACATCACTTTCATTATGAGTTATGATAATTTTTTGGTAGTTTAATCACTAAAATTTCCTTAAATTAGAAATATTATTACATAATAATCAATCTCATATGATTGGGAAATTATTTTTTCATATTTAATAAAATATTTTATGTTTTCTCTCTAGTTAAAATGTGTTCTTTAACTCAAAAACCAAATCTCAATGAATTTCCTCTTCATATAAGTATTTTAACTCTTATCTCTATTAATGGTAGTATTCCACCATTCCCATTAACATTATTTAAAAAAATGTTTTCATCAATCACTTTGAAATTAAAATTTATATTTTCTCATCTAATCCACCAATTTAAATTTAAACATCCATAATGAAATGTTTTTTTCACAAAATATAAATTAATTTTTGATACAATTTAAATATTTTAATGTATTTATTATTATATAATCATTCTAAATAAAACTTTCTCTAGTGATTTCACGTCACATTTTGTTAAGGAATTTTTAATTTGATATATAACATTTAATTTTATGATAATGTTGAAAACATTTTCCCAAAAATAAATTTATTGTTTTAATAATTTTTTTCATATTTATTTCTAAGGCCTTATATACTTGAATTTTTTTCAATGAACCATACTCTAAATGTTCTTATTAAATATATTATTGGGTGATTGAAATTTGGGTACCACCCATTTACTATATTTTTGTCAATATTGGTGAAATAATTTCTTATATATTGTGTATACCATTTCTCATTACATATATTATATATGATGTGAATAAAGAATCACATTTTATTCCCCTGAGTTTTTACTGCATATTGAATTATTAATATATTATGGTATATATTTTTATGGATTCTGAAATGTGGGGTGGAATATCTCCCTATGAAGAATTGGTTTTGTAATTATATTTGATTATATAATGAAGTGTGAGAATTCAAGGATTTTTTTTATAAAATAAACGGTATACATGAATGGGTTTTATTAAAACATAAAGCATGGTTATGTTTGTATTTATTCAAAATATAAAAGGTGGGAATTCATGGATTTGTTCAAAACATAAATGTGGACATTCATGGATTTTATGTCAAAATATAGCTTAGGCATGATTGGAATTATTTATATATATAATTCCCCGAAATTATTGGAGTTGATCAAAATATAATGTGAAGACATGCTTGTTATTGGAATGAATATAATGAATGGACATGATTAGATTATTTCCCATCATAATTCACAAACACACTTGTATTTTTCACAAAATAAATGTTATATTCATGGTCTATTTTTTCATAACATAAATTCTCTACATAATTTTATTTTTATTCATAATATGATTTTTTCCATATATCTATGTTTGTTCTATAATTCTATAATAATTCATGATTCATTGGAATTACTGTTCAACTCATATATGCCTCCTATAATTCTCTATTTTCCTTGTCTATCATGTAACACTCTCATGGAATAGAATATGATTTCCATATAAGATTAAAAATATTCTTATCAAGAATTATGGTGAACTATTATTGTTTTATATTATTTTCAAAAATAGTTTTCTCCCATAAATTTTTTAATCATACTCTTATTAACATACCCTTGATGAAATATTAATGATTTTTTTTCATTATTCCTCATTTATGCTCACCCATTACTTATATTTCTACTCCAAGGGTAATGTAGATGAGTATATCATTTGATATGTCTAGAAATGAGAGTATTGTTTATTAATTATAGAGAAATTTAAAAATTTATAATAAAATAATTTACTTATATAGCCATTCCTCAAAGACACCAAGAGTTATATTTTTGGGATTGTGTGGCTTTTTATTAGATTTAATTTCTAGGTTTTGTAAATTTTGTAAAAAATATACATTAATCTATATTTTTATCATTTATAGTCTATACATATTTTTTATAGTACCTCATCTATAGTGAGTGTCTAAGGATTCTCACTTCTAACTTATTAAACAATACAATTTTATCAATTTTAAAAAAAATCGCTTAACCAATGGTAACATTTAGTTCATTTCTATATATCTCATAGCAGTTTAAGTTGTATGGAGTATTGTTTTTTAGAGATAAACATATAAGACTCATGAAAAATTATCTTATCTCTATAATAAAAATAATATATTTTCGTGTTTAAGAAACAAATCCTAGATTTTAGGTGGTCCAAAATGTTGGTGAACAAAAGTACAAACACATAGCTTAATCATTATCCCTTATTAAAGTGAATTGAAAATATTTGAAACTATTTATCAATGCGATTTTTTGGAACCAAAAAACATAAAACACAAGATATTTATAAAATTATAACATGTAGATTGAATGAAAGGGGGTTTTAAAGGGTTTATTATACATAAGAAAGTAGATAATTGTGTTTAACAAATTATGTCACAACTAATGTTATACATAGAATGATCTAAAATAATGTCCAAAACAATTCCCACTACACATTCTCCAAATAATCTACATATACTATTTTAAAATAATTTATTTTTAAATTTATTATACATAAATTAAGTTAAATTTTTATTTTAATGGAAAACATTTAACTCATCTCTAAAAACAAATTTCTTACAAAATATGGATTTTTACTTAAATTACTGAATTACAATTTAGTTTTATATCAAAATTGATGAATATTTCCAATTTATTTCAACTTTGTAAGATACTCCCAATTTGATAAAAATTAAGAGGTAGTGGACCACCACTTTTTACATTGAAAACAATCCTCAATTTTGTCAATAAACCCATAGATATAAAAATGGTTTTACATAGGTCCACACATCATCATAAAATTTAAAAAATTCAAATATATGTTTTCAAAATATTAATAATTATAGAATAATCCACCTTATTATTTGCATTACAAGTTCCATGACATCTTTACTAAACTATTCATACATATAAGTACCCGTGATTCATGTAACTATAGAAATTAATAAAAAATGAAAATTTTAGTAGAAATTACTATGTGGATAACACTAATCAAGCTATGTTGTATAGATAAGGAGAAAAAAAATGAAATTATTTTAGTATAAATAGAAAAATAATTCCATGTTATGTTCGAAATCAAAGAGTAGATCATCAATTTATACAAAATTGCATATGTGAGTGACTTTAATTTTCTAGATAGTGACTCATAAGTAACAGAATGAAATAGTTCTAACATTATTAGATAAAATTTATTTAAATAAAGAAAATAATATATATTAATTATATTATAAATATAATGAAAATGTATTAATGTTCCACTAGACTAAAAGATTCTAAAATACTTGAAATTTTCTTATCTTGATCGAGCATAAAATACACTGAATATTTCATTATTTCATAAAAAATATTTTCAATAATATCCTCACATGATCCTATAGTTTATACATACTACTTGTATATTTCCTTGTAACATGTGACTCTACAACAAATATGGTCAAAATTATTTTTATTGTGTTAGTATTCAATTTAAAACTATTTTATATCTTATTTATGAAAATAAAAATCATGGTAAACCAAAAACCCCTATGATGCATATTTTAGTGATCCCAAATTAGATTCTCTAGTAGTCCCTAAGATATTATTTTAACATAAATGGTGTGATCCGCGATACCAAGGTGTTTGCGATTACATATATGAGTTATAGGTTATAGTTTAGTAGTTCGTTACTCTATATAATAAGAAAAATAAGTTAAGTAATGTTTTTAATAATAATCATGTGTGACTTATGCATATTTCGAATATCATTAACAGTAATCACACTATAGGATTCCCATTTAGGTAAATTATTATATCTATATTACATAGGTCATTAATAATTAAAAAAAAATATCTCTATACATGAAACTCACACCATTTTCATCAATAAAGTTGAATTTCAGGAAACATTCAAGGAACCGAATGGATGGTTAGTCATCACATTTGTGCATACATTACCCCATAATGAAGAAGGGTTTATAATATCTAGTAATGCATAAATAAGAAATTGGTATGTGTTCTTATAAAAAATAACATTATTAAATCATATTCCTCATCAAAATTAAATAGTCATTATCAAAATTAACAGACTCTTGATTTAGAGATAGTAGTTTTAATTTATTCATTACAGATATTGAGGTAAAACCATTATGGGGAAATGTGTGATATATATACTGATATAAAAATTATGAAACATATAGTCACATTGAATGAGATAAAAGTGTGTTAAAGAATATTGTGTGAGCTAATACAGTGTTACGCCTACTCAATATGTTACAACCCTATGAAAGTGAACAAGGTGGCTGAATCATTAAGTCAAAAGAATTGTTCTTGGTTGTCCATGATGTGGACATAAAATTTTCTAATAGTTTTAATTATTCATTTGATGAATATAAGAATCATAAAGAAAGGGGAAGCTTTTTATCTTTCTTAATTGATGTTAATCCCTTTATCCAGGTGAAGATTAACGAGGCACACAAGGAAGAATTATAGTGGAAAAATAAGGTTTGATATGTTCTAGAGTTCAATTGTGATCAATATTGAATTAAAAGGTTCATAGATATTTTACGGTTTTCATGAATAATAGATTTGATGAAAGAGATATTATTTTAATCTTATATTTCATCATTGTATTTTCAACCTAGAAGTGTGATGATGTGTATAGACAAGAATTAATACTTTTGATCTACTGGATTGAAGTGGGATATTGTAGAATGTGTATCTCGGTTCATGGTATTTTTTTTTGAAGTATGAAATACAAAATTATGATGGGATGTTTTATCCATTATCCATACCATTATAGAAATGGGAGAACAATACTAAGTATTTTTTTCCTTGAATTACTAGTACATATAAAGGTTTTAATTCTATATGTGTGGTAGTTGATCACATTATTAATTCAGCATACATAATTGTTCTCCTATGATACATATATCAATTCATCATTTCAGGTAAAATATATATGAAGTATTAATGTTGCATGGAGTACAAAAATATTCTCTATCTCAGCATATACAATGTTTACCTCAATGTTCTAGTTATGTATTTAGGAAATTGTTGATATAGAATTGAGTCTCCACACTCTTTATCATGTTCATATGGATTGTCAGTCTGAAAGAAAAATTCAAAACAAAAGGATATGTTGAGTTATTTTTATCTAGATTTTAAATGATTTTGGGACCAAAAAATTACACTAGTATACTTTTATTATAAATATATCTTCCACTCAATCATTTAGATGGTTCCTTATGAAACCCAAAGTGGGAATAAATTTAGATCTCCATTGTTCTGGTATGATGTTGTAGAAAAAAATATATTGGGATCTATTATAGATGATGAAATGATAGATATGGTTAGAATCATTAAACTTCATATCACAGAATCACAATGTAAATAAGAAGGTTTAACTTATAATAAATAATTTGATCTAGAATTTGAATGTGGATTTATTCTTTTTCTATGAATATACCCCTAGAATATGGTTATGATAATCAAAAAGAAAATGAAACTAAGACCAATGTATATCTTTACCATTCATGTTCATCATAGTATTAGGCTAATAGATATCACTAAGACCTTCTTACAAGTTTCTATCATGTCCACAATATGTTCCTAGTATATCTTCTATGGATGTACATACTTGAACCGTCACAGGTATTGAACTCTGATATTTTACCACTGGAGAAGGATCGTTCTTATGAGGAATATCTATGTGAAATTATTGATCGTAAAAAGAAAATTATAAGAAACAACACTAATCACCTGGTTAGTGTTTTCTATAGAATAACCTATGATAGAAATCTATGTGATAATTTTAGGACATGATTTGGCATAAGTATCATTATTTATCAGTATGAGAATAATGAATTTCGATAGTGAAATTAATTTTATTTGAGGTATTACATAACACAAATAGTTTTTATGAGGTTTTTTTGAAAAAAATAATTATTCATAGATTTTTTTAATTTCACTCTTCACTATGTTATGTTTTCTTTATAGTCGACACTAATATAAAATTTTATACATGCGACACTAACATGTCTTTTGTTACACGCATCATTGAGATTATATGAAACATCATTTCATTATTATAATTATTTTAATGATATTTTTATAACCTGTACATTAAAATTAGTAATATGTATAATAATACAATATTTTTAAATATTATTTATTATGGGTTTATATAAATAAATCATATTGATAATAAATCATGTTAATTTTTTAAAATATTTTATATGTTTGAAAATATAAGTTTTTAAAATGACCTGCTTGTTGTGTCCTTATAATAAAAATAATGAAAATATTTTATACAATTTTTAAAATAAAATTAATAAGATAGTCATTATTTTTTAATTCACAGTTTAAAAATAATCATAGATTGAATATTTGGTAATTTCTTGAGAAGTACCATTTTTGGATGAACAGTTTTAAATACATAATCTTATTTCATGACTTTTTTTTCATCTAACTAATTTATATAGTAAAATTATATTTTTATTTAGTTTTAATGTTTCATTATGTTTTGTTGGAATCCATTAATTAAATTTAGTTTATTGGGACTAATTTCACATTGAAGACGAATATAAACACATTTCGACAATTTAAACATATTCACATAAAAAACCATTGTCACGACACAATAGTAGGATTAATTTTAATTTAACTTATTAAAATTATATGATTATAAATATGAAAAATGTACTCCATATTTTGAATCAGTGTTATTTATAATTTCTAGTAATTTCAAAAAAAAAATTGACCAAAATATTAGTGAAAATAATTAAAATTAATTACAGTGATTAAAAAAAAGATTACATAATTGTTAAACATTAATCATTAATGTTCAAAAAACAAAGAGACTTGTAAAAAATATTTTGAATGGATATATTTATTATAATGTACCACTTTTATATAATTCTAACAATTATTTTAGGAACATTAATCAAGGGATACCTCTCCAACATGTTTACCTTTCAATTTACAAGATAGTCACTCCTCTTCCACTATAAAATTCACCCACCAAATAACTTTTTTACAGATATTATGACCTTTTTCATCCTCCAAAACCATCTTTAATATACCCCCAAAACTCTAATTGTATCCCAGTAGATGAAATTTGTTATGAAATCCATCAATGATATCTATTTCGTGAAAACCTAGATAAGTTACCAAAAGAAGAGGTAACATCAAACCTCAAGCTCCTTGGTTTTATATTCATTCTCCACCCCATAAAAAATTAATATTCCCTGATTTTATAATAACATCAGAATCTTTAATATAAAAATATAATTTTCATTATAAGGATTTGACCTATAATTACACACACATCCATCTAATGGGTAATAAACTTGCCGTTATTGTGTACAACGATCTACCTCCCCACTAAATGATGTTTTTTCCTTTATAACCTATCATGGACAGGAATTGTAATTGGATCTATATTTTTATATCATATATATATATATGGTATTTATTATATATTAATGATTCTGAAATTATTATGAAAAACATACTTTCATGCTTTCCAATGTGTGGAAATATGATAACATTATTTGTGGATGTGTGGACTACCGCCTTATCAAAGCGAGGTGATTCATTCAATCATAAAGTTTAATTTATTATGGATGGATTTATAAAAAATATACAATATAAATTAAATAATAATTATTTTTTAATTAGGTTATATTAGTATACACATATATTTCACATTCTTTCTTTCTTTTAATACTATAATAAAACAGAATTATTATTCATGAATGCGTACAACCTACCGTCTCCCGGAAAAGTGTATTTAATTTAAATTTATGTATTTTAAAGATTAATATAAATAATTATATTCTGAAAATATATGATTTTTATATTATTTTTTAACATTTTAAAATAATTAGGTTAGAATCTGCATAAGATGATCTAGATTCATAACTCAAAACATTTACAAGAAAAGTAGATATTCCCCAAAGCATAAAATTTACATGGAATTATTAATACATGGGTTATATATAATTATAATAAAATAATATATTCTATACTATAATTAGGTTATATAAATATACACATATATTTCATTTTCATTCTTTCATTAAATATGGTAATAGAAAGGAAAAATTGTTCATGCGTATGTATGACCTACCGTCTCCCTGAAAGTGGTATTTAATTTATATTAATATATTTTAATGTTTTTTATAATTATTAATATACTGAATATATATGATATTTATATCATTTTGTAAATTTTGAAAATAATTGAGTCATAATCTATGTAATATGACCTAGAACAATATGTTAAAACATGTACAAAACTTAAAGAAGATATTAACAAAATAATAACATTAACATGGAAGTTTTAATAAATGGGTAATGTAACATTATAATAAAATAATTTATTATATTATACAGAAGAATAATATTTTTAAATAAATTTATAATAAACTTGTATTTATTATATCAGAGGTTTATATTTGTACGATAGTTGTCAATACATTGGGTATGAGATTTCTAGTCTCACTTTTGTTTCCCTGAGACATATTATTTATTAACCATTAATTAATTTTTGTGGTGTATATAATTCCCTTGAATGTATAACATGATTTTTTTAGATTTATGTGTATTTACATATCCATTTTATGATCACTCATTCATGGGGTTTTGCCTTTCAAAATTTAACAAATAAGTAAGATTGTTTTCTCTCAACATGAATTTTTTGACAAACAAGTTTTGTTATAAAACTATAATATATTATGAGGTATATATACATCCATATGAATTGTAATATAATGGAACTCCTTATTTTCATGATAATTTAAAATTCGTGAAATTTATTTTTATTAAATGTGGAGTATAATTCAATGTTCCCTATTGGTAAGATAATATTGATCTAATCTATTATTTGGTTGAGATTTTCTATAAATATGCATCCATTGATGAAATCCTATGATCCATATCTCATTAAATCTGAGGGATTTTTTTCTCGTTGGTTAATTCATTATATATATATGTATTGGTAAAAATATTCAACTCTTTAGTACATGAGATAATTAAGAAATATTTTTTAATAAAATTAGATGTCATTTCAATTTTCGGTCATAAATATGTATATTTTAAAAAATGTTTATGAAATATATTTTTAAAAAATAATTTTAACTAATATTTAAATCTCATCACACATTAAAAAATATTTTATAGATTTTAATCATTTATAACATCATTAATAAGTTTTGAAATCTATTTTCAATTGAAAAGGGTTTTAACATGTTTTAAAAATTCATAAATATGTTTTCAAATTAATATGTTTTCAAAAGGAATGATGTTTTAAAAGTATTTTTCTATGAATAAAGGAACTTTTAGAAAATAAATGGTTTCAAAAGGATATTTCAAAATTATTTTCTATCTATAATGACATTAGTTGGTTTTTCTAATGACATTCCGTTAAATGTTCTCAATGGGCCATCTATATTCCTAATTTGAATGGTATATGTTTTTTAGAATGATTCTTATAAATACCATTTATCCTTCATTTGTTATATTTTTGTGAAAAAATACCCTCTTTCATGGTTTATATTATTATGAATCAAAATTCCTTTTAGGGGTTCTTCATTGATGAAATGATTATGAAGAATGTATATTTTTTCTATAGGTTATGATATGATTACATGTTTATGATACCCATTTCATTTAATGGGTTATGCTATTATTTTTTATAGTGTTGTAGAACCGGTTTTTAGAATTTTATTATGATATAGGTGGGACATATATCATTCTTAAATGCATGGGGTAAAGAATTAGTTCCTATAAGAAAGTCATGTCTATAATGATGAGTGATCTCGATTCCCAAAAAGACATTCTCTAATGTGGTAGTCTTGGGAGTAAATTTTGTCTACTAGGATGGTCACAAGTGTTAACCATGACTACCAAGATGGTATGCGGTGTGAAGCCATACAACCAATTTTTTCTTGGTAGAGATACCATGGTTATGAAGAAAATAATTATATATTCATATGTGTCTTTATATTTCCATGTCTTTTTATTATGTTATGCTTTCATGGATTGTGATCCAAATCCACTTAAGAATGATTTATTATTATATTCACTATTTATTATTTGATTAAAATTTAATGATATTTTTTATGAAGGGTGTGATATTATAATGTTATGTTAACATTTCCAAACCATTATTCTCATTAATATGCTTACAAATATCATTTTTTCCCTTAATCAACATTTGATCTCCGCCCTTTTTGTTTTTCCATTATCTAGGTTATAAACATATGTATTTTTTAAGATATGTACAATATGGGTTATATTCATGAATAACCTAGTTGAAGATAATATATCCCATTTATTTGCCACATTTTATGTTTCCGTGTTTCCAACGACACGATACCAAGATAGTCTTTAGGCTTCTATTGTGTAATATATCTATATTCTGAAACAATGATAAATTGATAATATATGAAAATAGTGGATCTCTATAGAACAAATTTTTATTTCACTAGGACGGTGGAACTTTTGTGTCTAATAATTAGATATATTCATTGTAGACCAACATTGAGTAGTTAGAGACACCCCCAATATGGAGGGTAAATCTGGAGAAATAATTTCACAAAGGAGTAACAAAATGCTGGTGGAACTATAGTTTCAATCAATAAGACACGAGGCTCTGGATTAGAATGAATTATAGGTAAGGTTCTTCAAGATATTATTCCTTAAGATGATAATAGAGGTTGGATATCATAAGATCATCAATCTTTTAGTATGGATAAATTACTTTCATGGACTACAGATCTACTTTCACGAATATTTTAATTTTCTACCAAGTATTGTGTGTGGTGAATCCTTGAGAGTGAGTATAATCGAGAATGGTCTTTGGTACACCATATGAGTGTTTGTGACCATATTCAATTTATCTTCATTCATAGGGGAAACAAAATATTCAATGATAATTGAGGTAATTATGACATACTGGTCATATTTGAGCCCATTGATTATGCCATGTGACTATAGAGGATATGATTTCAATAATTGGAAGAGAGGTAGTGATGATTATCAGTGGGGATTTTGGGATATAGGATTGATAAAAACACCGAGTAGTGGTTTGTCAATGGTGTGATTCTAGTGCAAGTAGCCAAGGCATGTAAAGAAACAGTTTTATTGGGAACCAATTGATTGTTGAGATTGTGGCCTAGTTATACATCTCATGTGGTTCTGTAGGAATACACAAAATATTATTATAAGTTTGGGAATATTGATAATGTAGGGAAATGATATATAATCTATAGTGGTATGATGTTAAGGTAGATTCAATTCATCTGCATGCAGATATTGTGGCAGAGACAGTGGGACCGTGTATTAGGGTTAATGCCAATAGTCAGCATAGTTCAGTAGGGAGACCTGGACTTAGGGGTTCAGGATTCATGTGAAGTTCATATCATATTCATTCAAGGTGTATATTAGGTCAGTATCCATGTTATTTTATTAGTATTTCGTGGGTGAGAATGAGTATCATTTAATTTTTTCATGTCTCTTTTTGTAGTCATGTACGGTTTTGGGCAACGAGGTGCACATGATTTATTTTTGGTGTGACCATATAATTGTTAGTATATTGGAATCATCTCAAATATGTGATATATATATATATATATATTAGGTGTGACTTACTAGGATTACTAATGTGAATTTATGTGATGCCTGTTAAATGAGTTTTGTAGTAATATGAGAATTGATGATACAAATATTTTCTTAAGGTGTATTGGAATTTGGGAATTGATATGTTGCAATGATTTATTTGAGGTTCAAGGAACATTGAATTATTATAGGAATATTAGGAGATGCAAGGACTTATAGGTTCCTTGTGTCGGATTGAAAAAAGATATGAACTTGATGAGATGATGTACTTGATAGGTGTCATATGTGACATAGGATTGATGTGAGTACAGAATGAGGCGTATTAGTGATGTTGTGACACAAGAGGGCTTGGTTATATGTTTGATCAACGGAACATCATTTTATTTGGGTTTTGGGTTGTGTTTAAATGGTGTACATAACTCCTATGGTTTGGATAACCTTATTTAAGATGACCTATAAATTTATGATCTTCATACACCAGGGAGTTTTTTGTCGATATAGGTATGTTTCGAACCATATATATGTAATGATTTATTGATTTGGGATAATATAAATAAATATGAGGTGGAAATAATGTACATAGAATTCCAATATGTCAATTTTTGGGTAAATTCAATCATTACAGTTGGCAGCTTGAGAGACCATTTTTTATCCCATTATCCACATTCATGGATTTGTTTTGACCCAAGACCATTTCTTGGATGGGGTTTATGATTTGGTGTATTTTCCTAGGGTTTGGATAAATACCAAGGGAAATATGTATGGGATGGGATGTTCAAAACAACTACTGTATGTTTTTAATTTAGTGTAAAGAGTATAAACAGTGTGTAATTGGTTTATTGGGTGTGTCCAAAAGATTAATTACATACAAGGTTTTGGGTAATATGCCAAGGAATACTCAATGTGTATTAGTAACATGGTAGGTAAATATTACAAGACATCTAACACTTACACATCTATTAAGTTGTAAGAAATGTATTTTTAAATTGAAAGGGAGATCAAACCCCCTCATTTCTCAATGCACAGTGAAGGAATTTCCTAGGGGGTATGAAACACCTCTCCTTACCTCTCCAATTGTTCCTGATATCACCATAATATGAGAATCTATATTCAACCAGAAGGTAGATATAGATTCTTCATAGTAATACTTTCAAATTGGTAGAATCATTTCTTCTTTTCTCAATCCTTATTGTTTTCTAAAACCACGAAAATAATTTTCCCATCATTTTATGGTGTTCACATAAAATGAAATTTCAATTACAATCAACTTGTTTTAGAGGTAGAAATCGTAAAATGAGTGTCTACCAGAACAATTTAAGAAGTTCCCATCTCACTATTTTATTTTTATAATGATTTGTGGTGTGTTCTTGTTTGTGTCATTCGGTTTTGTGAGGGGTTCCTTATAAATCAAATGGTTTTATTTTAAATTATTTTATTTTATCATTGGAGATGCTAAATGAAATTGTTTCACTTGACTACAAATGTTATGATCCTATTGAGATGATTTATACCCTGGTAATTTTAGGTTGGGTGATAAATCATTTAAATTTATTTATTTATATTTCATGTGATGGATCCAATAAATCATGTTTGGGGCTGCCTGAGGATTTAGATGCTATCAACAACCAGGGAGATGTGATGTTGTTTGTCAAGTTATGAGAGGAGTAGATTGTATGATTCATTTTGATCGTAAGTTGGGTAAAACAATCATCATATTAAGGTGATGAGGTTGTCAGGTTACCGAAATGACCTGTGTGGTATTAAACAGAGATGACCATCAAATGAAAATGACATTCACATGGGAACAAGGTGTCAGGATGATGTGTATTAGGTACATTGTGGGTGATTTCCACCTACCCTGAATGGCTGAAAATCTATTTGGAGTCTTCTGAACACATATATGAATCACATGATGAGGTGGTGTGACCACTCTTGTGGGGATATGACTCTATCAGATGTGGAATATGATGTTGTTGACCATCAGTATGGTTGGAGGTTCTTGTCATAAAAAACACAAGGATTCTAATAGTGACAAATTATTGTGTGGAGACTGTCATTTGGGGGAGGAGGCTATCTGTGTTAGAGGCCATTGGGCTAAGATTACATGCGATGAAATATATATATTCTCATAGGGGTGTAGGTTGTTGAGATTATGATTATTATAATCACACCATAAACTGGATACTCGGGAAGCATGTAGACATTATTCATTTTTTATCAATTAAAGGTTTAGGATCCTTAGTGGGACTATAATGACAATATCTTCTCCTTAACGATGTATGGATTCAATTGGGACATGGAGGGTACTTCATCGTCAAGAGTTTAAGTTTTTTTCATTCTATTCTTTATTGGCATGTTTATATACATGTATTCATCATTATCCATGGTAAGACATTTCAACTTATTTTCATTTATGAACAGAATTTTATGATTTTTTAGCTTTTAATTTTGTCTGTGATTATAAATTCTACAAATGTTATATTTTGAGTTCTTTACTATCACCATTGTTTTCTAATTTTGTATATGTTATGGAGGGTTTCTGGTTTAGTATTATTATAGACATGGTTTTTGTTGTGTAATATTTATCTATATACCGTTGTAATTGTAATCAATAGAGGGTATAGTTTACCCCCTATAACAAGTTTTCACCATCAATCCATGTTTTTAGGATTTTGCGTATTGGGAGGAACAGTGAAGGAGTAGTGGTAAACAATCACAGAGCACTGTTCAGGTGGCTAAAATAGTTATGGTGCATAAACTTCCATTTAAAATAATCAAAGATGTTCCCAAAATATTGATATTATTCAAAAATAACATTACTAATATCATCAATTTATCAATATAAAATCTCATGGATAATTATATAATAAATAAAATGTTGAAAAAAATTTATAAGTCTTTTATCTTAATTAATCATAATCGCTCACTATCAAATAGAATCATAAACCTAAATTCAATGAATACATTTTAACCTATAAAAAATTAAAAATATTTCTCATTAAATAAAATTTCACTAATAAAAAATTTAAAACCAATGACTATATATACATTAAGTAATTATGAACACTCAATTAATATCTCCTAATGTCCCCTCATCAATCCTCAAAAGCCTATTTTTCCTGTAAAAATATTATCGTCCTGAAAATTTTTAACCAATGAATATAAATAAAAAATTATAAAAATTATAAAATTAATAATCGTAACCACTAATTAAAAATAAAATTATTCAACAATAATAGCTATAATTATCTATAGAATAAATAATCCATAATTATGCGATTGATAATAATGGTTTTACTATTATACATTTGTAGGATATTTTTTGTTTTTAGTTTCTATCATTTACTAAAAATTATATATTTCAAACCCATAAAATATATGTAGACAACTCTACTAAATATATTTATTTCATTAGAAAAAATATTATTTATGTTAAATTATTATTTCATTCAAAATTTATCCTCTTCTTTTATGAGGAATCCTTATTGGGGAATGTGAGACCACCCCGGAGTTCCTACTAATCCCTTTTGACTATTATTTTTTACAAAATCTGAATGATTAGAAAATATTCATAATGGATCTAAAAATACTATTGACAGATTGGTCAATTTTAAATTTAGGAAAACCCAAATTCAAATTCTCCTTTTCATAATAAAGTTCAACATATATAATCTTTCACATACCAAATAAATATTCATTGTTTCTTTTATATTTCATGAAATATCTCATTATTGATCATAATGTAAATTCTAAAATATTTATATATTATTAAAAAGACCGATTAATTATGGAATATTTTTATTGTAAAAGATACATTCCATTAAACATAAGACCAATTACATGACTCATGAAATCAAATTATTCCCCTTAAAACCCATTTCAATCACATCATACAGATACATTTTCAATTATTCTTTACATCAAACCATACATAAACACTAATAATAGAATCTAAAATCATGATAATTTCAATATATATTATGTGTAACCTATAACTGGTTTACTCCTACACATTACCAAATGCATAAGTGAAAAATTAATCTCACCTATCATCAGATCAGTATTAGTTTAACCTACAATTATTATAGAATTTCTGAAATCTATCTTGTGAAGAAAACACATATTTCATTAACATCAATAACCAATCCCATTTGAATTGGTATTCAATTCAATATGTAATAACACAATATGTCATCCAATTATGGTGAAAAAATGTTTCCAATACCATATAAAAACTATTAAAAAATTACATAATATTGAGTAATATTTATCTTGAAAAATAACCATGAAAACATCAAGTGGAATGTTGAACGTGATTAGTAGCTATGATAGATGTAAATAAAAATCAATCCCTATATGATAGAATAAACGTTTTGTTTTTGTAATTTGGTAAAAAGTCAAAAATATACCATTTATTAAATGATGAAAATATTCAAATTAAATATTTTATATATAAATAATATGAGTAAAATATATTTATGAAACCATTTATGAATAATAAAAATATATTTTCTCATTTAAAATAACATCAATATAGATAAAAACGACTTCTATAGAAATCATTAAAACAATTTGTCTACATAATGTTGTGTACATCGAGTCCGAATCAACAAGTATGTAAATTATACGCAATATCATAAAATTATATTAATTATATACATTATGAAGAAATAATTTCTATTTCTTTAACATATTATTATTCCTTTTAATTCATTTAAAACCATCAATTACATATTTATTAAATCAGTTATGTTTATGTCTAGCGTTTAGATGAAGACTAATTCATAATACCAAAAAAAAATTTATAGGTAGATGAGGTTGAAAGGGTTTATTTTAAAATCATAAATACAACATATAAAAAGTCATATTTATTCAAATTTCATATATTAAATACTATATTATTATCACCCATGAATACAATAAATGAAAAAAACCATAAGACTTCATCGAGAAGGTAGTACACACATATACAAAAGCCACGTTATCATTTTAAACAAAATTGAAGGATATGAAAGGATGTAAAAATCCATCAGTAAAAAATCACATTCATTACATGAATATAACATATTTTCATTAAATCCATCATAATAAAAATTCTTTCTATGCGGTGTTGTAAAATAAAACAAATCTCATCATGGAGGATATAGCCCACACATACACATGAGCAGTGTTTTCATATTCCATAGGGTGGAAAATGATATGGAAAAATATTTTTCCATATATATAATAACATTTTAGTATATCTAAGATACTTATGTTATTATATATAATGGTTAAGATATAATTGAATGAGTTAGAATAAGTATTAAAATGAAATAACTCATTAAGAGTTATACAACCTCTTTAAAAATCCATCTTTTGAATTATCATTAATCCTTATTTGGAGTATATTAGTAGAATAAAAAAATATATAGGATTTTTAGAGGAAATCTAAGAAGGAATATACCCTTTACTATTTCAAATTAAATTTCACATGATGTACTAGGATGAAATTAGAGTTTCCTCCTCTATAAAAAGTGATATAGGAGGCGTACTTGTTTTTATTATAAATTCCAAAATAATGTAAGGTAAAATTCATGGAAAACATGCTCAAAATTGAATCCATTTTTATGGTTTTACAATATAGTGTCGAAATAGATTCAACTAATAAGATTTAAAAAATTATTTCAGTAATTTTAACACTTATTATTTTATATTAACACACCGTTAACACTTTTTAACTGTAACAATTGTAAAAAAATTCAATCACTATGTTTTAGGAAAGTAATTTTAGAAATTCCAAGTGGAATATACTTGAATAATTCGTTAAATGGTAAAATATTCTCTATAATTGATTTCATAAAATATTATTATGAGTTTAAAATGATTTAAGTGTTATTTTTTAACATAAAATATTAGATTAAGTCATTTTAAGGACTATTAATTTTTTAATCATAAAATGCATCTAGATAATAATATTATTAGAATTTGACCACATAAATAATTTTTATTCCATAATTTATTATTTGACATACTGTATGATGATACTTATCTTTATCAATGATTCTTAAGTCCCTGTATCTGAATATTGACATACTATAGCACATGACTATCTTGTGAAACTGATTCATATTACTTCTTCTTCTAGATATACTCTATGATAACTCAATCTCAGGAAATACAATTTTTTTGAAAAAATGTGCAGTTTATTTTTTGTGAATTTTAGTCTATTGACGTAACCATATCCTTTTACTTCATTCAAAAATAATATTTATCAAAACATTCATCTTCTTGTATTAGCTCATTGATGGATTAAAATTTCAATTTTGTGCAGCCTTAGAACTCGATCATTGTAACTCAAAGATTCGCAAATGTATAAAATAATTGTGTAGAAATTTTCATTTCCTTGCTTTATAAATCACAAAGAAATAGTTTCTACATAACATAAATAATCTTCACATACAACACTACCTGAATGGTACATTTGAACATATTTTTTCATTGTGTAGGTAAAATACAATGTCTATTCAATCCACATAAATGAGTCTCAATGTCTGACTCATATATAATATTCATAATTGGATTTCTTTTTGAATATTAGTTTGTAAGAATTTCAGTTCACCAAAATGTAATGTGGAATAATCATGCGGGCTTATATATCTACACAAATACTCATAAAAATTTCATAAATGGATAAAAATTACTTCTATCTTATTCACATAACAATATTCTTTGTATAAAAAATGTTTTTAAAAAACAACCCTTCTTAATGGCTCACATTATTCATCGAAATATAGATTAATGAAAAACCAAACAAACTTTTGTGATCGCGTATGTAGAGATTGAATCATGGAACCCAATTTTCTAATACAGAACATGTGATATTATATGTTTATCTCTCAATAAAGCATTGGATAAGTGATTAAACCATTTTGTGATTTATCCCCTCCTGAGTATTTATAATCAACTACACAAAATTCCATTCCTATAAAAAACATAGATAGTCACCAATTTCATCAGGTCATGTGCTTATATCTCAATTATTGCTATACTAGATAACATCATAATAGATAAAATAATGTGTTCATCATCTCTATTTTTTAATTTATCATTTTTTATCAATAATACTATGTTTCAGGTGATTTCAACCATTATCAGATATTTAGGATGATAATAACAAGATTAAAAGCCTCAACTTGATGTTTTTATGGTTTTTAATGTATCCTCGATGAATGATAAATACTCAGTAGAGTTTGTGGTTGAGAGGAACTCTATGATCAGATCAATCAAACCTGATTGAACAAGTCAACTACATATTTTTCATTCTAAATTTTTTAAAGTTGATGAATAGAACACTACTTTAGGGATCCCACATCAAAATCACGTTTAAATTCCCTTTTCATTATATTATAAGGCGTGTAGACACTAGAACATAATTGTTTACTGGTCTGATCCCATGTTCACCGGTACCACCCTGTTACTATACTCTCATCCACTACCATTCCTCCCTACTCTATAGCTGCACACTACTACCCTACACCTCTTCATCCACCATTCATGTTTCTCATTTCCCTACTAGATGACATGGCTTAGGTTGATCCTAGTGCCCAACTTATTAGTGGTGCACCAGGATCACTTATCTTGTGGGATGGATGTGAAATATTTCTAATAGAGGATATAATGATGAATTTTCCATTACAAGCCACCCAAAATAATTCAACACTAAAATTCAATCAATTTAGAAAATGTTCAACCGAAAAATAATGAAAACAATTCTTCTAATGTATGGCCTACTCAACAATTGTCACATTTATGGTTTAATAGAAAATAGAGTATCAATAACATCACTGTTTCATCATTATCCCCCTTTTTATTTTTTTAACGTCCACAATTACCATCGGAAGACATGAAATCCAAGAAAACATATGACACAAAATTATATATCTCAATTTTGACCTAGATACTCTCCCCCACAAACACTCCACTTATTCACCCTTATTTCAATAACCACAGCTCTAAAATCACAGAAGATAAGAATATAATTATGTATTCACTTCCCTAATGACATTAGAGTCCAAACCATAATGGGGTCATCCCCAACACTCTCTAAGTGAGAGGGGAAGGATGAACATTGAGTTTCATCGAATGTTCCTCAAATATTTCTCATATAATAGATTTTGTGAATATATCATCAATTTGTTCTTCTATTGAACTGTACTCCAACATCGAATCTCCATTAAGAAATATATACATCATTAAATGATATTTAATATCAATATATTTTGATCTAGAGTGTTTCAATTATTTTTTAGAGAGTTAAATGGCACTCAGATAATGATAGGAAATATTCAATATAAATTCAACATTCACATTTAATATTCAATCTATAAATCGAACCATACAATTTCAGTGAATGAATTATTAGGAGCAATATACATAAATTTAGAAATTATTAAATTCATATAGTTCTATATTTTTAATATTACAACTTAAAAATCTCTCCTACCAAAAGAAATTTCCTCTTGATGTTGATTTATGATCTTGGAAATCTCTAGCCCAGTCAACATTAGTGAATCATTGTAATTTAAAATTTCCAATTCTCTTATACATGAAACCATAATTTTACATTCCCTTGATATAGCTAATAATTATTTTAGCATCCATCATGTGTTATTCATTCAGATCACATTTATATTTAGGAGACAATGTTAGTACACATAAAATACCTAGTCCTAATATCCTATGATATAGCAAGCCAACAATTAATTGTTTAGAATCTTTATGATTAAAATTATACCCTGGTCTTCTTTACTGATAATTTACCAATTTTTTATAGTTGGGGATACATACATTGAATATTAATACCAATTTTAATCAAAAATACTTGTAATATTTTTTTTGTGAAAGAAATATGTAGCCTTTCATTTGAATAACTTGTAGTCCAAAAATAAAAATACTCTCTATGAGCATTGAAATTTTAAATAATAGATATATTTCATTAAAAAATTTCACATAAATATTCTTTGTCACCTATAAAAATTATGTTATCAATATACAAAATAATAATAACTCTACCTATTTTCAAGTCCTTCACATATATTTTTCTATCATCATTCCTTTGTAATATTATTATTACACTAAATCTATCTAGTTTTGAATAAAATGATCAATGATCCCTTTCTAGCCAATTCAAGGATTTACATAGCTTAAAAACATTAGTTTCATCTACATCAAGATTATATCTGTTATATTTCTTAATAAAAACTTCATCTTCACAGTATTTATTCATGAATGTAGACTTCACATATATATGATAAAAATTATATTTTTTGTGAAATACAATTGTAAAAAACATTAAAATACCCTCCTATCCTTCCAAGGGTTAATTTTTCAACAATTCTATATATCTTCCACTAGTAAAAAACACATACTGATAAATTTTGATTTATTTCTTGATATTTCATCTATCTCATTTAGTCTATTAAAAGAAACCCATTTGGATACTATAACATTATTTGATTTAGGTCTAGGAACAATATCCAAATTGTTATTTTCCTCCATAATAGTTTTCACTTCGTTCATAGAACAGATCCACTCATAATATCTAATGGCTTATCCAACTTAAATATGTTCTATTTTAGAAATATGTGTTTTTTAATTTTCAATTATTAATCTTCTTCAGGATTTTACCGAAGAATCTTGAATTCCAATGATATATTCAGAAAAAAATCTATTTCAATATCTGATGTGTTTTCTGTTCAACATTATAAATTGCATCCTCATCACTGGTTTGATATCTTTAGACATTCATATTATCTACTTCATGTATTGTATTTCATCTTCTATATCCATTAAAAATCCATGTTTTATCAATGCCAATTTTTTAAAAATATGATACATTTTATGAGTATTAGATGAATTAATTTCTAAAAATAATTCCAACACAAAAAGTTACCAATTTGTTAAATTTTTTACTCCAACATATATATCCTCTTCCAATAAAAATATATCCCAAAACAATCACTTCTTCTACATTCTCCTCTAAATATTCCAGATTTTCATTCTTGATTTTTAAGAACCATGGACGACCAAACACATCAAAATTATTTAAATTTGGATTAATTTTTAACCATATATCATATGAATTCATGTTTGTTTTTTGTATCCATAAACATATGTTCCTTATATGAAACACTATTCAAACATAATCACTCTATTAGATGTTTGAATTCATCTATTAAGCTAACATTGTTCATCCCATTTTAACCAGAATTATGTTCTTTCTCTCTATTAATCAATTTTTTTTAGTATATAGAGTACTCTATTGATGCCAAATTCCATTGTTTTCAAGGTATACATCGAAATAATTTCATGTGAACTCCCCACCATTATCTTTTAATTATTTCTTGATAAAACCCCCCCTAGAATTTAATATTCTTTGCTTCTGAAAAACATAAACATTTCAATTGCTTCTTAGTTATACTTAATTAACATTCCATTCATCATCTGGGTGAAATAATCAATTAATTTTATAAAATAGAGTTCAAAACTAGAAAAATTATGACTCATAGGTCCACAAAGTTCATAATGAATAAGCTCATGTTGTCAAACAGACTGAATATCTACTCTTCAATGAATAACCTTGGAAATATTCCCCTTTGGAAAGGTTTCCTAGTTTGGTTCAATTTTACTATATAAATGTGGAATATCTATTACCAAATTATTCATTGATAATTTACAATTTCTTTTACCATGGTGGAAGACCATTATATTCAAAAACATTGGTTTCATATTTCACACACAAATAAGAAGAATTTTTTGGATCGCAAATTTGGAATATATTACCATTTATTCATTCACTATTATTTATAACAATTCTATAATTTTATTTATTGATGATGAATGATTTCATATTGAAAAAACATCATTTTTTTCAAATCATTGAATCACAATCAAAAGATTTTATTTAGGAACCATAGAAGATAGGACATTATTGTATTTTAATTTATGGGCTTCAATCTCAATAATACCAACACATTTTATTAAATGATCATTAATTCCCAAAAGTAACATTTTATCCAAAGTGGTACGCAATATTCATTTGTATTTTTATATCACCATTCATGTGAGATGAACCACAACTATCAAGATTCCATTTTTGTCTATTTTTCAATCCATCAAAGAAACATTATTAATAAGATGTTTTTCCCATCATGTTTTTCTGAATATTCATACCCTTTTTATTATTGGTATTCTATGATGGAAGAATATAAATAAATTCATCATAATAATAACCTTATATATTTCCTTTGAAATAATTTTATTCTAAATTGTAAGCTAAATTTTGAATGGATAGCTTTGAGGTTTTCTTCATGGTTATGTTTTCCATGACTTATCTCATCTTTATCATTCAAAATTTTCTCTCACTTTACTCATACCTTATCTAAGGAAGTGACTTATTATAACAAAATGACTAGGAATTGTGAAAAAAAATTCAACAATAATAGGAATACTAATTAAATTTGTATCTACATTGTTTTTGAGGTTTCTATTCATGATACTCTTGTTGTTTTACCCGCACATACTCTACTACTGCCTATCATGATGTGATATCTTTCCCAAATGTTTTCACATCGTTATTTTTCAAAGGTAATTTTTTTTCTTTCTTAGTGGTATCCTATATTCTCCCATTATTGTCAATATAACCTACATTTTTAGAAATTACATATTCACCTTTAGTTTTTGCATATGTTGATGTAACCTCATTATTTTATATTTTTTTAATATTCCTGAGGTTATTAATCATCAATATATTTATCATATTTATAATTCTCATAGATTATCATTAGATAATTTTTAGCCACATGATAGTGTGATCAGATCATATCCAATTCGATATCAATTAAATTTAGTTTCTCAAAAAGGAAATTTACATGTTTTCCTTTCTCATCCACATTAAGCATTGTATTCATTTTCTCCTAATAGAAAGAATCATATATTTTAGTCACATTCTTCAATACTATTATTTCATTTTTTGAGTTTTTTATTTTTCATTATATAGGCACTATATTCATTTTTTATAAATATTACATGTAAGAAACATCATTATCTTATAATCTACCAATTTATGTTTTATCAGACTTTCCAGTTTGATCCCTGAGATTTCTAAATTTATATGAAACATCTTCTTTAAAGTGACTACTAGAGGAAAATATCTTTCAATATTTTTAACTCAAGAAGCTTCTTCTTCTACATTATTGAAAATTTTCTTGTTCTCATCTACTTTAGTAGTATCATTTTAAAATTTTCAGTTTTTATTTTTCAGAGGTCTTTATTCTTGATCGTCAATGTCTTATTCAAAATTATTATTCTTTGGAAAAATATATTCAAAGTATACAATTCCTTCACAATTTAATCATTTTAGTGGAGTCTATCTTTTTTACGTACCATTTACCTTTCACATGTCTCTTGAGTTAAGAGACATGATTTTATTTCAATCTTCACCCTTCACATATTCATAATAATATTCACTTGAGTATTCATTATCTTGTTCTTTAAGCTTTAGTCAGCTAATGGACTTGAATTACCTTTATTTATAAGATTTCATCATGAATACTGGAGACATTAATATCAGCATGAATGTCTTTAAAGGATTCATTTTTATTAATTTTTTGTTAACATGCATTTTCTGGGTTGAAGAGGAAACCATACATGGCCAATACGCTTATTGATATTATAGGACCTGATGGTAATAAAGGAATTCATAACAGACTATGAGTAGTTGAAACTTATCCTCCACAACATTTTCATCATGATCATAGATATTATCCTTCAGATGGCTATTTGGAATAAGTCCATTATAGATATGGATGGTACCAATGGATATTTTCATTCCCTATCATTATTTCAATCCACAATCTCTACTCTGGTTAGAGTGCACGATCTGAATCATCATCTAGTGCCTTTTATTTTTAGTCTTTCTAGTTTCTTCTGCACATCATATGGCCTAATGACATTCTGGTACCCTGAAGGACTTCATATGGCCTGAAGGCCTTGAGGTGGCCCGAATGGCTAAATAATCGAAGGTCTTGGGTGGACCAAGAGGCCTTGAAGGACAGGAGGGCCAAACAGGTTGCCCAAAGACCCAAATGGATTAATAGATGTTAATACTACATTATCAAATATTACCTTCTATAGTACCTACTATAGTATCTACTACAGTAACTCAAAAATATTCTCATATATTTATTTACAACCATTGAGTACTCAATAATTTATACAACCACAATTATATGGATAACTACTTCTTTAACTCTAGTAGAATAATAATCCATTGTATCATATATTATCATTAGGGTATCTTCAAATTTACCCCTCTATATTTTCAAGTTGTTTTCTTTGATATTGAATATCCATTCATAAGGGTTTTCATTATTTTCCTTCATATCCTTAGTTATTTTATGTCCCACCACCATTGTAAAAAAATTATAGTTTAAGATGATAAAATATCATTTTTAGATTTTCCACAAACATCCATATTTATTTTCTCACCATATGTCATTTTAAATCATTATCATGAGTTTGAAATCCAATAGTATGTTATTCAAAAACCTTGAATTATTATGAATAAAATAAAGGATGCATTCGATTTTTTCATCCAATAAATTTCATTCCATAAAAAATTTGAAATACCCTACTATTTACTGAATTCAAATTCTCCATCAGCACTTTAAAAATGATTCTCTAGAGATAGTTCGCTCTGATACAAATTAAAGTATCTGGGAAATATTTATAACAATGAGAGGAGGGGTAGCTTTGTGGTACTACATTTTTATAATTTTATTTATTGGAAATAATCCTTTAATGACTTTTTCATGTATAACTTCAATGACAGAACATATTTTTATAAGGTCATCCCCCAAGAGGGGTGACTACAAACTTCCTATGGTAAGGTTGATCCAAGACATAGATTCTACAGTAAACAATCAATCACAAATTATATGTGGGTTGGTCAGGTATCAGCCTAAAACCATGAAGGGTTTTTATTAACCATTTCATAATACAATATCTCAGAAAAAATTATTTCACTAGTTCACACCAGTTTATACACAAAACACAAACCCAATGAAAAATATTTCATGATGCTCCTATAACACAAGATTAATATTTTTCATTTATCCTCAACTAAATGGTGATATAATAATTTCTCGCTGATTCATGTTTCATATTAACTAAATATTTGTATAAAACAACCCAAAACTATCTACTGAATCTTATTAATACTACTACTTCATAATATACACTTTTCAAACTCAAACTCTTGTAATGTACATATTTTTCGAACAAACAATTCGAAACTTTTTCTTTGGGAATTTAAATCCCTTGAAGTCACTATATTCCATTACATATTGCATAAATACATTTTTTCATAGATTTTATCATTGAGTATCATATCAATCATGGTTAAGAATTTCACTTCTTTGCATCCTTAAATCTCAAACACTATATGAACAATATTCATGCATGTATCTCATAACTATGTAGACACTATCATTTCCTTCCTTCACCCCACTCAACAAACATAGGTTCTTCTTGGTGTAAATCATCTACACATAAGGATACCAATGAATTGTACATGAAAACCTCTATCTTCTACCCATATGTATAATATTTCACATGTTCACTTCACATAATCCATAAAAAAGTGTGGGTCATATATCTTTAACAAAACTGGATTAGTTCTCAAAATTTTTTTTGATAAAATATTAGTTCTTATGAATTTTTAAAGGAATATTTATATATGAACATAAAAATACATTACTGCTCTTTATATTCTCATAAATGGATACATGTTTCATTCATCGTATTTTCATAACAATAGTGTGGGTATCAAAATTGGTTTTCAAAAACTATCCTTCTTTAGGGGTTCACCTTATTCATCTCAAAACAGAGTAATGGACACTCAAAAAACATCATGAGATCCTATATGTTGAAATATAATGTAAGGAAAATTCCATTAAAATAAAAAACATGTTATTTTCTCTTTTTAATCTCTCAATGAGTCTTCAAATGAGACACAATACACAATTTTCAAATGATTCATTTTTTTGTATTTAAAGAGTACTATACACTAACAAATTTGTATGAAAAACATTGAGATTTAAAAAATTTCTCCAACTCATGTCCTTATTGCATAATTAATATATTTTTGAGATAACACTATTATAGATAATTATGACTGAGATCAGATCTTTAGGATGATCAAACAAAGATCAAAAATATTTTATTTATCTTATGTTGATGTTTCAATGGAGCTTTAATGAATTCTAGGTACTCGAGTGAGGTAATGGATAAATAAAAACTCATCTATTATATCATATGACCATGATTGAACGAATTAACAGTGCTAGTTTTATCCGAGTTTTAAAAAGAGGATAAAAATTACACAATGTTTGCGATCCATCATAAATTATACCTTTAAAAGTTATATACACAATAATAAAATTTTTCTGGACACCAGACCATAATTGGTTATTGGTCTATTCCCATGTTCACTAGAACCACCAAGTGAAAGTGCTCTCGTCCACTGCCAGGCATCCACACACGGTTGATCCATGCTTACCCCTTTATGTTCGGGAGAGCCATGTATGTCTCTCAATATCCTTTTGTCCATCTTGTATAGGTTTGATCATATTTCTCACCATAGCAGTGGTTCACCTAGATCCCTTATCTAGTTGGATAGATGTTAAATATTTTTAACTGAGGAAAACATAATATTTATTCCATTCCAAGACACCCAAAAATACTTCACAACCCAAATTCAATTTGTGTATACAATGTGTTATCGTATCATTACCAAAACAGGTATTCAAAATAAATTTGAGCTCAAAAATTAACATTTATAAGGATTAAAACAAACAATATATCACTAAATACTTTACAGGTTCATCAGTTGTAAATAAATTAATCTGTTGAAATAAAATTGTGATTTTTCATAAATCCACATTTTTCATTACTGCCTAAAAAATAAATCATTTATGGAAAAAATAAAAAATTAATTTTTACATTATAAATTAATAATGTATATTAATTTTTAAAAATAAAATTTTGAAAACATTATATGTTTTTTTATAATATCCATAAATAGAATGAAATAACATCCATTTTTTATGAAACAATATTTTTTATCATAAATTATCTTATTTTGATTCTTGCATAAAAAATAAATGAATGCTTACAATTTATATTGTGTTTGTAATATACTTGTTTAATTAAAATAATTTATAAATAAAGATAAATACATTCTATTAAGATAAAAATTCTTGGGGTAGATAAAATCAATTTTATAAAAAAATGCATTTTACACAAAAATGATGTAATAATTTTTTCCATCCAATTTATAATCAATAAATAATTTACTATTCATTTTTTAAGTAAATCATATATATATTTGTAAATGTGGTTATTTTTATTTATACCAACCATAAAAATAGACATGAAATCATGGTCATATTTATAAAAGATTATACGATAGTTTATTTAATCCTTTGGTTTCATAAACCACGTGTGAGATGATATATTATTTAAAGAAAATAAATTCTAAAATCCAATGCTTTACAATATGAACAAACAATATATAGAAAAAACCATATGAAATTCATCTGTAAATAATAATGTTCTTCTTAGAATCTCCAAAATAATAAATAACCCCATATTTAAATAAAATCAATCTCTCTTCTATATTATGCATTAAAATTATCTAACTCAAATTTAATTAACCTTACATGAAACCATAATCACATAGTTAACTGCACGTATTATTATATGGATTATTGATTAATTTTACTTCAAGACAATACATTAAATGGATTTATAAACCTAATTAATTGGTATCATTTATATTTATATAAATAAACATTTATTTTTATTTAGATTTCATAAAAAGTATTTTAATTCAATAAATAAGTACAATTTTATATTGTTGGATCATATTAATTTGGTGAAATGAATTATAGAATTAAATATTAAATAATTATAATAATTCATATAGTTCAATGAAATAATTAGAGAGGATTACTAAAATTAAAAGCCTTGTGACATTTAATAAGTGTAATAATCATTCCAATGAAAACACCTGCTAAGAAATTAATCATAATACATTATATTTTATTGATAATTATATGTTCCCATGGATTATCATGTGTATTTCATTAAGGATATATAAAATCAATGAATGTGGGTAACCAAATACCAATATATGAATTGAGTTATACTTAACCGGTAATCCTAATGAGAAAAGATACTTGATGGATACAATTTTTTTTCCTGTATTACATATTTGAGTAAATGGATACCGACTCAATTATCATATATATATATATATATATATATATGATATGATTGGATGAATGGAATTTCAAAATAACCATACTATGACAGGAACATTAAATTAGACTCAATATATAGTGAAATGTAGATCATGGTCCACTTATTGATATAGTGAAATATGAAAGTATTTTTCACTTTTTTGGGAGAACATCAAAAGAAAATTATTATTAAACAATTTCAATTAATTTTATTAATTTAATAATATAATAAAATATGGTAAAAATATCATCATCATCAAAGTCATCAAAATTGATTTTGTGGTTAATAATATGATAAGAAATCACAATTATAAAATAATTCAAGGATTATTCAAAAAATATATGAATTATTTATATATAAAAAATGCTAATATTTCTTTTAGAAACCCTCTAATGAGAATCTTAATGGATTTGTTGTTTAATTATAAAATGTAGAAACCTATAAGAATTAAAAAAGCATTCAATTGAGGTTTTGAATTCGTTAGCATCATGATGATCCTGAAACATTAGCCACTATACATGTACTATATACGATTGAGTATGATAATGATTTTGTGAGATTAAGTTATTACATTATGCCTTGATATTTCTATAGTATTTATTTAGTAATTAAATATTAATGGTTTTGATAAAATGAATTAGTCTTATGAATGATTATTAGATGTAATTAATTTTTACATCAAAACCAAGTAATACATGGGAAATAAAAAAAAGACATTATGTTGATAGGTAGTAAGGATAAAAATTTAAAAAATAAAATAGGATTGGATTATCTTATTGATAGACATGTAAATTGAATCTAAACGTTGTTTACAAGAAAGATGGTTAATGTTTCAATTGAATTTGTATATGGATCCATGAATCTCTGTTTTGACATAATATTGATGGAATAAAATTGTTCTGATTAGAGAAAATGGATAATATATCATCAATGAATGGTTAATTAGAAGGTGTAAATATTGATATATATTCATTCAATCATAAAAAACAACACTTAAATGGGGTTTCAGTAAAAATAATTTCTATTATGGAAATTTGGACTTGGTAAATATTACCTTGATTTTCCAGTTACCCCATTTGGATTGATTCTAAATCCTTCTGTAGTGGGCCTTTTAAAAATAACCAATCCTTAGGAACATGGATATTGATGTTCAGTAACATCCTTTTGACTATATTTTTAATATTATAGAGTTTTTAAAGTGAATAGAAAGAGGTGGAGGAGTGGTGGTTTTATAGGAATGGGAAATGGGTATCATTGAAATAAATGTTGATTATTATATTATTTTTTGATTAGGACTATGGATAGTTTTAAATATTTTAACTATTATGGTTATTTGTGAAGAAATAATTATATTATTAATATTTAAACCTAATAAAACACAAATTAAATAATGGAAATATTATATTCAATGTATATAATAAAATAATTTTTTATTAAAAAATTTAATTTGGATTTTAAAATATAATTATTTTTTGGAAATTTAGTATATATTTTTAAATCCATTATTTAATTAATTAAATACATTAGATTTCATCATTTTTTAGTAAAATTTTCATTCATATTCATTTCATGATGATATCATAAAACTAATTATATACATATAAACTGTATTTTTCACCATTCACCTAAAAATATGTTGTTTTTGAAAAATAAAAATTATTAAAACTTATATAATTACAACAGAATGATTCAGAAATTGAATTTTATTTTTTAAAATTTATAATTTATATAAATAATAATTTAATATTTATATAAAATTATATAATACCTAAGAAATTTTCTTCTCCTAAATAAATAATTCTTCTCTTGATTTGATTTATTACGTTATCCAATATCATTTTTTATTTATTAATATATAAAAAATTAAATTTATTATATATTATAAAATTAATATTATAAATTAATACAATTTGGTATTTTTAATAAATGGTAAAAATTAATGTCTTACTAAAAAAATTAAAACATACATTTAATGTTGTACTCTTATAAAAACATCATGTCATATTATTTTAAACAAATTACGATATTATAATATTTATATTTAATTTTTATTCGTGTTTAGTAAAAATTATTTTGAATTTTTTTACTCCCAATTAGTGGTCTAATAATTTAATGTGAAAGTTTTATTCCAACCATCATATCTTTATTATACATCGTAAAAATATAAATTTTCCGTAATTCATCATTCTTTAATTTTTCTATTATGGGTGTGTATATATTATTTAAAAAAAATTAATAATATTTCTATATTTTAATTCTCTACAATTTATTTCTTGTCTATGATATTTATATCATACCATAAATCTATTCGTTTTATAATTTATTTAATGTAATTTTTTTATATTATCCTATTGTATTATTTTTAATTTTATTGAGTGTAGTTCTCAATTGTATAAAATGTTTATGATGAAGAAAACAAGTATTGTATCTTCTATTTAAATATAGTCTTCCATTATAAATGAATTAATATTTTTGGAGGCACTTATATTTAATAAAGTGAAGTAATGAAGTGATAATTTTTTATAAATTTAATGTTGATATACTCCTAAAAATACAAAATAAAAATATCATATGAAAATATTATGACAAAAATAAATTAATATTCTTGGATGGTATATAAACACCAATTAATTAAATAAAATCCTAAAAATTATAATTTATTCAAAATAATGAATAAAAGGTTAAAGTATCATTAAAATAAGCACAATTCCATGTATGAGTTATATTTGGAAAAAATAATTTGTCTCATTGTTAAAACTATAAAACACATCATTTATAATAAAATATGAATATATTGAAGTTTTACTTAGTCTCCTACATTTTATTGTTTGAATTACGATTCAGTAGTATGAATCATGATTCTTTTTTAGGTGTTCCTTTTATTGTTTCATTTCTATGATCTACTTTATAAATCATTTTAAAAAAGTGGTTAGTTAGAGTAATGTTTAGATATAATAAAATTTTATTAATAAATATTATAAAAGTAAAAAAATTCAATCCTGTGATTATGTAACGTATGAAACCATTAGATTATTTGTCTAACTATTAATTCAAAATAGGTTAATTTATTTATCACACCTAAAATAAGATCTTATATGCCCTCTTTATAGATCATGAAATTGTTTCTTGAAATAAAATTCATTCATTATACATTGATGGTCAATTAAACGAAGTTAACCACTTGTATAAAAGTCGATATTGTAACTGATTATCATTAATGAGATCTAATATGAAAAATAAAATATATTTTTTATGGAAATAATATTTACATTCGTTATTTTAATATAAAATTTATTTCAAAATGATTGAAGGTGTGATTCAATGTTATTATAAAAAAGACAGAATATAAAATTTCTTATAGATAAATAGTCTAATAATGTATTTGGTAACATTCAAACTATAATTACTGTATCATTTCTATCATTATATGGTGGTCCAATAACAAACTGCTAAAACAATTACGTCCTTAATGAATGACTTTTTTCACTCATTACCCCCATTGTTCTTTAAGTGATTGATGTTTGGGAATTTTAATTTATTTTATTAAGGTGATTATGGAAGAATTAGAATGTTTTTGTGGAAATTTATTACCAAAAGGGTGGACTATGTCGTTGTCAAGGTGGTTGTATCGTAGGGGTGTTTTGGGTTTGAGGCCACACTATAAAGGATATATGTACCTTATGTTAACCCCATGTTGTGGTGATTCCATCATTAACATTAATATTTAATCCTTTATGGGATGGTTGTTCAATACTATCTTAGAAAATGTAGAATATCTTGAAACCATGTTGGTTTTTGATAGAATTGGTCTAGCCATCTGTCTTCACAAGTTTTAGAATTAAATGTTTATTTGGAAATTTATTTATAGACTTTATTTCGAAAACAATGCGGGGAAAATTCATTTATACTTAACATGGGGTTTTCATATTAAATAAATGTATGTGAATACTATTTTTTTCTTCAATTGGAATCAATTATCGATTTATGAAGGACTATAGAGACCACACCATATTGAAACACTCATAATTATACTGTATCTATTCATATTTAATATTAGATATATGATGTAGTCTGACTCATTACACCATGAAGGTTATTTTCATTATTTTCAATATGGTTGACCCATGTTTTTACTATGGTGGTTTTTTTCATGCCGTAATAATTCATTCTGTATAATAATACATACTTTTGATGCACTACATTGTCATGGTTTCCATGTTCATGGAACGATGGTTGTTCCTATGAATCACTATGCTACAATGCTTTTCTTGAATAATGAAGCCTTCCATATTTCATGATTGTACATTAGTGATTTTTGGTAAAATATATTAATTATTATCAAAATAGAATATGAATTATTCTATTAAAAAAATCAATAAAAGGTTAGAATTAGTGCTACCAAATGTGTTTTACTCTTTAAATTACTCTATATCCCTTGTCATATTGGATTAAAAATAGTTTCAGGATTCATTGGTTAGTTATCATTATCTAACTATTTTACAGAATTTATCATGTGAAGATATGTTCAATGAAAATTGATGTTGGAACTAGAAATAGTATGGTAGGATGTTCTTTACATCTTGGTTCTTTTGTTTCATATGTTCAGTTATTTTAGTTGAGGTGTTTTCATATTTCATAACAATTCTGGACTAGTGATCACATGTGGGTCTGTGTGTATCCCATGAGACCCATTATGATAGTGTCTCCATGAGAATATTTAGAATGGGAAGATTACATTTTTGATATGAATGACATGTTGGATTTTTTTATTAGTTATATCATGATGTCATTATGTGTTTATTATCATATTATACCTTGTTTTGTATCATCATAATTTTAGGGGACTGTTTCTGCTAATATGTGATTAGTGAGTTCCCTTGTATGGCTATCAACTATAGAGGGAGAATGATTGATGTGAAATGATAACGATGGTGGAGAAAGATAGCCTTGAGGGTGTGTGTGCCTCATTTTCATGAGGATTCCAAGGAATCATACTGATTTGTGAGTCCTTTTGGGTTTTAAGTAACCCATTAATAGAATGTATTATGGATTCCATATAGTTGTCCCACTAGATTCCATGGATATTCTGAGTGGAATTTTTATACAATACTGTCCATTTTATAATAATTTGTATTGAATAATTATAATCATTCCAATATAGAGATTATGTAGGTATTTATGGGGGCTACTTGTGGCTTGGTTAGATAATGAAAGATCAGTTTTGGATTATTTGATGTAATTATTAATAATAATTGTTTATATTCATGGAATAGACCTATAATACTTATCAAAATAAGGATAATGATGTATTTGTGCTTTCCTACTATGTCTTATTCTTATAACATACATTGAAATTTAAATGTTATCTATATTTTTGACTAGTGCCACGGAAAAGGGAAAGGGCCATATGGTGGATGGATGATCAGAGCATCATGGAGCTACTAGAGGACTAAGATAGATTTTGAAGGACACACTTATTATTATTTTATTTATCTTCACCTATTGATATGTTTATTTCATGCATATATTTTATAGAGTTTAATATCTTGACTTCTATAAATGAAGGAATATTCATTCCAAATTATGAGCTATTTAACATGTTTTTTGATTTTTTACAACATTCAATGAGTATTTGAAAATGTAGATAAAAGGGATGGAAATATGAGCTTAAAGAAACTTCACATTGTGATTGGAGTGATGCACCATGACACCAAAATATTGAAGAATATTGTAGATAAAATACTAGAGAAACACTATTAATTGTCGTGTAATGGAATTACACATCATGACATGATTGAAAAATGATTTTTCCGTGGATGAAAAGTCATGATGAGAATACATGGTATGAAAGATCATTACATTACTTGTAACGACATTACAAGATGTGATGTTTTTTTAGATTCATTTTTATGGAAAAAATACACTGAGATTCGTTGGATGTGAAGATTTAAAATTTAAACATCATGAGTCCACATAACAAATCAAGAAACGATTAAATGGTCAAAATATTTTAACGAGATTCAAGAGAGATACACACAGATTAAAAAATCACAAAGGCAACATCAGATAGTAATTACATGATGTGTAATCACATTACAAATCATGGAAATTGTTGGGAAGAACCAATTTTTAGCCTATAAATATAGGTATTATGTATTACTCTGAAATTCATTACATATCAATGATGGATGACAACCACTGGATGAAGCCACAACTAATTATTTTCTATTCTATTTATGATTTTTTATTTACAATTTTTTAACACCCACTCCAGGTTAGAATGATAGAGTGATTTATTTTTTCTGAGGACTGCATGATAAAAGGGGAATAATAGAAAATATATTTCATTTTTAATTCGGGTTTATTTTGGTAATTCCTGTTCATTCTTCATTTATATCTTTTACTTGATTCTTAATGTGTGAACATTGTGGGCATGGTTATGAATTGGGTTTAAATTAATTCCTTCATTGAGAATGACAATTGTTGATAAAAAATTTATGATGTGGCCTAGAATGGAAACTATTGAGAAAATGTGATGCATATTTTTTATATACGGAAAATTATGAGACACCTAAGGGAGGTGCACGAAAGTTGTAATGGTGACATGAAAGATTGGCAATGGCACACAAAATCATGTGTGCCCAATTCAACACCAAAAGGATCCTTCTGTTGTGACCATCCGAAAACCATCCTAGTCACTCGCATGAAAGATGATTTTCCAGTGCACTAAATTCCCATATATGTGACATCTCATCCATACCCAATGTGATGTCAAAAGGACCATTGTATGCAGCTCCTCTTGAATTCCTCCATCAAAGTTTCAAGCTATTAATATAAAAAGACCAACGCCCTTCAGGGGATAGTTACGAAAGATAAATATACGATGTAATGTGTAAAATACAACCCTTCCATACCATGAAAAAGTCATGAACTCAAGGTAGCAGATCTTGTGCAATAGGTCTCTCAAGGGTCCTCCTTCATGTGGGCCCACATGGGCTTGATCCTCACCTATTTTCATTACACTATGGATTTGTTTTTGAAAAATATTCCACTTGAGTGCATTTTTTCTATTTTGTGTTATAGAACATATGCACAGGGTGACCCCATGTATGCATCAACTCATTTTTCATGCAACAACCCCATCAAACATGAAACTTCTCATCTTTCACACACATCTTCAATCATACATGTTCCCCTCCTTGTTCTATCTATGTTTGATCCTTACCCCATGGAACCATGTCCAAGCCTCTATTATGTATGGCACCCCTGTCATGCACATTCTTTAATCGTATGGCCCTCTATGTTTGCATGATGTGATTTAATGGTCCCATGGGTGGTGCATCAAGTTGAGTTTCTTTTCATAATGCCTATTTTCATTGGAACACTAATGGTATTGATTCTTCCCATAGCCATGATATGGTGAACCCCTCTATGGATCAATCCACAACCACATCTCCATTTGGATTTTCTGGTGCCTTCCTATTACCAAGGGTTAAATCTCACTAGTTATGTACCTTATAGGGGCGAGGTTTGAATGCCCATTTTCCAAGTGGCGGGATGTTAAACTGCCATGGATCATCATCACCAACTCATGATGTCAAACTATAGCCTCTCCAACAATGATTTAAATATGGTTCCTCACCCCAAACAATTTACATACACACTCATTTCCAGTGAAGTGAAATCATCCTCACATAGAATGAGATCCTCCTTGCATGGTAAGGGATATATCCTCAAGGAAGGGAAACCATCCCAATGGATGCCCCTTTACTTTCTCGTATGAGGTAGTACCCTCTCTCCTCCTTGCCTATTCTGAGAATCAATACCAGAGTGCGCATAGGTTTAGGGGACCCTCGATACCCCATCCCTCTCCCTTTGGGAATTATCACCATCGAGCCTCCATCCTTGTGCAAGTACCAATCTCCATCTCTATGGGCCACTAACCACGTGTGATCCCCCTCTATTCATCGTAGATGTGCCATTTGAAACATGATAGTATGGTCCTTGTTGCCTCTACTTTATCATGCCGAGCATTAATCACATGGGCATAGAGTAAGCATCGAACATGTAACCCCTTTTTTGGGCCACCTTACTGTGTAATCCCCATCCCCCATCCATCCGAAAAAAGTAGACATTGGGCTTTTCCCATTCCAGGCAAGGTATGTATGTGGCCTCCTTTAGGTTAAAGCGCATCACCCATCTTTCCCAACCAGTTGACGTCGGTTCACCCTCATCCCAAAAGATATAAAATTGTATGCCCCTTCCATACTGCATGATGCTAAACTATATTATTATGAACTACAAGTATTTTGATCTCAATCGCCTATGCAGGGTTTGTAGGAAACCTCACTGACGTTTAACCCAAAACAACGATAAACTATGGAGTCCCCATTATTGGGACCCTCATCCTTGGTCCATCCCTTAGTGGTATTACACCAGTTCTCAGGTTGGTAACCTTGTCTAAGGCCCATATTCAATCTATACTCATTCCACAATGTGGGTCCCTCTTGTAATTTGATGCTAACCACATATAAGACCGAAAAAATATTTAGATTGTTGTCCTTTCAGTACACCCCAATTTTATGCCCCATCCTGAACATTATGTAATTTGATTCCCTACCATGTGGATATGTAGGAATCCCCTCTGAGGTTCAATCCCATCACCCATGTCCAATCATATTATCTCTCTTAAACATTTTTGTTTGGGGACGGTCATGACATAACTCAAAGCAATTACTTCTTTTGGGTTGAATCCATGTATCCATTCTCATGGGCCATCTCCTCATGTGTCACATCACCCCACCAAACAATGTGGACATTGATTCCCAACCTTGGGGATGCATAGTAATACTTCCTAACGTTAGAGCTCGACAACACCACCATCATCACATTGGTTCTATACCATTTCTTCCACCAACATCATTCAACCATCCTTCATCTATTTTAATTCCTACCTGGTCCAACATGTCTTGGTGGGATCATTCTATTTCCATGGGAAGCTAACCATTCAGGATCCCCACACTATCCATAATCATCAATCCATGAGTTCCCTTCTTGTGAAGGTCCACTAACCACGCGTAATCCACATCATTCCATCAGGTTTTTGTCCATTGTGTGTAGATTGATCCCGTGATTCTCCAATAAATATATGTGGATTTTGATCCCTATCTCATTTACAGGGTATGCAGGAAGCCTCCCTGAGGTTCAATCCAAGAAAATTGCTGACCATGGTTCCCCCATTGTATGAGCCGAAGCATCCTTGGATATTTCCCCATCATAAATCTTGATCCACCCATCTAGTAAACCTCCCAAATTTCTCCCTCCTAGGGTTTTACCCATCGGATACACCCCTATTAGTGTTTCAATCGGTCTGATCCATCTCTTCTAGACTTTAAAATCGTGCCATACCCTTTGTCAAACACAAGAAGCTGAGGAATTCCTCAAGGACATGCCTATGTCATAGATTTCCACACACTCGATGTGAGATGACTTAGGCTTCTACATCCTAGAAAATCCCATTCATTAGGGGAAGAAACACATGCGTACTTTTGTTTCAAAATCCCGACATGGAAGTAATGTCTAACATTACTACTTCCCTAACCGAAGGTTGCTTCCCAGACAGAACCCATTGGAATGTCATGATAGAAGCACCATAATTAACTGATGTCCACAATGATGTTGCACTAGGAATGAGATACAAGAATGATACCTCAAATATATGAGGGATACCTGAACCATGTGATGAATTTTAGGGAGGAATCCACAGAAAGAGAGATCGAAATCCCATGCTCTCATTTTGATCAATGATAAAGTGAACATAATAAGTGAAAAATGTCACCCGCATTTGGAATATAGGAATATGGAGTAATAACCAGCGTGTCAGGGCACGACAACGCGGGTCCCGAGAAATGCATCCTAAACAAAAATGGTAATCACAATGTAAATCTTATCTTCAATATAAATATTAGTGGTGTTAAAGATATTAATAGATAAGTGTGTCACTAGAAACAATTATCTAGTGTTAGGTCCTACCATGATAATGGAGGTTTGGGCATGAAACACACCAATGTTGGGGCAGTTGATCACTGGGCATTCCGGTCAGTGTTGTTTTTAGTTTGGATCATTCTATCTAGCCTTGGAATACTGAACAGTGCTGGGGAACAATACATCAATTTCTTATTTTCCACACTAATGACAAAATTTTTTACTTTATAGGGCCCTAACTCAAACTATAGGAAACTGATCACCTCATTCTTGCGAATGTAGGGTTATGAAAAGTATGAATTCTATAATTCCCTGTGGATTCATATCCTCTGCTATGGCTCCCATGTCCATAGTTACTGTGCCCACACACCCCTTCTCACTCTCTGAATTTATTCAGAGTACTATTATTAAGACTATTGTTCGCCGATATGAATAAGAATTGGTCTTTCTGATGTAGGACATTGACATCCAAGACATGGAGGCCTCAGTGCCCCATTATCATAGTCGCCCCCAACGGCCGCACATGGAGCCACTCATCCCCAATCCTACATTCAATAACATTGGGAGCCTATCCCTAGAGAACTCCTAGGACTCACTCCATTATGCAGATACTGTAAGGCATGTTCGAGGCTACCCAACCAAGATTTCATCTAGATATCCTCCAAGTAGGGATCCCACCTGACCACATCAACATTGGCAGCCTATCCTATAGATGGAAGAGCAGACAGTCCATTCCCTACACAGCTTGATCTAGTTCGGCCGACCAAACATCATTTCCAGGTGCAGACATAGGAGTATCCCTACTAGGGGTACTACCTTCCCTAACATCAATGTCTCAAGCCACCACCTGCACGAGAAATAAACCCACTATAATCATTGGGTAGGGGAACCCCCTGGTTTCAATGTAGGGGAATTTCCATGACTGGTCAAAGACGAAGCACCAGTCACCTTGTGAGTAGGTTGATCTAGCTCTCTTAGTTACTAGGGCATTCAGTTACAGTCATAGACTGACACGTGATTATATAACCCAATATAGAGGTCCACCACATACTATTATTAGGCATATTGGAGGCCTTGCTCTCTTTCACTTGTTATATAGGTCATCCCCATGCCACCATCATCACATCAAGTGGAGGACCTCCCCACTTCATCAACATTCATCACGAAGGTCCAACCCATGCTCATAGACTTAGGTATTATTATATCCCTTGGCTACTAGGTTTTAAATGAAATGGTCTTCCTTGACCTGTTTTTAAACAGTACTAAGGCCCTCCCCATGTGATCATCAATTCCAGAGGTGGGTCACAGTATCCTAGAAATCACTAAAGTGGAGGTCCTCCATGCTTCATCCATGAAAAACACAGAGGTCCTCCTCTTGTCCATTATAAATAGTATGAAGTCCCTCTCTGTTACACTACTATTAGGGAAGGATGATTCTAAGGTCATGCCCACACCATGAACGGCCACCTTGGGGGTCCTGACCATGTGTTTACTTACCCCAGTAGAGGCCCTCCCCACTTCAACACTATCAAGCACGGAAGGCCTCCCCGTCCTACCTTATAATTTTTTCGATGTTCCCCACACACACTACCATAATTGAGTGGAGATCCTTTCAATTTCAGCAACGATCAATATGAATAGACACCTTATACCCCAACCAGTGTGGGTGGAGGTTCTCTCTACAATAGAACCAATCTTCATTGAGGAACTCCCTATGAAAAATACATACCGTCTCCTGAAGAACCATCCCAGGGGAGGAGGGCGGGTCGCTGCTAAAAAAGGAGGAATCTGGGGAAGTTCTATGCTGCTATTAAATCCATATAATTTTAATATACTATTCAAAAGAGAAATTCGGTGATGGTACCCTCACCCTGATCTCCTGTGTCGAGGCCTGGGGTAGGAAAAAGGCATATAAGGCTCAACCTTATGAAAAGTGAGTTCCATCAGATTGCTACATCCCTCCCAAGATACATATAGAAGGAGGAATATTTGGCCTCTTTTCAGGGCCTATAAATGAAAACCTCTCTATCTTCAACAAGATAATTCTATACCACAACTAGAGACCACATAGGGTTGTTCTAGGGACAAATTGTGTCTACAAAATAAGATGGTCCATTTCCAATGACCTCATCCGCTATGCAGGATGTCGTAATTGTTAGTCCTTATTAAAGGGATATGGTGGTGTAATTAGTGCATTCAGTGGAAGACATCCCAATATATAGTGGCTTATTGGATCATGTGTTGTACTCTCCATTGACTTTTCTACCATCATTACAGTCAGCATTAGTGTCCTTACCTGTCAATTAACTCCCCCCATTTGATGATTGGGGAATCCTAGGGTCGGATCTCGAGTGTGAGCTGAGGAGCCTGTGGGACATCATTGTAGTGGACTGGTTCCCAAAGATGTTATAGCCCATGGATGTAACATGACTCAATATTCTATAATCTCTCACCCAAGAGGAGGTCATGTGATTCTGCCAAACTCTCTAGGAAAAAAATTCCATCTCCATCATCAATGGAATGCTTACCCTAAGATCCATGAACACTTTGACAACATCGGCCTAAAATGGTGCATAGTTGACTATGTGGCACTCCCTCTGGTCAAGTTCCCCTATTCACCCATTCATCATCAGACCCTCCAGCAATGATGTGTCCAGAGAGTTACAGTGCATCACAAAATTATTCAGTAGCCTTCCCACCATATTCATATCTATGGTTTGGAAAAGTATGTTGCCCTTCATTTCATCCCTATCCCACACCAACCCATCATACTAGATGATATTGAGGACATGCATGTTGTCACATTCACATTTAACATGGCTGACCAATTAAATGAGGAAACTGAGCTGGGACTCATTGAAGATAACCTACCCACTGGGGTATTGAAACATCTGTTTGATCCTTTGGGAAAGGTTACTCACCAGCAAATAAATTTATTGGGGCTTCATGCGCCTTTTGATTCATTTCCCTTTGGGTGGTACCCCAATAAGGGTAAATATCATACTAGGGTTATCAAACCCTTTTACCCAAATGGTTTAGTGTAGAAGACCGAATATGACACCAAAACGTCAAAATTTTATCAACAACTCACAGAGAAGAACAATTCTGGTCGATTAACTTCTTGTTGAATGTGTTGCGGTATGGTGACCACAATTATGGTAATCATTCACCAGGGTAGTAGGGGTAGGTACAACCTCCCCTATGTTCGTTAACTCTAGGTGACCTTGACCAACCATACCATATAGATATGTTAGAAGCTAGAGTTTATAGAAATAAGGGACAATATGCATTAAAAATCGACATGAGGTGTGTGATAACCCTCCTTGGGACCTCACATTGGTTCCCCCAGCTGATCTATAGGTCATTACCCTAGCAGTACTGCATCACATCCCACCAGCTGCTCCACAAGCTGTAGGACTGACTTATCCAGTTGAGGAACCTACCAACTAACTGAGTGTTAGAGATCCCCATCATGATATTAATCCCTACAAATATGATCTATGTTCCACTCTCTCATTTCAAACCCCGAGGCCCAAGAAACACGATAGTTGGTGATCCCTCCTAATAGAAAGATGTATCTGGCCTGGGTGAATGATATGCCAGCACCCCTATATTCATAAATCCTACCTTCTACCACTATAATGGAATGTGAAATCCATTGTAGCATCTGATAACATTATTTCAATATATAGACCCATGATTGGAACTCCAGCGCAGCAGGAGTCCTCCATGATCTGGTTTTTAATACAGGTGTTGGAAGGGCCAATATTCATTTGGTACATCCAGCTACCCATTGGATCAGTAGCCAGTTGGGTGGGTCTTCGTATGCAGTTTCTCTAACCATTCACTTCCACCACACAGATGATGAGTATTGCTGACATCTTGATGTGTAAGCGGAGGCCCTATGGGCAAGTCACTGACTTTTTTGCTAGGTGGAAAGGCCTCATGTACTCCCTTGATATGTCACTGAATTAGGAACAACTGCTAACAAAGTGTGTGGGGAATGTCAAAACTCAATTGGTCCTTTCTCAAATCACACAATACTACCCAGGGGGATTTTGGGATTTCTCTAACAATTCCCAACATCTAGAGGAATATTTGATGCTAGAAAACAAGGCATGTCCAATTCCACCTATAGTTCCCACAATAATAGCTTATTAGGTTGAGCATACAACCATAACACAAAAAGATTCACCTAGGTAGATGGAGTTATTACCAGTTGAAGTACCTCTATAGCCTTGCAGGGGGCCACCACCTCGAGTGAAACCTTCATCCTAGCAGCACCCACTACAGAATCGGCAGGTTCCCTAGCGTAACGTGTTGCTACCACATAAGCGAGATAATTAGGTTCCACATCTTAGATAGGATCCTCCTATCCCTTGTTAAGGCCAAACTCCAAGAGCCCTCTGCCCAGATATATGGAACCATACCAAATCATTTAATAAGTCTTAGGTCCCATGTTAGTTCAAAAGTTCCTTGGAGTTGGAAATCCAACAGTTTTCGGAATATTGGAGGCACAAAGGGGAAGATCTCACAGATTACCACAATTTCTACCCATATAACTGGATCCTTAGGCACACCCTCAAGTAGTTCTATGTGTTTAAATACTGTATCCAATACTAGGTCGATAACAACATATTATGGTTGTACCATCCCCAACACATGTGGCATGTGTTTTTATAATGCTCGACATCGATAGTAGTGGTTAATGGAGGCTAGTTTCTAACCGCTCAACTCAAAAGTACAACGACTGGATGGATTGAAAGGAAGTCTCCCATGCTTTTGGTATTATATATGGACTTTTGAATTGACTTGTGACTTCAGAAGTCTCCGTGTTACCAACATCCTCTATTATGTGTCAATATTCCAACCTTCAAATTCCCAGAAGGGGAGGAATCGATGACAAATTACCCTACCCATGTCATCGTCATCCCATATTTTCAGTGATTTCATGCCCCCGGATATGGTTATTACCCCTAGAATTGTCCCAAAGAAGGAGGATTCTTCTTGTGATGATCAAGGGTGTGCATCTGTTAACACCGTGGAGCTGGTAAACCCCTACATGGTTCTCGATGATGAATAGAATTGGATGGATCCTCCCAACATCTCCAGATAATGCCAGGCTCTACAGAGCCATGGTTATGTGAGTAGTTGAAATGAATTGTTTAGTGCTTCTATCCAAGATATACATTCAACCAGGACCAGATAGTAGGCCCTGCATAGAACTTCGAATGCAAATACATTTGATCTAATTCTACCAAATCTACCTCCTCCGTCATTTGTGTTACTTGATTAGGCAGGGCCACCACAACAATGATATGGTTAGCCAAGTCCTATCATGGATATACCACAATCATATTTCCCTCAACTGGTAGTCACTCATTGTGGTTCACCCAATAAGAAACAAGACATTCCCAGTACCAATCATACACCAGTTCAACTAGCAATGCCTGTCAAACCTCCTACCATATATCGACCTCCTATCAATAAAAGTATATACAAGGAACAAAAGTACGATATCTTGATTCATCATTATATAATTCCTGTGAAGATCTCTATCCTAAAGTCTCTCCACCTATCAAGGGAAATGCGTAAAGTCCTTGAAGAGGCTTTAAAAATCACCCGTTAGTTTGACATAGAGGTAGAAACCATAGAAGCCTTCCAAACTAAGACAGTCGAGTATACATAATGTCACGCAATAATATCATTTCCTGGTAATGAATATGGTTATCCTATAAAGCGGCACATCCACCCTCTTTACATCACTGTCCATTTGAATAGTGTGGAGGTCTATCACTGTCTTGTCGGCACGAGCTCTGGGATCTACCATATCCTGACCGAGAAACACCATATGATGGGACTATCTGAGGAAGATCTGAGTCCCACTAACCTAAAAATTCAAGGTTATGATATGACTGAACAGAAAATAGTTGGAATAAAATGCCTTAAGACCTTGTTAGGTGGGATAGTTTCTAGCATCGAGTTCATCATTGTCGCAAAATACATATCTTACAATGCATTTATGGGTTTGCTATGGCTCCACCTACACATGGAAGTACCATGTTCATATCCCCAATGTCTTACGTACTCCATTAAGGGTCTATTAGGAACACTCTAAGGTGATGTGTTTCTCATTACCTCCTGTGAAGCATGCTATTTAGATTACAACAATGAAAAATTAATGTACATGAAAATTTGGTATAATGAGGTGGAACACGCTATGGTTGTGATAGACCCATGGACAGACCATGATGACACTTACATATTCCCAATTCCTTAATTGGAGTTCATGACCCCAAACATAGGGCAATGCATCATAGTATCTGGAACCCTGGGAAGTGAATTCCCTAGTGTAAGTTGTACCAGATGATCCCCTTGTATTATTAAAAATATCAGGAAAGGGTGATCTGAGATCCCCCCTACTCCTATAAGGTATCAATATTTCCACCCCATGGTAATGAAAATATGTCAAACATTCTTTTTCTGCTGGGATGGGATAAACTGGATAAAGCTAACACACATTTATTGCTTTGATATCTTCAAATGGGGCCCCATGGGCTAAAGGATAGATGTGATTGGGTCAGTAGATTTTATCTTTATGGTTTCAGTAGTTTTAGAGTACCTAGATCATGTTTCCACTATAGCTCTAGATTGCACCAGTGTCCCATCATGGTCTATTAAATCGGAAGATTATCCTCTTGTCGGTGATCCTATCACTCTCATTTAAGAAGAGGACTTAATGGATTCCACTCTAGTATTAAAATAGGGTGTTCCACCACAGTTTATAAATAGGTACATGTGAACTTCAATAATGAGGCTGATCCAAAACCAACGTTGATCATCACTTATATGGATATCAATGAAAAACCCCAATGCGTGGATTTCCAGATGTAGCATCATTATGTATTTTCAGAGTGTTATGATGTGATTACAAGGCTATATCCTTTGGTCTCCATCTGCCATCTCAGTCTTCCAGCAAATCATTACAGGTTCAAATAGCCACCTAGAAAGATGCCCCCTTCTCACTGTGCCTTGGTCGATGTCATGGTTGATAAGCTCATTAGATCCAACTCCATCAAGGAGGTATAGTACCCCTTGGGGTTAGCTAATATTATTCTTGTAATGTAGAATAGAGGACATATCAAAGTCTTCATCAGCTTTTGGGATCTCCACATTTACTGTATGAATTATTAAATTCCCCTTTATGTGACAGATTTGTTGATTGATTCCACCACTGGGTTCCATGATCCCCCCTTTTTGGATGGGTATTTCGGATATAAAAAAATATTGAAGGACCCTTAGTATTAAGACCCTCTCACCATCATGGAACCACAAGGTACGTTATACTACCATGTAATTCCCTTTTGTCTAAATAATAAAGGCTCCACCAATCAGTATGCCATACAGTGCATATTCAAGCTGATACTCGGAACATTGGTAGAATGATATATAGACAATCTAGTGGTAAAATCCTACCTGCATCAGGACCATATCATAGATTACGAGAAAGTGATCTGATTAATCTCTTCCCTCCATCTAAATAAGAACCTCTTAATGTGCATATTTGAGGTAACCTCCAAGTATTTTCTCAGATTCATTTTCAAACATCGGGGCATTGAGATCGATCATGAAATGATCAAGGCCATCAGTCAGATATCTCCTCTGAGAAACATTCAAGATCTCTAAGGCATTCCATTCGTCTTATCCTACATTCAATGATTCATCATAAGTCTTATTGAAAGTGTTTTCCCTTTTCCTGGATAATGAAAAAGGTGTTGATTATCGTTGGGATGAGGTGTTTTAGATTGCTTTTGAGGATATCAAGTAGTACCTGCTAAAGACTCTGGTTCCGATGCCACATGTTTCTAGAAATCCTCTTTCCTATTAGGTGACTGCTCTATAATGGTCCCTCTATTCCCTTATTTCTCAGAAGAAAAATGATGCATCATAGAACCGTTTATAAATTTTTAGACGTATTCACCTCGACACAGAGACCAAATAATCATCTTCCATGAATATCTACATCACGCAGATATTAGAGTTGTAGAAATTCCATCCTTACCTTCATCGCCATGAAATGAAGCTAGTTTCATGAGTGGAATTGTTGATCTATATTCTGAACCATGAAATTTTTATAGTCTATCTAGCGTAGTGGGAAGTGATCCTTCAATAGATCGACATTATTTTTCACTCAAATGTATATCGAATGATAGGCATTGGAATACATTCTTGCTGCCAATCCATCCCCCATAGAACTGTATCTAAATCATGATTTTCAAGATGAGGAAATCCTCTTAGTAGATCAAGCCATTCCATTTTGGAAAATGATCTTTGAGGAATATTTATGAAGTACTATCGGTAGAATACTCAATGATACCATACTAAATAGAGTTGGCCAAGGTGCTATCTTTACTACGACTGCACAAGCAATCCTTCCTTATTCATTCATATTGTCAGAAGCATATGCCAATAATGAGGTGGAGTAATAGGCCCTCATCACACGTCTCGATTTGGATCATGAGATTTATTTTCCACCACATTTATGTGGAAGGATACTCTGAATTGATCATCAAAAATATCAATAGTGATGGTGACATTTGGAATCCAGAGTCCCTACCACTATTAGATAATTCTTACCAACTGATGGCCCAGTTCCCATATCGTCCAGAATTTACTCATGTCCCTTGATCGTAGAACAGTTGAGCAAATTCCTTAGCTAGCATTGCTAATCCTCATACAGATCATGACTATGATGATTCAATTATCCATGTGGTGCATCAAAGATTCATCTGTCCCGTCACTCCGGATGATTATGATAGCCCGCAGGTAATCCACATTACCACCGATGCCTCAACAATGGGACCTCAAGGTCCCATGCCATAGTGTAGGATGATACTCCTGACTAAACGACCCCCTTTATAGATTATCTCCAGCATGGTAATCTCTTGGAAGAATGATCCATGTGTGAATGGGTCTGACGCCACATCGTGCGGTTCACTCTATAGAGTGGTCCCAGTCTAGAGAGGATCCCCAACAGATGTTGGATTGATGTGATAGTCCTTCATTGCATTCAAGGAGGTCATATGTCATGGGACAAGCGAGAAGTTCATGTTGGTTCCTATAGGTCTCATCAAGCAGGGCCAAACATTCTCATAAGATCTTTGGGTTATGATACTTTTGGCCTACCCTAATCTGTGACTATTTTAATTTTTTCATTAGGTGATATTTATGAAAGATCCATGATAATATTTTACATCATTTTCCCTAACCACTCCAGACTACCATGTACTATTGGCCCTTTTTAGTTGAGGGAATCCATGTCATGGTACCTTAACCATCTACAACAGTTCACTATTTCATGTTCATCCTTACCACTACAGATTTATTTTCAATGTGGGTTGATTCAATTCTACTTAGGGATGTTGAGGCCCATTCTATCATCGACTTCATGTGCTTCAATATCATCCATCAATTCAGAGTCCCTCACTTCATCCTTACCAATAACAAAACTAACATCTGGGAAGTCGAATTGATGAAATTGTATTCTAACTTCAATATCCATTAAAATCTTACCTTGTATTATAATGCAGAAGAAAGTGGGAAAATTGAGGCATTCAACTGAACCCAATCATATATATTATAGAGGATGGTTGGTCAGAACAATATGAGTTGGCCAGAAAAACTCCCAAATACTATTTGGGCTTACCGAACGATGGTTCAAAATTCCACTCAGGTGACTCCATATTCCCTACTATATGAAATAGAAGAAATCGTGTCCATAGATATTCAGCTACCCTCATTACGCACATCTATCTATGTTTAACATACACTAGACGAAGTAGCTGAAATATGTATGGATGAACTGGATGTGCTAGACAAGAATAGGCTTTGATTTCAGCATAATAAAAAGAGACAATAATACAAGATATCATGGGATCTCAATAAAAAAGATTTCCTCTACTCCAAACAAGGTGACATGGTATTGGAATTGATAACTCCATTGATATCTAGAAGGAATCCACCGAAGCTATAGCCCAAATGGTAGGAACTTTATGTCATTCATAAGGTTTACCTGAATGGTTCAGAGTATCTAGTCACCAATGATGGTGAGTGTATTCCTCCTCTAACAAATGATAAATTCCTCCAATAGTTTTTCTATTATGATTCTTTCCCTTATCTTCACTGCATCACGTTAAATTGCGTGATCCATCAGGGATGAATGTTGTGAAACTGCTCACCCCTCATCCTACTTAACAATAAACTGCAATATTTCTTGTGTTCAAAGAACATAAACTAAGATCTCACATGTCCTTGGCACATGATGTTAAACTGAATGTTATCATCACAAACTACATATATATTGATTGCCATCCTTATGAGATATGTAAAAATCCTAGAACATTCATCTGTGGGCCATCCTCAGGTCAATCGAACTTTCTGGACTTTTGGGCACATGTTCTACCATAGGATTGTGTGGTGTGTTATGAACACTATGCCCTCATTCATGTTGACTTATTTTCCATGATACACACATCCCCTCAAATCACTCATCCCTTCTACATCATTTACGTAGGATGTTAAACTACATGGAATTTTCATAACTATGTGTGTCTTGAATCCCATCCTCATGAGAGATGTAGGAACACCCATTCATTTCTTCTTCTAGTCCAGCACTATTTTTTAGAATCCTACTTTTTTTAGTTCTTCTAGGATTAGGTTCTATAATAGGGGGTATGTGGCATATGTGGTCTTATGTCCTCATTCATGTCAGGTTTGAAACTAAGACTCCACGCGCCTCTCCCTTCAGAGCTCTCCTCCCCCTTTCCTCCACTCATATTCATGACTTTTATGCACGTAATTGGGCCCCTAGACCCATTTTGGTGCCTCTCCAACACGATCAGATGCACTGTGTTTTAGAAACTAGGGTGTTGGATTCTACATGGACATGATTTCATTATTTCACTATGGTTAACGTCTGCCATTATGTGGGTTTCAATTATCTTTCACATCTGAAAGGACACCAAAATGGCATGGATTCTAGGCCTTAATGATCACATGCCATCATAGGCCTTGTCCCTAAGGATATTGAATGGAATTATGTTGAAGGTTTTGTGTAGCGAATATGGTTCGTATTCAATCCTCATTTGTTATTTGGATTTCATGCAACATTATATGGATGTTGTGATTCAAACACAGTCAACAGTTGTCCTTCATCATTTTGTGACCCCCATTGAACCGTAAATATTTGAATCATGATTCAAATCACTGTCTTCTCCATCATGATCAAATGGAATTCTTATAACCTTGGTATAATCTCTCTGTGCACATTTACGTAATAAGATTGGACATTGTGGTGTCATCCCTAACTTTGTACCATTTACCTTATTTACTATTCTACATTATTCGAACATCTTATCCACCATTATTTCCTACATCAATCTTAGATCACGTGAGCATAGGGACCTGGTCATGGATTTAACCTTCTTGGAGGAATCTCACATATTTATTTCCAATCTCTACCACCATAAATTAAGACCCCCTCATCCTTGCAGCACTTCGTTGAAATAAATGAATTTCAAGAACTATGTCTGGCTTGATTCCCATCCTCATGGGATAAGTAGGAACACCCTGAAATTTATTCTTTGGGTCTATCCCCATGTCATATGATATTTTAATGCCCCTTTTCCTGAGGTCCCCTACTCTTGGGGTGTGTGTGTGGTGGTGTAGACTGATGTCCTTATTTGTATCGGTTTTCTTTCACCATTTCATGGGAATTCAATATAGAACCTCTTTCTTCAATATTCATCCAATCCATGTGATGTAAAACTATGATTCCTAGTCCCACATGAATTTGAGCTATTGTATATTTTCAATATGACATTAAATTGTGTGGGTTAGTCCTATCATAAGACCCTAAACTGTGACATTATCATCATAGCTGCACTACGAAAAATTAAACTCCCTTGTCGTGTCATCGCTCAAGGGGACAACATGATTTGTATCGATCATCCAAAGTTACATTCTTCAAGAGTTTCTTATGGATTACTTCATACATCGACCCTCGTAATCTACGGCCTTGGTTTTTTTATTAAAAAAAAGGAAGCCTTCATAAAGAAGAAATAAGATCTATCAATAACCACTTCTTTTGGCGCATGGTCCAAACCTGTATGACCATATTTCCCCTGGAATTGGTACCCTACCATGCCTTTTTATATAACATCATGTGAATGGATTCCAATCCTCATGTGATACATAATAATTCACAAATATTTTGTCTTTGGGTGAAGCCATAGATACCTTAAATCCATCTCTCTTTACTGACCCTTGGCCCAAACTATGTCAGAAGTATGTATAGTGGTGAGGACCTCTTGGGTCCACATTCATGTTGGGATTATGATAATTATGCCATGAACTTCCCTTTGAGTATCTTATTTCTGTTATCCTACATCCTTGTCATAATATTATAAACTCCATGACATCTTCAAGAACTACGTATGGATTGATTCCTATCCTCATGGGATATGTATGATGGCCCAGGTATTTCACCTCAGCTCCATCCCTAGGTTCATCAACCCATTTTCCCCCTTTTTCTCTTGCAATATTTACCTTTATTATGCCTCACCAACATGCCTATATGCACTATGGTTTAGTAACTATAATGGTGTATTATACATATAAATGTTTTCATCAATTTCTATGCTTCACGTTTCCAATTATTTAGGTTTCCATAATCTTGAACATTCAAAAGGACCCCCGAACGGCCTGGATTCTTTTCCTCTGTGCTCTTCTACAATTTTGGGCCAATAACCTGATGATTTTGAATGAAAATTTGAAACAAGACCCACATTGAGAATATGGTAAAAATTTGACCCTCATTTTTATTCCCATTTTAGGCAACATGATATGGAAGATGTGTTTCAAACATGGTCAATAGATATCCTCCATTGTTAGGCCACCCCATTAAGAATTATGTATTGTTCATGTGGTCCACATACTTTCCACACCACAATGATGATGTTTAATTTCTACACCTTTGGTGTTATCCATCTTTACAATTGTGTGCATTAAAGAGGGTGAATATGCATCATGAGGGTCATCATTAACTTCACATTGTATCCCCCAGCTGTGTATTCCATCTATTGCAAAAATCTTCTCCCCCAATTTTTCCCACATCGAGCGTACCTCATGCGGTCTTAGATATATGTTTACAAATTTTTCATACAAGGAAAATACACACCCCTCATGGTTTGAACTCGATAACCTTAAACGGGGAGCCTCAATCCCTTAGTCTGGGAATCACGACATTAAACTCTGTGTATGGAAATTTGTGCTGTGGTGAGGAATGTTTTTCCCCATTCGCAATAGGTTACTTAATGGAACAACATCACATATTTTTGTTTCTGGAATATTCAAATTTTTTGTCCAATCTCTATGAGAAAAAACAAAGATATATAACTTCTTTATCATGTGGCACTAAACAATATCTTCTGCATCTATGCTAGGTAATGATAAATTAAATATCCATTCAATGTCTTCGCATGAGAAAATGATGCCCCTTTATGAATTGGCCTCCTGTCGTACCACAATGATGAACTATATATGGATTGATTCCCATCCTTAAGGAATACATAGTGATGCACAAACGGTTTTTTGTGGTCCACCCTCATCATAATTAACCCTCTTCTTCCATTTTTACCTGATTCCTTAGAGGTATGTGGTGTGATGTGGGCTAATGTCCTCATTCCCATCAGGTTTGAAGTAGACATGCCACGTAACTATCTCTAGTGTTCTCTATTTCTTTGTCCTTACCACATTACATTAAATTGCACATCTCTGTCCCACATGCTTGAAATTAAACTAGGAATATTAATTTCCATGCTCTATGACAATAAAAAATGATTCTAATAGTTTATGTTCACACAACATTACACTTCTTAACAATTACAGTATTCCTATTTAAAAAAGTATATCCCCCTTCCCTGAACTACACTATTCTTGATTCCCATGTTTATGGGATAAAAATTGATTCCTAAACTTCCATTATTTTTTCTCATCACAACTACTATCTTATTTTAAGAACCTTCCATCATGTTTCTCTAAATAGATTCATAGGGTGGTGTGGACCTCTTCAGCCCTCCCTTACGTTCATCCTACCTGGGGATTAAACTGCATGAGTAATGTTCGTGATCCACAGATTACTTCAACTTGATTTCTATTAACAATCACATCTAAAGGTACCCCCTAACGGGATGGATGATTGGATTTAGGTATCACATACCAGTTTTGGAAAATGTCCCTAAGGATTTTGAAAGTCATTAAGAGACTTGTTTTTCGTATCAAATGCCATCAACAGTCAAGCCTCCTTTTTAGACCCCATTATAATATAATGTCCAAAGGATACTATGTTTTGAACATGATCAAATGTTGTGTTTCATCTCCACTCCACTCCCACTACATCCCATATATCGAATGTTGTCACTCATATGATCAATTCCCTATTCAGTTTTAAGGAACCACAACACCACTACAGTTGTAAATCATTTCATTCGCACATGTCGAGTATGAATGTTGGTTCATTGAGGATTTTCACCGCTAGAAATTTCCCTTTACCATTTTATGCTCCTATTATTCGAGTAAGTCCTGATAACACTCCTTATTTCTTACATAGAGCATGGATCATGTAGGCTTATGGGGTGTGGTAATGTAGTGGTTGTGGTAATGTGGTATACATATATGAGACTTTGTGATGCATGTGTCCTTCCATATGACCTTAAATTGTGACATTATCATTTTCACCACATGATGTAATATTCTATACCATTTGAGGACACACCAGTTATGTCCCTCCCAGAAGAAGGCATGATCTCAATACAGACTGATACACTCCCCCCGACCACTTTTTTCATGGTTGCGTAATTTCAAGAGTGTTTCACATCGTTCAAACATCTAGTCACCCCACCAAACCCATTTTATTCCCTTATTTGGATACATACCCTCTACTATATGAAGGAACCCCCTAATGGTTAGGAAGATCAATCTTATGTCTCTCCTACCATACATGTCAAACGTTCTGGAAGGCTGTGGAAGATACTTTGTTTTTGGCCTTGTATTTTGAATATAGTCAACAGTTGGCCCTAATTTGTTTATCCCCATTTCAGGATAACATGATACAGATGGTGAGTTAAAAATTAGGTCAACAAAAATCCAATTTCATCATGACATCTTCACAACATCTTGAATTTGTGGTCTCGTAATTTACATTCTTCATTACCATTTTTTGGGACTTATTCTAGAACCCATAACACCATCCCTCTCATACACTAGTGTATTTGAAAAAGACCATTTTGGCTGTTCGAGGACCCTATTCCCCAGCCAAGACCCCTATTTTAATTCAAAAACACTATGGGGTCATCCAGAGCCCATGTTTTCAAATTTGTTTCCAGCGCTATAACTCCCAAAGTGAACAATTATGTAGTCATCCCTTATTTCTCACACCTGGTATGACCCACGTGATCCTAAGGATGGATCACTAATTACTTCATAGTAAAGATCCGAATGAATTAACATGATCAAGTAATAAAATATTCAGTCCATTCATGTTGTTTGGAATAGGAATGTAAAATAAATATTAGTTTATGAGTTCATAAAAAAATGGCCCTAATGGATCATATACTTTTATGGATTGCTCTAGAGCTACCACCTTTTGGATTGTAGCCTCCTGGGCTGCTTCCCACTCCTTGAGCTCCCTCTCTTCGTCAGCAATATCAAAGTGGATCTCATTAGCTTTTTCCAGCATTCATTCAAGTTCATCTTATTACTTAGTCATTTGACAGTTCACATACACTACTTTCTCATGGAAATCCTCTAGTTGGGCCCTTAAATTATCAATGAGCTCAGAATGGCTTGTGATAAATACCGCTATATTGTTTCTTTACTTGTCAAGGAGATGGACATCCTTCTCCACATTAAATAACATGTAGGAATTCTTTGATTTTATTTGATAGTAGGAAATATCCAAGAATTGAATACACTCCTGTATTTTCTTACCCATATAATCATAGGATATTAAATGATGATAGTGAGCATCCACCCATATGACATAGTGAATGAGTATCCATGTGCAAAGTGATACCATATGGATTAGATATTTCTTCCTGTGATTCATTAAGGAAGTGTTTGATTCACTTAAACACCTTGTGTCGCATCATATGGCTCTCATCCTCTACGTCAATATCAGAGTTATCCATGTCCTCTATGTCTATAACCCAGTACTCCAGAAAAATATACAGGAGATCAGTGGTAAGTTCCTCTTGTTGAACACTTTCCTCCCTAGAATCCTCACCCTTGTCATCCTAGAGCTCAACCCTATCAGCATCATCATGAATAATTGTAGCTTCGTTCTCACCAGGTACTATGGCGAGACAATCTTGAATAGTTGCCTCTGCGAGAGCTGGTTCAATTACTAGTTGGGCTCCTAGAGACGTTCCAAACTCGACAGTTTCACAAGCCTCCATCCATCTGATCTATACATTTTGAAATGATATCTTTCTTAGCTGATCTCTTCAATAATATATTACAATCAACAAATGTAAATACTATTAAGAGTCAATCATAGCGGTATCTAGTGCATGCATCACAATATGAGCCACCCCCACAGGAGATCCCACATCCCTTGTTAATTTGATCATAGAAACTGTCACCTTATGATTGGAGATGATAGATTGGGACTCGGAGGACACCATTTCATCCCTCCATTATGTATTATAATTCCCCAAATCATCCATGTCTAGTTCCCCACCCTACTAGATCCCAATTTCTGGATCATGAGGATGTTCTTTCACATCCATTGGTAAATCATCATCCCCTACACGGAAGGATTATTGACTATCATCATTAATGTGTTCCTAAATGGGATATATCTTTGAAAGTTGATTCATGTTATGAAAAAATAATGTCCAGTGGAAATAAGAGTTGATACTCACATTGAGTTGTTCAGCCAGTTCTGTATCAGGGTCTGCAATTTTGTTGCTCTCATGTGGGCTTCCATGGAGGATGACTATTTTTGGAGGTCCCTCACCTCTGGGACCTTCACTCCCAACGTCCTCTTCTACCTCTTCCTCTTCTCTCTCTACATCTTCCTATTTCATCTCTTCATCCCCTTCCTCTTCTTCTTCCTCATCATCATCATCCGCGGTTGTCAGTATTTCTGGGACATTCTCCTTGGACAAGAATCACCTTCACTAGGAGGTGTGTCTCTTCATACCTACCTCGCTCGGAAGAAAACATATCCATGATACTCTGGTATGCATGTTGGAGATGAATGTTTACCCTGTCCTCCACTTGGATGTGCCCTTTGTCTGGTATGTCAAGCCCAGTGTGCACTAGTCTCCGCCATAGCTCTTCGGTGGACATAGATTATCATAGTGTCTTTATAATAGACAATAGAGACTGGAAGATGGTGTCGACAGTCTTCTTTTGGAGATGCCTCAATTTTTTCATTGGGAGTTCCCAGTCAGGCCCATGAGGAATCCCACGAGATTATCCCTCTTCGGTGGGTGGAGCTGCACTCCTGATTAGCGACACTACAGCTAACGAAGTTCTATCCCATATCATTCCAACTGTTTTTCTTATTACATGTCTCACCTCCCCAACAATACACTGTTTTCTTCTCCACATCCCTAACTCTATGATGGCCAACTTGATTTTCCAAATTATTTTCTACGGAATCGCCTATGTGTACATTTCTATCTAATGGGTAGCATACTCCGTTGATTGGACAACGTTGACAATAGTAGGAGGAAGGGGTTTGACTTCTAAAAAGCCTGAAGTCATGAACATGTTCCACAATTTGAGAAGGAAGAAAGGATGGTTCTATTCCTAAATCATTGTATATACTTTATTGGGAATATGATGCATACACCTAAATTTCCTTGAGACCCTAGTCAACATGTACGGTTCACAGTATCTTTTTCCAGCAATCTAGGCTACCATCACGACACCCATGATACATTTCAGGTACTCCCTCATCTCCAATAGGAATCACCCATCATCTACAATCTAAAAAGAGCGGGATATTATTTGATTAATGTTGAAGTAGGTATAGATTCCAATCACGAGTTTAATCACTTCCTCTTTGAGTATTAATGGGAAGATCGCAGTAATGATTAGTAAGGATGGTCGTAGACCATCATCTAGATGATGAATGACATTCAGAAAGTTATACCCACTTTGGTGAGCTATAACCCATCCATGAAGAATCTGGAATGGCCCCCCATATCCTCATAGGCATGCTCGATCTAGAAATGTGTCCCAGAATGTTGTAAAACCTCTCTAATACGAGCACCCAAAAATTAACTTTTTTTGGATTCCATGATTCCAGCCATCACTAGAATTCTTAGATGAATACTTGTATTCATATCATTCCCTAGAAGAATCCACGCACTCAGAAACGTAGCAAGTAACCCAAAATATCAATATATCAGGTCTTGACATCCATTTATGCTAAGGCTACATGATCGGTACTCACAAGCTTATAGGAACATCTAACTTGATCATGCCTTCCCCCTCTATGATGTGTTCAGGTATTGATCCCTCATCCTATAATTTTCACCACATTTTCCTGTGTAAGAAATTGATGGAACCACCCCAAAAAATATATATCATTTAGGATGTATTTGATCTTAGCTTCTCCTTAGCCAGCTCCAATAAATGCCATGTCAGAAAAGGGGTGCACGTCATATCCCCCCAGACATCCTATGTAGGATGGAACCCAACATATTGGTACCCTAATAGCAGAAATCCACTGATGTAATGAATATACCATTGAAAAATGCCTACCTACACATGGTGGTGTTGGAAGGTATTGGTTTTGAGAGCCCACCAGCTAAATAAATACAGCATTAGGTTCTTCTGATGGTAGAATAGAATCTATAATGTCCACACAACATCAAAAACCATGATAGATAATAGCTCTGCCCCGAACTCCTCAAATGCCTGGTATTCCCAAAATTCACATGCCTGATCACTCAAAAAAATTCACCAAGACTTGATGTCCCATTCTTTTCATCATTTTTTCACATTAGTAATGCTTCTTCTGAAGGTACTTGAAAAATGAAATGGATTTTCTTTAATAAATCGATCACATCCTATAACGGTCTTGGTATTCAAATTCAGGATGTAAATGGCCAAGTATTCTGTTTCTCTTATGGGGTGATTGTGGCTCATAATGTTGAACTGTAGAAGTATATCCTTGTGGGTTATCTATGTCCTTTTTTTTCAGTCTCAAATCCATTAAGGAAACCCTCTTCTAAAATAACAAAATTCCATATCGATAGAATTTAACGTAGAACATAATCCCTCTGAGCTTGAGTCAGTATACCAAAAAGAATCGGATTATCAAACACGACCCATATCGCATAAATGATTTGGGTTTTTTATCATCTAGTACTCTTAGCATCAACAGTAAATTATATCTCAACATCAGTCGGTTGAGAAGCCATTTCCAGCAAGTATTAGAAATCACAATGATTTTTTTTCAAAAGAAGGGGGATTTGGTATGTAGGGTAATCTGCTACACAAATGAAATTTGGTTAGCATGAAAGAATCTAAATCAACACATAAGATGCAGAGTGGGTCTAAGGTCTTTATTTCCAAAAGGCAGATCTTTCACACATGAGAGAAAATATCCAATCACAGAAGAAAGTTAATATATGGAACCTGGGCCCCCCTCGTAAGATTTATAGGAATGAAAAAAAAAAATTGCGCGCATGGAAACATTTTGACTTCCAAATTTCCATTTTTTGTGCATTGATGGTAATGTGTTATGATTTCTAGTGTGACCTTTAGAATCTATAACTCGAGACCCCCTTCAACTCTAATTTTGAGGTGGGGTTTTCTTTATTCTGAATTCCAGATGTGCCATGAATGGACCCCGTTGAGAAAAAATAAGACTTATTTTGAATCTGTATAAAATTCTGAGAAGCCAGAGGGAGGTACGCGCATGTTTTAAGGGAAGAGCACAAGATTGGAAATGACGCAAAAAATCTGGTTTGCCCAATGCAATGTCAAACAGATCCATCCACAACGACCATCTAAAAACAAACCACGTTAATGGTTTTAATGTTGATTACCCTACATGAAAAATTTTTATGTGCACGCCTGCTCTTCCATGCCCAATGAGATGTCAAAAGGACCCTTTCATGTAGATCCTTTTGTATGCCACCACTAAAGATTCCAGCTATAAAGATAAATATACCACCACCCTTTTTGGGAATGTTATTGAAGGTGAACTGATGTTTTGATATGCGCAAGACAACTCTTCCATGACTGCATGAAATACATGGATTTAAGGTACTAGATCATGTGTGATAGGTCTCCATGGTGTATGCTTTCCGGTGGGCACACTAGGGCTTGATCCTCACCCGATTCCATTAATCTAAGAAATTTACTTGAAAATTATTACTCTTTCATTAATGGTTTCCACTATTTTGTGTAGAATATATGCATAGGGTCTCCCCTTGTGCAAAACACTAAACCACCACATCTTGCATGGAACCACTCAACTAGTGTGCACCTATTCAATCTCATGCATTCCCTTACTTTTTCTCTCCATCAATCATCCTTAACCAAAGGCGCCATGTTTGAGAACCTATTACGGGGGACACCCTTGTCACAAACATATATGTCTCGTATGACCTTAAAGGTTTGTACGAAGTGTTTTCATGGTCCCTTGGGTGGTGCTTCGTGTTTCTTTTCATTGCCTCTTATTCTTCACAAAGGCATTCTAACTACTATTTCTTCTTTGTATATCAATGCTAACATGCTACCCTCAATGGATCACTCTAAAACCTCGTCTTCTTATAGCATAATTGGTTCCTTAACTTCACCAAGTGTAAATGAACACCGATTATGTTTTTACTAGGGGTGAGGAGAGAATCCACATAATTCAATATATAAGATTTTAAACTTCTAAGAATCATATTCCCTAGAAGAATACGTTAAACTATAGCCTATCCCAGAGCAATATACATGGGGTTCCCTACAAAAGACATTTTCCATGACCACTCGTCTCCACGGGAGTGTCGTCTTCCTCAGATGGAATGAGATACTCCTTAAATGGAATGATATTTGTCCTCCATGAATGTCAAACATCCTGGTGTAATCCCATAGGCTTTCTCATATGAGGTAGCACCATCACACTTCCTAATCTCTTTTGGGTGCCAGGACCATAAGGAATATAGGCAGAAGGGACTCTTGATACCCCATACCTCTCACTTTGGGATTTATTGTTATCTGGACTCTATCCTAGAGTAATTCTCAATCATTATCTCGATGGGACACTAACCATGTGCAATCATTCTATATTCTTATTGGATTCACCTTTCACAATGTGATTTTCAAGTCCTTGTTTCCAATTGTTTCTCACACTAAGAATGACTCATGGGGCTTTAGAGTAAGTAGTGACCATGATACAACTTTTGGGACGCCTTAGTGTGTAATCCCCACCCCCATCCATAAGAATTATGTTAACATTGATCTTTTCACATTTAAGGAAAGGTGCATAGGAGGCCTCCATCAGGTTCATGCCCATCACCCATCGGCCTCGATCACTTCATGTTGGTTCACCCCCATCCCATAAGATGCTAAACTGTATTCTCATTCCATCCATCATGTTGTTAATAATTATTTGTATGAACTATGTGGGTTCTGATCCCATTTTCATAGGAAGGTTATGTAGGAAACCTTCCTATGGTTTATCCCCAAACACCTATAAATATTGGCGTCCATTTTGTGGGGACCCCCATCCTTTTTCCACCCTTACTTGTGTCATAATAGTTCCCGGGAATCCAACCATGTTCAATCCCCATATTCATTACATACTCTTCCAACCTAGAGTGTACCTCTTGTGATGGGCTTCTAACCACGCATAATCCCCAGTATATCCTCATGTTTCAATCCTTTGTGTACACCTTGATTTTATGCCCCATACTAAACTATCTGTATAATGACTCCCTACCATTGTGATATTTTGGAATCCCCATCGGCGTTTATGCCCATCAACCATGTCCCATCTTGGTCTCTCACTTGAGACTTTCTGTTTTGGAAAGGTCATGACTTAACCGAGAGGTTCTACTTCCTTCGGGTTCCATCCATGTGTCCTTTATCACGGGGTTCCACATCAGGTGTCCAATCAACCCACCAAACTACATGAAACATGATTTCCTACCAGATGAATACATAGGAATCCTCTCTGAGATTCAACCCCGACCTCAATGCCATCTACATGTTAGTTCCATCAAATTTCTCCCATACACTTAGTTCAACCATCCATCATCCATCCTAATTTCTACCCAAGCCACTATGTCTCTATGTGATCACTCAATTTACCTATGCAGCTAACCATGTATGATCCCTACACAATCCATAGTCACTCAAAAAAGAGTTTCCTCGTTACGATGGGCCAATAACCATGCATATTCTCCAATATTCATTCAGGTTGTTGTCCATTGTGTACACCCTGATCCCATGATTCACTATTCGAACTATAATGTTTTTTATCAATATATCCTATAAATTGAATGTATGAATCCTCCCTAAGGTACAATCCCATCCAATGGTTGACCATGGTATCCCATTTGTAAGATCCCAATCATCCTTGGATCCGTCCTTATCTGGAATATTGATTCAACAGTCTAGTAAACCTCCCAAGTGATCCATTTGAGGGATACACCCATATGATCCACCCCTAGTAGTGTTCTGATATGTCTGATCCATCTCTGCTAGACGTCAAAGACATGACATACCCTATGTTAAACATGGGAAGATGAGGAAATCCTATGGGACAAGCCTATGGAATATAATTTCCCACACGTAACATGGGATGCATCATGATTCTGTGCCCTCAATAATCCCTATCATAAATAGAAGAAACACATGTTTTCTAGTGTTTAAGTGTCTACACACACTAGTGATATCCAATGTGACTACTCCCCAGATTGAAAGTTTCCTCCCTAATGTGACATAATGGAATGTCTAGACAGATTCAGCTTAATTAACCAACATCCGCAAAGATGTGGCACTTGGAATGAAATTCATGAAAACTGAATAAAATCTATGGGGGGAGAATCGGACTAGGTGACAAATTCCGAGGAGGAATCCAAGGAACGTGAGACTAACACCCCATCATCCCATTTTGATCATGGATTAAATGTCCCAAAATAAGTGACTGATATCTCCAACCTTTGTAATGCAGGAATGCAAGGCAATAACCAGCACATTGCGGCACCACGACGCGTGACCTAGTGAAAGTGTTAGATACAACAATTTCATAAGTAGAATAAATTCCATTGTTTTATATGGGGTTTGGGGTTGAGATTTAATCCATGGAAATTGGTATTCTTTCTTCACTATGTTTAAATAATGGTTATGTTTACCCATACATTTCAATCCAAAGTACCCAAACATGAGAAAATGAGAGTCTGGAATAGGGTGTGTTTATCAAGAACAATTTTTTCACTATAAAAATATTCTGAAGATTTTATAATTTTTAATTGATTAATTAATAATATTTCAACTCATGAACATAAATTAAATGATTCCCAACACTATTTTAATTTTTTTTTCTCCCACATTCTTCCAAAATACAATTCTTAGTAGGTAAGTCTTATTCTCTTCTAATAATAAATATTTAATGTAACTCCTCGATAATTTATGGGATAAATTATTTTTATTTTCTGTTATTTCATATGTTGTATGCTAAACATATATTATCTTGTTCTATACCCAACACTGTATTATCTTGCAGTATATGGAACAATATTCTTGGATTGTGTGGCACACAATTTCAGGTTCTTTTAATAGAATTAATTTCACGCAACAATGAGTATAGATTTTTTTAAATGATTAAAAGAACTCAGTTTGTATTATGTTATAAGCCACAAAAAAGGGAAATTTCACTACAAACAATACTTAATTGTCTTTTCTTACACGTAAGAGTACCCTTCCACGATTTCTTACATTGTACGCGATAACGAGTTTCTCTAAACAATGATATATTATTAAAATTTTATTATTTAATGGGATATGAACTCATCATTATAAATAATAATAAATAAATTTTTAACTTTATACTAAATTATCATTTCTTACATTGTATGCGATAACGAGTTTCTCTAGTACATGTTATGAGAAAAAAAATAATTTTTCGAATAAAACAAATATTTTTCACAAAATGCAGTTTTATTGTTTTTTATAGCACAACCATTTTAAATATAGTTTTTAAACATTTATAAGTTTAATATTACAAAATAAACTTTTTCTACTGATGTGGCACACAAAAATTTACTTTTTTTGAGTTGTTTCTTTTTTTCTAACAAACTTCATATGCCATTGAATAGTGAAAACTACTGCATTTTAGTTCAAAACTATCTTTTCATCAAATTTATTTATATAGTAAGATTAAATTTTAAGTTGGTTTTAAAGTGTAATGTGATTATGTTTTTATAATTTAATCCAATCTTAGTAATTGGATGTAATTTCACATTTAAAATTGACATAAACACTTGTCAATCTTGGGATAGTTATTATTTCTTAAATCCCCACTTTTTGGTTTTAACAACGGGGATTAATTTAAAATTATCTACTTCAAGTTCTATGATTTGAAATTGACAAAATGGATTCCATATTTGGTATCATAAGGTTAAAATTCCTTAAATAGGTATCTTTTATTTTTGGATATTATGAATAGTATCTTTAATTAATATTCTATTTAACATGGTTAATGGGTAAATCTGGAAAATAATGGTAAAAAATAATATTATAATAATATTAAACGACCCTAACACATGTCCTAATCTTATTGGAGGAGATATTTCCAACCATTGTCATCCATGGGTCTATTTTGGGACCCAATGGAACCACATGGAAATGAAAATGAAATTTTATAAGAATTAATTTAATATAATTGGAAATTTGACATAAACATGTATCTTCTTAATAATGAAATTTTAATATGGGGTTACACATACGATAAATTTGACTATAAATTTTAATTGGAAATATAAAAAGATTTACTACATCATGATAGTTTATTTATAACTTTTACATACCAAATAAATAAATTTATTTATGACACAATGATAATATAGTGATTTCATTATTAATGAATGATTAAAATAAATGAGGTTATAAAAATTAAAAAGAATTATGCTGAAAAATTATTGACATACATGAGTTTTATGGATGATTATGACTTCTAATATTTGAAATAATTATGTTTTTTATAATGAATAAGGAAGTTATTGGATTTTAAAAAGTCGTGATATGAACAGTAAAAAATTTGACATAAATGAGTTAAAAAAATATTATTTTATTAAATGATATAATAGTAATTAAAATCTAATATTCTGAAAAATTACATATATAATGTTTAATATATCATTAAAGAACCAATTTAGGGTCTATTGAAATTTTATAGGAAATATATTAACCGTATGGTATAAATATACAGAAAGACATAGTAATAGTAAAATTAGTTAAATGAAGGTTAAAGCTAAATGATAATGTAAATGTTGAGACCTAAATATGTATAAAAGCAATTGGTTGAGATGATATAGAACAAAAATCCACTTATATTTGATTTAAATGTGTTTTGGATCTTTTGAAACTAAATATTATTTTATAATAAAATAATATTTCATTATTTTTCCTAAATTACTCATCACCTCTCTTATAAAACAGAACCGCCCTTTATCAATAACCAACACATCTAAAGTGATTTGGTTCACCAAAAACCTGACCATTTATCCTCTAAACCTCCTTTTCATCATCATAAAGGCCTAGAATTTGGTATAGAGCTGTCCTAAGGAACACTTTTGTTTAAATCAAAAGGAAACACCCGAAAATGATGTAATCATTTTATCCATTCATTAAATGTTTTTTTCTCCTTATACTAACTCTTTCTTTGTTGATTACATAGAAAATAATAACTTCCATGAATTAATCATTATGAGATGTTATTATAATTATGTGAAAAACTTTTACAATATTTTATCTATCCTACGAATAAAAATATCACCATGGGTGCATACGCACAACTTACCGTCTCCACACTGTGGTGTTGTTAGTTATTCCACATTAAATTATTTGAATAGGTATAATGTTGAGTATAAGGGATTTAAATAACAAATATGACATGATAATTATTCTTTATAATTAATATACCATCAAATTAATTACCATTTAATCATTAAAATAATGATATCATCATTCATGCGTACGTAAGGCCTATCGTTTCCACATCACGATTAGATTCAACATCCACTTTTACCATCCTAGTATGATTATATAAAATGTATATTATCATTATTATGAAATATATGAAATAATAAGTCTAATAGAATTATATATACATATATCTTCATATATTTCATCCACTAACGTCCATTCAATAAGATAAGAAAATAGAAATAGCATTCATGCGTATGTTCGACCTACCGTCTCTATGAACAGTGTATTCCATTTCATATATGAATCTATTATATATATTTATAATATTAATAAATATGATATATAAATAATATTATATATTCTGTATGTAATTAAATACATATCTATGAAATATGATCCAGAATAACAAGTCAAAAAATTACGACAAACAAAGAATTATTACTCGAAATGTTGTACTAACATTGAATTTGTTATAAAAGTATAATATAAAGACATAAAAAAAGTATATATGATATCATAAATATTATTATGTTATTGATATAATTACATAATATGTTTAAAATATAATATGTTTTTTTGGACACGTAAGGAGTGTATCAGATCTAAGGTAAGGGATAATTTTTTCATATCATTTTTATCTGAGATTGTTCATACATAAGCGTTTACTGGGTGTTTATTTATCATCAATGTACATGTTCACTAAAAATGTTTTCATAAATTTTTTGATATTATTTTATGTATTTTTAAATTCATTTTCCCCATTTTTGACTTTTATTACATGTTATGGAAGAAATTATTCATTTGTTTGCCATACGATGTACTTTTTGAATTTTTTGGGAGAAGTACAAGGAGAATGTTTTTTAACTTATACAACATGAACAAGTTTTAACATATTCCTAACAACTTATTTCAATTAATCTTACTATAAACATTTACATGTTTATTTTCAAATATATTTCCTTCATTTAAAAATATAGTACATTCTAGGAAAAGAAAATTCTTTTGAGAAAGAAAGGATACTTTATCGTGAGATAAGTTTAAGTGAATTATCAAATAAAATTATATATAAGATGATATAGGGTTATGTTTCTCTCCCTATTATTAAAATTATTTTATATCATTTAGGATGAATTTATTTTTATGAAATCCATTTATTTTATATTGATTTTGATAGAATTATTTTTAAGAAACCAATTTTATTTCATGGTTTATGCTATCAAAAATGATTTATGTTTTTGGGGTGCATGTAAAAATTATTTCATTATGAAAATGGTGGGATCTATATCTCTCTCCAATTCATTGAGTAATGATTTATATCTCATGATATTGATATGAATGGAATTAAAATTAAATTTGGTACCATAATACATGGCTAGAACGACAAGTTAACTGATTTCAGTAATGGACTTTGTCTACTATGATGGTACTGGAAGCAGTGCCATGGCTACTACAGAAATCATATTAAGTGATTATTAGTTCCCCACAATTACATGTTTTATTCCAATTCAATACTATAATGGTTAATGATCCTTAATAATATATTCCTTACCTACTGCCATGATTTATTTCCTGACTCAAGATTATTATATATAAACTTTTTGTTCATGTTTTTACAGTCAAATGTTTATGATTTGTTTTATGTTCTAAATGTTCACCTTCACTGAGAATTTGAGCTCTACCTTTTTATTTTATCTTTTCAATATGATATAAATAATTATTATAGATAGGTTTTATAATGGATGTGATATTTATTGGAGATGTTGATAATTTTCCACCCAGCTAGAAGAATGTGTTTCGAGTTTCCAAAGACAATAAACTAATATGGTCTTTGGGAATTAGATTGTGTCATGTATTAAGTCTTCTCCAATTGAAATGTAATGTAAATATACGTAAAGCATGGGTCATTATAGTTGGTATCATAGATAAGGATTAGATAACCTTTGTAAACAAGGATGTGAAAACTTTAAATTGATCTCTAGAGATATTTAAGGTTGGTCTATGGAAGTACCTAAGGTTATGTATAACTATAGGTTTTAGTCCTAGAATAATGGTAATAATCATGAATAATTTATGATTAAACCAATGATTTTATATTTTTAAGGAACCCACCTTTGATTATGTTGTATTCCTAGTATGATTTCTTCCTCTCAATCTATTCTTTTTTAGTTTTAGACAATGTATATAACCCGAAGGAACCATGTTAATGATCAATTCACTATGAATTGAAATGATTGTCCTCCAGATCAATGAAATGATATGGGGAATGGAATGAAAATCTTGATTCTATACTTAGACAAGATATGAATCCTTCAAGACATTCAAATCAGTAGAGAATGGAATAAAATTCTTTTGAGTCTTCCAGGAGGAAACACCCACCATATTTTAGAGGGTCTTATGATAAAATTTTTTCTGAAAATTTTATCAGTAAATTGAAACGATATTTTTCATCCATCACTCTTTGGAACATGAAAAATAGATTGTGTTTGTATAACTTTCTAAGGAGAAGCAGACAAGTGTTGAACTCTTATTAAAAATACAAGGTAGCAAGATGAAATTGAATCCATGGAATGGGATGAGTTCAAGAACATGTTTTTCAAAACAAACTCTTCTGTATTATTTGAACAAAGATGGAAAAGTTGTACCTTGAGCTTTAGAAAAATTATGATTAATATGTTGGTGAATATGAGGCTAATTTTACCAGACTTGCAAGGAAATCTTCTAGATTTATCATCCTACCAGAAAGTAATGTTGATTGACTCTTCAATGGATTAAAACCATTTTTTTGAAGGAAACGGCGGATTATACGCAACACCTGATGAAGGAAACACCTGAAGAACTGGAAATTGTTCATGGCACAATCAATGGTGAGATTGTACAGAAAAAAACAATGTATTTATTCCCATGAAAAATTATTCAACTTTATGAAAAGGATCTTAGAAAAAAAATGTTATCCTAGATTTCACTATACGCAACACTATATTCACTTATAGTGTACACAATAGTATTCTTAGCATGAGTTGCACCCAATTTCAGGTTCTTTTGATAGAATTAATTTCAACCAACAGTAATAATAGATTTTATACAATGTAATGATGAACTTGGTTTATATTATTTTATACAAAACCTCAAAGGAGGCTTTCACTACACGCAACAATGACTTCACATGCATTACACGCAAGAGAGACATTCCTCAATAGCTTTAATGGGATATAAACTAGCTGTTACAAATAGTATTAACTACATTTTAAATTTTATATAACATTTTCATTCATCTTAAACAATTTATAGAACATGATATGAGGACAAATCATATTAGGATAAATCATTAATTCCACAAAATGTTGTTTTACCACCATTTTATGGGAAACCCATCTTAAATTTATTTTTTTGACACTTTGATAAGTTAAATTTTAAAAAATTATAATTTAATTTGAAATTAGGACATAAAAAATAACTTTTTTTGAATTTTTTGTATTTTTTGATAAAATTCATATTTTATTGAATTGTGAAAAATATTACATTTTAATTAAAAACTACTTTTTCATTTAGTTTATTTATATTGATATATTATCTTTTTAATTGGTTTTAATGTTTAATTAGATTATTTTTTTATAATATTATCCAATTTTTTTCTTTGGTATTAATTTAACTTCTAAATATGACTTAAACAGACGTCAATATTTTGATAGTTATTATTTCATAAAAAGCCTCTTTTTGGTTTTGAAAACATGAATTAATTTTATATAAATAACAACTACATCTTTGTTTTGAATTTGGAAAAATAAATTACATATTTGGAATCATAAGGGTCAAATTGTGTAATAGGTACCTTTAATTTTGGTACATTATGAATAGTATCTTCAGTAAATATATTTTTTACCATGGTTAAGGGAAAATATGCTAAATAAGGGTAAGAGTAGTATTATAATAATATTTAAATACCCAAAAACATAACATAATCCTACTGAATGAGATATTTTATGACCATGGGCATCTTTGTGACGATTTTGGGACCCGTTTGTATCTCATGGATTTTAAAATGACATTTTATAAGAATTAATTTAAGGTAAAGTAAAATATAACATAAACATGTATCTTCTTAATAAATCAATTATAATATTTCTTATACATAAGTTAAATTCAATTATATATATTTATTGGAAAGGAAAAAAATGTTTTCTACATCATGGAATTTTATTTATAATTTTTAGACACCATGTAAAGAAATTTCATTACGTAACAATGGTGATGTATTGATTACCTTATTTGCGAATGATTTGATCTAGTGGAATAACATTGGACATAGATCCATCCTATAGGTCCCTTTTGTTCAAACAATAAGGAAACTCCTGAAAAAGATATCATCATTTTATACCTTCTTTTAAAGTTCTTTTCTTCTTCTACTTCCTCCTTAAATGTATATTCCATAATAAAGTAATATCTCCAGTATTTTATACATAATTATATGTTTCTATGGTTTATGTTAAGAAGTTATACCTCCTTTTGTCCATCCTAATAATAATAATATCAACATTCGTGCGTACGTATGGCTTACTGTCTTCACGAAGTGTTTTAATTTGTTATTCGTCATTACATTATTTTGATATATATAATGATTAGTATAATGGATTTAAATAATTAATATAACATGATAATTATTATTTATAATTCTTTAACTATTAAATTACTTTTCATTTAACCATCATGAAAATGGCATCGTTCCTCGTGCGTACCTACGACCAATAATCTCCACGATGTTATGGGATTCATTCTCTACTTTAACCATCCACGAAATATTGTAAAGAAAATATTATTCATAATTATGATATATATGACATAATTATTCTACTATAATTCATTATGTATGTATGTATGTATGTATTTATGTATTTATGTATGTACATATATGTCATTCACTTACATCCATTCAATACGATAAGAACACGGAAACAACGTTCATGCGTACGTACAACCTACCGTCTCCATGAAAGGAGCATTTCATTTCTTGTATATATCGATTGAATATTTTATATTATTAATATATATGATATATAAATCATATAATATATTTTTTATGTATGTAACTCATTGTCTATGTAATATGCTCAAAAATAAAAATACAAAAACATACGATAAAAAATGTGATTATTACCCGAAATGTTGCACTAACTTGGAAATGATAATAAAAGGGTAATATAAACTAATAAAAGAATCATATATGATATAATAAATATTTTTATGATTCTTATTGAAGTCAATAAAATGTTTAAATCATTAAAAAGGTTATTGGGACACATACAAAGAGTATTAGACCAAAGGTAAGGTATAATTTTGAAATCTGATTTTTCTCTGAGATTGTTTATATGGAATTGTTTAATGTTTGAATATTTATCAAAATAGTATATATTTACTAAAAATGTTTTTATAACATTTTTAATATTAATATATTTGTTTTTAATGTCTTTTTTAATCAATTTTTCACTTTTACTACCTAGTTTTGAAGGAATATTTCTTTTGTTTTACACAAGATGTCCTTTTTGACTTTTCTAGAAAAAGAACGACGAGAATGTTTTTCAACTTATATGTAATGAATGAGTTTTTACATATTCATAACACCTTATTTCCATTATTATTACTATATAATTTTAGAAGTGTATTTTCAACTAAATTATTTTCTTTTAAAATTGAATGACATTTTGAGAAAATAAAACGTTTTTGATAAAGAAAGGATATTTACCTAAAAATGTAAGTTTAAATGGTTTATTAAAAGTATATTACTTCTATGATAAAATAGGGATATTTTTATATCCCTATTATTACATGGATTTTATTGTGTTTATGATGGGATATTTTTATTAATTCAATTTATTTTATATGGTTTTTATGGAATGATTTTGAAGAAACCCAATTTATATAATGAGTTAAGAAATGATAAATGGTTTATGTTTTTTTTGAACATGTGATAATGGTATCATTATGTGTTTGGCGGGACCTATATATCCCTCCAATTAATTAGGTAAAAATTTATATCTCATTAGATATACATGACTGGAATGTCATGTATATCATGTTCAGTAATATATGGCTGGAACGACAAGTAAACCCAGTTCAATAATAGAATTTTTCCACTATAATGGCCATGTAAGAAAAGAATTGGCTACTATAAAAATCATATTATGATCTTTTTACTTAGATAAAATTTCATTTTTATGCCAATCTGATTCTATCATGGTTAATTTTACTTTATCATCTATGATTTACGTACTTCCTTAATATATTACATGACCCAAGATTTTGATATTTATCATTAGGTTTGTATTTTTACATTCTAATGTTTATGGTTTGTTTTTTGTTCTCAATGTTTACCCTTACTGAGAAATTTTTCTCACTATTTTAATGTTTTCTTTTCACTAGTATATAATGAATGATTTTAGTTAGGAAAACAAATGGGTATGATTTTATGGGAGATCTTCAAGATGTTTCAACATCCTAAAAGAATATGTTTTGAGATTCCAAAGACACTAAACTAATATGTTCTTTGGGAATTGTTTTATGCCCTATATTAAGCATTTTTCAAATGAAATTTAATGTTCATGTATGTAGATCTTCATTTATTAGAGTTAAGTTATCTTTTATTTAATTAATATTTTACAAAAACCTCTCTCTATAGAGTTGATATCAGACATTCAATTATGATACAACTATAAATTTATGCGCCTTGTTTGTATTGTATTATAAATTTCTAAATTTGGTTACCTAGAAGAAATTAATGACACCCTTTCACCCATCAAGTATTGCTGTATTTTTTTTGGGATCAGAGGGATAATTTATTTATTGAATAATTTAGACAAAAATCATTTCTCATCATAACATATTTATGATTTTATCATAGATTTTTTTATTTATTTTATGGCATTGGGAATATTTTAAATTATGTATGTACTGAAAGTTTTGATGAATACTAAGGAAAAGGTCACCTTCTTATAGGGGGATATGGCATAGCTACTCATTGATGTTAATGAAATGAGTATTAAACCCTATGAGTGCTCACAAATATACTGAAGAACTGAACACACCACACCCCATAGCCTAGATCAATAATTATTTTTAGAGAATAGAAATCAAAGAATAATGAACAATAAATTGTAGGAAAGTACAACGTATGATTATTATTTGTATTCTAATCAAAATTCCCTTGATTTTGTATGCTCGGAAGATGATAAAGAGAGTGACCTTTCTACTGAACATTAATGACATGGAGAACATTTCTAAAGTAAAAATAATAAGAAAAGATCACGAAATGAGAAGAAGAAGGAAATGATGGATCCTCAGCTTCTAAGATGATAAAAAAGATTCATCACTAAACTGGGATTGAAGTTGAAGGAAGAAGAAGATGATGAAGAAGAGGAAGAATAATTAGGTACAGCTTGTGAAAACTCTATAATGGATGAAGAATAAGCAAAAATGGATGAAAAAAATATTATTCTAGTTGGGTAAGCTGATGAAATTTTTGAATAATTAAAACACATCCATCCATCCATCAATAAAGAATTATTTTACCGAGTTTGGACCACTACCAAGATCTTGTTAACAGCCTTAACACTATTTAAACTCATGTCATCACCTCTGAGATCCATACAGATTCTATTGAGAAGAATTCATGTTGATCTGGGAGGTTTTCAATGTTAATATTGGGTGTACTCAAAACAGTTATCACAACACCACTCTCAAATAATCTAACTCATTTATGTTTGATCTAAAAGATGATTTAAAAAGAGCATCTTTCGAGAGGCAATCCATGTTTTTTATTTCCTACTTTAATGTAAAAATTTATTTCTTTCCTAGGATATAATTTTATATTAGTATATAATTTCAATTATCCTTATAATTTTTATCATATTATAGAGGCCAACACATTCAATTTTTTATATTTATTTTCATGTTCATCAGAGGGACATGCAGAAGTCTCAAGGCGAAAGAAGAGAATAATATATAGTGGAAGGAAATTACATATAGTTAAAGGGTTCATACCAAACCAATATCGCCCATGTTTTAATCAACAATTTCAATGGGATTAATAATGACAATTCTGTAAATTTCTATTGTATTCCGCATATTTTAATTGTTGTCAATTTTTAATTTGAAACTGAATTCCTGCACTAAGTCCATTCATTACTTAACTCTCCACGGAGAAATAAAATACCAAGGATATTTAAAATTCCATTAACATTAAATATATGTTTCAATAAATTTGAATGAAAAAATTGAATGATAATTAGTAGAGATATGCATGTGGAATAATATTTGAAAATAAATTATTTTAAGACCATGCTGATTATTTTATAGGAAATTCTTTTTGTGATATAGCCATTTTTTAAATTTTGGATATTTCCAATTATAGATTTAATTATTTGTATGAATTTCACTGGGTAATTTTACCAACCATTCATCTAATTTGAACGACATCCACTGAGGCAATGTTTTCCAATGTTTCTATTGTGTATTTCTTGATAAACTCAAGATTTATATGCACATAAACAATTCTATGACTGAACATAATCACATTTTAAATGAGTTTGTAATCATTTTATTAAACCCTTATACCAATTCCTAACTTTCATTAATCCATTTATAACCCCATAAAAGCCATTAGAATCCTTGATAGGAAATGAGTCTTGATACAAGAATATCTTATCCATTCCGACCTCCCTCTAAATGTTTTTCATTATATTTAATAGAATATGTGTGGTTGAGTTACATTGTCGGGTGTACCGAGACGTTATTTATTATGGATATTTTTCATTGGTATAATGCGTTATGATAAGGGGGATGCCTATATTTTTTCCTCATCAACCATTATATAACTCCCTTTCTTAAAAAATATAAATAATTTTGATTTTTAAAAAAATGAAAAAATAGGATGTGTCTTGGGAGGATAAAAAATCAAAATTTTCTAGGCTGACAATCAGTTGATCATATGTGGTTAAGTGATGGATGTGATATTTTTTCTGTTAATATTATTCTAAAAAATACCAAAAACAACAAGATAGGTGGAGTGATTCATTTTACTTACATGTTTGATGAGACCACATAGTGTTGGACGGGAAGAAGGAGATGAAATTTTTAGAGGGATACATTCATTGAACATATATTTCAATAACATGAAAAATGATTCTGATTTAATCCTCCTTTTGAGCCTTAGTTAATTTAAAACAAATACTTATCAACAAAAAAACCTAGAGTCATTTGATCCTATATGGTGAGGCCCTCATGATTAATTGTGATATATATCTTTAAACTGTGAAAATTTTAGATGCCTTGAAATCCTATGTTATGAGACATGTTTTTGTGGTATGTAGTAAATGATATTAATTTATAACTTAATAATGTGGTGAAAAATCCATGTCAGGTAAATTAAAAGTTCCATGTATACTGATAATTGATTAAAAAATGAAGATAGATGATAAGAACAAACACGACTATTTCAAAGAATAAATGTAAAAGACATGGTTCGATTGTTCTTTTAAAAAATGTGGCATTGATAAAGTTTCCTACATGTGATGATCAAACATTTAATTTTCTTTTGATCAATTTTACTTATCTAAATTAATTTTCAATCATGATATGGTGAGTTTTCTTTGATGTAGGTTGAGATTTTATCCCTGAGGACTGGCTAAATTCATGTGCGGGGTTATTTGATATGTGTATTTAATGAATATATTTTATAGTTATTAATATTTTGACTTCTATATTTTAATGAATATTCTTTCCAATTTGTGATATATTTAACTTGTTTTATGATTTATGATTTAATTTAATTAATAATTGGAAATAGAATGAAATGGGATAGAAATATGAGCATAAACGAACATCACGCCGTGAGGGAAGTGAAAGGCCATGAAAACAGAATTTTGAGGATAATTCATGATGGAAAACTGCAGAAACACTATTACAAGTCTTGTAATGTCCTTAAACATCGTGTATTTTTTGGAGAAGGAATATTCTGAGCAGGACAAGTAATGATGAGATTACCCACTATGAAGGATCCGTACACATCATGTAACTTCATTACATGATGTAACAATTTTGTGATTTGTTTTTTGGGAAAAAATATGATAATATGCAAGGTATGTGATGATTTAGAGGTTACATGTAGTGAGTCCCCATTACACAATGTGAAAGAAGTAAATAAAAAAACTTCAAACAATTTTCACAAGAGATTCTTGCATATTCAAAAATCATGGAGGAAACATAAGATGAGTATTAAATTATGTGTAATCACATTACACGCCATGAAATTGGATTCTCATAACCAATTTGAAGCCTGTAAATAGAGTTCTTACCTACTGATATAATATTAATTCTAGATCAACAAAAGAGGACCACCACCAAAAGAAGGTGCTCCTAATGCTTCACCACTATCTTTTGGGTTTTTAATTTATTATTTTTCAATACCTAATCCTGATTAGCATGATCGGGTGATTTATTTATGATGAGGCATGTCTGATAAAATTGGATCTAATGTATTAGGTGTTTTAATTTTAATTGAAATTTGTGTCTGGAGTTCATGTTCATTCTTAATGGTGATATCTTTTTTAATTCTTATTGCAAGACCATTATGAGCGGGGTTAGGGATTTGGAATAAATTCATTGATTCATTGAGTATGAACATAAAATGAGTAGTGTAAATACCATTGTTCAGTATGAGGTATATTGTTGATATTTACTCCATGACCATTGTGTTTGTTTATATCATATCAAAAAATAATGTTTTAGTTTACCCATCATTTACAATATCTATTACTTGACAACTAGAAAAAATGGTTTTTGGATGGGGTACATTTATCATGACCATTGGATTGACTAGGACTCAATTCAGACGACATCATAATTGTTAATTATTTATTAAATACCTTTCCAACTCATGAACTTGGGTTCATTGCAATTTGATATCATTTTTATGTTTTATTCTTTCACATTCATCTAAAATCCAATGCACAGTAAGTTTTACTTATTCTCATCAAATCATATTTTTAGGTAAATATTATTTAATAAATATTTTCCCAAACCATGTCTATGTGGTTTCATCATCAAACTTGCAATTCCTATACTACTATGTAGTATATCACTTTTTTTGTTTCATGTTACAAATTTCAATATTCAGCTACCCAATAGGAATTAATGAAGCCCATAGGGCTATGACATAATAATTTGTCTTTTACTTCTACTGTGTGATCCATTAAATTTTATATGAAACATTTTTCCCATTTCACTTTTAGTTTCCACTTGTTTAATAATGTGATTCAATGTATTATTTATGAATTTTTATTTTTCATATGACATGATACCATAGGTATAGTCTCCCTATTGATGGAATGAAATCCCCTCATATTGTTGGAATCCTCTTTTTTACAATGAGTAATGCATGATTTTATGTGACCATCTAGATTAGAATTAGTTGTTCATGTTGGGTTGTTACAAAAAATGGTACTAGAGCACTAGGATTCACAAATGTAATTCTTCTCATTTACATGATTTGAAATAGGTTACATTACAGATAACATAGTTATGACTCTGTTAGCGGAACAATGAACGTTTTGGGACCACACTATATATTAGACCACTATGTTTTCCTATTGTGATGGTAATTATTTATTAATATACCAATTGAATATATTAATATTGGGAGATACACATGATTTTGGTCTGTGATTTATGATATTTTGGGTGCATTCTAGGATCAGGAATCTTGATATAAATTAACATGTAATTTATATAAATCTTTTTTTGATTCATAGTAGTACTTTTAATAAAATATGTGATTTTTTCCATTTTTTCTGGAGTGTTTTCCATTTTTTGATATATATATCATTCATTAATATTATGTTAAATTGTTATGTCCATTGGTCAATTGAATTCATATTGTTTTTGTGATAGAATATATATAATGACTGTGAATAAAATATAGTTATGGATTCTAGGGTTATTTAAAGATTGGGTATTTCGTGGGTTGTGAGAGTACTCATAAGATAAAATTATTTGATCCCACAGACTAGTTATGTTTGTTCATTTAAAATTCGATGTGATTATTTATTCAGTGATTCTAACACCATTGACATTTTATTAGAAATTCAAATAAGGAATCATAATATTCTCTCAATCTACCACCCATGGGGTATGGGAATTCACCCCATTGTTCTCATGTACCATCATTTGTGATTTAGGGTAAAGGTCCTATTTAGCCAATTTTAATTTGGATAGTTTCCATTCGAATGAGGATCCTCTTAGAGGATCATGACAGATAATGCTAGAGACATCCAATTCAGGAATCCTCCACCATTCTAGGGTACTAGTGGCCTATATGAAGCAACATATTAGATAGACATTGACATGTTCATTTCTAGTTTGTCCAACATTATGAAGTGGGGCATGTGGTCCTTAACAGCTTAATGTTTCCAGGACCCACTTGGATTTGGTAGATATACATGAGTCTGTATAGGTGATTATATGGTCTCTCATGGGTGAACTATTATGATCTATTTCTCAAGATGTACTTTTCAAGCATGATCATGAATGACTATGCCCCAGAGTTCATGGTATTAAATGTGGGTGAATTTGAAGATTGTATATATAAAATCTACAATATTTGTAGATTTATTTTTATTTTCACTATTTTAAGGTAGGAATGAGGATTTGAAGGCTCAGAGTTTTGGGATTTTACTTCTACTTGAGAAATGATACAAGGTTATATGTTTTGAACTGATGATGTAGAGAATTTTTTTTTGATGGTCCTGAACATTGATAAGGGCTTGGAGGATAACAACACAACATAATTACATTTGGTCCATACTAGTCTAGTGACCAATATTTCTATAAAAACTTTAGAAATTTCATATAGACCGTTAAATAGGAATACCATAGACATGAGACAGAGCACTAACATGTGAGTATATTAAATTTAAGCTTTATCAAACCCATAGAGAGCTGTTCTATAGTGTATACATAGTGGGATGTTAAATATAATTGTAGGTTCTATTTATCACCTTATATGATGTATTGATATTCTTGTATGATATAGATTACTCATGAGTATTTCTCTTGGGTTTTTGGGGTAATTTTCAATAGTGGTCAGGGTTAAAATTGATGTTTGACTCAGGAATCTATGTGGGGTTCTTAACAGTGGAGTTAATCTAGTCATACATATCCTCGACAGGGCTATAGTGTTGTGGTAGGTCCGGTGTGTGATATTTATCAGACTATAGATGATGGTGGGGAGGGTCCGAATACTCTTTGAGGTATAAATATAATTACATATATTTTATATAATAATAGGTTTTATATTATTACTTCCCATTATATCATATTGTTACAAGTAGCTACTAATGTAGAACAAAATTTCCACATATCCTTTGAGTTAGTCACCCATGATACACTATTGGGAACAATATTAGACAATAAACAATGATTCCCAATGTTTCTATTAGTCAGAACTAGCTATGAAAATATGTGGGAATTATTCAATAAGGATATGAAAGCTATTGATGTGTTTCTTATCATGGATTGGCTGTACAACTTCTGAGATAACTTCAATTTCTATCATATATGGATTTCATTTTTTATTATTTTAATTGATAGTAACACATACTCACTAGGGATTTGGAACATGGAGTATGAAAAGATAAAAATGAATTGAGTGAGCTCAAGAAAATAACAACATCAATGGAAGCCCTAGGAATTCCTACAAAATCAGTAAATCCCCCCTCAACTATTCTTATATTAATGTATCTCTATCATGACATATATCCAGATTATTTCAAAAAACTAATTTCTAATAGGGTATTTTAATTTTAGATTGATATCACACTGGGTTCCTAGACCATTTTGAAACACCCATAATGTAAGGTGTTAAATATGATAAATGAGCTCAAGGTGAAGTTGGAATACATAGAGAGTAATGGAATAATTTGGATTATTAATTCACCAAGGGGTGAAATTATGTTAATCTCAAGGATGAGAGATGGTATTCTGGGATAGTTCACTTTTTTATATTCCATATAATGTGATGGTGAAGAAAAAATACTGATATAATTGGACCGCTAATTTTTTCAATCAGTTTGGGGACCTTGATAGTCCTTTGATATTGTTCATCATTCGGGGTCTAACAAAAAATGAGAATGATATGATTAATTTCCATATATATAATTTCAATGAAGTTTTTGGCTACAATAGAACTTGGTGATTGCATTCATGAATAAAATCACACAATTGATGTCCATAGACATTATGAAAAGATAATCCACAAATATCACAACACAATAATCATCATTTTTTATGGAATTTCTATCTAATCAATTAAATTAGTGTAGTAATCCATGAACATAGTGACATTTCTATGTCTGCATTGTACACATCATCTTTATTCCATGCTGTTGTAGTATGACATTTGGATATAAGAGGTAGGATTCGTGGGGCATGTGTTGTTTGATACATGAACATCTGTAGGCAAAAATATGGTAGGTACAGTGATTTCCAATAAATATACCAATATTCCCTTTGATACAAGGATACTTTTATTCATAATAAGATATTACATTTTATTTACTCATAACATCTCAAGATTATCATCACCCATTAATATTTTTAAAAAGAATGCAATAAGGTAACAATATTCAGACCAATGTGAATAATCATTTATTGAAATGTATTAGAGGATGAAAACACTTATATTATCTATAAATTATCATTAATGTATCACATGTGTATTTAAAGATGCAAAATAAGGAGTTTTCTTGGAATCTATTATGTAGAGTGAGTGAGTAGTATCTCATGGTTCATATTATCTAAGACCTGAATATCAGATCTACCCTACCCATGATAGGGAGGTCGAGTTATAATCTATTATATGATGTGTTGGTGACAATATATCATCAGTGATAGATTTGTATTAAAAATTGATCACATGATCCACTATTATGTCATCGCACATATTGAATTTAATATGAGGTAGTTGAGATGAGTTGATTATACAAAGAAAATTTACATTGAAGACTTTTATTATCCTAGAATGGGTAACATTGTCTTGGCTGATCTTATCTATAATATAAATGAAGAGAAGGATTTATGTGAGTATTAATTTGAGGAACAATAGCTATTGATGTTATTTGTTCCCTAATTTGATAGTGGATGTTATGAAGGAACAAGAACTTATGATATTTCTCCCATGGTGGTCACATATTCATAGGATGATCAAGGAATTGTTTGATAAGATGTTCCACAGAGTGTGTTGTGATGAGGGAATAACTAGATGGAGGTTATCCAATACATAAGCGGCCTTTAGGCTATGCTGATGTGATCCCCATACATGGTATAATTGTAGTCTATACGTCCATGAGAGTGGATATGATGAGATATATATATAAGAAAATATTGTAAGTACATCCTATTATGACTATGACGTTTCATGATTTTAGGTTAGAGTTATGGTGGATATTATTTAATAGTGATGTTTGAGTTTTTGGTTCTTTAATGCCTTACACCCCATAGGGTAAGTTTCATCCACCAATCTCCTCATGGTTGGAACCTTCTACAACCAGTACACTGCTGGAACATGGAAGAAATTAAAAATGAATTTTTTAGAGTGTTTCCCAAGAACCCACTGATTTGTGATGTTTCATGGGTGGTTAATGATTAGCTAATGAATGTTTAACACTTATTACTGATTTGAGATAAAAAAAACTATGGATTATGTAGGAATTATTTACTTTTATGATATTGAATGATTACATGGAGTAATTTTTAGTAATAATATATGACGAGACACATGTATTACATCATTATTTTGTAAAGACATGAAGAATGACGTAAGGGAATTCATGTGATTGAGGAAAATATAATGAAATCATTAAGACAGACAATATAATAATACAATATTCATATTGAAGGATATACTATTGCAGTGTGTTCTAGAGTTCAGTGGAGAATGGGACAATCTTATACCATTGTATTGGTTCAAAAAAAATTCATGATTAAATTCATATTGAACAATATGAGGAACTTTATAGGAGGCCATTAAATTCATCATTTCTTTTGAATGAGGTAGGTGAGACAATAGTTCTGGGGCCCAGTTTCATTTATGTAACCTATGATAGAGTGTCGAAAATTTAGATGAGGCTGATACCCATTCAAAGCATACATAGTGCAGAGCTTAATTGTGGTAGTACAGAGATTTTTTCTAAATTGGGTAGGTTTTCTAGATAGAATACATGATTATTACATCAACTTGTGAGGAACTATGTCAAGTCAGAACCACATTTTTTGAACCCCCAAGATCAATAATTTGTTTAAGATAGTGGTGTACTGTCTGGAACTTCCTTCTCAATGCGGATGTATGAAAAACATGTTTATTTTTTGAAATCAATAAATGTAAATTTCATGACCCACTACATCAGAAGGTTACCCATAATTTACAATATGAATTACCTAAACATAATAATAGATGATTTTGGGATGAGGTGCATTTATGATGACTATTGGACTCACTAGGGATCAATTCAGACCACATGATAACTGTTAAATAATTATTACATACCTTCCCAACTCATAAACATGGATTCATTGATATTTGACACAATTTTTATATTTTATTCTCCCACATTCATCTACAATCCAATGCTTTTTATGTTATACTTATTATCATCAAATCTTATTTTTTAGGTATATATTATTTAATAAATATTATCTCCAGCCATGTCTATGTGGGTTCAACCTAGAACTTTCCATTCCTATACTACTCCGTAGTATATCACTTTGTTTGTTTAATGTTACAAATTTCTTTATTTGTCTACCTAATAGGAATTCACGAATCCCATTGGGCTATGACTTAATAATTTTTTTTATATCCACTCTGGGATCCATTAAATTATAATATGGATCGTTTTTCCCATTTCATTTTTAGTTTCCACATGTTCTATCATGTGATTCCCTGTATTATTTGTGAATTATTATTTGTCATATGACATGATACTGTAGGTATAGTCTCCCTATTTATGGAATCATATCCTTGCTTCTTGTAGTAATCCTTTTGTGTACAATGAGTAATACTTTATTTTTTTTGAACAACTACATTAGAATTGGTGTTTTAGGTTCAGATGTAACGAAAAACTGTATTAGATCACTAGGATTCACTAACATACTTCTTCTCATTTCATTTTTTTAAATATTGTACATAATAGATAACATGGTTGGGACTCAGGTAGCAGAACTAAGAAAATTCTGGGACAACACTATATATTAGACCAATATGTTTTCATAATGTGATTGTCATTATTTTTTCCTATACCCATTGACTAAATTAATATTAGGAGATTCATGTGATTTTGGTATGTGATTTATGAGATTTTGGTTGCATTCATGAATCATGAATATTGACATAAATCAACATGTAATTTATATAAGTCTTTTTGTGATTAATAGTAGTTCTTTTATTAAAATCCACGTTTTTTTCATTTGTTTTGGATAGTTCTTCCTTTTTGATATATATATCATTCATTAATATTATGATAAATTGTTTTGGTTATTAGTTAGTTGAATTGATCATATTTTTGTGTGAGAATACATATAATGACTATGAATAAAATGTAGGCATGGAATCTAGGGTTAGTTCTAGAACAGTTATTTCTTGGGTTGTGGGAGGACTCCTAAGAGAAAATTTTGTGATCCCATATAGTAGTTATGTTTTTTCATTTATTATTTGATGTGATTATTTTTTCAATGACTCCACTCCCATTGAAATTTTATTATAAATTCAACAAAGGAAGTATAATATTCTCTCATTGTACCACCCATGGGGTATAGTGATGCACCCCTTCATTCTCTTGTACCATCATTTGTGATTCTGGGTAAATGGCCTATTTAGTTATGTTTCATTTAGATAGTTTCCTTTCCCATGAGGATCCTCTGAGAGGAACATGATATATCATTCTTGAGACTTCAGTTTATGAATCCTTTACTATTCTAGGGTACTAGTGGCCCATAGGATGAATCAGATTAGCTAGACAATAACATGTTATTTTCACGTTGGTCCAAAATTATGAGGATGGGCATGTGATCCATGATAGCTTCATGTTTTGTGGTCCCAAATGGATATGGTGGACATACATGAGTTAGTATAGGTGATGATAAGGTCATTCATTGGTGAACATTTAGGATCCATTTCTTAAGAAGTACTTTTCAATAATGATCATGCTAGACAATGCCCAAGAGATCATGGTTTTATAGGCTGGTTCCATGATTATATCTAAATATTCCACATGATTTAAAGAGTTATTTAGACTTTATATATTTTTAAGTAGTGATGAGGAATAGAAGGCTTAGAATTTTGGGATTGTACATCTACTAGAGAAACAATATCAGGTTAGATGTTTTGAACTAATATGTATACAAAAGTTTTCTGAAGGTCCTGAACATTGAGAAGGGTCTGGAGGAGAACAAGACAACATATTACATTTGGTCTATACAATTATAGTGACCAAGATTTCTCTAACAACTATGGAAGTTACCTCTAAATCGTTGAAGAGGAATACCAGAGACATGAGACAGAGCACTTACATGTGAGTGGATTCGATTTTAGCTTCATCAAACCCATCGGGAGGTGTTCCACAGAGCATAAATAGTGGGATGTTAAAAATTATTGTAGGTTCTACATTGATCCTTATATGATGTGTCGATAGTGTTGTATGATATAGTATACTCAGGATTATTTCTCTAGGGTTTTTGGTAAAATTTTCCATAGGGGTAGGGGTTAAAATGTAGTTCGGCTCAAGAATATATATGTAATTCTTAAAATTGGACTTAATCTAGTCATTCATATCCTCGATAGGGCCATAGTGCTGAGGTAGGTCATGTGTGTGATATTTATCAGACTCCAGATGATGGTGGGGAGGGTCTATATACTCTTTTAGGTACAATTATAATTGCATATATTTTATGTAATATTATTTTTTATACTATTACTTCCCATTATATCATATATTCACAAGTAGCTACTAATTTAGACATAAATTTCCACATATCCACTGATTTAGTCTCCCTTGATACACTATTGGGAACAATATTAGACAATATAAAGTGATTCCCAATGTGCCAATTTTTTAGAACTGGCTATGTAAATATGTGGAAATTTTTAAATAAGGAGATGAAAGCTATTGATGTGATTCTTGTCATAGAATTTCTATCTAACATCTGATATAACATTTATTTATATCTTATATGGGATTTATTTATTTATTTTTGGAATTGATAGTGAAACATAATCCCCAGGGATTCGGAACATGGAGTAGGAAGAGTTAAAAATGTATTAAGTCAACTCAGGAAAATAATGACATCGATGGAAGCCCTGGTTCTTCCAACAAAATCAGTAGAATCCCCCTCAACTATTGCTATAGTCATGTATCTCTTTGAAGACATTATACAGATTATATAATTAACTAATTATTAAAAGGGAATTTGAATTTTTTATTGTTATCACACTGGTTTCATAGACAATTTTGCAAAACCCACATTATAAAATGAAAGATATGATGAATGAGCTCAAGGTGAATATGGAAGACTTAGAGAGGAATGGAATAATTAGGTTGAGTAATTCACCATGGTGGGAAACTATGTACTAATAAATGATGGGAGATGGTATTATAGGATAGCTCACTTTTTAAGATTCTAATCAATTTGATGGTGATGTCAAAATACTAATATCATTGGACCACTAATATTCTTGATCAGTTTGGGGAGCTCGATAGTCCTTTGATATTGTTATTCATTCAGTATCTATCAAGAAATGTGTATGATATGAGTAAATTCCCTAGATGGAAATTCAATGAAGTTATGGGCTATAGTAGTACATGGTGATCACATTCAATAAGAAAATCCCAATATTGATGTCCACAGACATTATGAAAATATAATATACAAATATCATAATACATAATTCATTGAGTTTTTGATGGAATATTCATCTACTCAATTACATTGGAGAAGTAATCTTTAAATATCATGAAATGTCAAATTATGCATTGTACACATCATCATTATTCAATGTTGTTGTAGTGTGACTTTTGAATATAAGAGGTGGGATTCGTGGGGATGTGTTTTTTGATTCATGAAAATGTGTAGACATAAATTAGGTAGATACATAGATTAATAATAAACATTTGAAAATTGTATTTGATGTAAGGATACTTCTATTCATAATAAGATATTAAATTTTATTTATTCATAAAATCTACAAATTATTAGCACCCATTGATATTTTTAAAAGGTATGTATTAAAGTTACAATGGTCACACAAATGTGAATAATCATTTATTAAAATATATTAGAGGTTTAAAAAACATCTAATATCTATAAATTATTATCACGGGATCACATGTGTATATTAATATGAGGAATAAGGTGTTTTCATGGGAGATGTGATATAGAGTCAGTGAGTAGTATCTCATGGTTCATATTATCTAAGACTTGAATACCAGATCTCCAATATTATGTCATCACACATATAGACTTTAATTTGAGGTGGGGAGATGAGTGGATCATCCTAATAAATTATAAATTGACATGTTCTATTCTCCATGATGTGTAACATTATATTGGGTGATCTTATCTATAAAATGAATGAAGAGTAGGAGTTGGGTGAGTATTGATTTGAGGAACAATGTGTATTGATGTTATTTTTTCCCAAATTTGATAATGGATGTTACGAAAGAACATGATTTTATGATATTTCTCCCATGGTGGTCACATATTCCTAGGTAGATTGAGTAATTGTAGGATAATATACTCCACCATAGCGTGTTGTGATGAGGGAATAACTAGCAGGAGGTTGTCCAATACATAAGTGTCCTTGAGGTGATTATGATGTGATCCTCATACATGGTATGGTAGTATTCTATACATACATGAGAGAGGACATGAATAAATATATCTATAAGACAATATTATAAGTACATACTATTATGACTATGATATACCATGGTTTTAAGTAATAGTTATAGTGGATATTATTTAACAGTGATGATATAGTTTTTGGTTATTTAATTACTTACACCGCATCGGGTAAATTTCAGCCACCAATCCCCCTGTGGTTGGAACCTTTCACAACCAGTACATTGGTGGAATATGGAAGAAATTATGATGGAATTTGTGACAGTTTTACCTAGGAACCCAATGATTGGTGACGTTTCATGGGAGGTTAATGATTAGCTAATTAATGATTCTTTATTATTACTAATTTGAGATACAAAAAAAGTATATTATGTAGTAAATATTTACTTCTGTGATACTGAACAATTACATGGAGTTCATTTTAGTAATAATTTATGACGAGACACATGTATTACATCATGATTTCGTAAATTCTTGGAGAATGTCGTAACAAAATAGATGTGTTTGAGGACAACATACTAAAATCACATATATTTAAAATATAATTATAAAATATGCATATTGAAGGATATACTACTACTGTGTAATCTAGAAATTGGTAGAGAATGGGATAATCTCCTATCCTTGTATGGGTTCAAAAAAAATATCATGATTAAATTCATATTGAATGATATAAAGATCTTTATAGTAGGTCATGCCATTCACCAATTGTTTGGAATGAGGAATGTGATACAACAGTTTTGGGGCCCATTTTCATTCATGATACCTATGACAGAGTGTAGATAATTTAGATGAGGATGATACCCAGTCAACGAATACATAGAGTAGATGTTAATTGAGGTAGTCTAAATATTATTTCCATATTTGGGAGGTTTTCGTGATAGAATACATGGTTATTCCATCAACTTGTGAGGAATTATGTCCAGTCAGAGACATGTTTTTTGAAGCCCCAAGATCAACAATTTGTTTGGGATTCTGGCCTACTATCTGGATTTTCCTTCTCAATGTTGAGGTATGAATAACATGTTTAATTTTGGAAATCTTTAAATGTAAATTTTGCGACCCACTACCTCAAAAGATTACCCTCTATGGATAAAAAGTAATGATTGTGGAAAATGAAACCCATTCAATAGTTTTAATAAGCCTATTGATAGAAATTATCACAAATGGTAAAAAAACTCACAAAAAAGGCATCACTCTATAAAAATAAAAAATTGGGTTATATGATATCAATGATCAATAAACTCAATGAAACAACTTGAAAATAAATAAACATCAAAGAATTCATTTATATAGAGTACTGATATGAGAGACTCAAAATAAAAAGACTAGAAAACTCCTTTAGTAGAAACTCAACAATAGATTTAAATTTCCATGTTATTATTGTCCATCATGGACCAGATAGTTCTCCTAGAAACATGAAAATAGTTTTTATGTACATTATTTGAGTATACAGGTATAGATACGGGAATCATAACTATCATCTCTAATGATCATTTCAATAGATCATAATAATGAACCAATGATTAAACAACTAAACAAACAACACCTAAATAGGTAAACTAATCAATATCATATTAACCATTACACACTCTCCAAACAACTGATCCTTTTATAATAAAATAAAAACAATAACAATGATAAGAGTTTTCCATCACATGTTTCCCACTGATTTTCCATTATCATACCCACTTCATAGTTTGAGTGATAACATATCTTCTGTATAACACCCTAGACATAGACATCATAGATATCACATCACATATCTATTGAAGACACCTTGTCCATCACTACACATCACATCCCACCTAAATATAAATGGGTCTCTCAACACATCTCCTTTAACACATAAAAAACTAGTACATAAAAACACATCACATATCACCTAAATACACTTGGGACACTACAACACATCCATGTCTATATAGCCACAATTGTAGGATATTTTAAACATGAAGGAAATGAAACCCATAACATCTTACAACCATTCCAAAAAAATTATTATAATCAACTTTATCAAATATTTATATATTGTACTTTTTAATTTTTTATATAGAAACATTGTCATGTTAATGTTTCCTAAAGGAGAGAGTAGGGTTTAACAAGAATCCATCCCTCCTTCCTAAACACCAACATATTATAAAAAGTACACGTATTTGTTTTTGAAAAATGGCTTTTGAAATATTTGGGGAGATATAGATATCACAATTAATGTAAAAATCATAATTATCGATATCCACAAACATTTCAGTAACATTTATTCTACCAATGAACATCTATCACCACAATAAATCAACATAAAACCCCAAAAAATCATCCACCTTTTTCTACCACCACTAAATTAAAATACCAACACAAATAACCTACAAGACACATTCCATATTCCATCCCAATATCGTTAATCCAATTATCATATTTCAAAATAACAATAGAATTCAATTATCATTCCCATTTGTTTAACATTTATGTAAATCCATTTAATCCACACATCCTATATCCAAAAAAGTGTTTTTAAATCATCTAAACCTGTGTAATTTCAATTTATCTAGTAAAAAATTATATGAACACTTTTTGAAAATTACCACAGATCTGCACAAACATAATAAAATCCCTTATTTACAAGATAATAAACCAAGAAATTTCTCTGTTTCACAACGATAACAACTACCATAGCACAACCTCCACAATAAATGATCACATCATAGCATATCCTCTACACACAACATAACTACACATAATCAAAACATAGAAAATCTTCTAATCATTTATACACAATAGAACTACACATCACATATAAATTTCATATTTATCAATGGGATTTCATCGAATTTCTCTTCTCTTTTGAAGTGAATTATGGTAGAAATTATGTTTTACATGTGAATCCAATTTACTATCCAAATATAAGTTATTATAAAATTACATTTACGGTGATAAAAAGAAACCACAAAATAATTATTAAATTGACATAATAGACATATCACAAACAACTCCATCAATAGAATTAATTTCATTCTAGGATTCAGTTCTATACATCAGGAATATCAAATAATATATGAATTTGTAAATATTATGGTTTCATTTCCATTACCCTTAAATTTCAATTTAATCAAGTCATTCCCTTCATTAGAAAGAGAATAATATATTAATGTCTTCTAAATATTTCATAACCCATATGGCATGATACAACTATAAGATAAACAAAGGAAACCTCCCTCAGATTGATCTTTTTGATTTTTTTGAAAAAGGTTGTACAAGGGGAAGAAAACCACATTGCATTGAAATAATAAAAAACAAATTTATCAACCTATAAGAAAAAATTCAAATCGTCATGTTTCTAAAAACACTAATACTAATTGTTTCTCATGAAAAAACCATCACAATAAAGGAAAAGTGCATGATCATGGGAATGATTAGAATATAACTTATCTAAAACAACATGGAATGATCACTAAAGAATGGTGTTGAATGCCACTGAATATTGGTTGAAGGACCACTTTGTCACATAGTTGGGTCACCTTATAACTAAAAATAATTTTTGGAGAATTATAGGGTCTTCGGTTCTATGAGTTTTCATACTCGATTAAATAACATAAGACCATAGTGTATACCAAAACACCATAAAACATAGTTTAGAAAAAAGGTAATACTATGGAGTCTAGGGGAAGGGCGATGCCAAAACATAGCTAGCTAAAAATCCTACGAGAAACACAAAAATCATCACATGGAAGAAATGATAAAATAATTGAAGGTTCAATAATGAATCTAAGACTACTACATCATTGGACACAAAAAAATATAATAGCATTACGATGTAGATCATCTCTATAACATAATTACCCCAAAATCAACAGAACCCCAAATAATAACATGCATACTACAAACCAAAGTGTGGGTCACCATGTCACTTCCTTTACAAAAAATGTATAATATCTCAAACTCTCTAATAATCCCATATGCATTAGCCTAACAAACCACCCCACAATTCCCTCTACTATGTCACAACCCCTTTCTCCATTCCTCATAACACATCTCAACTAAAATCTCAACTATATCTCTTCCATTTTCCTTACAATAACATTAGGGCCTCCCCCAAATACCCCCACATAATGAATTTAAAAAAATTAACTAATAAAAATTTTTATATTGTTACATCATATTACCCTTAAATTATAATTATAATCATGAATTAAAAACATTCCAAAAAAATAGGGTAAATTTTTCAAATGCTAATCCCACGGGATCCATCTCAAGCATCTCGTTGCAACTAAAATTCATTAATAATAAAACAAATTTTTCTAATTTAAAATTACCTAAAACACCCCTCCCAAACATATTTCATCACTATATCATCTCATGCACAATCAACCACCTTTTCTCAAAAACTTATGTGCCACCATCAAAACATTCAACTATAAAAATCCAATGATTACTCCAACTATCAATCAACAAGTACCTACGAACCAAAATCATTCAATTGAATATTCAATATTATAACTTTATAACATTTGGGTGATAATTAGTAACCCACATAGGGTAAGGACCCAACCATAAACAGCTAATATTCTGGAATTAAGTTAATAAATTTACATTGAGGATCTTTTCAGGGTAAGAACATTATAGAATTAGGTCAAAACATATACATAACAACTTGAATATTAGATGTAGACACATCTACTTGGTTTCCATTTTTTCACACAAAAACATTCATGGAAAAAAGTTTCATGTCTAGTTCCATGTTTTAGACAACATGACTTTTCCTAGATCCCATCTTTGAACCTATTCCACTTTATATCCTTTGAAAAACATTTCTAAAACTTGGGCTAATCCTAAAATGCTTAGTAAGGGATAAACAAAAAAGGAAACCTATTAGTTTTTTTCAAAACAACAAGTAAACCCCGAATACATTATCATAAGTAATTATTTTCACATTTATGAAGAAGTAAATACTCTTCACTGAATAAAATATCATTGCTTACCCTTTTGTAACCCAAATATTACAATAAAACCCACATAAATAACACGTAACATATAAAGGTAACATGGGACATAAACATACTTAAATCTAATAACCATAATGTCTACTTCCACACATATCACTAAATGTAATATACATACAGATGAAATCCATACCCAATGCATTCGAGGTTATAATGTAACCACCCATCCTGGTTTATCGCGACACCACCCGTTATTTCGTTTATCATGTATCCACCCTTCAAATGTCCAAGTACCATTATAAAATCCTAACACATAATTTTTTTTAAATATAATCATTTCACTAATAAAATTTCCACGCAGCAATTAAAATATATCATTTCAAAATACTGACTTAATCAGTGCTTAATCATACAATTTTCAAAACCATTTAAAAAAATTAATAAAGATATTTTTGAATCAAAGTTTCCCATACCACATTAAAGGATTTAATGGAAATAATGTTTTAAAAAAAATATTTTCCATATAAATAAATACTAAAAACCACTTTTAAAGCATGAAAATTAATGAGAAATATTTAGAAATTTTTTTATTAAATCTTTTAAAATGATATTTTAGTGAAATTGTCTCGTAACACTTGAGAAACAATTGATTAAACATAATTGAAGAATAGGATAAAACAAAACATATAATATAACGAGAATAAGGATATTCATGATATTATATAATAAAGGATAGTATATAAACCACATAATATTGAATTGGTGCATAACAACAATGGAGTCTCAATGGAATGTAAATTGAGATGGAATCCTTTGTAAAAACTATATCCTTTGATTAAAGATAAATAAATTACATAATAATGAGTGAAAAATAAGAATACACAAAATATTAGTGGACATTAAGTGTTAAAAAATCAGTGTTTATACGCTCATTTTCATAGTAAACCCTAATCAAGATGTAGAATTCTAACACACATAATAGAAATTGGGTGAGTAAGTTCCCTTACAGAAATTTGAAAGCCTAATGGTGTCACGTTAAAATTATGAAAATTAATTGATGAGAGAATAAAGGGTATCTAATCACATGGAAATAAAATTTATAGAAATATGAAAATATAATATCATATCCCAACATAATAATATTTAAATTTGAAGACATAACAAAAATACATCTTTTAAAAAGATGAGGGTCAAATGTTCCTTTAGCAATTTGGTAACATACAAAACATACACCCCATGAAATAAGGATCATACAATAAAGATGTAAATACCCATAAATATATGAATATTACACAGTTTATACAATCAGGGGTAGTACATAATCCACACAAAAGGAAAATAGTGGCAATATAGCATGAATCTCAAGGGAATAAAAAGTGAGATGAAAACCCCTTACCATGTTGTAATCAATCAAGTCGTATGACATACTGTTAATAAACATAAAATGAATCACATAATTCCATGAATATAAATAGAATCATGATAATATATATCAAATTTCAGTTCCCAATACACCACATGATATAAATATGTGGTGAACAATTGAAATCTCATGGAATTGAAGGTGAGATATGAAATCCATTACCTCGTGTCTGACTTGACCCATTCATTCTTTAATATCCTGAAAAATAAACTAAAGTATATTTATACTTTCATAAGAACCTTTTTCATGTTTTTCATTCCTTTTAAATCATTTTTTACAATGTTATAAACATTATGTAATCATTTTAGTTAATAATGGCCATTTTGTCGATATTCGGAACTTGAGTCAAAAATAGATTTCTTATAATTACAGGTTGTTCTTGTGGTCAAAATTTCATTATATAAAAATGATATTATGGATTTAGATATCATATATATCATATATATCCATTATATACTTGAATTTATAATAGTACATAACATCTGGAGATAAGAAATGAAATGCCCCATTCATGGAGACGGTAAGTCGTACGTACACAAGAATGCTACTTCCATTTCTATTTAGAATTTTAATGGAATGGAAACATGATGATACATCACTATATTATAATTCCAGTATAATATAATATATAATTTCATTATCTATACCCTTTATATGTTCTACATATGTCATGAATGAGTCCTATCCGATTGAGGGCAGTAGTTCGCATTTCCTCAAATGAGATTATCGTTTTTATGCACTATAGAAACTATAACGGAATTCTATAAATAAAATATATATGAGAATAGAAACAATATATATTATATATATTATATATAAATAAATTAATGTTATAATGGCGAAAATGAGAGGTGGTTGGAAATATTTGAACAATCATCGTTTCGTGAGGCAGTAGTTCACCGTCCATAGAAACAGTATATTCTTTACCCATTAGACGCGGGTGTGTGTAAGTGTAGTTCGAATACATATCATAATAAAAACCTAGTGTTTTTAGGATACTGGTTTTGTTATAAAATAAAGTAATAAAATGAGTTTAGGGGGTTGTAGAATTAAAATAAAAGAAAATAATTTAAGAGAAACTGTTATATTTAATTCCGGTAACTCTCTTTGGTTTGAACCAAAATGACTTCCTAAAGTGTCTTCTGCCTAGGGTAAGGATTCTAGGAGTAATATATGGATCTTTAGAGATAAATTTGAAGGGGTTGGATGAGCCAAGTGGATTGAGGAGTGTGATAAATGGGTTAGTGGTTATGGATTTTTATAAGGGGGAGGAGGAGTTAATTATGAAAGTGTGAAAATGTTATTTTTCATATAATTATTTTTAGTTCCTAAATGTATAAATCTAATTAAAGACAATGGTAAGATGACTCATGGTAGATATGAATTTACCCAATAAATATTGGATGGGTTTATGATGTTATTTTAATATTTTATTATCTTATTTGTTTGAATCATTTATTAATGAGGTAAATAGTTCATCATTTTTGTGTCATTATTAATTTTTTATATGATGTTTAAAAACTATATAAAAACTAACATGATGTAGGAAATAGTTTTAGCTTTACAATTAATATTTACAGTTGAAATGATAACTTATATAACCCCCATGTAAAAATTTCATTACTAAAAGATATTTGATTGTTTAATTTTTGTCATTACATTAAATTTATTAATCTAGAGTGTCATTATCATTCCCATGTGGCTATATGAGGTCCCCAAATCGAAACAAGGATGCCCATGGTCCTCCATGAATCATCCAATAAGTTTAGGACAAGTGTTACGGTAATTGTTTATTAGTAAAATATTATTTTTACCTTGAATTAACCTATTTACGTTTAACCATGGTAAATAAAAGTCAAATGTTATTATTCACAAAAAAATATTTCCATCTTATTGAGCCCCATTTTACTTACTAATATCAACCTTGTATGTTGGATTTTCGAAATTCAATTTACAGATGTAGAGACCTGAATCTATATGTACATGGAAAATACATTACTTTTGCGGAATACTTAATACATAACGAAAATAGACACACATGGACCGTAATAGTTTATTGTCTTTGGAAAATTGGAAAATAATCGTCTAATCATGGTGAAAGATATTCAATATCTCCCATAAAGATCTTCCCCTTTTGTTTTCTTACATAAAACCTTTCTTTAAATCCTAGGGAAATAAAAACATATAAATGGTGAGCTCAAATGCTCAGTAAGGGTAAGCATAGAGAACATAAAACAATCCATAAACATTTGAATGCAAAACCTTGAACATTAAATCTAAACATCAAAATCATGTGCAAAGACATAAATCATGGAAGTAAAAAAGGCATAGATCATAAATTAATCTTGATAAACTATAATGGTAATAAAACATGTAATTTTGGCATCCATTAAGAACATGTTATGATTTCCATTGTAGCCAAGGCATTGCTGCCAAGACCATCTTAGTAGACAAACTCCCTTTCTGAATCGAGTTCACTCCTCGTTTCAGTCCTGTAACACTGAAACAGATTAACATACCATTTCATCCATGTCCAACTCATGATATATAAATCTTTTCCCAATGCATTGGATGGAGATATAGGTCCCACTCATCTCATATAGAAATCATTCTTACTTGTGCCACAAAATAAACATAAAGCATTCATCATAATCCAAATAATAAAATGGGTTTCATAAACATCATCCCATCATATCGTAATCCATATAAAACAAATGGATATCATTTCATCATAAGAAGAATAATTCCATGTAAATAATAGAGACAATATACTTAAAATATAAACATGCTTCATAATGTCATCTTAGATGGAAAATAGTTTTGATACGACACTTGAAATGAATTCTTGAGGAAAAATTATCCTTTCTACTTCAAAAACATTATCCTTTCTTAACATGTCATGTAATTCTAGACTAAAATAAGTTGATTAAAACTAAACTCGAAAACTTGTAAAGGATGCTTCATGGAAATAATTTTCTAAAAATCCATTCATGCCGTATAAGTTAATAAAACATTCTTCTCGTACTTTGGCCGGAGAAGTCAAAAAGTAACTCGTACGAAAACGACAAAAGTTTCCTTTCATATATTTTACTAAAAACTCACCGAAGGGTAAAATTGGATTTAAACAATTGTAGGAAGATATAAATAATATTAAATATTGATGAAACATGGATGTGGATGATAAATATTCCCCAGTAAATTCTGAAGTATAAACAATCTCGGATAAAAATTGATATTGTGAGATTTTCCATTACCTTAGGTCTGATTTGCTTTGTACGTGTCCGAACCTCTTGTATAATGATTTAAATAATGTCATTGACTTATTCCAGAATCATAATAATTTTAATTATATTATATATGGTCATATTCTTATCTTCTTATTAGTAATATTTCATTGCTACTTGTTATTCGGGTGTTTATTAATTTTTGTTCTTATGCGTGTTTTGTCGAATAAATACTTATTATTCTTTTTAGGTTATAGATACCTCATTTCCAGAATGGTATTATTGTATTATATATCATATTTATTCATTCAATTCATATTTATAATCATTATTCAATGAAGATCATGTAGAACGAGTCACATCACATCGTGGAGACGGTATTCCAGACGTACGCACGAGCGATGATATCATTCCCATGATCATGGAATTGTATTTGAGTGTATTTATACTGTTTCAAAATCAATATAACTTTAAAATAATCATATATAGTAATTCTCTACACCATTATACCCATCCATGAAATGTGGTGGTGGAAAACAAATTACACCACGGCATGGAGACGGTATTCCGTACGTACGCACGCGCGGTGATTTCATTTTCCGTAGGATGGATTGAAGGTGAAATAGGGTTGTTTAATATTTATAATAACATATCAGTATATGAGTGATACTGAAGTTATAACTTAATAATGAAACAACTAAATAAGAATAAATAGAAGAAGAAAAAAAGTTGAAAGAATCGGTAACTGACATTACCTCTTGTTTGATGCGCCACTTCTTAACCTCCTATTTGGGCACTAAAGATGGTCTTTGAAGAAGACCAGAACCACTAAGATGTTTCTAGGGAAGTGGAGAAGAGAAATTTGCATGGGTTGTCTGAGCATTAAGGCTCAATGTGGTTTGAGGAGGAGAGGGAGGAGGATCCCTTTTATAAGGGGGGAGAGGGGCACCTTTGGAATAATAAGAAATATTAATTTATAATAAATTCCAACCCCACATAAAAACCTCCAAAAATGACTAATAATAAAATATTAGATGATATAGGATTTTAACCTCATCAACCAATAAAATTTATACATGTAGGGGTTTTATTTTAAATATTATCAATGTGATTTATCCTTATTTAATCTATTAAATATTATTCGTGGTAATAAGATTCTAAATTTTAAATTGCAATAAATAATTAATTATGTGCTGTTAATTATCTATAATTAGATAATTTATGACATTTTAGACTATATAAAATTCAATTTATAATTTTTAAATATTTTTTGTGATTTTTAAACAATTTAATAATATGTTATTTTTTAAAAATAACAATAGTGTCAATTTTAACACTATTCATTTATTTGAATTTAAATAAAATCCACAGAGAGGATATATTTGAACTAAAATATCTAATAGGTTCCTAATATTTCATAATAATCTATAAAATTAGTGGAGCACATTAAATAGTTCATATAATATTTATTTTTCTATTTGTAAAACCATTTATTAGATATTTCTCTTAATAAAATAATTACTACATCATTTTTGAATAAATGTTAAATATAATTATATGTTGCATAAAAATTCAAAATAAATTACTATGATAAAGATAAATCTTATATCATTAAATAGAATACATTTAGTCGGATTTATCTTTTAAAACACCCAAATTTTAAAATGTTATATTTATTAAATTATGAAGGTGACAACTTTGACATCATATAAAATAAAATAAGTGTCATAATCACTTGTTTAAGAATCTAAACGGTCATATATTCTTTAATAGGATGATTATGGTGTATATATACACTACCAATAAATTTTTTTCAGGTTTTTGAGCCCTTTAATATGAATTATGTTTTCAATAAAAATAATATTATTGATTTTTTTACTAAATAAATAATTTCTGCATCATTAATGTATAAGATAATAAGTTAATCAAATAGCTCTTAAAAATTACAAATAAATTACCATGATAAAGAAAATCACATTAGTGTTCAAATGAGAATTTATAACCGAATTTATATTCTGTAAAACCTTATATTAAAAATACTTTTATTATTAAAGTTTGATTGAGACATATTTCACTTTCCTTTAAATAAAATAAACTAAAGGTCGTAATCTCCTCCAAGTGGGTTCTAATGGATTCCATTTCGACCCAAATATGACTTAGAATGAAATATTATCATCCAATTGTATTAATACAAGTTTTAGGGTTATTTTATAATATTATATTTACCCATAATTACCCGATTTACATTTTACTATGGTAAATAAAATTTACCATAGTTACTATTCATAATGCCCGAAAATAAAAAGTAGTCTAGTAATATAATTTGGACCCACTGATTCCAAATACGGAATCCATTTTTCCAAATTCAATACACAGAAGTTTCAGAAAATAAATTAAAAATAATCCCATTGTCCAAAGAAAACAGGTTTTTGTTTAAAACATTGCAAAAGATTGAATTGTTTTAACCTATGAATTCAATGTAAAATCAATGATAATGACATAAATTATATTAAACGGTTAAAATATATTCTATTTATATTTTAAAATAATTCAATATTATAATTTGACCACATAAATTATTATGATGAAAAAAGTTGTTTTTAATTAAAATATAGCGTGTTTTTACTATTCATTAAAATATGAAAGTTATCAGAATAATATGAAAAATTTATCCAAAGTAAATTTTTATATCCTGATTCCTAAGAAGAATTTTATTTTGTCAAATTTAACTTATAAACATTTCAAAAACTAGATTTAAAGTGGGTGCGTCATCAAAAGGCAGCAAAACTGTAGTTTTTTAAAAATACTTATTTTGCCCAAAAAATTTATTTTGTTCTTATAACATGTTCTAGAAAATTTGAAAGTGAATAATAATGTTATAAAATTCAAAATTTTGTTAATACTATTCATAATGTCCAGTTCATAATAATATTATAATAATATATCGTTGTTTAGTAAAACTTTGTATTGCGTACAACACACGCTATCGAGGAAGGTCGTGATTGTGTTTAATGCAAGCCAAGTCAGGATTGTGTGTAGTCAAATATCCCTTTGGTGTTGCATATAACATAATTCAATACATTTTTCATTTATACATTAAACAAAATCTATACTTAATTTTGTGTAGAATAATTTCTACAATACAAACTTGAAATTGTGTGTAACACGAGCCAAGAATAGTGCTATGTATACTGCAAGCTAATAAGGTGTCACATATAGCACAAGATAATTTTGGTGTAGCGTAAAACACAAGACATCAACGAAATTAAGAGAATATTATTCATATAATCTCAGGGTGTTACATTCTACCCCCCTTAAAATGAATTTCTCCCTCGATATTCGTCAGGGTTATAAATGGTTTACTACATGAAAGTTTCTTTAATAGAAACCCACATCGTAAAAAGGAATAATAAAACTTAATTTTAAAAAATGAACGTTAGAAAAAAACTGGATACCCAAAGTAACTCATCACTTGGGTTCACACATAAGAGATCATAAGTGAAAATATGGATATGGAAGAGAAATCTAACTGTCATGTTCTGATGGAGAGTGGTAGAGAACAGGGCTTTGAAAAATCCAACAGCCACAAAGCCATAAAATGGTGATGTTCAAAGGTACCATCTGATTCGTCATATATGAGGGATGTAGGACAAATTTTTTTTGTTTTTAAGATCATTTACCTAATGTTGAAGAATTTTCGAATCAAAAGAAATACTTACTTGATTTTGGTACAATCTCACCGTTGTTCATGGCTTTAACAATTTCCACTTCATCTCTTAAAGAAATGAAGTTTAATTTTTCTTTCGTGAAGTGTTAGCAAATCATGTGATAGAATGATGAGTCATTCCATCCATTTCAAACAAAAGGTTAGAAAAAGTTATCAAATATACATAAGTCCATCTAGGGTGGGGTTAATCGTATATGATTCCAAAAATGGACTTATACTTAATCTATCATATAGCTTAATAAAATAAAACTAGTTTATACTATCGAGGGACTTCCTGTAGGCCAGTGGTAGGAGATAAAGGCATGTCACACTTTGGTTGTGGGTTCGATTACCGCAACCTTGTCCGACACGACGGGTTGTCGCCTGTTCTGAAGGTTGTCCCTTTTCTTAAACTACACTATTATAATATTATATCAATAATATCGAGAAAAAAAATCTAGCCTTAGACAATACTAACTTATGTTCAACATAATCCATTCCAATCTTTAGGCTTATCTGAAATACTTCTTTCCAAACTCATAGTATAAAGAGAATGATTACAAAAAAAGTCAAAAAACAAGCACGTGAATACCATCATTTATCCCTCATATATCAAAATATATGTCTTGTTGATCGCATTCTAAACATGTGAATACCATAATCATGTATTCTCTTGAAAAATGAACACCCATTAAACCTTTGTGAAAAAATAAATGCTGGTAAAAGTTAAATCTTTCCACATACAAAAATCCCAACTTTCTATATACTCAACCCATGATATCACTTTGTCCATATATCAGTCATGAGCTCTTGAATATTGTCAAACATTTCATTTTTTCCTTATCCCTTCATTATGTGCATATCATCTTCTTTCCAAAAATATCTGAATAACCTTTCCTGGTTACCGGTACCATTCAACATATACTTTCAAATACATTAGAAAAAACAATAGTGTAACAATCCTTAGATGATTCTTGTTTCCATAGTACCATTAACTATACAACGTAACTCTTGGTAAGCATACAATCATTCCAATACCTTCTTAAACAACGGATTGAGCCTCAACACTTCTTTCATATCATATATCATTGGTAGTCTCCTCATCATCATCCACATAAATACTACCCGTATGACCATGCTGATTCATTGCATGAGATTTTCCCATATGGCATTGGTTTGTATAATGCCCATACATTCCACATTTAAAACATCTAATCATTCTTGATGTCGTATAAATACCAGTATCTTTCTCCATGGTGTTAACTGAACCTTTTCCTTTTCACTTACTGCATTTGTGTCCTTCTTTTCCGCACCCAAAGCATCTTCCAGTTACTTTGAAACATTCTCCTTGATGCCTCTTCCCACATGATTTACATGAGGGGAATTGAACTTTCTTTCCTCTATGATCTTTATGAAACTCCATCTTTCTCTTATTAGCTGAGTCGAGATACTTACAAAAGTTGATATTATTGATCATATTATGAGAATTCTGATTAGGCATAATAACGATATTTGGATTTCCAGATCCAATTTCATTTGGTTGCTCATGAAGAATGTCATTCCATTGTCCATCATATCCTCCATTATCGGGAATCTTATTGTTTTAGCCATTTTCTAAAACCCAAAAAGAATAGTTTGAGGGGCCAAAATCATAATCAAGGGGGATTAACATCAATATCTATCATCTTAGGTTATATTCTAAGATCGTTACCATATTCTAGGACTATAACATATACTTATACATAACCATAGGGACATACCTAGACATACCTTAGAAATATCTCTAGGGATTTCACTGAAGTTATCACATCCTAGTTTCCAAAGGTTGACTAAACCTTTCGTATGATACCAATATTAGTGACCCGAATCATGATGTACATGGACATTAAATTAATTTTTTGGAATAATTAATACATAACTAAAACAGACACACAATGACCGTAATAGTTTACTGTCTTTGGAATCTCGGAAAATAATCTTCCAATCGTGGTGAAAGATCTTCAATATCTCCCATAAAGATCTTCCCCTTTTTTTCTGACCTAAATTCTTTCTTTAAATCCTGGTGAAAAGAAAACATATAAAGGGTGATCTCAAATGCTTAGTAAGGGTAAGCATAGAGAACATAAAACAATCCATAAACATTTGAATGGAAAAACATGAACATAAAATCTAAACATCAAAATTACGAGAAACGACTTAAATCATGGAAGTACACAAGGCATAGATCATAAAAGAACATTAATCATGATAAACTAGCATGTTAATAAAACATGTAATTGTGGCATCCATTAAGAACATGATATGATTTCCATAGAATCCAAGGCATTTCTACCAAGACCATCTTAGTGGACAAAGTCCCTTTCTGAATCGAGTTCACTCATCGTTTCAGTCCTGTAACAATGATCCAGATTAACTTACCATTCCAGCCATGTCTATCTCATAAAATATAAATCGTTACCCAATGCATTGGATGGAGATATAGGTCCCACAAATCTCATATTGAAATCATTCTTACGTTTTCCACAAAATAATCATAAAGCATTCATCATAACCCAAATAATAAAATAGGTTTCATAAACATCATCTCATCATAACGAAATCCATATTAAACAAATGGATATCATTTCATCATAAGAAGAATAAAACCAGATAAATAATAGAGACATTATACATAAAACATAAACATGCAATATAATGTCATCTTAGATGGAAAATAGTTTTGATAAAACATGTGAAATGAATTCTTCAGGAAAATATCTTTTATACTTCAAAAACATATACCATTCTTAACATGTCATATAATTTTAAACTAATAGAAGGTGATTAAAAATAATCTTGAAAACTTTTAAAGGAAACATCATGGAAACAATGTTCAAAAAATCCATTCATTCCGTATAAGCTAAAAAAATATTCTTCTCGTACTTTGGCCTTAAAAGTCAAAGAGTACCTTGTACAAAAAACGACAAAATATTCCTTTATTATCTTTTACTAAAAACTCACCGAAGGGTAAAATTAGATTTAAAAAATTGTCGGAGGATATAAATAACATTACATATTGAGCGAACATGGATGTGGATGATAAATATTCCCCAATAAATTCTGAATTATAAACAATCTCAGATAAAAATTGAGATTGTGAGATTTTCGCTTACCTTAGTTCCAATTTTCTTCGTACGTGTCTGAAACTCCTGTATAATGATTTAAATAATGTCATTGACATATTACAGAATCATACTCATTGTAATGATATCATATATGGTCATATTCTTAGCTTCTTATTAGTAATATTTCATTGGAACTTGTTATTCGGGTGTTTATTAATTTTTGTTCTTATGCTTGTTTTGTCGAATAAATTCATATTATTATTTTTAGGTTATAGATACCTTATTTACATAATGTTATTAATGTAATATATGTCATATTTATTCATTCAATTCATTGTTATAATCATTATGAAATGAAGATCATGTAGAACGAGTCGCATCACATCGTGGATACGGTATTCCGTACGTACGCACGAGCGATGATATCGTTCCCATGATCGTGGAATTGTATTGGAGTGTATGTATACTATTTCAGAATTAATATCACTTTAAAATAATCATATATAGTTATTCTATACACCATTATACCAATCCAAGAAACGTGGTGGTGGAAAACAGATTACACCACGGCGTGGAGACGGTATTCTGTACGCACGCACACACGGTGATTTCATTTTCCATAGGATGGATAGAAGTGAAACAGGGTTGTTTCATATTAATAATAACATATAAGTATATGAGTGATACTAATGTTATTACTTCATAATGAAAAAACTAATGAAGAAGAAGTAGAAGAAGAAATAAAGTTGAAATAATCGGTAACGGACATTACCTCTTCTTTGAAGCGCCTCTTCATAACCTCCTCTCTGGGCACTAAAGATGGTTTTTAAGAAGACCAGAACCTATAGGATTTTTCTATGGAAGTGGAGAAGATAAATTGTCAGGGGTTGGCCGATCTTGAAGGCTCAATGTGGTGTGAAGAGCAGAGGGAGGAGGTGCCCTTTTATAAGGGAGGAGTGGGGCACCTTTGGAATAATAAGAAAGATTAATATATAATAAATTCCAACCCCACTTAAAAACCTCCAAAAATGACTCATATTTGAATATTAGATGTGATAGGGTTATAGTCTCATCAACCAATACAAGTTATACTTGTACGGAATTTATTTTAAACATTATCAACTTAATTTATCCTTATTTAATCTATTAAATTTTATTTGTGGTAATAAGATTCTATGTTTTAAATTTCTATAAATAATTAATTATGTGATATTAATTATCTATAATTAGATAATTTATGACATTTTAGACTATCTAAATTTCAATTTATAATTTTTACATATTTTTTTGTGATTTTTAAACAATTTAATAATATTTTATTTCTATAAAATAACAATAGTGTCAATTTTGACACTATTCGTTTATTTGAATTTAAATAAAATACACACAGAGGATATATTCGAAATAAAATATATAATAGGTTCCTGACATTTCTTAGTAATCTATAAAATTATTGGAGAACATTAAATAGTTCATATAATATTTATTTTACTATTTGTAAAACCATTTATTTGATATTTCTCTTAATAAAATAATCACTACAACATTTTTGTATAATTATTAAATATACTTATTGGTTGCATAAAAATTAAAAATAAAATACTAGAATGAAGATAAATCTTATATAGTTCATTATAATACATATAGTCGGATTTATCTTCAAAAACACCCAAATGATAAAATGTTATATTTATTAAATTATGAAGGTGACAACATTGACATCATATAAAATAAAATAATATAAGTGTCATAGTCACTTGTTTAAGAATCAAAACGGTCACATATTAAGTCATTGTATGCTTATGGTGTATATATAAACTACCAATAAATTTTGGTCAGGTTTTTTAGCCCTTTAATATGTATTACTATTTCAATAAATACAATATTATTGATTTTTTTACAAAATAAATAATTTCTGCATCATTAATTTATAATCTAATAAGGTATTTCAATAACTTTTAAAAATTACAAATAAATTACCATGATAAAGAAAAACATTTTATCTTTCAAATGAGTATTTATAACATAATTTATATTCTGTATAACCATATATTAAAAATACTTTAATTATTAAATTTTGAGTGAGACATATTTCACTTTACTTTAAATAATATAAACTAAAGTTCTTAATCACCTCCAAGTGGGTTTTAATGGAATCTATTTCGACCCAAATACTACTTAGGACGAAATATAATCATCCAATTTTATTAAAAAATATGTCAGGTTAATTTTATATTATTATATTTACCCTTAATTACCCGATTTACCTTTTATTATGGTAAATAAAATTTACCGTAGTTACCATTCATAATGCCCAAAAATAAAAAGTAGTCTATTAATATAATTTGCACCCAATTATTCTAAATACATAATCCATTTTTCCAAATTCAATACACAGAAGTTGTAGAAATTAAATTAAAAATAATCCCGTCGTTGAAAGAAAACGGGTTTTTGTTTAAAACATTGCAAAATATTGAATTGATTTAACCTACGAATTCAATGTAAAATCAATGATAATGACATAAATTATATTAAATGGTAAAAATATATTCTCTTTATACTTTAAAACCATTAAATATTATAATTTTACTGCATAAATTTTGATGATGAAAAATGTTTTTTTAATTAATATATAACGTGTTTTTACTATTTATTAAAATATGAAAGTTGTCAGAATAATATGAAAAATTTATCCAAATTAAAATCTTATATCCTGATTTCAAAGAAAAATTTTATTTTTTCCAATTTAACTTATAAACATGTCAGAAACTAGATTTAAAGTGGGTGCGCCATCAAAAGGCGTCAAAACTGTATTTTTTGAAAAATACTTATTTTACCCGAAAAATTTATTTTGTTCTTATACCATGTTCTAGAAAATGTGTAAGATTAATAATAATGTTATAAAATTCAAAATTTAGTTAATAATATTCATAATGTCTAGTTCATAATAATATTATAATAATATATTGTTGTTTAGTAAAACTCGGTATTGCGTACAAGACACGCTATTGAGGAAGGTCGTGATTGCGTGGAATGCAAGCCAAGTCAGGATTGCGTGTAGTGAAATATACCTTTTGTGTTTCCTATAAAATAATTCAAAACTTATTTCATTTATAAATTAAACAAAATCTATACTTAATGTTGCGTAGAATAATTTCGACAAAACAAACTTGAAATTGTGTGTAACACGAGCCAAGAATAGTGTTGCGTATACTGCAATCTAATACGGTGCAGCGTATAGCACAAGCTAATTTTGGAGTAGCGTACAACACAAGACATCAATGAAATTAAAATAATATTCCTAATAAAATATTGGGGTGTTACATAAGAAGTTGTAAAATTTCATTTAAATGAAAATGTCGGTTTTTAACTACTACATATTGGTTTCACTAATCATCGAAAATTGATGTTTATCTGAAAAATACCAAAAATTAAACCTATGCTATATTTGTTACTCCAAATTAAAAAATTATTTCTAATTTACCAAATTAAAAACATTTAAGATAAATAAATTAATTTAAAATTAAATTATGTTTTCAAAACAATTAGCGTGTTTATATGAAACAATATCTATCAAATGATTGACACTTGTTTATATCCAATTTAAATGTGAAATTGATTAAAATGACCACCGTTGGATTAAATGGTAAAAATATAATCTAATTACACATTAAAACCAATTAAAAAGATAATATAACAATACAAACAAATTAGATAAAAAGAATATTTTAATTAAAATATAGTATTTTTCACTCTTGATTAAAAAATGATTTTTTTCCGAAAAATACATGACAATTACCCAATGAAAAATTTGATGTCATTATTCTGAAAAAGAATTTTAATTTGTAAAATATAACATATAAAGGTGACCGAAAATTGATTTAAATTGGGTTTTCTATTAAATGGTGCTAAATCAACATTTTAATGTAAATTTTTCTTAAAATTAGATTCATTCATATTTTTAGACTTTAAAATTTATTGAATACATGTAAAAACATTTAAAAAATATGAATAATAATATTGTAGTTAGGTATATTCATTCCCACCAATAAAACGGCAATGTGATAACTACCATTTAAAATAATAATTGTATTATGTTAGTGTGCAACGTAACATTTCAAAACAATCTATTGTTGCGTATCTGGTATGTCAGGAAACATAGAAACCACTTTAATGTAAAATAAATATTTAATTCAAAAATATTAATAAATATGATATTGTTAAATTCTTTATTTATCAAGGATGTTACATCCATATACCCTTTTGAGAATTGTGTCCTTCTATTTTTAAAATTAGGCTTAGAAACATTATTTAATGTCCCACATTGGAAAAGTGTATGTAAAACTATAACATTAAAAGAAGTAATGAAAGATATTTACAATGGTCTCCTGAGATAACCTAGACTAGGATTCAATGAAAACATGGATATATAAGTGAAAATAAGCGTCATTTTACGATCCAGAGTCGTAGAAAACATGATTAAGATAAAGTTAACAATAACAAAACCACTAATTCGTGATGGGTTAAACAGTAATTGGATTCCTAGTAGGAAAAGTAAATGGACAACATTTTTGTTTTAAGTACCTTTTTATAATTTTGGGGAATGTATTTATGAGCCCGACTAATAACATCAGGGCACACATTTACTTGTCATATATACTTTCATCATTTACAAAATTTCTACCACAAACTCTACTTTTCTCAAAATGATAAGTATTCAAGTTTATTTGGACACATTAAAAGTGAAAAAATCACGTTCTATAGAATAAAATGATCCAAAAAATATGAACCATATATTTCCACTATCTTTATATATTAAGAAAAAAATTGGTTTGTACGAGACCAAAAATCCCCTAAAAGGGTAATCTTTTATAAAATGAAATATTAATCCAAATCTCCAAAATCCAACAAAAATACCCAAGTTCATGAAAAACCGTTCTATATAAAATTGTCCTAAACATTCATCAGAACAATCAAAACTAAAATTGAACCCGAAAAACTTGAAGGATTTAAATCACATTGTCTTCTACAATAAATTGTTACATTTATCTCCAAAAACATCCACTACTCATAAAGAATTATAATAAAGTGTAATTAAACTAATCACATATTCTCTATAATAGGTTATTTATTTCCATAAATAAACAAAATCACCATATGTCCATAAGAGAAGCATAGATTCTTACAAAATAAAATTACAACCATTACTTCACAAATTAGAACCCATAGAATTCTAATTTCCTTAAGAATATAGTGTTCCAAAAAGAGATAATTTCGTCCAAAATAACTTCTATCACATAATCACAAAAATCATTTTCATATAAAAAGGATATCTAGTTGAGAAAAAATAAGGTCAACTTATTCTTAATCCATAAAATTATTTAACTAAAAATAATTAGTCATACTAACTAGGGACATGAAGTAGGCCATTAGTTGGTGATAAATCCCAATATCACTTTGTTTGTGGGTTCGATTCCTACAGCGTTGTCTAATGCAATGGGTTATCACATGGTATGCATGTTTTTCTTTTTTAAAAACTATACAATTTTATAACATTCCAAAAAATAAACGAATTCCTCAAAAATAACTATAACAAAATTTATCCTCAAAGGTTATCTAACGCCTTTCATTTTGCACCCCAAAATGTAATAACCATTTATCCACTCTAAAATAACTATGAATCTTTCTAATATGATAACCATTATTGTTATTTTACTCAGGCATAAATTACACCCTATCCTCTAAATTTATCTAAACCGACCATGGATACCAATTGTAAGGACCCAGCCTTAAACATTACATATTCTAGAATTATGTTAATAATTCTTATTGAGGATATTTTCAGGTTTATAGATTTTGAGAATTAGGTCATAGAATATTCATAACAAATTGAATATTACATGTAGACACATCTACCTAGTATCCATTTTTTCAAAAATTAAAAATTATTGAAAAAAGGGTCATGTCTAGTTCTGTCTTTTAGACAACATTACTTTTCTATGATCCCATCCTTGACCCTATTCCAATTTATGTCCTGTGAAAAACATTTCAAAAAACATGGGATGAGCATAAAAAGCTCAGTAAGGGATATAACAAAAAGGAAAACTATTATTTTTTTTCAAAACAACAAGTAAACCATGAATACATTATCATAAGTAAAACTTTTCACCTTTATGAAGTAGTAAATACTATTCACTAAATAAAATATCGTTGCTTACCCTTTTGTAACCATGAGATTACCATAAAACCAACATAAAGAACACATACCATATTAAGATAATTTTGGACATAAACACAATTAAATGGAATACACACACGGTCGACGTCCACACATAACACCAAATGGAATAGCCATATGGCTGACTTCTATACCCAATTCAATGGAGGTTATAACGTAACCACCCGTCCTAGTTTATCACGACACCACCCTTCATTTATTTTATCATGTAACTACCCTTCAAATGTCCATGTACCTTTATAAAATCATAACGAAAAAAAATATTTTAAATATAAACATTTCACTAATAACATTTCCACATTGAAATTAAAATATATCATTTCAAGATATTGACATAATCAATGCTTAATCATACCATTTTCAAAACCTTTTAAAACATATAATAAATATATTTTTGAATCAAAGTGTTCCAAAACACTTTGAATCATTTAAAGGAATTAATGTTTTAAAAAAATTAATTTCCATATAAATCAATACTAAAAACCATTTTGAAAACATGGACATTAATGAGAAAAATTTATATGAATAATTCTTTAAAGATTTAAAAATGATGTTTTAGTTAAAGTGTCTCGTAACACTTGGGAACAACATGACTAAACATAATTAAAGAATAGAATAAAAAAACTTTGAATATAATGAAAATAAGGATATTAATGATATAATATTACAATGGACAGTATATACACCACATAAGATTGAATTGGTTCCTAACAATAATAAAGTCTCAATGAAATGTAAATTGAGATGAAATACATTATAAAAAATGTATCTGTAGATTAAGGATAAATCCATTACATAAAAAGGTGTGACAAGTAAGAATAAACTCAATATAAGTGGATATTCAGTGGGAATCAATTATAGGTTAATGACATGTATTCATAGCATGACAGAATGAAGAAGTAGATGTTTAACCCAATAAATTGAAATTGGGTGAAGAAGTTCCCTTATAGAAATTTTACAGCCTAAAGACGTCACTTTAAGAGAATAAAATGAATTGATGAGAGAGAAAATGGTATCACATAGACATAAAATTTAATGTAATATAGATATATAATAACATATCCCAACATATGAAGAATTAAATTAAATGGAATAACAAAAATTTGTCTTTTACAAAATGGAAGTTGAAAGGTTCCCTTACCAATTTGGTATCTTACGAAACATACACCCCACGAAAGATGGATCCTAAAAGTAATATGTAAATAACCATAAATTTAAGTATATTACACAATGAATACAACCAAGGTCTATGCATAAATCACAAAAAAAAAAGGAAAATATAGGCAATATAGCATGAATATCACAAGATTAAAAAGTGAGATGAAAACCCCTTAGCACATTGTAATCAGTCAAGTTTTATGAAAAAAACTTAATAACCACCAAATAAATCACAAAATTCCATGAATATAAAGATAATAATGATAATATATATCAAATGGCAGTACCCAAAACACCACATGAAATTAATAAGTGGCGAACAATGGAAATCCAACAAAATTGAAAGTGAGATAAGAAATTATTTAACTTGTGTTTGACTTGACCAGTTCATTCTTTAATCTCCAGAATAATAAACTAATGTTAAATAAAGTTTATCATTACTTTTAAATCACTTATTACCATGTTACAAACATTATATAATCATTTATGTTAATAATGGTCATCTTGTCGATATATGGAACTTGAGTCAAAAATGGACTCCTTATAATTAAAAGTTGTACATGTGGTCAAAATTTTTTAATATCCAAAATGATATTCATGATTTATATATAATATATATAATATATATCCTTTATATACAAGTATTTGTAATAGTACATAACATTTGGAGATAAGAAATGAAATGAACTGTTCCTGGAGACCGTAAGTCGTACGTACGCATAAACACTACTTCCATTTCTATTTCATATTTTAATGGAATGGAAATGTAATGATACATAACTGTTTCATTATTAAATTATAATATCATATATAATTTTATTAAATATACCCTTCTTATGTTTCACAAAAATCATGAACGAGTCGTATCACTTTGAGGGGGCGGTACTCCATACTTCCTCAAATGAGGTTATCACATTTACACATTACGGAAACCATAATGTTATTATATAAATGAATAACACAGAAGCATAGATAAAATATAAATATATTATATATTATATATAAATATTGGTCCATATTAATGGCCTCAATGAGAGGTGGTTGGAGATATTTTAATAATCATCATTTTGTGAGGCAGTAGTTCGCCGTCCACAGAAACAATATGTACTCCACCCATTTGACGGAGGTGTGTATAAGTGTAGTCTGAATCCATATCATTAAAAAACCTAGTATATTTAGGATACTGGGGTTGTTATAAAATTAAGGAATAAAAAGGGTTTTGGGGGTTGGAGTTGTAAAATAAATGAAAATAATTTAAGAGAAACTGTTACCTTTCATTCAGGTAACTCTCTTTGGTTTGAACCAAAAGGACATCATGAAGTTACATATATCTAAGGTGAGTCCTCTAGGAGTAATATAGGGATCTTGAGAGATAATTTGGGCAGAATTTTGATGATCCAATGGGATTTAAAATTGTGAGGATTTGGTTTGTGTTGAGGGATTTTTTATAAGAGTGAAGAGGGGTTCTTTAGGAATGTGTGAAAATATTATTTTATTAGATAATGATTTTTTGTTTCTAAAGGTCCAAAATTAATTATAGTAGAAGATAAGATGACTTATGGTCGAAATAAATTCATCCAATAAAAATTGGAGAGGTTTTAGATGTTATTTTAATATTTATATTCTTATTTATTTGAATCATTTATTAATGAATTAAATTCTGCATCGTTTTTGTGTCATAATTAAGCTTTTTTATTTGATGTCTATAAATAATATAAAAATTCCACGATGTAGGAAATTTTTTTATATTTCCAATGAATAATTATAGTCCAATATATAACTTATATAACCCCATGTAAAAATTATTTTACTGAAAGATAATTTTTTTTGTCATTTTTTACTTTACTTTAAATTAATTAATCTAAAGTGTCATTATCACTCCCCAGTGGCTCCATGGGGTCCCAAAGTCGAACCAAGGATGGCCATTGTTGTCCATGACTCTTCCAAAAATGTTTGAATAGTATTAAAAATAAATTTTAATTATTATAATATTTTTTACGTTGTTTTACCCTATTTACCATTAACCGCGGTAAATAATAGTCAAAATTTACTATTCACCAAAAATTATTCCCATCTTATTTAATCACATATTAGATACTAATTACAACCATGTATGTCATATTTTCAAAAATCAAATCATAGAAGTTGTAAAATTTCATTTAATGAAAATTTTAGTTTTAACTACTACTTAGTGGTTTCACATCTCATCCAAAATTGATGTTTTTCTGAAAAATACAAAAAATTAAGCCAATGGTATATTTGATATTATGAATTGAAAAATTATTTCTATATTACAAAATTAGAAACATAGAAGCTTCATTATTTAATTTAAAAATTATTTCCATTGTCAAAACAAATAGCGTGTTTTTAAGAAACAATATCTATCAAAAGATTGACACTTGTTTTTGCAAAATTTTAATGTGAAATTAATTAAAATGACCACCATTGGATTAAATTTAAAAAATATAATATAATTGAACTTTAAAACTAATTAAAAAGTTAATATAACAATATAAGTAAATTATATTAAAAATCATAATTCAATTAAAATGCAATTTTTTCACACTTAATTAAAAAATGTATTTTATCATAAAAATAAACAAAAATTGCCCAAAGTAAATTTTGATGTCCCGATTCTAAATTAGAATTTTATTTTATCAAATAGAATATATAAAAGTGAAAAAACTTGATTTATTGAGGGTTCACCATTAAAGGGTGGTAAATCATCCTTTTAAATTAAATTATGTTTCAAATTAGATTCATTAAAATTTTATGCCTCTAACATTTATTGGATAAATGGAATAAAATTTAACAAATATAAATAATCATATTGTAGTTAGTTCTATTCATTCCAACAAATACAATGGATAATATTTATGTACTATTTAAAATAATAATATTATATTGTCAGTGTGCAACGTAAGATTTCAAAGAAACCCATTGTTGCGTATTAGGTACGTCATCGAACATAGAAACACCATTAAAGTAAAATTAATATTTAATTCATAAATCGTAATAAATATGAAAATATTATATTATTTATTTATCTGGGATGTAACACATGGTTTAATTACATTTAATAGTCTAATGCATCATGATTACGAATTAGGTTTGCCCATATTCCAATTATTGAGTTTTAAAAACAAATTACATTTTAATTGGAAAGCACATATCAGAACCATCAAGATTTTAGAATCCCATCAAAATGGAATGATAAAAAACACAATGATACATAGGTTGTTTAGAAGAAAACTACGTCTTGTGATCCAATGTATTATCCTCTATAACATCATGTCTCCACAACACACAAAACAATTTGAATGGTCTATCAAAAAATCACCTTCCACCAATGATCATGGATCTCTAATAGAAATTACAGAAACGTGGATTCATCCAAGTTATCCAAATAATCATAATCAATGACATGGGAGACCTCATGAAGATTCAAATGTAGCTATGAAACATGGATTTTTTCATATATCCTTTGCAATTATGATAGGAATTCCAACTAATAAGATGCCTCCACAATGGTTAAGATATTACATAACATCCCAAGACTCTAATAATGATGTTGATGTGAAAATTTTAATCACATGTGGTCCCCAATATCAATCAATAAAGTCCTTGTTCTATTATTGACATAACAATTTATCATATCATGTTCCGCTTCCATAGTATTTCGAAGATCCTAAATACTATCTTATGTGGTCTATTCCACATTAGTACTTAGAAATGATGAATCCCTTACCTCATCCCATAATAACAGAGAAAAAAATTTAATACTATAATAATCCATAAATTGGACAATGTTAATGGAAAATTGAAGGGTTTTTTTATAATAAAAATCAACCAAAGGCATGTAAATTTCTTGAGACCATACAAATCCGAAGTCTCAATCCCAAAAAATGTCTTATATTTCCTAGGTAGATGGATCTATATTCCCATCCATCTTTTTTATAAAGCTGAGGATTTGAGTAACTCATTACTAAACAATGATTCAATACTGTCAATACTCTTGAAGTAAAATGTGCTTCATGATCTAATACAATGGACCATGGAACTACATTAATTCACACATCCTCATCCACACACCATCCTTCGAAAGCATATATGAAGCAAGACTCCATGATCATTTATAATCTATCCAATTTCATCAATTAATCAACAATTTCCTAGATAAAATCACATGCTCCTTGAGCATGGGATATCAATGTGGAAATTTCAATAGACATATCATCCCATATAATCATTAGAGCATCCAAGTGTTGTAACAAACAAATATGAACATGGTGAACCATATTTATCATTAGGAAATCCAATAAAGAAGCTACTAACTCCACAACCACCAATTTCATCAACAACCATAAATACAACACCCTCAATAAATAATAAATATTATACATTTTTGGGGGTACCTTTACTAGTGATATAGTAAACTCCTGAAGGAATCTATCATGCATATCTGCTAGAAAAAAACCTCAACTAAAGAAATATATAATTCCAACCATTCTCACCAAGTACCTCTAGAGCATCACAATGGACAACATAAAAACACATCACCTCTACCTTATCGTCTCACCATTAATACTCATACATATTCCATATTAGTGAATAGTACACTATCATCAAAAATAATAAACCTCCAATATCAACCACACTTCAATATATGTGTAAGGAAATTAAAACCTAGAAACCCCTAGATGAATATATAAAATCACGAACAAAATCATTATCTAAATTCATGCTCATTGTTCCAACCACAACATTCCCATTCTCTAATTATTAGAGTATATAATATTCATAATAATGTATAAAATCAATTGAATCCCATTACCTAAAATGATTGTTACACAAATAAATGATAAAACACAATCTCTTACGATTCATAGATACCACATTATTTTCACCAATGAGATAATGTTTGTGTAGTTTCATTTCAAAAATATCTATTTTTAACTCAAGATCGTTAGTTTTTATAATTATTCTCCTTGGTATTTTAATGAATATACCCATAAGAGATAAAATCATTATTATTCACGAAGTTACATCTCAATCCCAATGGGAAGCACCATAGAACACCCAAAAATTTATACCACCTTTAGAAAATGGAGCATGAATCACAGAATAATTTCCCCTTTGCATAGTAAAAAATTGTGTGATTATAATAAGTCCTAATAAAATATTGGTCATTCCTTTTCATAGATGTCAATAAGAAAAGAATTACAAGAGTTATTACTTACAAACCTACAATAATATTCAAGATGGGTGAGGAATCTATGAACCTCCTCCAAAATATTTGGCACTTACCAAGAAAAATCATCAAAAATTTCTTAATAGATCTATATACACATTCTACTAGGCCACAAAATTCCCACGGAAATAAGTGTGTCTTGTAAAAAATATAAACATCGAAAACATACAATATAAATTCTGGAATCAAAGAAAATTTATGAAAACTCTAAGATGATCGATATTCTCCTCCTTTATGTTGAGTAGATTTGGATTTCATCAATGAATAATACTATAAACTAGTCCATAAAATAAATGAAAAGAGACTTCATGAGACCCATGGAAAAAAATGGATCTTATGTGACACTGAACAACATGAGAATAATCATGAAATTTCCATTTCTATATCATAATATAGTATCTGATACAACATCCTTATTCACCCACAACTGGTGATATCTATATAATTTAACAGTCCTAGGAAACCAACTTTCCCTAAAAATCAAGATGAATAGAAAATTGATCTTCATAAGAAGGAAAATATTCATACTCATCAATGATTTTCAAATATTTTATTATATTAAAAAACTCATAAAATTTACATCTTCTTCGAAACAACACTAGAGAATCACATGGAATGATTGTCAGCTAGAAATAAAATTTATAAATCAGATAATATATATTAATTGTTAACTTTCCCAACATATAGAGTTTTATAAGATTTTGATCCATCAAAAATATAAAAGCACATGGATGTAAATATATTCTGAAATTGATATCACACCGAGGTTGTATTGACAAAAACATATTAGAAATAACATCCAAAACTCACTATTTATACAGTGAACCTTCGATATCCCATAATCTATTGATTATAGAAAATATATATCCATCCATGAATGAAGGGGATCAACATATATATTTCCCAAATGAAAACTCCACTTATCACAATTATCACACACTAGAGACCCACATTAGTGAACCTGAATCTCCTCTAAAAGCTGTGGATAACCACAAACACATAATAAATCTATTGAATGCTACAAATGAAATTGTATGGATACATCCATAAAATCCAAATATACAAACATGACTGATGTGTCCCCATCATTATTCTACCACCCTTATAAACCTAAAAAATGATTGGATGGATTCTTATTATAATAGTAAACACTAGGGGAATAAAAACACTATCTACATTTAGTCTTAGATCACATACATGAGTGGTTGAAATAAATGAGTGTGAAGATCCTAAGTCATAGATGTTGCAAACAAGGGTTAATGAAAACATGTCATACCTTTAATAGTTTCCATCCCATATGGGGTTGTTGCTCCCTCTACAGGAAACTGAATATTACTACATCCACTACCTCTCTACTAAATAACACCTCTATGGCCATGATTCAGACTAGGTCCATGAAGATGATGATCATTTGAATTTTGAATTATTATTTCTCCATATCCTCATAGCGGAGAATTTGTATTCATCCACTATTACTGAAACAACATTTTCGGTGGCGGCTACTGAGGATACTGTTGAACCAGACCACCTCCCCATACTGATAATGATAATCCATAGGGATCTAATTTTATAGATATACATGACCCCCAAATTCAAACCAAACTATCATATGTACCCTAAGAATAGAATGAAATAAATCGTCCCTAGAATGCTAGGAGTGATACTACTGAGGTTGACTTTCCACTAGTCAGAACCTCGAAGGAAATTTTTTTGAGTCATGCTACTAAAAACACTTCTCCATGATGAGAAATATTGATTCCCCTATCATGGAAAGATTCTTCTTAGCCACATCAACTCCATCACCCCACTATCTTCTAATCATCTGGATACATTAGAAACATAAAAAAGTAACTACATACTAGATTGATGAATAGAGTGCAACCTCAATACATCATACTCTGGACTCTTAATTAGGATGAATATATCTAGTGAAACACAAATGGTCACTAAACTTAATATGAAGATATAGCATAGAAATGATCCCATAATGAAGATAGAAAATTTCCTACCTATTCACGTCCTTCTAGATTGATAAATGAAAATCGACTTAGAATTAATTTTTATAGTTGACCAATGTACCATTTTCCTAAATTCATTCACCACATTAAAAAATCCACCAATAACACACAACACCTCTCACCTACCTTACTGCAAATCATAACCAATATTCCACATGGAAACAATCATACTAAAAGAGATATATATGTACTCAAAAAATCTCATTATATCTAGATCAAAGACACTTACCATATAGTTCCCTAGACTCCTCTAGTGGTAGGAACACATGTTTGTCAACTATGATTCATCCCCCTTTATCAGGTCAATACCATGATGATCAAAAGGATCATCCTAGTAAAGCTCCATTGCCTAAACCACACACAGATGATGACTAATAGCCATAAATGAAATGGAAATACTAATTTCCTAAGCCTTATATTTTTTAATTTCTATAATAATCAATAATTTAATTTTTACTACCTAAAACCTCTAAACTCAAATTAAAATTGAAGAAAAAATGATGTGTTCAACTATCCTAGGTCTCTACCATATAAGATATACGACCTAATTTTTTTATTTTTTTAGTTTATAATTACATTGTAGTATCATGAACATCCCTATAATCAAGTGTTATAACTTATCTTCTCAATCCTATTTCATGAAACAAGATCAGTTAACTTCATTCCCTTACCAACCCATGAAATCCTCAGTGCCTAACTTCAAACTCTATCCAATCCAACAACCAATATCCTCTAATACCACTCTATCATAGAACCTCCCTCCAATTTTTTCCTACCTGGATATTAATTATAGAAAATGGATAGTGACCCTTAATTCCCACCTCCAGTATTCCCCAGTTTGGCCACTAAAACCGATGGTACAAAAATAAAACATATAGAAGTAATTACCCTATATAACTATATAGGATCTAGTTATATGATATTAATGATAAAAACCTCAATTAAATAATTTATATTTAAACCAAAATAATCAAATAATGAATGTATAATGAAAATATATAGAAATGCCTCTGAATAAAAAAATTATCATGTAGAAATGACTCTATAAAATCTTCAAAGGACATAGCTTGTAACACCCATCAATGACTACATATTCCTACTAGAAACCTAAAAATAGTTTTTACATAAATATTGTGAGAATAAAAGTAAAATTTGTTGCATTACTCTTAAAATCTCTCATGCACATGGGAAAATACTATAACAATTCACAAGTTATCAAAAAGAATAACCAACAACACCAAAACATGTAAACTGAGCAATCCCATTCTCACCACTACACAATAACTAAAAACACATTCATGTATAGTATCTCAATAAGAATAATTAATATAAGAATGTTCATTACATCATTATGGAAATAATTTTATAACCCACACCCTAATTTCATATATATATTAAAACATATATATTTTCATATAGATTAATACCCAATGAAACATATGCTAACAAATCACATATTCCAAAAAAAACTTGGACCATCACAACAAATCACAACTCACCCAATGTCATCATGGACTTCTAAACACATCAAATATCACTCATATAAACTTGGGACATCAATGCACAACACTTATCCCTTGAAGGACCCTAGTCCACCACAATAAATCCATAACAAAAAATCCATAGCAATAGGTTATCTTAAAAAATAAGGACATGAAGATCATTCCCTCCTCTTAACATACATAACACCTATCATATTACATGTAAAATAATATTACCATAGTGAACATTTATCTTATCTTCAACACACCTCATGATTTTCACATCACCTATAAGAGAAAGTAGTGAAGTTCGATTAACCATCCTCCCATCTACGCCACTGAGATGTTAGAATAAATAACACAAAATAATTTTTTTGTTGGAATAAGGTGCTCGACATCGGTGTGGTGAATATAGAAATGACATGGAATTTACGAGAAAGACATATAAAAAACAAAAATTCTAAAAAAATGGGTTATTAATAAGAATATCAACAAACTGAAAACATTACAAGAAATCCTCAAAATATCTCCTAATTTCACTACCATTACTAGGTGAAAAACCAAATAATCCACAAGCCACAAGCCACATTATGTATCTTTCATGTCAATACAATTTCTAAATTTAACTTTTTCATCCCATTTTAATTAATAAAAAATTTGATTTTACATTTATCAATAGACATATAAACCACAATTCCTTTTTCAAATCATGTGTTTATTAATAATTTCAGCCAAGGAAATTTCAAAATTTTTTCCTCTAAATATTCCATCACTAATAGAAAAATAAAAAAACATTGAAAACCCACATTAAAAATACATATTTATCATTATTATAAACACTTAATTCATACAATTTCAAAACCACAACCACCTTAGCACCAAAATCGCCACATACCATGCCCACATCACATTAAATATACCCAACCCCAAAAAATTACCCATCACCACCACACATCACAAGGGTTTTGTATAAAACATAGTCATATATGAGAATATTTCCTAAAAACCATTATTTTTATCATGGAATCAACCATGTAGAATCTCAACATCACATCTTATCAGTAGCCATAACAAAAGTGACTGTATTCCCCATTATCTTAATTTTAAACTAAACCAATTAGTTTTCTTTATTTGGTTGGTGTATAGTATCTGAAAATATTATTAAGGGAGAATAACATCTCCTACATGATAATATAATAGAAAATAAGAAGGATTATGTACTTTAAATAGATATTTTTTATTCTCTACACAAGGATCAATGAGAGGAATGCAACAACCTATAATAGAAATATAAGAAAACATCATTTTCAACCTATAAGATTACAACCACATCACAACCTACAAAAATACCATGGTTTGTACAAAAATAAACATTAACAAAAAATAAAATACCTGGAAAAAGGGATAGGGGTGAAGAAAATGTACATAAAACCAAAAAAGATCAATTCCCCCAAGTATTGGGATGGAATCTAGTGAATGGGACCAACAATACCTCCTCATGATGAACATGGGTCACCCAAAAACTATAATAAATGTCATGAGATTGATTTTATTTGAGAGTATTTGGGGTTTTATATCATTTATGAAACACATAAGACCATATAATTGACCACATCACCACAAAGTATAATTTCGAAAAAAGGTTCAACTAAGGATTACGGATGATGGTACATTAAATATCCTTATTTTAAAATATTCATCTCAGAATCCTATCTATATACATGAGAAATATTATATAAAATAGTTGTAGGATACATGTAATATAAAATATTAATATACCACATAACCCAACAGCCATGAAATGGGGTATGCTTCATAGAGGTTCTATGGTGCATTTACACCTGAATTGATATAACCCCAATAACTCACCCCGAAATCCACACCACAAAATGGGTGCGAACACCAGAACTATGTAATTATTTTTGAATAGGGTAAACATTCCCCTGAACCCCTAAACCAAAGTTTTCCATTCTGTTACTGAATGTCCTCTCTTACATCACAACAACTTGCCCCACAACGTAAAACTCTACTCAGCTGAAATATCATCTCAATATATTACTTTTACCCTCCAAACATTATGGTACATTCTTCATAAACCTAAACTATAATAATTGGTTTATTGTATCATGACATAAGGATTAATCCATTAAATTACATGTTTTATCCAACATATTTCATTAATTGTGATATTTTTTAGCTTGTTCCTAATGCAACTTACAAGGAGTGTCTAGTGGAAATTATAGACCTTTTTGATTACGTCTTATAAGGGCAGAAGAAAATCATCATCCATAGTTGGTTATTGTATTGACTAGTTTTGGGAGGAGATATGGGACAAAGAGGTACATATTTGAGATTAGTGTGATGATGTGTTCCTAATGAATAATAGAGACACCATTCAGTGATGATATTTAGAGGGAAAGAATAATAAATTCATATAAAATTTTACACAATAATTAATATCTAATTTACCTCTTTCTCTATAATTTTTTTAGTGATGATAAATTATTAGGTAAATGATTGTTGGATTTTTTCTGATTAAAGAATACATTGAATTTTTTTAATGTCTTTATGGACAAAATATGTAACACTATGATATGGTCAATGTGGCTACACTATAGGGGTTATTTGGTTTTGAGACCACACCATAGAGATATTGGACATATAATGATGTTACAAATTACTGGTGGCTACAGTGAAGCCTTATATATTAAGGGATTATTTGGAAGGATTCCCCATGTGATTTAGAAAGTTCCATAGGTATTGTTTTTACATCAGTATCATATAGCATTCATCTAGCCTTAAGTATTTAAGAGTTGTTAAATAAATGGATGTTATGAAATTTTTTGGGGGTATTCATTTTAGAAAAAAAGTGGTGAAATTCGAGAATATATTATGAGTGATTCTTTACATAGAAAACTCCCCCTGAAAATACCATTATCTTAGTCAATTAGAATCTATACAATATTTTCGATGGAATGTTATGAAAACTTCATGATGAAACTCATATCCATAGTCTATAGTAGTTATGATATTATAGAATTTATGAAAAACATTATTCCTCATTGTGTAGAAGAGTAAATTTTATGGTTCTTCCAACACTCTAATAACCTATTTTAAACCATAGTAGTTCATTTTCACAAGATAAGTATTTATCCTTCACAATTATTGTTTCATCTAGTGCACCTCTATGCCATGGTGTTTATTACCATACATCTCTAAACCACAATTCCTTTACTGAATCTTAGTTATTTTTATATCCCTATAGAGGCATGGACCATTGTTATTTTTCTATAAAATAAATTCCCCTTCTAACAAAACATGATGTTCTCCATGGATGATAATTGACGTTGTGTAAAAATTTATTCTATACATTGGATTCTTCCTACCGTCCTTTAAATAGAACCTATGTCATGTTGGATTTTAATCAGTTCTTTTGGTTTTTGGAGGGTGATCATGTTCCAATTATTGTAAGGATATGGTTCTGGGAATTAATCCATTAATGATTTTTGATATAAACATTGATAACCATGATGTATAAAGTTCCTTTCCACATGGTGATTTTTTACCCATATTTACTTGCAACAATTTATGCAATAAAATATGTTATTTTTGTGATTCTCATGTGATCGCATATGGGTGTTTTTTATCACATGAGACAAATAATATTATTATCTCCTTGATAATTATTAAAATATCAATATTCCATTTTGACAAGAATCACATTTTTTCTTTGGTGTTATTATTTATCAAATGATATCATGATATATTTTCTATCATGAAATACCTTGTTTGTTATCATCATTCTATTAGAAGAGTTGATCATAATACACATAAAATCTGAAATTTTTGGTATGGTTACCCAATATAGGAGAGTGTTCTTGATGTGTGACAATGAGGATGGTGGATCATGATAGCCTTGTGGTTCGTTCATGACGTGATTCCTTTAGGATTCTAAGAAAACATTTTGATAATCTATGATTGTTGGAACCCAATTAGTGTGGTAATTTTTATTCCTTGTGGATTTTGTTTATCAATCCTACTTTATTCCTTGTATATTTAACGTGATGTGAAAAAAAACAAAGGGTCGGATTATGGCCATTTTTTGACCACACATGATCTTCATTATAGAATAGATCCAATGAAGGTAAGGATGGGGGTTTATGGAAACTTGGTTTTCACATGAATGCTCATATTTGAATTTTATTATGTTATTATTTTTATGAATTTATTATAATAATGAAATACACATTTTATACTTTATGACACATAGTAAAGGATAAATTCATGGGGGCCAACTATGTATTTCACTCAAACAATACTTGCAAATTTTTGTTTGCCCTTATATCTAATAACATGAAACCTGATGAAGGTATTGGTACCTCTGTTGGATGACTGAGGGGAGTAGAATAGAGTTACTGGTGGTCCTAGATAGACTACAATAACTCAATGGTTATTATTTTATTATCTTAACTTTTTGATATTATTTTCTATCATGATAAAATTTTGTTTTTTTTGTATGAAATGTACTAAAAAATCTATAAATTAGTTTCCTCATGACCACTCTGGTTTTTTTATTGTGTTTTTTTAATATTCATCCTATGAAATGATACATGGAGTGTATTCTCTAAATAAATTGACATTGTTCATTGCTTATAATTGGTATCCTCTTTCATATGGGGATGCATGCATATGCAAATGTGACCTTTAGATTTAGGCCTACATGTTTGACTCAAGATGTTACACATAATACATTATAATAATTTTTATAGTAGGATATTTTTCCCTTGACATCCTTAGTGGTAGATTCAATTTAATTTTAGGACATTTCACAATATCCTGAATTTTAATAATGGATTTTTTTATGTTATTCTAAATCCAGGTTGACTACTCTTTTTTAGTTTAGACCATAGTGAGAAAACACCTAGACCAATCAGGTTTTTTTTGAAATGATATAGATGGTTGGATATATGCTAGATGTTGTCCATCTACATTGTGTGTATTAAATACATGGAGTGTAATGAATACATGTCTTGTAATTGGTTGTCTTGAACCCTATTAATCATTATGAATTGGGTTTTCCCATGGAGGGGAATACCCATGATTTACACAACAGATATATGTTACACATGGAATAAATATGATGGAATTTTAAGAGGTAGGGGATCCTTTAATTTAGAATACCCAACACATTCTCTAGAATTATTGGAGTGATGTGCGTTTGTGATCCCCACATTTATGCTATGTTCATCTCTATCCTTTCTTTCAGAGATATGTTTGAATCATTGTTGGTTGCATTGGATCCACAATAGTGACCTATCCTCTCCACATCCTCCCTCCCATCAGTTATCATACCATCATATATGCTATTTTTATGTAAGATGGCCTTCCCTATTTTAGGGGTTTGGTATGTTCTCCCCATTTCATCTATTATAGTTCATTTCAGGGGATGAAATTTTATAAGGACAATATTATATTCTTGAGTTAGGTGGTGTAGTTATTGTTACAAAAATATCATCAATTTTATATTTTCAACCATTGGGCCGAATGCCAATGTTTTCTGATGATTCCTTCAAAGAACTTATTGAAATTAATTTATATGGTTTTCAATGAATAATGTGGCCATAAATAACAAAGAGTAACTATTGTTGTATGATCACCTTAATGTTTGCTACTCCTTTGGGTGTTACCTTCCTTAAATGCCAAATTTTCCCCTTCCATAATTTGTTATTCAAATGTTGATGTGTTTGTCTCCCCTTTCATGAATTCATTGAAATGTTAAAAAATACATAAAAGGTGATTTCCATGAGTTAGGACATTGTATCAATTAAATAACTTGATTTTTTTTAATTATCTAAATTGGAAAACATGAGTAATAAAGCATTAGTATAATGACTTGACTAAAGGAATGAGATTCAGATAGATGAACTATACCACAAAATAATGTTTAGAGTGATTCATGGGATTCAATTTATGAATCACCTTAGACGAGCTCATCATTATTTATAATTATAATTTTTTATGAATGTAAAATATGTTAGGAGAGGACCTTTTTTCCCTTGGATTGCCTCATAGTGAAGATTGTATACTTCCATATGTGTGAAATAGGTTCCCTGGGGATGTAACCATGTAGGGACTCAATGGGAATATGTTTATTCCATTTAATGAGTGATACTTGGTATCCTATGTGAGATACCGGGGACAAGATCAGATGTTATTGTCATCACATCATGACAGGTGCGATACTCCGGATTCTATTTATGGTGATCCTTGGATGGAATCTTAGGGTTTTGATTAATTTTCATTATCCTAGTATATTTTCAAGGTTTTTTTGAAATGTTTCTCCTTTAATGGGCCTATTATGACACTTAGATAAATTATAGATATTCCTTGTATATAATTCGTTGAATGATAATTTATAAAATTAAAGATGTTTATGCCATGAAAAATCAGATTCTTGGGGTCAGTTCAATCATGATAATTTATTTATGATGAACCATTTATATTCCAAATCATATTTTTACAAGTTCAACTTGTTTGTGAGACATCCATCTTACAAAAGAAGTATGTAATTTCAGTTTGGTATCCCATAATGAACATAGTCAATTGATTTTTTAATTATTTCATTGAATTTATTATCAATAGAATACTTCTCATTTAATATGAGGAAACAATATTGTTCAGGAATCTAATGGTGGTGGCATACTGAGTATACCCCACAACCTTCTCGGGATATACTTGATATCCAAGAATAATTGAATATTAATGTTGTATAAAAGATAAGAGTTTGACTTCCTAGGTTTGATTCTGAGTAATAGGATGAAGTATAAGAGTAGAGGATTGAGAATATTCTCTCAATAAAAGTAGTGAATGATTTAGAAATTTGGAATTTTTTATAGCATGTGATGTATTCTTATTTACACTAAATCATGTAAACCTCATATTTTATAGCTATATGAAATCATAAAAATCATTTTGTATCTATTATAATTTTGTTACCACATACTTATTTTGATTGGTTGATTTATTATTCTTATTCCACGACTGCTTTCCAATTTAAGGTTCCATGTCATACCTTTATCGTTAACTATTATTATACACTTTGAGTCATGAGTGTATAGACTCCCCATGGACACATCCTAGAACCCATAGCTATTAGATATCTTGTGGAATATAGGGAGGCCCATATGAGGTTCTGTGGCCATTTATATTGGATTACCACTTAGAGGCATCCGGGAATGGATGCTACATTGTGGTATTAGAGGTAATTTTTATTTTGACTTACTATTAGGGTATTAGACCAGAGACTATGATTTATTTGAATTTGGAAGTGATCATATTCCATGGAGTATATTACCCAATCAAAGGGGAAAACCAAATTTCCTATAAGGTGTTATTTTTAACCATTTGTACCTATTACAGTTAGACTGATTTCATCGTTGGGCGGTACAAATGTTTTTTGACATTAACATTTTTTGTATTATTATTATGGACAAAATTTTCGGGTCCATGTAATTCATGGTGATATCATCTCATGCATAACTATAGGATCTTTAGAGATTATGTGTTATTATTTTTTCTATGAAATTTTTTTTGTGTGTGCATTTCATGCTGTATATAGTAGGTTCATATATTATTATATAATATAATCTACTAATTTTTCTTGCAGGTATAAAATAATTGGTGTAATTGAAGTGTTTTTATTAACCAAAGTATATTTCCCACATATATTGATTAATAAAGCATAATTAACAAATTCAGAAACATTTGAGCCATGAACCATTGGTCATATGAACAAAAACATTAGATTATTTTTTTAATGGTAATGCATTGGTCAAAGAAAAAAGAAAAATTTATTGATATTCAAAAAAAGACTTTTCATAACTCGTTACATCCTGATACTAGATGTAAAGGACAATTTATAATAACATGATGTACTAATTACAACTTATAAAGGGAGTAGTTTTTTAAAAGTTGGAAACAAATACATTAATTATACGACTATGATATCATTGTGATTACAAATTATTTTGTACTCAAATAATTTATAACATTTAAAAGAAATATTTTCCACTAAATGTGGTTTGCAATTTTATTATAAAAGATATTTTCCACCATAACTTACAATTAACCCTCCATAAACTAGATCCTTATTAAGTTTTATCATTCCTTGACATTGGCCTGATCTTATTAGTGTGAAGTTGGTTGTATCTCTTATGCTACATTGTAAACATTTATTACCACCTAGACCCGGATTTGGGGGCATGAATATATGTTTTATTCTCTTATATGTAGGACCTTTACTTGTCATTTCCTCTGATCTTGATTCCCATCTTCTGTCAAAATTCACAATAAGCATACATTTTGAAATTTTAGAGCTATTCTACCACATATACCTAATGTTTCAAACATTGAGGTTGGCGATGACAATTATATGGAGATGGTGGGCCATGGGCCACCCGTATTACCTTTTCTAGTGCTACTAGTGGTAGATCAAGTTTATCATCCATTGAGTGTTGATTCTTAGTTTATTGATTGCTTATTATTATTCATTCAGTTTGTATAGGGATCTCTATAAACCTACCCAACCATGGTAGAGATAAAATAGTAATTCCAGCAGCAAAATCCTCCCTCCATTATTATGGATGGATGTCCATAAGTAAATGATTCCTAGATAGAGGCTATGATTTCTAACATCAAGAATATAGAGACCCCTCTAATATGGAGGTTCAATATTTCTACCTATATGATTCTCAAATTTAATAAATATTCTTCCGACATCATCACTAATGCTAGTTGTTATCCTGGCATGGTATGTACCAACTTCAATACATCCTTTTATGATTTCATATTTTCATCGAATTTGGGTGTTTTTAGGTGTTGTTTAATTTATCCTCTTGATAGGTTCTATGTGAGTGATGGATTATTCAACTCGGTTTACCAAGATTCAGGGCTTTTCAATGACACCAACAAGTGATGAGTTGAAAATTGTGAGATGTATTGAGGATTGTCTTGCAGACTCCATCCAATCAACTTTTAATGTTCTTAGGTTAACCATTATATCTATGATATAGAACTAGGTCCTCATCATCAAGAGTAAACTAATAAAAGATGAAATTTTGAGCTTAGGAATTACTATCCATACGACACACACCAAAAAATATGTGGGTTTCCACCAATGTGTTATGGAAATCCATATGAATCCCCAATTTATGAAGGGAAAATCGAGTTCCAAGATTTTGACATGATGGGACACTTATATAATTTCTGACAAGATTTTCCTCAAGTTCTTAGAGTGATGGTATATTTAATGACATTGTATTTAGATACACGATCAGTATCTCTATGATATGATGGGAGTTATTATATTACTTATCGATCGGGCCTATAAGGTGGGTTTGGATGAGGTAGTCAAACTTTATAGGATCCACACCTCTAGAATAGACCTGGTGAAGTTAGTAAGGGTGAATCTCTGGGGCATGGAATAGTCCATAAATATACATTATTGGATACACATAAAAAGTAGATTCAGTGTCCTTCTGCAATATGATTTTTTATTATTATAACATCAACATTGGTTTTTCCATATTTTTTAATGGCTCATCAAATTGTTTTATATTTTCTGAATGTTTGGAAGGAATGGATGCTATATAGAGTACCACTTCACCTAGATGACTTTCAACAAATAGTCATGGGTTTGATTAGAGAGTATATTCTAGTGAAAAAAGAATACCTTGAGATAGGTTGGTAACAATTCTTGTGGAACTAATTTATCCTCCCGAAGGATGACTTTGACATCATAGTTAGAATGGAGTGGTGGGTTCTTTAGCACATCATTATCTTGATTCATATGAGGTAGTATTTGTTGATGACATCAGGGATTATTTTCACACCCAATATTACAATAATATAAATGTTGATAACACTCGAAAAACAATGAGAAAACACCATTTGTTTTATTATATTACAAAATTCCACTACTAGATCGATCATGTTCACTTATTGTTTCATATTATTTCACAGGTTGGAGTATCTATTGACCCATAGATGGTGTGAGTTGTATATTTTGGGGAGGCATTCAATAATCTATTTAATATATAGTGTTTATTAGAGATGGATTGATATTAAATAAAATTCATTCAAGACTTATAACGACTAAAAGATGCTCTTTGGGCTTAACAAAAATGAGTTTAAAATTTTTCTAGTATTATTATTGTGAAAAATTCATTTAGGATTTGAAAGGAATGTTGAATTAATCATCAATTATGGTTATACTAGTTCTGGGAAGAAGCTATACAATTTCTTTTTAGGCTTCATGAATTTGGATTATAGTAGTTCAAATGCTTGTTAATCAGGTTTTTATGTATTGGTACTACTGGTTGAGACCTCATGAGTGGAATTACCATATGCATGACCTCCTGGGATATTTCATGGTTCATTCAATAAACTATTGTATCTCTATATATTAAATGATAGGTTTGTCTTTTACATAGACAAAAAAAGTATCAAATATATTTCGACAGAGTATTATTTGAAAATGAGGCATCATATGTTGGAATATTTCCTACAATCATTTTATTTTTATCATTCTTATACACCAAAAAGGGTAATACTATAGTTGGTTCCCTGAGAGTGAAGACTAAGACACCTGTCATTCAAGAGGACTATAGTGAGTGGAAGATTATGTCACTATTTTATGAGATGAATCTTGAGGTTTATGAATGTTATAGGAGACATATTATATTGTCCATGGTAGTTTAATTTTCTATTATTGAATCTGTGCAAATGAGATAGTGTTCAGATCCTAAGGGCCTTGTCTAGAGGGAATGTGTCTCTAGTTAGAAATCACCTCCATGATTTTTTATTGATTATAATAATATAATTGAATTCCACTGGTAGGATTGGGTCCCTATAGACATACAATAAGTGTTTTTTATGAATATCATGCCTTTATTTGGGATGAATAGCATAACATTTTAAAAATTTTCTGAGGCATACATCATCAGTATTGGTGGTCATGTATGAATAGAAAGATTTAATTTTTTTCACACAGTGATCCACCTATTAATTGGAAATGGATGATAACTATCAACCTTCTATACATCAATAATATCTGTCCATTATTATGTGGAAATGGAATGAAATCACCATGGATTTGGTTATGGTCTTCCCGATACCATCTCAAGTTAGTGATGTGGTATGGGTGATCATTAATAGGTCAACCAATGAATCAAACCTCCATCAAACCCATGAGACCATATATATAATGATGATCTTGAGGGATTATATAATGATATTTTTCACCATCATGATGATTATTGATTAGTCATTTCCGATCAAGATGATTTGATTACATCAATTTTCTAGAAAATATTTGAAAATGAATGAGGTTCACATATTATCTTGAGTATAAGATATCAACCTAAAAAATTTGGGATGTTCAAAAAGATGTTAGATATGGTAAAGGATATTCTTCAGTATTGTCTCCACGAAATAAAATGTTCATGGGAAAAATATATACATCTTTCATTGTGTTTATATAATAATAGATTTCAAGAAATCATTATGATGGATCCTTATGAGCCCCTATATAGTTCAAATGTTTTATTCACCCCTATGATGATTAGAGGTAGGTGTGTAAGGAATACTAGGTCCTCAACTCATTTAGAAGACAAAATAGTAAGTACACTAGATTACAATAGATTTACACAACTCAGTCCAAGAAGAAATGTTATTAAAATATTCATTTTAGACCTCTGGAGATTATGGTGGGACATCCGGCCTCTCTATGAGTTTCTAATAGATTAGTTTAAAGAAGGATCCAGATATAGGTAATTTTTTTTGCCTCATTTCATTTGGTCATTAAAGATCATGGATAGAAATAAGTTGATAGCCTATTGGTTGTAGTTCCCTTAGAGGTTCTAGTTTAGGGATTATGTCTTCCTCATATCATAGATTCAATATTATCATTCTATACCAGTTAATTCATTTTCTTCTAATGATATTGAGCTAGAGGAAGATTCATTATTTGGGGATCATTTGAAACATTTCATTGATGGAATCACAAAATCAATCAATTGATGGTTAGTAAAACTTTTCTAGGTGCAAATGAAGATCAATAGTGCACATGACGACACCTAACATTATGTGGCCGATCTACATTAAAAGTAGGGGAAACATTTCTAAAATTATTCTTTACCAACCATTGAAGGGATACTCAAGGACGTGTATATTTTATTCGGGGAGTTTGTATCAACAAGAATTTTCGGCATGGTATGTTTCCTTTTAGTTTCTAGTAAATCCATGTAGATTTAAACTTTTAGCTTAGACCCTTGCGACTTGGCCATTTGACATGTATTTTTTTATATAAAATGGAGAGTAAATGGGATATAGGTTGGATTCATTCCAAGTACACAAACATAATTAAATAAAAATTTTATATTGAATACCCAATGTGTTTGGTTGGGAATACCCCCTTACCCATCTTCAATTGGGATTCCCCTCGCGGGAAATCTCGATCATTACACAGCATGTAATGGATACATGTTCTGTAAATATGGTGAATTTTTTCATTGTGTCATGGGATATTTTTTTATAGAAAACACTCCTTTATTATCTCACATAGTAGGAGTTATGTGTGTTGGATCTCCACATGCCTAATTTCGGTTCATCAAGATCTCCACCATCTGAGATCTGTTTTCTTTTCTATTGGGTGTATTGGATCGACAATAGTTTGTAATCCTATCCTATTCTATCCTCACATCATTTATCTTTCCATGTTATTCTCTATTTTAGTTAAAGGTGGTTTGCCCTATTTTTAGGGATTTTGTTTTCATATGAATACACCCCTTAAATATCACCTAAATTGACAACATTGGATGATAAGAGTAATGAATGGTTAATATATGTTTTCTAGTTATTTACCATAATGTATCTTTTATTTTATGTTTTGAAATTTTGTCCCATGTGTCTTACATTTCTAATGGTTCTATCAAACTACACTGTAAAGATAATTTAAATAGTATTCAATTCTAAATAAACTTCTAGATAACAGTGAATCAATATAATCAGTTGATCACCCTGATGTGAGGAACCCACTTGGGCATTCCCTTCTTAAAAAACCTAAATGTCCCATGAAATTAATTGTTAAATAACCGTTGAGGTGTGTGATTCCATTATAATGAATACATTGAAATGGGAATTGATATATGGAAAGTTATGGGCCATGATTTTGTTCCTTTTGTATATGCTATACCTTGAACGTTATTAATAATGATAATTTGTAAACCTGAATAATATAGAGTGATTATAATTTCTTGATGGATGGTTTGTGATCATGATATCTTAACCTTACCTTAATGTCATGGTGAGAGTGATACCTGGGATTCCATTTATAGATCACCTTCTATATTTTAGTCAATATTTATAAAATAATTTTCTGATGAATGTTTAATATGTAGGTTTAAATAAATAGTACACCATGGAAGGGATAACCATACAGATTCTATACCTCCTTATGAGGGATACCGGATCACCAGTGGAGTCACCGTGGACGAGCTCAGTGGATCTATGGCTATAGCATTCAATGTATAATACTTGATTCCTTATGTGAGAGACAAATGATGGTCAATATGGTAATTTTCATCACACCATGCCATGAGTGATATTTGGTTTTCCATATATGGATCCCCATGGAAGGACTCTTACAGTGTTGACTATTTGTTGTGCCCCTAATGTGATACATGGGTTCCTTGATATGGTTTAACTAGGATGGGAATATGATGTTGTTTATATAAATTCGAGAGATAAACATATATATAATAACATGATTGATAAATTATTAAATGAAAGGATGTCTCCACTGATCCAATCACATTATTAGGATCAGCCAAATCATGATACATTATTTATGATAAACATTTTTAGGCCATATCATTTATGTATAGGTCATCCTTTGTTAATAATCATATATCACAGGATGATGTAGTTTTTGTATGTGGGGTATCCCATGAAGAACCAAGTATAATAAATGTATTTATTTATTGAAATTATTTCATTATTAGGGGAACAAATCTAATTTTAATAGAATAAACTATATTTTTCTTTTAACTATTTGTGGTGTACTATTGAATATTAATATCAAAAACATTTCCAAATTCCATTAGTACCCAAAAATACAACATGAAGGATGGAATAAATTTGTGTATTCAACTAATATAGGACGTTTTACTCTGATTTATAGGTTGGAATATGTTTGTAGATAACTAAACTTATTCACATTATTCTAGTAGTTTCATCTTTTGGTCTTACTATTTTTTGTATATCATGCAGTCGATACCTATCCCACAATTTCTCATGGAACATATTTTATATAGAATCATCAAATAATCACCAAAAGTTTCAATATTATATTTTTTTATTCCACATTTTTGATTATATAGTATGATTTATTAGTTATAATCTACTTATACATTTTTCATTCCATTTCCACTTCTTACCATTATCATTTAATTTTTCCATACACTATAACCCATGAAGGAACTATCGCCCAAAGACTCACCGTAGGACATTGATTTTATCTAGAATCCTATAGGATATTTGAAGGCTTGATTTAGTTCATTTGGTATACCATATTATGAAAAAACATAGTGGCCTTCAAGGTAGGAACCAACACATATAATAGAATAATGATTAATCTATAAGAAACCAATTCATATGATACTAGTAGAATATCTCTTTTATTCATGGTAATGAGTTTTTTTTTAAATTTTATTTACAATTATGAAACACTCAAATGACATTAATGAAATACATTCTGTGTTTCATTCTTTATATCCTTATTCTATAAATTATACACTTCATTTTTCTTCTACATTTAATGTCCATTCAATATATAACTAAATCAACCATTTGTTCTCATTATTTCAATAGATAATATATTTATTGGAAAACTATTTATTAGTCATGATGGATTTTTTCCCTATCTTCGTATATAATTTGAATATTTTATGTTAAAAACAGTATAATACTTTATATTTTTCTACCTAATATGTGATGAATATTAATTTTCTACAATGTGTACTGATAATTATATTTTTATATTTTTTAATCATTTTATTTTTTTGAATTTCCATTCTATTATATATTAAAAAATTCATAATGTTAATGAATAAAAATTATTATATTAGATTTTGGACAAGTTTAGGGGATTTTGGAAAAAATATACAATATAATTGAAAATTAGAAAACATTGAAATGATTAAACTAGAAAAAAATTAATTGAGCCACATTTAGAACATGAAGAGTAATAAGGCACATTATGTGATTCAAATGAACTCAAATACATGTTTTGGATAGGATTTAATGAAGTATGAGAAATCCTCAAATGGTATGGTTGTAGGTGGAAGAGTGAAATGGCGTGGTTAATTGAAGAAACACTCGTTGGACAAGTGGGTGTATAATGGGGTAGCACAACAATTGTTAAATGGGTGAGTGAGTTATGGATTGATCGGTAAAGTTTTGCATGGCCAAATCAAATCCATGTAAGGTACAAGGAATTATACAAAACTATACTCATAAATTAAAAAATGGAATATAAAGCAGAAACAACATTGAATTAGCCTTCATTATCATTTTTATCTTATGATTTTCATTATACAACAGTGTATTCTTCCATGAATTTATATCTGGTATCATGGATATTCAATACCACCAAAAAGTTCTTAAAAATGACATTATAAATAATAACAAATTTTTTATTTTTTTTCATGACACCCAAACTTAGAGGATGATACGTGGGGTTCCAATTGCACAACAGTCTTCAGTGTTTTATCATGACTATGTTATATGAGGCCATTCACATTTATTTCTCTCTCCAGGGTTTATCTAATTATACTAATGATGTTTCAATGTATTATAAATCATATATATTACGAGAAAAAGGCCTTCTGATATGGTGTATTTCTAATTAGGTGGATGAATATAATTAGAATCTAAATAAAAATGTTATGCCATGTTCAGTTTATTGTGACCCACTTACTGGTATATGAGTTTATGGATGGGTTTACATTGAATTTTTTTTCCATATTCTTTCTCTATATTTTTTGGAATACAAAAAAATGAATTTTATTTAGAAATTGGTTCTTATTATTTTATTTCATCACTGCAACTTCATTTCCTAGTTACTAATTATAATATAAAGAAAAGTCAAGATATAATAGTGATTTAAAATAGAAATGGATTCTTCGATGAGGTATATCAAAGAAAACATTTATTATAATTAAAATAGTTATTGTAGATGTTTATACACTACAAGATTAGGCATTTTTTCATTGTATCAGTCAATATAGAAGATACATGAAAATGAGATTTTGAAATAATGGTTGTTGAATTGTGATGTATAGTGTTATATAACAAACGAGTCCATATATTAAAATGTCCAAAATGGGAATTCCTATCTTTTAGGAATTAGATGTAATATTTAGAAAGGGAGTTTGAAATTGAATATAACTACCTTGAGAAAAACATTAATATAAATGGGGAAGAATAATGGGTGGCATCATCATTGTGGAATAATATAGGAAAATAGTGGGTTTATATTTGGGAATTTAGGGATATCTATCAAATTTTTTATGATGAAAAAATAGAGTAACACAATTAGGTTATTATTTTTCATTTCCATTATTTTAGAATGTTTAATTCATATGATGGGTTATCTAGTGAAATTCATGAAATTGAACTAAATTAATTAGTTCCTATATTTTAATTGATTTATTATACTTCTTCTTTTGTGGAATTTGGTTCACATTTGACTTAAGAACAGTCAACAATGAGTAGTTAGGATCATAGTGGGGGGATATGTTTATAAAAGATAGAGTGTGGGTTATGATTTACACTATTAAATATAAGTGTGTTTTTATAAATATATTGAATCATCCCCTATTTAAACAAAACAATAACCCTTAGTCACTTAATGAGATTAAGGTATATTAGGGTTCTTAATACAATTTGAAAATTGGGAGTGTGTGAGTGTTCAATGAAATTAACTATAATGTTATATTTTGACATGAAAAGAAATCAATCAATGTTTTACAATATATTCTCAACCAAAATAAAGAAATGATCATAAATGAGGTTACTTATATTTGACCAAGTGGAACTAATTTACCAAATTTCTGTTGCCACTATTTGTGTGATCTATCATAATACTGAAGTTGAAATTTTTAGATGAATAATAACCATATTTTAAAATTATTCAACTCTTTTATTACCCCATCTGAATTTAACTATTAAACTAACTAACTAAATGATCTAGTATAATTTATTTTTTGTTTAAAATGTTTTTAAATGATTTTAATGTTTTAGAAACCTCATTGAAGAACATATATTGTGTTTCATTAACCTCATTGGTTCAACACTCCACATTCACTATGTAATGCTAATAGGTTTAGTGATAGTTTTTGGAAAATATAATATATATATTCTATAAAATTAGGAAATAAAGACACCTCATAGATATTGATTTTTTATACTATTTCCTTGAAAAATTAAAAATAGAATAAATTTACAATTGAATTTATTAGTTAATTTATTTTTTTACCCCATATTATTTAGATTAACTTATTTTAGGATTAGTTTTTTAGTATTTTTTATCTTTTCACATGATTTGGGGGTACATGGTGGTCTGTTCCTGATGTATAAAATGATGAATGAGTACAATAAGAAACCAACATATTACACACAAATATGAAGGAGACATTATTATTAGAAATGAAAAATTATAATAGGTGGTCACAATAAGGATAGGTATGTGATGATTAATACTCTTAAGAATATCAAAAAATATAGAATAAAAATTAGTGGAAAACTATATCATTATTTTGATATATCTCTCTAATTTATAAAAAAATAATGACATTAATGGGAATCCAATTGAATAAAAGAGGGCATAGAATTATAGTGAAAAAGAACACAGTTCCCATGGGATATTAAAATAAAATACCCTAATTACCCAAAAATCAATGGACATATGCTAATATAGATTGAACTAAAGATCATGGAATATGAATAAATTGTAATAATAATCATTAAAATATTAAATTATAGAGAATTTATTGTCCCAATAATAATTCAGATAATGGTACAAAAAATAATGTCACTAAAAAACATGGTAGAGGAATTGAATGATGTTATAGTGGAATAACTGAAGGACATAGTGTTCATTAAATTTAAGGAAATTTTTAGTAACCAAAAAATATCCAACAAGTGGAAACTATGGAATAATGATCCAAATAAGTGATGGTATATGATATTTACATAATAATAGAATTGAATGGAAACATCAATGAATTTTAAGAAGTGAAACTCGAGATGAATTGTAGAAGGAAGACAAGACAGACGAGTTCATAGAATTATATAATATTTTAATGAAAGGGGAACCTAGAAAACCTAAATTATATTATAAGGCAACATATTTTGATGAAATCAACATAGATTTTAATGGTGTTCATAATTAATAATTGAGAAATGGTTTATATTTTCTGAATATTATATAAATTCTTCTGTAAAAAGAGTATTTATCATTATATAATGTGTAAAAATATATTTTATTTGAAGGATCAATCATGGTATTGAAATGTGCAATTGAATAATTATTGGAATAGGAGTACTTGGATGTATAGTTTTTTTAATGAAAAATTGTGGAAAATATATAAAGAGAGTAAATTGGTTGGGGTTGAACAAAAATATACTTTAATTTGGAGGACCAAAAAATGGAGGGAAATGAGTAATTATGTGAAACAACATATATTTTTGATGGTAAAGTTCCTATAAAACATGAATTTGGGAAGAATGGTTTTGAAATTAAATTTCTGATGATACCATTCAAGGATTATTAGAAGGAAAAGGTAATGGATGAATAAATATATTAATATAAATTGTTTGATTAAGTTTTATACTATCTAAAATATACAAACCATAGAATCCACTAAAAACCCTATAAATATGATTAAATGGAAGTTAAAGTGAACCACTATAAGAGAGGAGTATTATTTCAATTCAATTTGAAATCTGGATATGGAAACAATCTATCACATTACAATCATCTAAAAATGATGTTTGGTACTTCTAAAAGACCGTAAAAATGAACATATGATAGTCAAATCGAATTTTTACTAATTTCATAAGAATTAGATTTGGTTATTGTTTTATGATTTTACATCTTATATAATGTTTATTCTTGAACTAACACTATTTTTGAACAATAATAGAATGAACCACACACATTAAATTATTAATCTTGGCTTTTAGTACAAGATAAAGAAGATTTATGAATAATGGAAAAATAATGAACTAATAAATTATATAAACATAAATGACATAAACTCACTCCAATGATTTAGAATATAAATATATATTAAATAATGAATGAATCAAGTTCTTTTCATTTTTGGGTCATTATTTTTCAACACATAAATTTATAAATTTCATACATGGCCCACATATTAGTTAAAAATTGGGTAAATGTTTACTTTATATCTATGGTAGGATTAATTAGATTAACATAACTGGATTGTACCATTTTTACATTCAAAAAAGACATAATCACCCATGAATAGATTTTTTTACTGTTGAATAATATATATTCATTATTTTTATCAATTATATAGATGCATTTAGACTTATGTAAATGTTATATTATTATTAAAAAATTAAAAAAATTAAAATATGAATGTTAAAATGATTTCTAGTCCATAATTTTTTCTTTGGATTCATGAATTTAATGAACTTATTGTTAGTGTTATTTCAATGAAATGATTGACCATCATATATTTATTACCATTCCTATGTGGTATCTAGAATGTTTTTCCCCATTTTATTAATTTATTTTTTCCCAATAGATATCAAGATATGCAAAAATAGGTGTTACATGTTTTTATTAAAGAATCATTATTATTTTAAACTAAATTAAAATGGATGAGTCCATGTAATTATTATAATTTATCATATTGATCATTTTTTCCCATGGTATATATAATTTTCACTGGATAAAATAAAATGGTCTTTAATAGCTTGATTGAAAGACAAATTAAAAGTCTAACTACCCTTCCATCTTATATTCATATCGATTTATTAATGGTTATCTATAATTTATTGATAGACTTGGGTATTTCATGATATCATCATGTGAGAGTTCCATAAATTATGTATAGTCGAATAATATCAAATTCATTTTGAATCAGAGTTCCAAAATGATTTTACATTGCAATTATGTGGTCCTTGTTTATTTTAAATATAGATGAACAATAAAATCTTAAAATATAAAAATATGGAAAATTTTAATCATTATATAAAAAGGGTATTATAATATATTTGCCAATGTATAGAAAGAGGTGGTGATTACTCCATTTGATAGAAGTTTTATAATGATGTTAACATTCTTTGACAATTATATTAAATATCCAATGATGTGATTTTAGAATTCAGCATCAATTTCAAGACATTATATTTAAATTTTCAAATTAAAACCCAAAAACATTTTTCATCAAATACATTTGAAACTAAATGGCATTCCCACAATATTTTTGTTTTCAAATTATTATGTGGAGTGGTTGATAATTTGTTTTATAAAATATAGAGTGTGTAAACATTATATTGATTATTACTCTATATCTATGATCCTGAAATATGAGTGGGAAAGATATACAGTTAGATAAATATTAACTGATAGGATTAATAAAGAGAAAAGTAAGAGTCTAAGTGGATTATAATAATGTACTTCAATTAGAATTGACAAAAAACGTGTTTTGACAACCGTTTTGGGTATGTTCTATGAATTCAGACTCTTCTCATAAACCATAATATTTTCTATCAAGTTAATTTTAATTTATTACTAGATACTTTTTAGATCCTATGTGATTGAATTTTGATATTTATCTTGAGTAAAAGATAATATTTATGTGTGGATGAGGTTGATAACTCTTATATATATATATATATATCTTTATTATTAGATTCATTATTTTTATTTATATAATTCTATAATAATTGTATTTCAATTTTATGAATGGAAAATTATTATATAATATTTTATAGAAGTTTTGAGTTTTTTCTAACGAATCAAATTTAAGTCACTAAAAATTATAAAACACAGAAAATAATAATGATGAAAATATATTATTCAACCTTAGATAACACTGTAAGTGGATTCCTATGATATGAGGTATTGGTTCAAGATAAAAAATTGGTGCTAACTAGGGAGACATGAAGGATGATAATTATTATTTGGAAACAACTCTGGTTATAGGGGAATAGATATGTCTTGTGTAGGAGGTCATCAATATGACTTATGAGCATAAATTAGGGATAAATTATTATTTTCAATGGACGAGGATGGAAGAACATGATTAATAATGTGTTTCATGTACAATCACAAGACTTTTTTGAGAAAATTACTTATATGTAACTCTAAAAAATAATAAATAACTCTATCGTCTTACTAATATGATGTTTCTCTAGATTTGGTATTTTCAATATTCCCAAGGCTTGGATTCACCAATACTGTCTTTCACCATGGGATATTGTACTATACTAAGGAAAACTATTTACACTAAGATGATGCTCATTCCATTTATATATGAATAAGATCAACCCAAACCAATTAATTTTTTTCCACACCAAACTAGAGAGGATTATACATGGTTTTTTCTTTCCATCATGGTATTCATGATTGTGATGCACATGTGTTTAATTAGAGTATGAATGCAATTGGGATTTTCAAATAATAGTATAATTACATGGGGTACATGTTCATATAAGGTTGATATCATATCTTAAATGAAAACCCATTTTTATGCGATGGGTTTCTCATATTATGGTAACATAATATATGATAGAAGAAGATGGAGTTCCACATAGTTCATTTTTTAGTCCCAAAAAGTCTACAACTTGAGTATAGTATTAGGCTTTCATTGAAAATTTGTGTCATAGTTTTTCTCATTTAATCAATGGGAATAAAAATTTAAATATTAGTCATAAATTTTGTTTCAATTTTTTTTACATCGGAGTTTATGATGCACACCACTACTATATTTCTCAATTATAATATGAGTCAATCAATGACTATGATTTATGTGAAAAAAATTCTTGGGTGAGATTTTTAGAATATATTTTTTTGTAATTTTGGGTCTCTAATTGATTAGGATTACAAACTACATGACATAGTATATTACTATGGATTGAAAAAATATATAAGATACTAAAAAAAGGCTATTAAAAATAATTTATGTTCCACTTTGAGTTTTAATTTTTTCCCGTGAAGGATTCCAAATAAGTAAATGTCTAAAAATGAGATTTAAAATATTTCAAAAATGAGATATAATCTATAATTAGAGATTTTCCACATAATTTATTGGGATTTATGAACAATTTTCCCATATAAAAAGATACTAATAATAATGAAATATCATTTATAAAATGAATCATCCAGTAGTGGGTTCATATTGGTGAATTGATGGATCGTTACAATCATTGGACAATAACCACTATATTCTATATAGTTAATATTTTTTGTTAATAATTTTTCATTGTATAATATTTTATTTTAATGATGATTTTTTAATTAAAATTCAATTATTTTTCATCAATTTACCAATACCATTACATTAGTTGATTAATTATATTTCTATTTTTTTGAAGTTTTTTTCAATTGTGATAGATGAACACTAATAATGAGAGGTTATACTCCATGTAGGGTGTGTATATTATCGAAGTGTCTGCATATGTGATGATTTACATTCTTCTTCAAAAATTTGTTTTACATATTAATCCATATAGCATTAGTCTTATTAAAAACTATATCCCAATGGTTCTTTGAATGATAGTGGGTGTTTGGGGAATAAATCCCAAATAGGTACTGGGTTGTTGGGAATACCGATCTAACCACAACATTTCCCTTATAATTTTTTATAGAAACTAATGCAACTCGGTCTTATTAAATTACATAAACCAATGAAATAAAATAATATTATGTAGATTTAGTTGTTGGTGACCTAGTTTAACTAATTAACTAATTAATTATCATGAATGTTTATTTGAAAGAAATCATCAGTATATTTGAATTATTTTAAATAAATGAAAATGATTATTTCAAGTCAACTACTCTCTCCATTCCCCATTTAAATTTTACCAATTATTTAATTATTTCACCAATCAATCTTATTTTAGATTATTTTCAACAATAGTTAATTGATTTTGAAGATATAAATATCTTATTTAACATCATAACTAGGATTTCATATTTTATATGTGAATGACCCAACATTTTCACAAAACCATTTTTTTGGGTTATAATTGATTTTTTAGAAAATAATCTATAGAGAATCTATCAGAGCGGATATACAAGCATTCTTTTATGTATTTTCTGTGTTTATAATCACTTATAACATTACTAAGATATGTAAAGATTAATACTAAAACCAGTACAAATTATAAATATATTAAATTCATGTATGCATTTGTTCCAACAATGTTATGCTCAATGTCATCCATTCCATTAAAAGTCATTCATGTTCGTCATCATGTAATCGTAGAGATTTAAGATAATTCATAAACCACTTAAAAATTCAATGTGTATCTTCTAAAACATTATATCTCATCATTTTAATAGGGTTTTTTTATTTCTTTTGATTTTGAATAAGAATAAATGTACATTGATATTTTTACATTAATTAATATATTGATTAGGAGGAACCACAATAATGTGTTCATTTTATTTTCTAGTAATGAGTATTTATTTTTATGTAAATTTGTAATAGTTATGGTTATCAAGTAAATATTGAATCATTTAAATTCACTCCAATGACACAAAAATTTCTATCCCAACCCTATTAGAATGAATTAAATAGGGTTTAAATGGTGGCTTGGTGGAAAATAGTTCAGTATGGGGATAGGATACCACATTAAAATAATATTTCCATGTTATAAGGGTTATCTTAAGGCATGAATCATATATGAAATTTAGGATGACAAAAATTGAACATAATAATTATAACACAAGGTCATTTTATGTGTGAAAATACAATATTTATCATTATAATAACTTTATGAATCTATATTGAATATCATTGGTACCACTATGTAATCCATTGATCACTAAATATGGCTATGGTGGATTCACATTTAATGGAATAATGTTTTCAGAAATGATAGTGATTACTAGTAAGAAATAATAGAAACATTTTAGGATTAGAATATCTTTTTATCCTCCAAACAATAACAATAGTATGAGGGTATATATTGAGAAGATGTTCAAATTACATAATTCCACATTATAAAACCCCAATGCATTTAATATGGCTATCCTAAAATTGGTGAAGAAATATAAAAAATATTTTTGAAACCCAAATTTTGTGGACTGATTATCTTCTCCACTATTTTGAAACCATGAAAACCAACTTCATACATATTGAAAATATGTATTTATTTCCACATAAAATATGGTTTTCTCCAATTGAAATCTTATGGTTAATTGATTTATATACACGGTATGTATCATGAGTATCATTCCATATCATTCAATTCACATTACTTAAAATTATAATAGACTAATTATTATGTGAAAAATGTTTATCCTTTGTCTTATCCTTTTCATTTTCTGGTATTTCATATCCCAGTCTATCCAATGTTTAAGGGAATAAATATATTTTTTTGTGTGAATGATTTCTATTTCATTATCTCTATTGGAAATTTTCTTGTACATTCGTTACTTCCCTTATATTTCATCTTTTAAAACATTTTTCAAAATAGGGAAGAAATTAAATTACACTAAGGGATATGTATTTATGCCTTCATGAATGTTTCCCTGGAAGATATCTCTGATTAATAGTTAATTGGAATAAAAAAATTGACATGTGGATATCTTTTATTATCCATGATCTAATATACAAAAATAAAATGAGTAAATTTCAAGAGTTATAAGTTCAAATTAATTTAATATATATTTTGAAATTTCCAGTAATATAATTTAAATTTATAATTTCTATTTTAGGAATTGGTTTTCTATTATACTGATTATTACTTTTAATTTCATGATCAGACTACCCAACATTTCTATTCATATTCTTTATATTTCTCTGAGGCCATTTTTACTTAATGATTCCTAAAGTATTTTCATATGGAATTCATGGGATATAATCAATTTGTAAAAATATCTTATCTAAAACAATAGTGAACAATATCTTTGAACTACACTTAGATGATTAAGGCCATAAAATAATATATTTACCACATTTTATCTTGATATGTTCCCTTAAATATAACCAGTTTTTTATATGAAAGATGGACGCTGTGCATATTTTATGATAAGAAAAAAAATGGATCCCAAGAGAGTATGGGGAAAAAGGAAAAATAAAAATTAAAAAATCCTGAAACCTATATTTTTATTTAGTAATTCACTTTTAGTTCTCTCTTCTTATGAAATTTCATACCATTCAGCCCTTCTGCGACCATGCCCACAACCTCCCAATCTCCCCAAACATAAAGGGAGAGATTTAATATTTTCATGTAGTATCTCATAATTAGTTCCTTAATAGTCAGAGATATCCTCATACTACTCTTTTCATATTTTAGGAAAGGATTATCTTGTTGATGGAGTCATTATCTACTCAACCTGTATTTCTTCATCCAAATAAATAATATCTCGGTTCTTTGTAAAAAGAGTGCCTAATATTGTACACACTATCCCAATGTAACCTTCAATATTTTGATCTAGGGAAGGTGTAGGGATACCAACAATCAGCTTCTCTTCCACCACTAGAGGTACAATAGGTGACTTCATCATCTTGTATGAAACATGATAAATGCCTTAATTATCCACAAATATTTTTGAAGATGCATTTAAAATTTTAAAACTGAATAGAGAGTAATATTATAGAACATTCTTACCCGTTTTACCTAATAAAAACACCATTTCATTTGATAGATACTAATCAACTTCATTTTTGTTTTTCTTCTTCAATCAGTTGTTCAGCCATCGACTCATCTTCACTGCTTGGAATTTGAGAAGTTGAAAATCCATAACTTTTCCTTTTTGATAACTATCAGTATTGTGGAAATTTTCTTCTTTGGAGATGATGATAATTGAATTCTTGGTCTTATTCTCATAATTAGAAGCATAAAATCTTCCACCATTCCCATTAAATATAGTTTTGACTACATCATCAAGAACAAATACATGCGTTTTTTTATTCTGTTAAATATTATCAGCAGTAATTCCAATACCATCATCACTCACACATTGGTTTTTGTTATACTTAGGTTACTACTACTGAGGTAAAATATCCACCTTTCGAGAAGGTTCATTTTTTCCCTTAGGACAATTCCTCATCGCATATCTAGGCTATGAAAAAATTTGTATACTATAGAAAATCTATAGGTAAATAATTCTTGACCTATAATATTGAAATCCTTGTATAATATTTTTTTATTATAAATGATCATAAAATAAATAATATAATCATCTGTTGTAAGAATTACATTATTAACTAAAGCTGGGCCTATTGAAATACTACCAAGAACCTGGAAAAGTGGACAAATATAGCCACATCTATTTTCTTGTCAATTTTAATTGGGATTCCAAAAGATAGTGCAATATCATACAAAATATTTAGGTGCTAGATTATCTAATTTAATCCATAATCCCCTACTAAATTTGCGTATTATGGTTACTAACATCAAATGGGTGGAATTTATTATCCCAATCACGATGGTGAATAATCCCATGTTTGAGGGAAATGGAACTGAATCCCCGCGCATGGAACGTCCATTCTTCAATGAGTAAGAGCATATAAATGTATATCCATCATAAAGAGACACTTTTATTGGAATAAAATCCCCAAATCAAGGAAATCCACTAACTAATATCATCTAATTTTAATGTCTAAGATCCTTTAGGAAGAAATAATCTAACTACAATCGAGTACCTTCCAATTTGTGCTTCTATAAAATGGTGTCAAGGACATCTTTGATGTTATTTATGTTATCTTTTCATAGAATGGAATAATAAATCACACCGTTAATGAAAGAAAAGGATCAATTTATAAAGGCACCCACGATCTCAGGAACACTATGAATCACCGTAGTTTGTGGCTCCAATGCAGTAGAACTAAGACTCCCAAGAACTGTGTATAAGGACACAACCATAAACATTAAATAATCTTGAATAAAATGTATAATTAACATTAAGGATATTTTCAGGTTTAGAGTTTAGAGAATTATGAAATAACAAATATGTATCAAAAAATTACAATGTTAACACTTGTACTTAGTTTCCATTTTTTATACAATAAAAACACATGCAAAAAAAGTCATGTATAGTTCCATGTTTTAAAGAGGATGTCTTTTCATTGATCCCACCCTTGAACCTATTCATCTTCTAGTCCTTTGAAAAAAGTTTTAAAAAAACATGGGTTTAGCATAAGAAGCTCAGAAAGGGTTATAAAACAAAGAATAAAAACATTAGATCATCAATACATACATATCATAAGTTATTTAACATACCTCATGAAATCATAAGATTTATGAAATATAGATAGAATCATAAATCAAAAATGTAAATTATCGCGTATATAACATACATTCACTATTGTTTTCACAGATAAGTTGGGAGTTAATTTTAGAATACAAGCATAGTTTATTCCCTAAATCGCTTACAAGAGACATTCACGTTTACTACCATAACATTACCCAATGCATTGGAGAGCTATCTTGGGATCACTCGCCATGAGTTTATCAAGGAACCAACCATATGCGTAAACATATCCCAAGAACCATTACATATAAATCAAGAATAAAAGAATGATAAAATATCCACATTACAATAAAAATATATCATTTCAAAATATTCAAATAATCAATGCTTTATCAAAACCATTTACAATACCAAAATACAAAAAAAGGTTATATGGTATTTATTTTCCTTTAGAAAAATATTACAACTTGTTATGGAAGCCAAAGATCAAATAATACTCACGGCGGCGGAAAGGTCGTTGTCACCACATACATTAAACTGAAATATTCATTTTTTCATTTTGTAAAACACTTTTTAGAATAATATTCCATTTTAATGAAATTAAACTTCAAAGTTGTTTATACACCATATAAAGATAGTCGTGTATGAAGCACAATATGACACAATGAATGGAGATTGAGATAAAGTCCCTTACCTTGTGTCTGAATTGACTAGATCATTCATTAATATACTAAATAATAAAGAAATGTTAATTTCAACTTTCATAAGAACATTTTTCATGTTTATTATTTCTTTAATATCAATTATTACATTTAAATAACAATTAGTTATTTATTTGAGTTCATATCAGACATTTTGACGTTGTTCAGAACATTAGTTAAAAATGAACTTTTTATAATTATATATTGTCTATGTGGTCAAAATTACATTATATACAGAATGATATTAATGATTTAGATATAATATATATCAAATATATCTATTATATATATTTATTGATAATAGTACATAATATTTGGAGATATGAAATTAAATCCACCATTCATGGAGACTATAAGTCGTACGTACAGATGAATGATACTTTCATTTATATTTCATATATATCGTAATAAAAACAAAATGACAAATAAGTATATTATAATTCCATATTAATATTGTATATTATTTCATTAAATCAATAATTTAAATGTTCCACTCTTGGCATGAACGAGTCATATCACTTTGAGGGGGTGGTAGTGCACACTTCCTCAAATGAATTTATCATATTTACCCTTTATTGAAACCATAAAGGTATTATAAACATGAAAGAAATAAGAATAGAAAGAATATAAATATAATATACATGACATATAAATATAATTCCATCTTAATGGACACCATAAGTTCTGGTAGCAGAAGATTGAACAATAATCATTTCTTAAGGCAGTAGTTCATCGTCCACAAAAAAAATAGGGTCATTACTATAAGGCCCCGGCCTTAAACCTTACTTAATATTGAATTAAATGAATAATTCACGTTGAGGATCTTTTCAGGTTTAGAGTTTTAGAGAATTAGAACATGACTATTACACCTTAAATGATTACAAAGTAGACACTTCTACTAAGTCTCCAGAAAATAAAAACTCTTAAAAAGAAAGATGTCTAGATTCCATGTTTTAGATACCATGACATTCCCTTGATCCCATCCTTGACCTTATTCCACTTTAAGTCCTGTGAAAAACATTTCGAAAAACATGGGGTGAGCATAAAAAGCTCAGTAAGCGATATAAAGAGAATGAAAACTATTAGTTTTTCAAACATCAAGTAAACTATGTATACTATATCAAAGTAATACCTTCACCTTCATGAAGTAGTAAAAAAAATCTTCACTGAATAAAGTATCATTACTTACCTTTTTGTAACCACAGGATTACCATAAAACCCATAAAAAGAACACATAGAATATATAAAGGTAACTTGGGACATAAACATACTTAAGTGGAATAACCATACTGTTGACTTCCACACATATCACTTAATGGAATAGCCATACGGCCAATTTCCATACATACTTAATGGAATAGCCATACGGCCGACTTCCATACCCAATGCATTGGAGGTTATAACGTAACCACCCGTCCTGGTATTCACGGCACCACCCGTCATATGGTTTATAACGTAACCACCCGTTAAAATGTCCAAGTACCAGTATAAAATCATAAAACATAAAACCAATATAAAGGAATGATAACATTTCCAAATTTCAATCACAATATATCATAAATATATTGACATAATAGAATCTTTTTTCAAAACCATTTTCAATAAAAAAATACATAAAAGAGTATATGGTATTTATTTTATTCTAAAAACATTACGGCTTGTTGAGAAAGCGAAAGACCAAATAATACTCGCGATGGCGGAAAAGGTCGTTGTCGCCGTGTAAGTTAAAAGAAACATTCCTTTTTGTCGTTTTGTAAAACGCTTCGTAGAAAAAGATTCTTTTTGTATAAAAGTAAAAGTCAATGGGGTTTATACACCATATAAAAGAAAGTTGTGTATAAAACGAAATATGCCTCAATGAAAGGATATTGAGACGAAGTCCCTTACAATGATTTTTTTTTAAAAATAAAATAGATCTATTATGTGTATTCACTATAAGTACACATAAAGAAAGTAAAAATACAAGATAGGCCATAATAATATCATGACATAATTTGAAAGTAGGAGATTAACCCAAAGAATGGTAATTGGGTTAAGAAGTTCCCTTACCTCGTATCCGACTTGACCCGGCCGTTCTTTAATCTCCTGAATAATAAGCTTGAGTTAATTTCTACTTGATTGAGAACCTTTTTAAATTTCATTATTCTTTTTATATCACTTATTGCCATGTTATAAACATTATGTAACCATTTAAGTTAATAATGATTGTTTTGTCAATATTTGGTTCTTAAGTCGAAAGTTGACTTCTTACAATTACATGTTGTTCGTGTGGTCAAAAGTTCATTATATCCAGAATGAAATTCCTGATTTTGATTTCATATATATCATATATATCAAGCATATACATGTATTTATAATATTACATAATCATTTAGAGGTATGAAATGAAATGCACCGTTCATGGAGACGGTAAGCCGTACGTACGCATGAACGCTACTTTCATTTATTTGTCATATTAGTGGAATTAAAACTAAATGAGAGGTATGTATATTTTAATTCCAGAATTATATTCATAATTTAGATATATCATTAATTATATATGTACATTATATACATGTAATTTTAATAGTACATTACATTTGGGGATAAGAAATGAAATGCACCGTTCATGGAGACGGTAAGCCGTACGTACGCATGAACGCTAATTTCATTTCTATCTCATACTTTAATGGAAATAAATAATAATGATATAGAGGTATATTATAATTCCAGTATAACATCATATATAATAACTTTAAATCCATCCTTTACACGTCCCACATATGGCATTAACGAATCACATCACTTTTAGGGGGCGGTAGTCCGCACTTCCTTAAATGAAGATATCGTGTTTACCCATAATGGAAACCATAAAGTTATGACAAAAATGAAAAATACATAAGATTAAAGAAAACATAAACATATTATATATCATATATAAAAATAGTGACATCATAATGGCCACCTTTGAAGGTGTTAAATGAGTATTGAACAATCATCGTTTCGAGAGGCATAATTTCTCCATCCACGGAAACCGTATGTTCTTTAACCATTTGATGTAGTTGTGTGAGAGTGTAGCTCAAATAAATCTTATAAAAACATCCTAGTATATTTAAGATACTGGTGTTGTTACATAAAAAGTAAATAAAAAGATTTTAGGGGGCTGGAGAAGAAAAATAAAACAAACGAAAATGAGAGAATGAATTACCTTTAAAAGTGTAACTCCTTTTGATTTGAGCCTAAAGGCTTCCTTTGAAAGGATTCTGCCCAAGGGGAATCCTCTAGGATGAGGATAGGTATGTGGATAGAGTAAATGTGCAGGGGTTGGCCGAGCCAAAGGCTTGAGAAGTGTGTGAAATGAGGTAGAGGTGGGGGCCTTTTATAAGAGGAGAGGAGGGGCACTTTTGGAAAGTAAAGAAATATTACTTTATTTGAAAATGTGTTTCGGTTTTAAAAAGTCCCACATTGATATAATTCGTGGATAAGGTGATAAGGGTTCGAAATCCACTCATCCAATTGGTTTTGGACATGTGTAGTTCATAGATTTTACATTATCTTTCCATTTTATTTAAATCGTCAAATAATGATGTCATCGCTGCATCATTATTATGTCATATATAATTTAATTTATTTAATGTTTAAAAATTATAAAAAAAATACTATGATGTAGGAAATATTTTTAGATTTCCAATTACTATTTATAATAAAAATTTGGACTTGTATAACCCCACTCAAAAATTATTTTAGTAAAACAATTTATGTTAGTGTCATTTTCACTTTAACATTAAATAAAAATATATTAATGTCATTTTCCAACTAAAGTGGCTACATGGGGTCCCCAAGTTGGCCCATGGCTTGTATTGGTCGGCCATGTCTCAACCAATAGGTGTAGGACAAGTGTCATGGTGTTTTCACATTCTTATAATACAATTTTTACCTTAAACTACACTAATTACCTCTAATCGCGATTAAGAACTTAATAAGTTACTATTCATCAAAAAATTATTTTAATCTCATTGAACCACATTTTACTTCATAATGACAACCATGTATGTCGGATTTTCAAAATTCAATACACATTAGTGGTAAACTTTCATTTAACTGAAAAATCAGTTTGCTTGATTACCACTTAGTGGTTTCACTATTCATCAAAAATTGAAGTTTTTCTGAAAATTACCAAATATTCACCCTAAGCTATATTTGATATTCCGAATTCAAAAATGAAGTCTATTTTACAAAATTCAAAACATATAAGTCAAATTAATTAATTTAATAATTAATTCCCACTGTCATGACAAATAGCGTGTTTTTGTGAAACAATAAGTATCAAAAGATTGACACCAGTTTAAGTCCAATTTCAAAGTGAAATTGATTCCAATGACCACCATTGGATTAACTGGTAAAAATATTTTCTAATTTCACTTTAAAACCAATAAAAATAATAATCTAATCATATAAATAATTTAGATTAAAAAGAGGTTTTGAATTAAATTACAACATTTTACACTATTCATAAAAAAATGAACTTTATCAGAAAGGTACCAAAAATTTACACAAAGTAAATTTTGATGTCCCGATTCTAAAGAAGAGTTATATTTGGTCCAAAATAAAGTATAAGAGTGATCAAAACTACATTTAATGACGGTTCACCATTAAAAGGTGATAAGTGAACCTTTAGTGAAAATTAGAGTATATATGCCCTAAAATTGAACTCTTTCCGTATTTTAAGCCTTTATCTTTTATTGGGTAAATGTATAAACATTTAAAAACATATCTAATCATATTTTAGTTATTTCTATCCATTCCTGCCAGTACAACGGCTACTTGTTAACTAACATTTAAAATAATATTATTTTATTACAAGTGTGCTATGTAAGTTTCAAAGAAACTCATCGTTGCGTATCGGGTACGCTATCGAACATAGCAACCCCTTTAAAATAAAATTAATATTTAATTCGTAAATATTAATTAATATGAAAATTCTTTATTATTTATTTACCTGGGATGTTACATCCTTGCCCCCTTTTGGGAATTGCGTCCTCGCAGTTTTATTCACTTATCAAAATAAGTGGGGGTATTTATCCTTCATAGCATTTTCAGATTCCCACGTTCCCTCTTTAATCACATGGTTTTTCCACAAAACCTTTACCTGATGAATCACCTTATTCCGTAACACTTTCTCCATGTGGTCAAGAATCTGGACCGGTTGTTCCTCATAAGATAGGTTCTCTTCCAGCTGAACTACCTCTGGACTCAAAACAAGAGATGGATCTGGCATATACTTTCTCAACATTGAAACATGAAAAACATTGTGTACCTGAGATAAACTCGGAGGTAAAGCCACCCGGTATGCAACTGATCCAACTCTGTCTAGAATTTCATATGGTCCAATGAACCTTGGACTTAGCTTTCCTTTCCTACCAAATCTCATCACACTTTTCCAAGGAGAAACCTTGTGAAAAACATGATCACCTACCTCGAAAGATAGATCCTTCCTCCGGTTATCTGCATAACTCTTCTGCCTGCTCTGAGCTGTTCTCATGTGTTTCTGAATCAACTGAACTTTTTCTGCCATCTCTTCTACCAATTATGGTCCCATCAACTTCCTTTCACCCACTTCATCCCAGAAAGCTGGAGTTCGACACCGCTTCCAATATAATGCCTGAAATGGTTCCATCTGTATACTGGAATGAAAACTGTTATTATAAGAAAACTCAACCAAAGAAAGATGTTGGTCCCAACTTCCCTGATAATCCATAGAACAAGCTCGTAGCATATCCTCCAATGTCTGGATTGTTTGTTCTGACTGCCCATCTGCTTTAACCTGTTGACATGTCAAACACTTCACAGTAAAATCAGCAATATCTCTTTTCATTCCATCCCACCAGTAATACTCCCGCAGATCTCTGTACATCTTAGTACTGCCAGGATGAACTGAAAACGGAGAACTATGAGCCTCACATAACAACTCATTCTTCAACTGTGAATCACAAGGCACACATAACCTCTTCCCAAACCTCAAAACACAAACACAAACTTATCCAAGAACTCATGGAAAATTTTATTCATAAGGTCCATGAATACAGCAGGTGCATTGGTTAACCCAAAAGACATAACTACAAATTCATAATGGCCATATCTAGTATGGAACGCAGTCTTCAGAACGTCTGCTTCTTTTACTTTCAACTGATGGTACCCCGACCTCAAGTCAATCTTCGAAAAATACTGAGCTCCCTGGAGCTGATACCACTTCATTCGATGGCCCAACATCTACTGAAGTTGTTGCAAAGGATTTCGCCATCCCTTTCTACTTGTAGTCTGGCTGCATTCCCCCAGTTGAGTTCTTCGTTGGACACTCGTTTGCATAATGACCCATTTCATTACACTTAAAACATCTTACCGTTGGCTTTTCATTTCCTGCTTGATCATCTTCCTTACAGTTACGAGCAATATGACCAGACTTACCACACCGAAAGCACTTACCAGACTTGGATAAACATTCTCCAGGATGCATTTTACCACACTTCTCACAGGATGGATATTTGGTTTTCTTACCTCCTTGCTTCTTTGATGAATTCTTCCCCTTTTCCTGCAAACTAGACCTCTTATTCTGTTGTTTGTCATAGAACACATGATCATCGGCAAACTCCATTTCCACCTTCTCTGCACATCGAACAAGTTTTTCATAACTTTTGAACTCACGAGAAGCTAAAGCCCTTCGATACTTTGGCTTTAACCCTGAGTAAAAACTGTTTATTTTACTATCAAGTTCTCGTATGAAGTTTGGAGCATACCTTGCCAATCGAGTGAACTTTTCTTCATAAGCAGCCACTAAATCATCCTCCTGCCTCAATTCTAGGAACTGTTTTTCCATCCTAAGACGAACCACCTTAGGAAAATATTTCTCAAGAAACATACCTTTGAATTCATCCCAGTGAAGATCCTCAATCTCATCACTATCCCTTATATTTTTCACCATCGACCACCACTGATCAGCTTCACCTTCAAAACGGTAAACAGCAAGACTAACCTTTTGATGTTCTGAACACCCCATGACATCAAAAATCTTCTCCAGTGCATTAATCCACCCTTCAGCTTGCACAGGGTCAGATGATCCTCTACATGATGGGGGATGTTGCCTCATTAAATGATCCACCACTGACATTTTCCTCTGCGGTTGATCTGGCTGATCTCGTGCATGGATACCACCACCATTTATAGCCTGAGTCAACTGTGCCTTCACTGCAACAAACTGTTTAGTTCCAATTCCGACCATCTCAGGTTGCTGATTTGGAAGGTTATCTTTCTCCTGATGTTGTCCCAACATAGCTGCTTTGTTTCCTCTGCGGAAAACCATTCTGAACACAGAAATATCTTAGGCGAAGCAACAAGGTAATCCGTAAATGCTATATCATTTCAATCATATCATAAATTAACTTATAATTTAACAATTTTCTAACTACTAAAGTTGTCTAAACCGACCTCTGATACCAACTATAAGGCCCCAGCCTTAAACCTTATTTAATATTGAATTAAATGAAAAATTCACGTTGAGGAACTTTTCAGGTTTAGAGTTTTAGAGAATTATAACATGACTATTACACCATAAATGATTACATAGTAGACACTTCTACTAAGTCTCCATAAAATAAAAACTCTTAAAAAGAAAGATGTCTAGATTCCATGTTTTAGATAGCATGACATTCCCTTGTTCCCATCCTTGACCTTATTCCACTTTAAGTACTGTGAAAAACATTTCGAAAAACTTGGGGTGAGCATAAAAAGCTTAGTAAGGGATACAAAGAGAATGAAAACTGTTAGTTCTTCAAACATCAAGTAAACCATGTATACTATATCAAAGTAATACCTTCACCTTCATGAAGTAGTAAAAAAAATCTTCACTGAATAAAGTATCATTACTTACCTTTTTGTAACCAAAGGATTACCATAAAACCCATATAAAGAACACATAGAATATATAAAGGTAACTTGGGACATAAACATACTTAAGTGGAATAACCATATGGTTGACTTCCACACATATCACTTAATGGAATAGCCATACGACCAATTTCCATACATACTTAATGGAATAGCCATACGGCCGACTTCCATACCCAATGCATTGGAGGTTATAACGTAACCACCCGTCCTGGTATTCACGGCACCACCCGTCATATGGTTTATAATGTAACCACCCGTTAAAATGTCCAAGTACCAGTATAAAATCATAAAACATAAAACCAATATAAAGGAATGATAACATTTCCAAATTTCAATCACAATATATCATAAATATATTGACATAATAGAATCTTTTTTCAAACCCATTTTCAATACCAAAATACATAAAAGAGTATATGGTATTTATTTTATTCTAAAAACATTACGGCATGTTGAGAAAGCGAAAGACCAAATAATACTCACGGCGACAGAAAAGGTCGTTGTCGCCGCGTAAGTTAAAAGAAACATTCCTTTTTGTCGTTTTGTAAAACGCTTCGTAGATAAAGATTCCTTTTGTATAAAAGTAAAAGTCAAAGGGGTTTATACACCATATAAAGGAAAGTTGTGTATAAAATGAAATATGCCTCAATGAAAGGAGATTGAGACGAAGTCCCTTACAAAGATTTTTTTTAAAATAAAATAGATCTATTATGTGTATTCACTATAAGTACACATAATGAAAGTAAAAATACAAGATAGGACATAATAATATCATGACATAATTTGAAAGTAGGAGATTAACCCAAAGAATGGTAATTGGGTTAAGAAGTTCCCTTACCTCGTATCCAACTTGACCCGACCGTTCTTTAATCTCCTGAATAATAAACTTGAGTTAATTTCTACTTGATTGAGAACCTTTTTAAAGTTCATTATTCTTTTTATATCACTTATTGCCATGTTATAAACATTATGTAACCATTTAAGTTAATAATGTTTGTTTTGTCAATATTTGGTTCTTAAGTCGAAAGTTGACTTCTTACAATTACATGTTGTTCGTGTGGTCAAAAGTTCTTTATATCCAGAATGAAATTCCTGATTTGGATATCATATATATCATATATATCCAGCATATACATGTATTTATAATATTACATAATCATTTAGAGGTAAGAAATGAAATGCACCGTTCATGGAGACGGTAAGCCGTACGTACGCATGAACACTACTTTCATTTCTTTGTCATATTAGTGGAATTAAAACTAAATGAGAGGTATGTATATTTTAATTCCAGAATTATATTCATCATTTAGATATATCATTAATTATATATATATATATTATATACATGTAATTTTAATAGTACATTACATTTGGGGATAAGAAATGAAATGCACCGTTCATGGAGACGGTAAGCCGTACGTACGCATGAACGCTACTTTCATTTCTATCTCATAATTTAATGGAAATAAATAATAATGATATAGAGGTATATTATAATTCCAGTATAACATCATATATAATAACTTTAAATCCATCCTTTACACGTCCCACATATGGCATTAACGAATCACATCACTTTTAGGGGGCGGTAGTCCGCACTTCCTTAAATGATGATATCATGTTTACCCATAATGGAAACCATAAAGGTATGACAAAAATGAAAAATACAGAAGCTTAAATAAAACATAAACATATTATATATCATATATAAAAATAGTGACATCATAATGGCCACCTTTGAAGTTGTTAAATGAGTATTGAACAATCATCGTTTCGGGAGGCAGAATTTCGCCATCCACGGAAACCGTATGTTCTTTAACCATTTGATGTAGTTGTGTGAGATTGTAGCTCAAATAAATCTTATAACAACATCCTAGTATATTGAAGATAGTGGTGTTGTTACAAAAAAAGTAAATAAAAAGATTTTAGGGGGCTGGAGAAGAAAAATAAAACAAACGAACATGAGAGAATGAATTACCTTTAAAAGTGTAACTCCTTTTGATTTGAGCCTGAAGGCTTCCTTTGAAAGGATTCTGCCCAAGGGGAATCCTCTAGGATGAGGATAGGGATGTGGAGAGAGTAAATGGGAAGGGGTTGGCCGAGCCAAAGGCTTGAGAAGTGTGTGAAATGAGGTAGAGGTGGGGGCCTTTTATAAGAGGAGAGGAGGGGCACTTTTGGAATGTAAAGAAATATTACTTTATTTGAAAATGTGTTTCGGTTTAAAAAGGTCCCATATTGATATAATTCGTGGATAAGGTGATAAGGGTTCGAAATCCACTCATCCAATTGGTTTTGGACATGTTCAGTTCATAGATATTACATTATCTTTCCATTTTATTTAAATCGTCAAATAATGATGTCATCGCTGCATCATTATTATGTCATATATAATTTAATTTATTTAATGTTTCAAAATTATAAAAAAAATACTATGATGTAGGGAATATTTTTAGCTTTCTAATGACTATTTATAATCAAAATTTGGACTTGTATAACCCCACTCAAAAATTATTTTAGTAAAACAATTTATGTTAGTGTCATTTTCACTTTAACATTAAATAAAAATATATTAATGTCATTTTCCAACTAAAGTGGCTAAATGGGGTCCCCAAGTTGGCCCATGGCTTGTATTGGTCGGCCATGTCTCACCCAATAGGTGCAGGACAAGTGTCATGGTGTTTTCACATTCATATAATACCATTTTTACCTTAAACTACACTAATTACCTCTAATCGCGATTAAGAACTTAATAAGTTACTATTCACCAAAAAATTATTTTAATCTCATTGAACCACATTTTACTTCTTAATGACAACCATGTATGATGGATTTTCAAAATTCAATACACATTAGTGGTAAACTTTCATTTAACTGAAAAATCAGTTTGCTTGATTACCACTTAGTGGTTTCACTATTCATCAAAAATTGATGTTTTTCAGAAAATTACCAAAAATTCACCCTAAGCTATATTTGATATTCCGAATTAAAAAATGAAGTCCATTTTACAAAATTCAAAACATATAAGTCAAATTAATTAATTTAATAATTAATTCCCACTGTCATGACAAATAGCGTGTTTTTATGAAACAATAAGTATCAAAAGATTGACAGCAGTTTAAGTCCAATTTCAAAGTGAAATTGATTCCAATGACCACAATTGGATTAACTGGTAAAAATATGTTCTAATTTCACTTTAAAACCAATTAAAATAATAATCTAATCATATAAATAATTTAGATTAAAAATAGGTTTTGAATTAAAATACAACATTTTACACTATTCATAAAAAAAATGAACTTTATCAGAAAGGTACCAAAAACTTACACAAAGTAAATTTTGATGTCCCGATTCTGAAGAAGAGTTATATTTGGTCCAAAATAAAGTATAAGAGTGATCAAAACTATATTTAATGACGGTTCACCATTAAAAGGTGATAAGTGAACCTTTAGTGAAAATTAGAGTATATATGCCCTAAAATTGAACTCTTTCCGTATTTTAAGCCTTTATCTTTTATTGGGTAAATGTATAAACATTTAAAAACATATCTAATCATATTTTAGTTATTTCTATCGATTCCCGCCAGTACAACGGCTACTTGATAACTAACATTTAAAATAATATTATTTTATTACTAGTGTGCTATGTAAGTTTCAAAGAAACTCATCGTTGCGTATCGGGTACGCTATCGAACATAGCAACCCCTTTAAAATAAAATTAATATTTAATTCGTAAATATTTATTAATATGAAAATTCTTTATTCTTTATTTACCTGGGATGTTACAATTACACATTAGATAGAGGTGTGTATAAGAGTCGTTTGAATCCTTACCATTATAAAAACCTAGTATATTTGGAAGTTAGGTTTTGTTATAAAATAATTGGATAAAAATTGTTTAGGGGGTTGGATAAGTAAAATAAAAAAGAAGAACTTAAGAGAAGATGATACCTTTATATCAGGTATCTCCCTTTAGTTTGAACCAAAAGGTTTAATTGAATTTCTTTATTCCTAGGGGAATGATTCTATAAGGAGAATTGTAATGTAGGGAGATAAATTTTTCATATTTTGGATGACCCAAGAGGCCCGAGAAGTGTTAGGAATGGGATAAAAGTGAGGGATTTTTATATGGGGGAGGTGGGGCTGTTTAGGAATGTTTAAAAATATTATTTCATTATAAAATGATTTTAGTTTTTTAATGGTCTGAAAAATATTAAATTCAAATATACGTTTCTTGATGTTCGAAATAAACTCATCCAATATGAAATTGGTATGTTTTGGATATTTTTTTAGTCTTAATAATCTTATTTATTTAAATAATTCGTTAAGGAGGTAAACATATCATCAAACTTGTTTCATAAATAATTTTATTTTTACGATGTCTAAAAATTATTAAAAAATATCATCATATAGAAAATAGTTTCAGCTTTATAATGGATATTTATAGTATAAGGGATAACATATATAATCCCATTTGAAAAATTATTTACTAAAAGATATCTGTTAATGGAATTTTTGTCATTACATTAAATTATTAAATATAGTGTCAATATAAATCCCAAGTTGCTCCATGGGGTACCAAAATTGACCCCAGTATGCCCATGGTATGAAATGTATCAACTGATTAGATTAAGACAGATGTTAGGGTAATTTTATATTATTATAATATTATTTTATTAACATTATTTACCAGATTCACCCTTTAACCATGGTAAATAAAATTTTTACTAAAGAAAATATTCATAATATCTAAAAATAAATGATACATATTTAAACAATTTGGACCTATGATTCGAAATATGGAATATATTTTACGTAATTCAAAACATAGAAGTGGAATATTTTAATTTAAAATTAATTCATGTTGTCAAAACAATAAAGCGTGTTTTAAAGAAATAATTACTGTCAAAAGATTGACACTTATTAATGTCTAATTTTAAAGTGAAATTAATTTCAATGACCAACATTGGATTTAATAGTAAAAACATAATACAATTACACATTAAAAATTAGAATGATAATTTAACCTTACAAATAAATTAGATTAAAAAGCAGTTTTGAATTAAAATATTGTATTTTTCACTATTCATTAAAAAATGAATTTTTTCAGAAAAATAACAAAAATATACCCAGATATAATTTCGATATCTCAATTCTAAAGAAAAATTTTATTTTGTCAAATATAACATACTAAAGTTACCAAATGTAGATTTAAATAGAGTTCACCATCAAAAGGCGTTAATCATCCTTTTAATTAATATTAGAGTATTGATGCATAAAATTAAATTCTTTCTTATTTTAAGCCTCCAAAATTTATTTCATAAATATAAAAACATTTAAAAACATGTATATTCATATTATAGATTGATTTGACCCTTTCCGCCAATACAGTGTCTAGGAATTAACTACCATATAATATAGTATTATATAATTAATTTTCAGTATAACCCAATGTCGTGTGCAATGTAGGATTTCAAACAATCCCCTTGTTGTGTATCGGGTACGCCATCAAACATAGAATCCCCTTCATATTAAAATTAATATTTAATTCACTAATATAAATAAATATGAAAATGTTAAATTTTTTATTTACCTGAGATGTTACATCCTTCCCCCCTTTTGTGAATTGAATCACCATAATTCTATTCATTTATCAAATAAGTTTGTGTATTTATCCCTCATAGAATTTTTGGATTCCCACATTTCCTTTTCAATAATATAGTTTTTTCAAAAATCCTTTACCTTATTAATTACATTATTCTGCAGGACTTACTCTCTACAATCAAGAGTCTGGATTGGTTGATCCTTGTAAGAGAGATTCCCTTCCTACTGAACTAACTATAGGCTTTGAAAATGATATTATTCAAGAATATAAATTCCCTACATTAAATCAGGAAAACAATTGTGTACCTGGGATAAACGTGGAGGTAAATCCACACATTACGCAACTGATCTAACTTTCTATAGGATTTTATAATGTCTAATGAACATCAGACTCAACTTTGGCTTCTTACCAAAGGAAATCACACTTTTCCATGGAGAAATGTTGAGTAAAACAATACCACCTACCTCAAATGAAATATCATTCCTCCAGTTATCCGCAATGCTTTTCATCCGGCTATGAGCCGTTCTCATGTGCTTCTGAATCAATTGATCTTTTTCTGCCATCTCTTCTACCAATTCTTGTCCCATCAACTTCCTTTCACCTACTTCATCCCAAAAAGCTGGAGATCGACACCACATCCCTTATAATGCCTGAAATGGATCCATCTGTATACTAGAATGAAAAATGTTATGATAAGAAAAATCAACCAAAGAAAAATATTTTTACCAGATTCCCTGGTAATCCATCAAGAAAACACGTAACATATACTCCAAGGTCTGAATTGTTCATTATGACTGCCCATATGATTGAGGAAGAAAAGTTGTACTATAATTTAATTCAGTACAAAATTACTTCTAAATTCCTTTCTAAAAGTCTGAAGAAAACCTGGGATCACGATAAGATAAAATGGTGAGGGGAAAATCATTCAATATGACTATCTCTTTAACATATAATAGATATATTTGATCTAGAGAAAAGGAATCTTAATTGGGACGGATATAAGAAGATTTATTCAATCGATCAACAATAACCCAAATTACATTATTATATCGAGAGGTCTTGAGTAATCCCACAATGACATCCCTGGATATACTTTCTAATTTCCACTCTCACACTGGTAAAGTATGAAGCATCCCTGTCGGTAACTGCCTCTCTGATTTAACATGTAGACATGTCAAACAGTTAGAATAAAACTAGCAATAACTCTTTTTATTTCATTCCACAAGTAACACTCTTGAAAATATTTGTACATATTAGTACTGCTATGATGAACTAATAACCGAGAACTATGAGATTCACATATCATTTCATTCTTCCCCTGGGAATCAAAAGGCACACAAAATATCTTCATAGACCTCAAAACACAATAATTGTCAATGTTAAAATCCAGAAGCATACACTTATGAACCATTCTTCCTTTTTATGCCACTCACTGTCCTCATTCTATTCTGGCTAAATTTTGTCTGATAGTGAAGATTTCGCTAAAACCTGAAAAAAACAGTGGTATTTTCTGCACCAATAACGTAAATGCCAAAGTTCATCAAAGAAAAAACCAAAGGATCTCGTTCCAAACGTAACATGGTTAATGAGGAATCATTTTTTCAACTCAAAGAACCATCTACATTATTTTATTTTATTATATGGTAATGGATCGTGCAATCATAATCCTTGATTAATTCCATCCATCTCCTATATCTCATGTTTAATTCATTCTGAGTGAATATATACTTCAAACCCATGTGGTTAGTATATATTTCACATTTTACTAAATAAAAATTATGCATCCAATTTTTTTAAGGAAAAACTATATCAGCTAATTCCAAATCATGTGTAGGGTAATTTAACTTATTATGTTTCAACTGACATGAATCATAATCAATTACCTAATCCTTATGCATTATGACACAACAAAGGACTTTCAACGAAGAATACTTATAGATAAAAAAATCACACTTTCGGGATGCCAGTGCCAAAAACCGGTGCAATCACCATTCTTCTTTTCAATTCTTGAAAACAATAATCGCATTTTTTTTCAAATGAACATAACACCTCTTTGAGTTAACTAATTCATTCGGATAGATATCCTTGAAAATATTCAATAAACTTCTGGTAATAGCCTTTTAATCCAATAAAACTATAATTCATGGTTATATGTGTGGGTCTTGGCCATTCTTCAACAACTTTTGTTTTGGAGGGATCGACAGTTATTCCAAATTTTGAATAAATGTGACCATGGAAAGAAATTTTTTTGTAACAAAAACTCACACATGTGTAATTTCCCATACAATTTCTTTTCTTTTAATGTTTTCAAGACAACCCTTAAATGACTTCCATGATCGTCATTTATTTTAAAATAAAACAATATATCGTCAATGAACATAGCCACAAACTTATCCAACAATTCATGGAAAATTAAAATCATAAGATCCAGGAATACATTAGGTGCATTTGTTAACCCAAAAGTCCTAACTAAAAATTCATATTGTCCGTATCTAGTACAAAACGAGGTCTTCAGTGTGTCTGTTTCCTTTACTTTCAATGATAGTAACCCAACCTCAAATAAATATTTGAAAAATACCAATATCCCTAGAGCTGATCAAATAAATCATCAATATGAGGAAATGGACACATGTTCTTAACAATGATGTTATTTAAAGCTCTATAATCAGTGAAAAATATCATTGAACCATCATTTTCTAACAAACAAGAAAATAGAACCACATTGTGATTTGAAAGGTCAATAAAACCTTTATTTAATAACTCTATCAATTTCTTATTTAACTCTAATAGTTCATTTTGAGCCATTCGATAAGGGGGTTTTGAAATTATCTTTGCATTAGGAACTGAGTCAATTGTTAATTCACCTTCCCGATCAAGTAAAAAACTAGGAAACTTATCAGAAAAAACATCAAGGTACTCGTTTACCACTGGCACATCATCAATCTAAACAGTTCCATTGTTTTCAACAATTTGTGCAAGGTAACATTCATTTCCATCTTTTACTAGTTTCTCAGTTTTCTCATTCGTTATCAAATTTAAGGGTTCATTCTTGTACAAAAACTAAAAATCACTATAAAAATAAAACTCTTTATCTCTTCAGTCAATCTTACCATGATAAATATAATTCCAATCCATACCAAAAATAAAAAAACTCTAATTGAGGAAAAATAGTAATAATTTCAGATATATTCATTCCGCACACAAGGAAATGAATGTTCTAGTAAATTTTTTTGTCTCAAAATATCCCCCAATGTTTTTAACGTAAGTCTAGGATTCATATATTGCAATGGAATCCCCAATTTAATAGAAAACTTCTCCTAAATGAATGAATGTGTAGACACCAAATAAAAAAACACATTGGAATATTTAGAACAAACAAACAGTGTACCTGATACTACTTCATTTGATGGCCCAACATTTGCTAATGCAGATGTAAACGATTTCACCACCCCTTTATGCTTATAGTCTAGCTGCCTTCCCGCAGTTGAGTTCTTCGTTGGACACTCATTTGACTAATGACCCATTTTATTACACTTGAAACATTTTACTGACTCTAAATCATATTTTGTCTTACTAATACCCTGATCTGTTTAGTGAAATTGTGAGCCTTATATCTCATTCTACGACATCGGTAGCACATTCCAGAATTCAAAAGACACTCCCTAGTTTTTTTTTACAACAATTTTCACAAACTATCAACTTATGTGTCTTACCATCATACTTTTTTGAGGATTTATTCTCTTTCAACTGCCACCTCGACCCCTTATTTTGTTATTTTTCAAAGAACATCTTATCATCGGAAAACTATATTTCCACCTTCTCCTCACATCAAACAAGTTTTTCATAACTTTTGAACTCTCGAGATACTAAATCCCTTCGATACTTTGTCATTAATCCTTAGTAAAAGTTGTTGCTTTTACTATCAACATCTGATATGAAATTTAGAGTATTCCTTTCATGTTGGGTGAATTTTTCTTCATATGATGCCACTGAGTCATCCTCCTTCCTCAATTCCAGGTAATTTTTTTTCTCTCCTAAGACTATCCACCATAGGAAAATATTTTTCAAGAAACATACCATTGAATTAATCCCAATCAAGAGCATAAATATCTTCATTATCCTTGAGATTTTCACGATCATCCACCACTAATCGCCTTGAACTTCAAAACGATAAAACTTGAGACTAACCTTTTGATGTTCTGAACACCCCATGACATAAAAAATCATCTCCAGTGTTTTAACACACAGTTTAGATAGCACAAGGTATGATGATCTGCTGAATGATGGGGGATGTGGACCCCTGAAATGCTACACTATGGACATATTCCTCTATGGTTGATCTGGATGATCTCATGCATGGATACCAGCAACATTTATAGCATGATTACACTATTCCATCACTGTAACAAACTACTCAGTTTTGATTCTGACCATCCGAGGTTGCTGATTTGGAAGGTTGTATTCCTCCATATTTTGTCCTATCATATCTGCCCTATTTCTACTATGGAAAACCATTCTGAACACAAAAATATCATAGAAGATGAAACATGGTAATATTTAAATTCTATATCATATCAATTATAACATAAAATAAAAATAATTTATGGATATTAATTTAACAATATCATAACTCCAAATGTTGTCTAAACAGACGTCTGATACCAACTATAGGGACCCAACCATAAACATTACATAATCTCAAATTAAATGAATAATTCACATTGAGGATCTTTTTAGGATTATAGTTTTAGAGTATTAGGCCATAACTATTACACAGAGAAAAATTACATAGTATACACTCCTACTCAGTTCCCCATTTTTTCATAAAATAAAAACCCCTGAAAAAAGTGTCATGTCTAGTTTTACGTTTTAGAGAACATTAATTTTCCTTGATCCCATCATTGACCCTATTAATCTTTATGTCTGTTGAAAAACATTTCAAAAAAACATGGGATGAGCATAAGAAGGACAATAATGGTTACAAAACAAAGAATGAAAACATTAGATCATACAAATATTCATAAAATATTGTCTTTATCAGACCTTATAAAATCCTAATATTTAGGAAATATACATTGAAATCATAAATCATAAAGGTATCTTGTGGCATATATAACATATTTATGTAGTTTCTTTCATAGCTATATCTAGAATTACATTTAGGATACCGATCACAGTTTTTTTCCCTAAATCGCATAGGGGAAAATTTTAAATTTACCTCCGTCAGGTTACCTGAGGAATTGGAGCGTTATATCGGGCTCACCTTCCCAAGTTATATAACGGAATCACTCGTATGTGTAAACAATGCCCAAGATATGTAACAAATAAAACAATACTAAAGGATAGAAATCATTTCTGCATTACAATCACAATATATAATTTCACGATATATAAATAATAAATACAATCTCAATACCATTTTCATTAAAAATAGTTGTAAAATTGTTATAAGGTATTTATTTTCCATTAAAAAGACTATGTCTTGTTAAAGAAGCTAATGATCAAATCATATTCACGGTGGCAGAAAGGTCATTGGCACCGCGTACATTATAAAGAAACATTCCTTTTTTCAATTTAGTAAAATGCTTCATAAAAAAAGAATCACATTGAATGAAATGAAATTTCAAAGGTGTTTATAAACCATATATAAGAAATTCATGTATAAAACAAAATATACCTCAATGAAAGGTGATTGAAATGAAGTCCCTTACCTCGTGTCTGACATAACGTGATCAATCATTAATTACCTAAATAATAAACTGAATATAATTTCTACTTGATTAAAAAAATCAATTTTATAATTTATTTTATATCAATTACTACATTGCTACAAATATTATTTTATTATTTGTGTTCATATCAGACATTTTGTCGATGTTTGGAACATGAGTTAAAAATGTACTATTTATAATTATAAATTGTCCATGTCGGAAAAATTCCTTTACCTCCATAATTATATTAATGATTTAGATAACACATATATCATATATAACTAGTATATATATGTATTTATAATAGTATATAACATTTGGAGATATGAAATAAAATACACCATTCCTAGAGAGGATAAGTCGTACATACACATGAACACTACTTTAATTTCTATTTCATATTTAATGGAATAAAAACATAATGATCCATATTTATAATATAATTCTAGTAAAATATCATATATAATTCCATTAACACCTTCCTCTATACGTTCCATGAATGGCCTAAATGAGTCATATCACTTTGTGGGGGTGATAGTCCGCACTTCCTCAATTTAAATTATATTATTTACCCACTATAGAAACGATAAAAGAATTATATAAATTAAAAACATAGAATCATAGAAACAATATAAATATAATACATATCCCATATAAATATAGTGTCATCTTAATGTCCACCATAAGAGGTGGTAGGAGAATATTGAATAGTCATCATTTCCTGAGGCAGTAGTTCACCGTCCACAGAAATAGTATGTTCTTAACAATTAAAAGGAGGTGTTTGTATGTGAACATAAAATATTTATCATTAAAAAACTCATAAATTTAGGATACTGGATATGTTATAAAAGATAAGAATAGAAAGATTTTATGGGGTTGGATAAGTAAAATAAAACAAAATAACTTAAGAGAAGATGTTACCTTTAAATCAGGTATCTCCATTTGGTTTGAACCAAAAGGTTTAATTGATTTTTCTTCTGCCTAGGGAAAGTCTTATAGGAGGAGGAGAGGGATGTAGGGTGCCTAAATGGGCAGAGGTTGGAAGAGGGAAGGGGATTTAAAAATGTGAATAATGGAATAGAATTGGGGGCGTTTTATAAGGGGGAGTAGGTTCTCTTTAAGAATGTTTAAAAATAATATTTTATTAGAGAATTATTTTTCGGTTTCTAAATATCCAAAAAATTTAAAATTGTAATATAATATGACTAATTTTCAACATAAATTAATGCAATAAGAATTGGACTACTATTGGATATTTTTTTAATCTTTATAATCTAATTTATTTAAATCATTCATTAATGAGGTAAACATTGCATCATTATTGTGTCATAAATAAATTTATTTATTTTATGTCTACAAATTATAAAGAAATATCATGACGAATTAAATCAATTTATATTTAAAATTAATATTTATAATTGAGGAAATAACTTATATAACCCCATGTAAAAATTTATTTACTAATACATATATGTTTATGTCATTTTTGTCTATACTTAAATTTAATTAATATAAAGTGTCATTATCACTCTAAAGTAGCTCCATGGGGTTCGAAAATAGTCCCAAGGATTCCCATGGTATGAAATGTATCAACCAATTGGATTAGGACACAAGTATGGGTAATCTTATATTATTATAATATAAAATTACCCTACATTACCAGAATTACATTTTATCCATGGTAAATAAAATTTTTACTAATATAAATATTCATAATGTTTAAAATAAAACTTACCTATTTACAACATTTGGACCTTTTGATTATAATCATGGAATACATTTTTTCCAATTCAAAACACAGAAGTGGCTGAAATTAATTTAAAATTAATTCGTGCTGTCAAAATAAATGGCGTGTTTTTTAGAAATAATAACTATAAAAAGATTGACATTTATTTATGTCTAATTTCAATGTTAAATTACATCCAATGACCAAAATTGGATTAAATAGTAAAAAATAATACAATTACACATTCAGAACAATTAAGAATATAATTTATCCTTTTAAATAAATTAGATTAAAATGTAGTTTTGAATTAAAATAATGTATTTTTCACTATTCATAAAAAATGAATTTTATCAGAAAAATACAAAAAATATAACCAATGTATATTTTGATGTTCCGATTATAAAGAAGAATTTTATTTTGTAAAATATAACATATTAAAGTGAACAAAACTAGATTTAAGGTGGGTTTTCCATCAAAAGGAGGTAAATCACCTTTGTAATGGATATTAGAGTATTTATGCTTAAAATCAGATTCCTTCTTATTTGAAGCCTGTAAAATTTATTTGATAAATGTAAAAACATTTAACAAACATTTATATTCATATTTTTGTTAGTCATACCCATTACCACTACTACAATGGCTAGGAGTTAACTACAATTTAAAATTATATTATATTATTATTTTTCAATATGACCCAACATTATGGACAATGTCAGATTTCAATGAAACTCATTGTTTCATATCGGGTACGCCATCAACCATTGAATCCACTTTAAAGTGAAATTAATATTTAAATCAACAATATTAAAAAATACATATTATTTATATTATTTATTTACCTGGGAGTTTACACTGTGTCCCAAAAATCCACCACCATCCGAGACCCCAATCCTCATAGGAACTGATCAATAGAAGACACCTTCACGGTATGACCCGCAATATAATCCTCATCCTACCTTGTATCTGATCAAGTTAATTCCTTCCTGATTTGATGAGACTCAAGCATGTTAGATGAAATAATTCGGGACAAGACCGCCACACCAGCCTAATCATCTGAAGCATTTGATGAATGCTTCTTTTCCCAAGAACCTACTTTTGACTTCCAAACCATCTTATGAGCCAAAAATTGGGGAAACATCATGGGGAATTAGAATCCAAGCTCGTGGTGGTGCCATAATAAGATCCCTCCCATATCCTAATCACGTCCCTCAAATATATGTTTCATTAGACTATTTGATAGGTCATAGAAACCATGAAATTCCATTATAGGAATCCAAATAATAAGGCCACTTTTCCATCCTAAATAATTTATGTTGTTCAAATTCATGATGTGAGTTGATATTTAACATAGGAGTGGATATTTTCATGTATATTCCCAAATTATGGTCCATATAGACGATGTGTGTGTTAATTTTGTTGAATTTTTGAAAAATGGTTTCTAACAATTTTTACTTGTGTCTCACAAAATTCTACCCAATGTAAAACAATATTAAAATAGGATAGTTGGTTTGACTACTTGTTGTGTCAAAAATATTCTCAAATCAATTTTATTTCAAAAATGAAACAAAAATAATATAGTTTGTGAGATTGGTAGATGTTGATGTTGTGATCCATTTTGGGAAGAAATCAATAATTATATATGGTGTGACTTCATGGATGTTGGAGGAATTAGTCAGCATCATTAAGAATACATGATTAACATAAATTTTAATCTAAAAAATGATTACTCTTTTTTGACCATGAATGGAATTTCCACAAAAAAAAAACACCAACTATAATCCTTAATATTTATTGTATTTCACATGAAAATCCCAAAAAAATTTGATTAATTTCAAAGTATCTATTTCAAATGTTTAAAAGAAAATGGAATGAATTTATGTACATTTGATCGAGAATAACTCTGATGAAATTATCTTGATTAATCTATAAATTTAATATATGATGATATAATTAGTTAATAGTATTAACATTAAGGAAAATTAGAATAATTTTTACTAATGAGGAAATAAGAATTGAACTGATATTATATATTATGTTTGATTGGAATAACTTGAATTTAATGAGTTTTATTATTAAAAAAAGTTATTCATAACATTATATTTATTTGTTTTTTAAATTTAATGTGTCCCTTATAAAAATGTGGAATATTTTTTATTTAATATAGATATTTTCTATATGGATAGGGAAATGTTTAATTTTGGGAGGGTTGTATTTTTCTAATCCTTGAATAACATTTAGCCATAATTTAGTATATTTTATAGAATAATTACAATTGTATATTTTTATTATTAAATTATTTACTTCAAATATTATGAATGTGTATATTCAAGTTATTTCTATACAATGGATTTACAAAACCACACATGAACACACAAAATTTTGTGGTGGATAATTAAGGTAGACCATTAAGAACACTTATAAATAGATCCACAATGTGACCCTACAAATCCATCTATGTGTATCTCGTTTTGTAAATGATATAGGAATTTTTGAGGAAGAATATAAACCCATGTAGAACTTATGTTACACAACTCATCCAATAATTATAATATATGGCTAGCCCTTAGCTATCCACATTAGATGTAACATCCATAGATTTTATGAAATACATATTTTTCCAAAAAATATATCATTAATGAATTCAATTAAAATCAAAAACTAGTTTTAATGAACCATATTATGAAATATATATACGATTAATAATAATAAAAATGTATTTAAAAAATCTTATGATATAGCACACAATTTTCTATAAAATTCATTTTATGCATCAAAAATAAGTTTCTTTTGAAACTGAGTTTTATTACACTAGATAATAAAAATGATTTTTCTTTTTTACCTCTTATAATAATTTCATTCAAAAAATTCAAATTATTTTTTAAAATATAATATAAATAATTTTATACTGAAATTTTCTTAATTTATATGAAAATATGTGTTTCTTAGGGAAGCTATAGTTTTGGTAAATATTATTATTTCATTTCATTAAATAAATTAATTTAAAGTATCAATTAGTTATGTATATTGTCAGTATATTAAATATGACTCATTTTATTTATAATAATATATTCAATTCAGTTTGGATCATCAATTTTCCTGATTTTTATATAAATATATTTTAACATATAAAAACTCATTTTTTTCTAAAGGTTGTTTTTATATATATATTTTTAATACATTTTAATGAACTTAAATTACCCATAATGAAGAATGATATAAATTAAATATATTAATTATATATCTATATTAATTATTTGATATTTCAATAGTGAATATTAAGATTCATTGAGTTAATATTAAATCATATTTTCGTATAAAAAAGCATTTTTCCTTAAAACTGATTTTCATCAATTTTTTCACACTTATTAAATATTTATTTTTTTAAAAATATATATATAATTTTTTTACCAAACTAAATTTACATTACTAAATTATAATGTAAAAATTATATTATTGTGAATCATTGTGAATTTTTAGAAAAAAATATTTTTTTGATGAATAATAAAAAATATTGGCTTTTATTTGAAATTGTATTTTCATTTAAAGAATTATAAATGATCCATTTTTTTAAATGGTTTATATTTATAAAAATTTCAGATATATATTTATTAATACAAATTTTTACATAGGAATCAATTTCATTTTTAGTTTTTACATAAAAATATTTTAACATTTTGATTATTTTCCCTTTTTAAAATGACTTTTTCATCATATTTATGGGTTTCATATCAATTTAAAATTTTAAAATTATATGAAAGTAATTAGATAATATCTATTCGTTACATTTAATCCTCTTAAAAAATAATATCTAATTACTTCCCATAATATTTTTTCAATAATGATAAAAAACTAAAAATTATGTATTGTGGTAAATATTAAAAGAAGGTTACGCGGTTCCAAATTAAAGTGATAATTGAAAAAATGTCATATATACATGTTAATAAACCAATTTCTTCCCTTATGTATATCATATAACCTATATGGATTTATAATAACCAATTTTATATCATTTTGGAATGAAGAAATCATGGGTCCGCTTTATGTCGTTCAAAAATTCTTTCTGTATCGTATCCCCCACACAGAAAATGTCACCCCCCTATAATATAATATTTACACTTCCATAACATTATAGATCCAACAATAAATACCCAATTATCTTCATTAATTCTATCCCCAAAACCTGTATTAATTTGTTTTATAAAAACCTCATCAAATGGGTTTTGGAATAAAACTAAAGAGTTTCTATGAAATGGTAGTAAACATCATAAAACTTGTTGTTTTAATTTATATGTTGTTTCACGTCCTTAAAATAATTCTAAACTATTATATTTAAATATAACCTGTAAATGAAATATATAGATATTTTATAATGTTATTATCATGATTACATACATCTTCTCTTCTATAAAATGGGGAACAAAACAGTCGATCATCTGTATAGAGGACTAACGACTCACAAACTGATGTTAATAAATTTCCCACTCCATTGATACTTGATGAATATAATGATGTATTAATTATTTATATATCATATTTAGTATATTATTATAGTTAAGGGTTTGCATTATTTATACCACCCCCTTACCTTCAAATATGTTGTAAAACTATAACATCGCTCATGTGTATGGAAGACTACTACCTTATAAAATGATGTGATATATTTTTTCTAGTTACTATTATAAATGGTTTTTAATAAGGTTATATTAAAAAATATATATATTTATGATATTTCAAAAATACTAATACCAATTAAATTATTATTTCACACACAGCTTATTTCTCACTATTCTGTGTGAGAGGAAATAATATCGCTCATTGGTATGACATACTACCATTTAGTGAAGTGATGTTTTTCATTATTCACACACACCATAATAGGAATGTAATAAGGATAGAATTAATGTAAAAAATTAATTTATATGACACAAAAAAAATCTTTATTGTTAATATATTGTTACCCTTTCTTTATTTTTGTCCTCTGACAAAATGAAACAACGTTCATGAGTATGTATGACCTACCATCTCAATGAATAATTTAATCCATTTTCTATTATTAACATTAATGGATGACTATAAATAAATATAAAGTTAATATATATTATATTAATATCATGAATAAAATTTATATATTATTCAATCATGATGAATGTTATAGGATTTAAAATAAAAAATCAAAATATATAGGAAAATCAAAGGAATTATTACAATAAACATGATTTTAGGAAGGAATTGATTATAATCAGGCCTTTAATGGTTACAAGTAAATAATATATGGGATTATATATATAATTAGAAGGATATAATGTATTTTAATAATGTATTTTAATTATATTATATTTTTTATTTTATGTCAACGAAGTTGAGTCTTATTGAAATTGACTGTTGTCTGAATATTGATTCTTTGGCGCATATGTTATTTTAGTTACTTCTCATCATTTATGAGTTCTATATACCAACATATTTAAATGTAATATAATTAATATATATTTATTCATGACATTTTTATTTTCATTTAATGTTAATATTTCTTAGGTCTTACGATTAAATGTTACTAAAGTTGAAAGGCTTTTATGATACAATCTCATAATTTATTGGGATTTCTTTTGTTTAGGATTATAATTAATAAATATAGAGATAATTTTCTCATTAAACCCTTCAAATTTCCTATCCACAAGTTATTTTATAGGAATATATTTTTTCACTTAATTTTCATATGTTTATATAATCATGTATTTAAAACAAATTTATGAAAAATACACATTATTTATACATTTGGTTGAAAACCCCATTTCATAGGGACGCATGACATAAACAATTGTTTCAATAATGTTTTAAATAATATATATTTATTTTTTAAATACATTGACTATTTTAATTTAAAAAAATTAAGGGGAATTATTGTGATCTAATCATAATTTGGCATTTTTTATTTTTACATATAATGTGAAATGATTTTTTGTCTTTACACATACAAAATGAACGGAATCTCATTCCATTGTGACCCTAAAATGTTTTAGAGAATTAATTATAATATTTAATAGTTTTTTTAATAAAATCATTTACATAATATTTATGAATTTTTTGTTTTAAAAAATATTTATTCTCAAAGATATAAGTTTATTTTACTTATGAAATTGTTAAAGTGATAATTCAAAACAATTTTCCATATAATATGATGTTTTTAACGTTAATTTATTTTTATGCGGGATATAAATCAAGGATATATTTAATATTCGTTTAAAATATGGTTTAGGTTTATGGTCAAAATATGTTTATGAAATATGTTTACATTTTAAGGATAATACCATGATATAATTCTAATTAATAAAAAATCATTTCACAAAGGCAATGATTTCCTTAAAAGACTAAATGATTTTGGAACCTATTTCCTTCCCAAATTTTAGGCTATGATGATATATTTATGAAACCCATTTATTTTTATGTGTTCAATTATGATTATGGTTTTATAATCCAATGAATCATGTATGTTTTTTATTTCATTATGTAATCGGTGGGAACAATATCTCAATCTAAAGAACTGGGTAAATTTTGACTATCAATGGGATTTATATGACATTAATGGGGAGTGAAACGAGTTCATTAAGGTAATTTAACAACTATGACAGTTTTCGGTGGGATTCTTGACTACTATGATGGTTTTTGGAAAGATCTCATTCCATAATGATTGTTTCGGTAATGATCCTTGACTACTAAGGAAATAATTTCGTATTTTCATTTGTATTCAAAAAATAAATGACTTTTGTTAATGTTATTCTCACCGGTGAAATGTAATATTTTTCCATTATTTTTTTTATAATTAACTGATAATTTTTATTCCACGATTCAGGTTTATTATCTATAATATGAAGTATATGGTTTTTAAATGTAAATATCATCCTCTAATACTTAAATGCTCATTTTCTTCTTATGTGATCGTTGATATCTTCATTGCCTACACTTACTAAAATTTTCACCACACCATTTATTATGTTTTCTCCCATATTTCATGATGAAATTATTTATGCGTGAGAAGTCTATAAAGGATAACATATATGATAGAATTAATGGGAGATGGTTTAGTTCACCAGTGAACTAGTTTTTTATGTTTCTATGTTTAAAAATGAAATAAAAATAAATGAGTCATTCATGGATCATTATGTAATGTAATGGAAAGTCATCTGTTGAGATATATTATTTGTCTATAAGTTTATTGGATCATTTTTGTTTGTATTACTACAATGTTTATTTTAATCATTAAAAACTACGATAAGAAAATATTTGTCAGATATGAAGAGATATGTATAAAGATACGTCTATGGATTATTCTACATATAGGAAAATAACATTGAATAGTGGTTATAAATAGAGAGATGGTTTTACTAGTAATTAACTATCTATCTATACAAAACAAATAATTATGGTTCAAGCACATATGCACCTATGGGTAATATACCCCAAAAAGGTGAATCATTATTGACTCGTGAGATAACTAGTACCTAAAAAGAGTCTTACTGCACACCTGGTTTTTCACTCTTGAAATATATTTGTTGGAAGTTCCCAAACAATTAATGATCCACGTTTAAGGATTTAAATAACAACAACTAATGACCATGGATGATCCCAATGTCTCATAGATGGAATTGAATGTGTCATGATTTAGACATACTACAAATGATTTTTCATGATTATGAGGTTCCCACTAATATTTGTGTTACTTAAACTACTAATTTTAGATTTTCTCAATTATGGGAATGAGAAAGAAATTGGATAGCATTTAAGGCGATGGAAAATGTTTTTGTAAAAAACCAAATGGAATGATGACTGGAGTTAAGGATATTGTGATTATGCATAATCAATAATCACAATATTAAATTATCACTGTGAACCTTAACAAACTCACAAAAGTATCATAGAAGAAAAGAATATCATTAATGAAGATCAAGGGTGGTGGAGGACATATAGGAATGAATATTGAGTTTCCTATATGTCCTGAATCGTTGAACAAGTGATCTATGAAATGTATCAATGAAATGAGAATATATTTTATGTGAAGAGATGTAAAGAAACAATTAATCTTTTTCTAAGGAAAAATAAAATTTTTAGGTAACAAAATGAATCAGAATATTGGTTTCCCTATGAAACTATCAATGTTTTAATAATAAAAATGTAGAATATACGAGATTATACAAATTATTATCCATAGAAGAAACTTGAGAAGATGAACTCTAAGGTTGTATATGTAATAAATGTTCTATTAATGATGAAGACACTAAAAATAACATATGAAAGAATGGGTAATTAAAGTATATGACAATGACTCCTTGTTAATGGTTTGTGAATGATGATGATTGATTGAAATATCTATGTAAGTGAATTCAAAAAAATTAAATCTTGAAGTATATAAGGAATGTTTTTAAGAAGTTTCACATTAATGATTTGAATGAAATTTTTAATTAGAACAAATGAACTATAAAATTTATATAATACCATAGTGTTATATTAGGTAAAACATGTAATTATGGGGAAAGATAATCATAAAATTAACAGAATGTCAATATAATGGTGTTAATTTTGGATACAGAGAGTATTTATTTGGATAATGTTTATTGGATAGAATTGATGACATTGAGTCTATTTAAATCATTTATTAAAATATAGATTATTTTATCATTGATGTAGTGTTACTCATTTTTTTATTTATAGAATATTTCAAATTTTCTATTTTTTTAATTAAGCAATGATCAAGAATGTATGTTTTCATTTTGATTTTAGGGTAATTCTAGTTCTTTACAAGATTCAGGAGAATACATTACCAAAGTATTAAAATATATGGTATTTGAAAACAAAGAGATATATTATGATATTTTAGGGGATTAATGTTTAGATTATTTTTGAAAGAAAGTTCTATGAGTAGAAGATGAGGTTGCATTTTACCAAAGCATACCAAAAAGATGAAATTTTTCTTATGAAATAATGGATCGTGGATCTATAGTTGTATTAGATCCACTAATATTATTGACCATATATGGGAAATTGATTATCATATGTTACTTCTACAAAATTTCATTCATGTTCATGAAATATTACAAATATATATCATATGGTAGTACTTACTAGATTATTCACAAGTGCTAAACTAAGAGGGTATACCATTGTAGCATGATCTTTATAATGGGTAACAACCAATGGAGAATTTATATTTAACAATTAATGTCCTATAAAATATTCCACTTAACTGGTAAATGTTTTTAGATAAAATCATCTTAAGTAATATATGTTTGATATTTAGGATGTGATGAGGAATAAATATACTCATTCATTTGTATTTTAGTGATGTTTTTCGTTTGAAAAATTCATTTTATGAGGATAGAATGTAAAAATAAGAGATAATATGAATATTCATTTAAAAAATTAATATATTTTATATAATTTTTCTTTTAATAAAACACATTATAAATATATATATATGGTCCCCATAAATACAAATGTAATGTTTAATGGTTATGAAATTAGCAGTAAATTTCAAAAAAACGTCATTTTATGTTTCAAAAATATATATCTTCCAAAAAAAGAATTAATTTTATTTTTGGATATTTAATTTAGTTTCTACCACTATTAATGATTTTAGTTTATAAAAATTATACCAATTTTGTAAAAAAATGCATCAAAATTAGTTTATAGTGAAATTATCCAAATTTTCTGAATATATGAAAATAATGTTTTTGTAAATTCTTTTGTTTCTTTTCATTTAATAATTTTAATTAATGTTTAACTTTATTATATACAATGTCATAAATTTAAATATGACTCATTTTATTTATAATAATTCTTTTAATTTCTATTTACTAATCCATTTACATGATTTTTGAATAAATAATTTTTTATACCTAAAGAGGTATTTTCTCTAATGATTATTTTTAAGTGCATAATTTTATTCTATTTTAGTTTAATAAAATCAACCATAATGAGTAATGATATAAGTTGAATGAATATATTATTTATCTATATATATTAATTTAATTTCATATAATGAATATTAATAGTCAAAGAGTAAAAATAATATCAAATTTTCCTCGTACAAATTTATTTTTTTGAAAAACATTTTCATCGATTTTTTGGAATCATATTATAAAAAATATTTTTGAAATATTTAGAATAAAAATTTATAAAATTAAACATAAATTTTTAAATAACAACAAAAATATTGTCTTAGGGTTAATTATAGGTAATTTTGGAAGAAATAAAGTTTTTTAATAGTGAAAAAGTACTAGTTTTTATTTAAGACTGCCGTTTCGTTTAATGAATTTATAAGGCTGAACTATACATTATTATTTTTTAAAATTGTAATAATTGTAAAAATATATATTTGTTAATTCAAATTATGTCCATGTAATGTATTTCATATTGAAATTTGATATAAAAACATTTAAAACATTTGAATATTTTTTTGGAAGGCCCCTTTTTCATCTCATCTCCGGGTTTAATTTTGAAATAAATATCTCACATAATTTAATTGAATGAGAAAAATTTATTCAATATTTATAATAGTCATAATTATTATTATATATTGGGTTTAAATTAATCTTTGACCTTAATTAATAGTATAACAATAATAATTATTAACCTCTATTAAGGATAAAAAGTGATTATTGGGTGTTAAACTATCCATATAAAAGGAAAAATTATACAGGAATGTTTAGAACCCCATTTTCTATCCATAATTATTCTTTATAACCACAAAGGATCTATAATTACTCATTTTGGGTCCCTTTGTATTGTGAAAAACCTGGGTACATTAATAAACATCATGTATGTCCCATCCACACTTATAACATCCATTCCATATCTTATACTCTCTATTATTATAATCGTTATTTTTTATATATTAATGCCAAAATATATTCCCAAACTTACTCCCAAATCATATATTATGTAGTTTTATTCAAAAACACACATATTAAACTGTTATGTTCAATCCAAACGATATTCTATGATGAAAATGCAAAATTCTCATACTTGTGTTCATATGTCATTTCTCCGTCCACATCAATAATGAATTATTAAAATTTTATAATATAAAAAACAAGTTTCTATGTATATTTATATTTCAATATGTTAATTTAATGTCCTATATCAATCTCCAGTTCAATAAAATTTGAAATAAATCTATCTATCATGTTCACGATGAACAACAACCTCATGAATCGTCGTTTATCGTTTTCCTTCACCACCTCTTACAAATGAATATAATTATGTATTTAATGTCTATATATTATATATATGATATTATTATACTTATTTTTATATAATTTCACATCAACCTTTGTACATTCTAGCACATTGTAAAAAAATAGTATCCCTTGTTTGTTTTGGGGACTACCACCTCATGAATTGATGGGAAGTATTTTTCCCATTTACATTTCACAGTGATGGTAATAAGAATATAATAAATGAATATATTTAAAAATTTTAAAATAATAATTCATGTATAATTATTTTATCACATATATATTCTTACAATCCATTCCATGGTTGATACAATGACAGTGCTCATAGTTATGGCATACTACTACCTTGTGAATAGATGTGATTTGTTGTTAACATAGGATTTACATGTATAATAATTCAAATAGTTTAAATTAATAAATGTGACAAATATTAAATAAAAAATATCCTTTATAGGTGACGTAATTTTTACCATTCATACAATTAATGTGTCAAAAAAATTAAAAATGCATTCATGTATACGTATGACCTATCGTGTCAATGAATGATGTAATTCGTTTTCAATATCAAGATTTAAGTGTATTATATATATATATATATAATTAATATATATTATATTAATATAATAATTACAATTAGAGAGATTATGGAAGAATGGTCAAGTTATGAGGACTATAAAATCCAAATCAAAACATACCTGAAGATCAATGATAATATTACCCAAAATATGATTTAAACAAGAAATTTTTTAAAACTGAAAATAAAAGATCATAACTAAATCAAATAGGGTATGATATATTCAAAAAAAATTCTTTAATATATCTAAAATTAATAGACACATATTAAAAATTATTTTCTAATGTATACTAATGAAGTCCATACATAAGGTACATGATTTTTATATCAACTTATTTTCTTTATGAAATACATTATGTAATGCACCATTATTAATTTATGCGTTTTATATAAAGATCGTTTAATATATAATATCATGATTTTATATATTTTAATTATATTTTCTGTTTCAAATAATTTTATTCTTCCATGATTCTTATGATTCAGTGTTACCAAAGTGGTAATGGGTTCATTATTCAATATCATCATTTATCATAATTGTTTATGTTTATGAATATGATGAGGAAATATAATGATACATTTATCAAGAATATAATGAATATTATTCATCTATGGTTGTTTAGAGTGTGAACTTTTAACATGATTTTATTCTATTAATGTACTCATGAGCTAAAAAGAATGATTTTATGAAAAATCAAGTTTATTTCCCTATATGTTTGAACACCACATTTTCTTCTATATCAATGTTTAAACAAATGTATTAAATAAACATGTAATTCATCTATAATTATTTTTCAAAGTAATTTTCACCCTATTTTACATTTTAAAATATAATGTGAAGTAATATTTATATTATTTTCCAATAAAGGATGAAATGTATTTTAAATTAAATGTGATAGGAATATTCTTTTATGTTTTTTACATGAGTAGAATTTAACACATTCATGACCCCAAAATTTTGCAAATAAAAAATTATAAATTTCCACGTTAATTTCCAAAGAAATGGATTTCCATAATATTTTAAGAATTTATATTCTCTTCCAAAATGTAATTATTATTTTTTAAATGTTATTTTTCCTATGAAATGATAAATGTGATATTTAAAAATAATTTTCTGTCAAAGAAGATATCTTGTGATGTTAATTATTATTTGTTGGGGATATTATTCTTGGATATAATTTTTATTAATTATATGGAATGTTTATGATTAGGATGAAAATATGTCAATCAAACCGATTTCTATTCCAGGGTTTATACCATGATAAAATGGTTTGAATCAAACTTCTTATTCAATGTGTTATCCTTTGATGAAATTATGAATTTAGTATAGAAATGTTTCCATTTTCAATGTAATGCTTTGATTACTATTCCATGAATCCCATTTAATTTCATGTTCTATAATATAAAGAATATTTAATGATGTTTTGTAACATGTATTTTTGATCCTCATTATGTGATGTGTGATACCCATACCTACCTCTAATGAATTGGATAATGATTAATATATTATGAGATAAATTGGACTAAAATAGCGATTGAATCCAGTTTAGTAAGGGAATTTGTAGACTAAGATTGTCTTTGGAGTGATCCTTGAGTATTATATTGGTATTGGGTGTGAAATCATTTTAATATGACTATTTTTGCAATGATACATGACTACTATGGAACGTTTTTTTTATTCTTATGTGTATTCCATAAAATTTTGACTTATGATAGTGTTATCCTCTTATGAATTATTTACCTTGATCCGATTATGATATATGTCTTACGAACTATTAGGATTTATTACCACATTCATTTTTATGGTCAATGATATTATATCCATGGTATTCAAATCTAAATCTCATGATCTCATTCCATTATGTTCATGTTATTTCTAAGTGATCATTAAAATCTCCATATTTTCCCTGACAGAGCATGAAAGATCACCGTTTATTATTTTTTCATCCCTAAAATAAGAAATTTTTATGTATGATATGTCCATGAAGGTTGCTAGATAGGATTAAATTAGTTCGAGAAGACGTAGTTCATCTATAAAATAGTTTTTTATGTTTCCATGTATCTAATAGTACCATACGTAGATGATTATGTTTGGAATCATTATGTTTTTAATGAATTTTTTTAAATGTATAATATTAATATATGAAATATTTAGGTAAATATATAAGAATATAATTAGGATTAGGTACATGAACAAACAAAAAAAATGTCCTTCTAGGGAAATAGTGATGGTGTGTATAAAGCTAGTGCGAGGAAGAAGTAAAAAATAATGATGAGAATCTAGTAAAAAAACTCTACTCAATGAAGGGAACAAGATCCCAAGGTAAGTGGTTAAAGAAGAACATGTGTTTTTGATAAAGAGTATATCCATGTGATTTCAATGGTTTTGATGAGGATTAATAATATATATGAATAAGTAGATATACCAAGATCATGTTTTCTATGTGTTAAGAGATACATTGGTAACCATTAAATGATTCTTATGATATAACACTTATTCCCTAGTGTATGGGATTACAAATTGGTAGATAATCTCAAACACATGCTTGATGTCCTCAATGCTATATCCTAGTTTATTGAAACATGATACACATGGTAAAGTTTAAACATTTTATATTTATTTGATTTTCTCTAGGATCCTTAGAAGGATTCTATAAAATATCATATCTTCTCTCACCATGGGGGAATGAAAAAAAATTCAACAAATGATGAAGTGATATATAACATGATTCCCATTTCCATTTTAATGAAAATTACCCCTTCGCCAAAAATGTGACACCCCGCCCTTACCTCATTGGCTTGAGGAGGCGGTGAGGGTTTCTTGGCCTTAAGCGACATTTCCAAGCCACTAAAGGCTAGCAATAAATGTCGAGGGCTCCAAGAACATTTGGGGAATGATTTTCCCTTGAGATAAAACCAACCAACAACCACAACTAAATGGTGCATGTCAAAAAATCAAACTCATACATTACCAAAGTCCACCAGATAATCCATAACCTCACAACACAACCCATCCCAATAGAACATCATAGTACAATGCGGAAGACACAACATGAACACCATGAGCCATGACACCACCACAGCTCCACACCAAGCTCCAAGATCCAAGTTCCACCAAGACATCACAACGCACCACTAAAGGAGGTTCATGTCTTACCTTTTCCCACATCACGGTATACAACATCTACAAAGACACCAACATGCCAAAGCAGGGGGTGAGTACTAAAACTCAATAGGATTTCCCCAAATGACTTCCCTACACATGCCACTTGGATAAAACAATTAGCACATTTATATAAAATAGTTTATATAAATGAAAACACTAGTGCAACAATTTTCATAAGCCAAACTGGCCCTTACCAGGCAATCACATCCAACCAAAGCAACCAAGGGAAATCCAACCAACAAGTAACAAACATTCCAACTTTTACCCATTACCATAATAATTCCATCTTGCAAAGAAGTAAAAAACAAAACAACCATAACAGAGGAACTTCCGTCCAACATGTTTCATCCATTTACAACTAATGGCTCTTCCCGTCCACTTATCATTCATTTTGGACCTTCCATCCACTATATATCCCCCTTTATTATAGTGGTACTTACGGACCACTTCCACAAAACAATTCAACCAATCACAACCAAGCATATAATTCATCATGGTCACAACAAAATCATGTAATCAACCAATTCCATTACATGTCAATTCACTTCAATACTTCACCCATTTATTGAAAACCCATTTTCCATGCCAAAAAACATTTCAATAAAACAAGCCTTTTATTAAAAACCATTTCCATCAAGAATTTTCACAAATCAACCATGGAATCCCATCTTAAAATCACCATTTTAAAATCCACAACAACAACATCGCAACCCCAAACCCTCTTTTTCCCCAAAAACCCCAAATTGGAATTCCAACCAAATTTTCACATCAACATACAATTAATTTCAATCACTAGAAATTAATTGTAACATGTAACTACTTGCTCTAACCATGTGGAGTAGAGAGAGAAGACATCTACCATTAGGGTTCCGGAGAAAACTACCCACAAGCCACCGCACCTCAAACCCAGCGAACGCACCACCAAAACCTCTCTAGATCCCTTTCCCTAACAATCACAAGCCTTAATATTAACATCCAAGGAAAACCCCAACCCTAGATCTACATAAAACAAGTTTAGATCTAGAATACCAAGAATGAGAGGGATGTAGATCTAGTGTAAAACACAAGATAAACAAGAGGAGAGACTTACCCAGGAGAAATCACCTTGAATGCACCTTGAAACCCCTTCGAATCGCTTCCAAAACGTGTGGGAGAGCCCCTCCATCCCTTGAGAACCCAAAATACTGAGTGAGGCTTGAGTTGGAGGAAGAGAGGAGTGAAATGAGACAATCCCGAGTGAGCTCGGGTTTTATAACCCTAATTTTAATTGGTCGCACGATTGGACCACACGGTTTGGAAACCCGTGCTCTTACCGTCTGCATGCCACTGCCTCGAGATCCAGGGTCCACATGGTTTCCTCGCACGGACTGGAAAACCGTGCGTAGGCCATGTGAGGCCTACTGTCTCAAGAATAGTGGTCTGTACGGTTTCATGGGAAACCAGCTCGGTTTCCACTAACCGTGCTCAAACCGTGAACCCATTTAAAAGCCTCCAAACTCATCCAAAACCATTCCAAACTCTCCCAACCTCTTCCCAACTCATTTCATCTACTTTATGTACATAAATATTCATAAAAAATGATATATACCTCAAATAGGGGGTGCTACATTCTCCCCACCATTGGACATTCCTTCCTCAGAAAGTAGTGAACCCGCCCTTTGCCGAAAGAGCTCGGGCCACTGCTCGACCATCTCTTTCTCCCACTCCCAAGTCTCCTCTTGAACATGAAAATGTTGCCACAAAACATGAACTAAACTGATGCTTTTATGATGCAAGACTTTCTCTTTCCTATCCACAACCCACACTGGCACATGCACCAATGATGCATCTGGTTCTAGCTCAACATGATCCCAACAAATCACATGGTTAATATCTGGATGATACTTTTTCAATTGTGACACATGAAACACATTGTGCACCACACTGAACCATGGTGGCAAAGCCAAATGATAAGCCACCTCACCAACGCGCTCAATAATCTCAAAAGTCCTAATATACCTCAGAGATAACTTTCCCTGCTTCCGAAACCGACGATGTCCCAACCTAGGAGAGATCCTCAAGACACATGATCACTCACCTCGAACGACAATGGTCGTCAAAGATGATCTACATACGATTTATGAGAACTATGAGCTGTCTCCATTCTCTTCCTGATCAACCGGATCTTCTCCGTAGTCTCCTAGACAAGGCTCATTCCAACCATCGAGGACTCACCCATTTCCACCCAACATAGTAGAGAATGACATGGCCTCCCATACAATGCTTCAAATGGAGACATCTGTATGGATGCCTGATAACTGTTATTGTACAAGAACTCAGCCAACTACAATTTCTCCTCCCACGAGCCACCAAAATCTATAACACAATCCTACAACATATCCTCCAGAGTTTGTATCATCCTCTTGGATTCTCCATCCGTCTAAGGGTGATACGCCGTGCTCATGGTCGGGTGCATCCCAAGGGCTTGCTACAAGGATTTCCAGACACGATATGTAAATCTCGGATCTCTATCTGATACAATTGAAACTGGAACACCATGTCTCTTTACCACCTCTCGGAAATAGATTTTTGACAGATCCTCCACCGTATGAGATTCACGAATCGGGATCAAATGGGCCGACATTGTTAGATGATCCACTATCACCAAAATGGTATCCTGCTTATTGACCATTCTTGGGAGACCTGTGACAAAATACATCACTATTTGCTCCCACTTCCAAACAGGGATTGGGAAATATTGCAACATTCTTGCTGGCCCCTGATGCTCTGCCTTGACTTGGTGACAAGTCAAGCATCTCGAAACAAACTCAGCCACACTTCTTTTCATACTATCCCACCAGAACTACACTTTCAACGCTTGATACATTTTCTGGATTACATGATGAACAACCCACTTGGAATGATGATACACCTGGAGAAGATCCTCCTGACAAGAAACTGGTACAACCATCAGATTCTGAAAACACAAAACTCAATCTCCATTCAGTTGCCAACCCTCAATGGTCCCCCCACCATTGAGTCTCGACCCCATGGTCACACACTCAGAATCAGATATATTTGCCTCTCTAACAAGGCCAACCAAGTCAGTAATCAAAAAAACTGGAACGAAGACCGCTCTATCGCCCTGGTCCTCACATTCCAACTGCATATCAGCTATAACCAACATCAACTACAACGGATCTGATGCCTGTTTTACTACTTGAGCATATGCATTTCTACTTAATGAATCCGCCATCGAATTTCATTTACCTGGTGTGTACATTAAGTCAAAATCAAACATCTGGAGATATTTCATCCATCTCCTTTTCCTCAAGTTCAAATCCATTTGTGAGAAAATGTTCTTCAAGCTCTTATGATTTGTATATATAATGAATTTATCACCGAAGAGATAATGACGCCACACTTTCAAAGCATGGACCACAACTGCCAACTCCAAATCATGAGTTGGGTAGTTATTCTCATGCACTCTCAACTATCATGAGCCATACTCAACCACATGATTCTGTTGCATGAGAACATAGCCTAACCCTGATGTCGATGCATAACAATACACCACGTAACCTCTTCCTAGTTCTAGAAAAACCAATATTGGTGCTGATGTAAGACGACCATTTAGCTCTTCGAAACACTGCTGACACTATTCATTCCACTAGAATGAAACATTCTTTCTTATTAATGCTATAATCGGTGAATCCAAACATGAAAAATCATGAACAAAATTCCGATAATACTCACCTAGGCCAAGGAAACTCTGTATATTAAACACATTCTTTGGAGGTTTCCATGGGACAACAGCCTCTATCTTTTCTGAATCCACTGAAACACTCCTTTCAGAAATCACAAGGCCAAGAAAACAAACATCCTGTATCCAAAAGTCACACTTTGACAACATGGTATACAATCGATGATCCCTCATGATCCCCAACACTGTCGCAATGTACTGCTCATGCTCCACCCTTGTCTTTGAATACACCAGATTATCATAAAAAAACAACACCACGAATGAATCCTGATATCTCTGAAATATCTGATTCATCAATTCCATAAACACAGTTGGCACATTCGTTAGACCAAAGGGCATAACCACTTATTTATAATGTTTATATCTACTTCTGAAAGCTTTTTTAGGGATATCCTCCTTCATCATCCTCAATTGATGATATCCCGACCTCAGTTCGATCTTGGAGAACCATTGGGCTCCCCTCAACTGGTTGAAAAAATCATCAATTCGTGGATGTGGATATCTGTTCTTTATCACAACGTGGTTAAGTCTATGATAATGAACACAGAAACTCAATGTTCCATCTTACTTTTTCACAAACAACACCAGCGCTGCCCATGCAGATGTTCTAGGTCAGATAATCCATTTCCTTTCTAACACTTCCAACTAGACATTCAATTCCCACAATTCAGTCGGTGCCATCTGATAAGATGGAAGTGAGATAGGACTCATCCCCGGAAGGAGATCAATCGTAAACTCCACTAATATTTCGGGAGGTAACCCAGAGAATTAATTAGGAAAAACATCCCTGAACTGATCCACCACTGCTGGAGGAACATTATGCTCAACACCGTTTACCGACTTCAATGACAATGCTTCTAACTGATACGATAACGTACCCACTACTGGTGAAAACAAACCTATTACACCCTGCCTTTAATGCCTCTCTCACCAAAAAAGATGTCTAACACCATCGTGTGTCGTAAAAGCCACTGTCGGCACATCACAGTCGATGTGGGCCTTAAAAGCCACCTGCCAATCCATTTCCAGGGTTACATCATACCCATCCATCTCAAGCATTGAGAAATTCCACACGGTCACAAACTCTCCCACAACGATACAACATTGTCTACACATGAAGGCTCGACACTCTCTTCAACCCAGAGGAGTTTGACATTTCAAAACAGAGGGCATCATTTCTACCCTTAAACCCAACAAATGAACCACACGTGCAGCAATAAAAGAGTGTGAAGCACCCGTATCAAACAACACTTACATCATGGTATAATTTAAAAGATTAGTACCTCACACAATGGATGGTCCCGACTGATCTTCCACCAAAACCTTCTCAGCACCAAACACAAGTTTTCTTGCCACACTCTATTCTTTATTTCCCTACTGAGGCATCATGGTATTTCGAGAATCACCATGACACACATTACTTTTCTATCGAGGGGTATGCTGCTTCCCCCATCCCATCGAAGCATACGACATATGTAATCCCTGAGGAGTGTCATGTTCACCCAACCATGGAGAATTCCGACAATAACGCTTCACATGGCCCATCTGCTTACAATTATGACATGCTCGAGGTTGTGTCATACAATCCCGCTTGATGTGGCATGTAGAACCACACTGAAAACATCCCAGCTTGCTCTGCGGAATTAGAGGAAGATTCATCGATCCTACCATCAGATTATATGTCATAATCCTACCATGAGAATAAGTTTCCCTCTTCCGCTTGAACCCAGTGTTAGAGTTCCCATATTCCCCATGGGTACCACCATGCTTCCCCCATCCGGAGCAATAACAAATCTCGGTTGGCCACCAAGGCTCTATTTACAATCTCTGTGTAATAATCCATACACAGCACCACTATCTTTGAATATATTTCATTCCTCAACCCCTCTTCAATGATCCTTTCCTTCAACGGCGTGCTACATACCACCTCGGGTGCAAACTACACTAAGTTCATTAACATAGTTTGATACTCCGTCACAGACATTAGCTCTTGCTTCAAACTGAAGAAATCAGTCGTACGTTGAATTCTAAACGTATATGGGAAGAATTGTTTTTTAAACAAATCCTCAAAGCCTTCACATATCATACCCTAGTCCGTCTTTTCTTGGAATACCAACTCCCACCACTGAAGGGAACGAAATTCCAACATATACATGGCCAACATCCCATTTATCTCTACCGGTGTTCCCAAATACTCAAAGATCTTGTTCATTTTTTTCAACCATGATTTTGCCCTTTTTGGCTCTGAATCACCCTTGAACATGGGTGGATTCTTCCTTTGAAACTGAACCGCATGATCTACATGCCTTGGTTCATCCCCTCTATTTCCACTTCCCATATCTTGGAAAGCATGTACTATACTTTTCACTAGCTACTGGTTCACCATAGGCTCAGGTGCAACCACATTCTCAGCAGCCTCCTCCGGTCCGTCTCTACGATGCCTACCTGGTGCCATATCTATAAACAGAAAACAAAAAACCATGAGTCTCACTTCCGTAGACATCACGAAATCCCATTTCAAATCACATTACGCAACACGATCACAACAAGGCTTTCCCCCAGTTCACATTTTTTCACATGTTCCATGTTTCACCATTTTGAAAACCAACACATTTTCAAAATACCAATTTATTCACATTACAATTTCACATATTCTTATCACATCATAAATCATTATACCCCATTAAAATATGCATCCTAGAGGGAGGTAATTTCTACGACGCAAGTTGTGATCATCTCATTGGCTACACCCACGAGAATGAGATATAATATGCCTATAAGTGTCTCCAAAACACGTATGTACCCAACTCCCTGGTAACTTGAATTTCAGCATAAAAGGGTTAGATATATCCTTTTATGATATACATTTCTTATTCTGACAATCCTAAGCCTTGAAACCATACCGACTCAAGGAGTGTACCACTACGAATGTCAACACCAAATCCGAGAATCAACTCCAAAGGATCGAACAAACTGATACCACTTGCAACACCCCACCCCTACCTCATTGTCTTGAGGAGGCGGTGATGGTTACTTGGCCTTAAGAGACGTTCCCAAGGTGCTAAAGGCTGGAAATAAATGTCGACGACTCCACGAAAATTTGTGGAATGATTTTCCCTTGAGATAAAACCAACCAACAACCACAACTAAATGACGAATGTGAACAAAACCAACTCACATGTTACCAAAGACCACCAGATAATCCATATTCTCACCTGCCATCCAAACCCAATACAACATCAGAGTACAATGAGGAAGACTCAACATGAACACCACGAGCCATGACACCACCACAGCTCCACAACAAGTTCCATGCTCTAAGTTCCACCAAGACATCACAACACACCACTAAAGGAGGATGATTCCATACCTTTTCACACGTCACGGTACACAACATCTGCAAAGACACCAATGTGTCAATGAAGGGGGTGAGTACTAAAACTCGGTAGTATTTTCCCAAATGAATTAGCTAACATTCCACTTGGATAAAACCATTAGAACATTTATATAAAATAGTTTATATAAAAGAAAACACAAGTGCAACCATATTCATAATCCAAAAGGGCCCTTACCAGGCTATCACATCCAAACCAAGCAACCAAAGGAAAGCCAACCAACAAGTAAAAACCATTCCAACATTTCCCCATTAGCATTAAAATTTCATCTTCCAAAGTAGTACAGAACAAAAAAATCATAACAGTAGAACTTCTGTCTAACTCGTTTCATCCATTTACAACTAGTGGCTCTTCCTATCCACTTATCATCGATGGTGGCCCTTATGTCCACTATCCATCCCCTTTTATTATAGTGGTACTTCCCGCCCACTTCCACCCAACAATTCAACCTATCACAACCATGCATATAATCCACCATGGTCACAACAACATCATGTAATCAACCAATTCCATTACATGTCAATTTACTTCAATAATTCACCCATTTATTGAAAACCCTTTTTCTATGCAAAACAACATTTCAATAAAACAACCCTTTTATTGAAAACAATTTCCATACATCCTTTTCAAAAATCAACCATGGCATACCATTTTAAAATCTCCATTTTAAAATCAACTACAATAGCATTTCACCCCAAAACCATTTTTTCCCCAAAACCCCCATATTGGATTTCCAACCAAATTCGCACATCAACATACAATTAATTTCAATAAAAAAAATTAATTGTAACATGTAATCACTAGCTCTAACCAATTAGAGTCGAGAGAGAAGCCACCTTCATTTAGGGTTCATGATAAAATGACCGACAAGCCACCACACCTCAAAACCGGCGAATGCACCACAAAAACCTCTCTAGATCCCTTTCCATAACATTCACAAGCCTTAATATAAATATCCAAGGCAACCCCAAACCCTATATCTACACCCAAAAAGTATAGATCTAGAAAACCAAGAATTAGAGTGATGTAGATCTAGAGGAAAACACAAGAGAAACAAGAGGAGATACTTACATAAGAGAAATCACCTTGAATCCACCTTGAAACCCCTTCAAATCGCTTCCAAAATGTGTGGGAGAGCCCCACCAACCCTTGAGAACCCAAAATACCGAGTGAGGCTCGAGTTGGAGGAAGAGAGGAGTGAAATGACGCAATCCCAAGTTAGCCTGGGTTTTATAACCCTAATTTTAAATGGTGCACGGTTAGCCCACACGGTTTGGGAAACCGTGCGCAAACCTTGCGCACGTGACTACCTTGAGAGCCAGGGTCCACATGGTTTCCTCGCATGGTTTGTAAAACCGTGTGTAGGCCGTGCGAGGCCTGCTGTCTCAAGAACAAGGGTCCGCACAGTTTCTGGGGAAACCCACACGTTTTCCTAGGAAACCAGCACAATTTCCACTAACCGTGCTCAAACCGTGCACGCCTTGAAAAGCCTCCAAACTCATCCAAAACCATTCCAAACTCTCCCAAACTCTTACCAACTCATTCCATGCACATTAAATACATAAAAATTCCTAAACAAAGGTTACATACCTCATACTGGGGGTGCTACAAAAAAATTTACACTACTGAACCATATATCACGATGCAATATTAACTAATGATATTCAGAAGGATCATAGTGAAACAACACATATATCCTATCATGGGGAGAAAAAAATTAATAGATATATGGATAATTGGAAACCCATTCACAACAAATCAGTGAATATTTATGCAAATAAATTTTTAAGGTACATTAAGGATGGTCAAAACATATCAATAAATACAAATAGAACATTACTATTTTCTCTAGAAGATTAATATTGGAAGGGTTAAATTTTTTCACAATGTTTTATTGACTCGTTCAACACTATGGAACTTTCAATCACTTAAACTAAAATAATATTTCTTAATACTACTTCTATTAAATGTTCTGGATACATTTTATTATACACAATCCAATTAAAGATCGATGTAGTAAAATTTGGAAAGGGTATAGTGTTGGACATTCTATAGTATAAAAATGTGAAAATAATAAAAATCAGTGTAGTGTGATTCATTCCAAGGGAGATATAAACATTAATTTTAGATATTGATGTGTCTTAACATTATTATAGATTGTGACCACAATATTCTATGAATTAAAGACTTAATTTTTTCTCACTATGATTGGTTTACATTTCCATCCATCGATAGTATGTCCTTCATCATCAAATTCTACTATTTGACATGTGATAAAAAAACAAATTCATTTTGACATTTTATGTTCTTAATGGATGGTGAATTGGGTGCATCATGATAGTTATTTAAGTATACAAATTAATATAAATTTTTTATTTCCTTGATATATTAATAGTACATTGAATATAATGGATTAGTTTTCTTATTTCCATAGATATAGTGATGATAAATAGTCATTGAACCCCAATGTTGTATATTGGAGAATAAGAGCAATATAAGACCATAAATATACATTTTATCCATTGATATTGAACCTAATTAATCATATACATAATCAATTACCCTGTGAAAATAAATTGAATGAGTTGTGTATTTCAATATATCCTGAACCAATAGTTTGTGTAAACCTTAGAAATATATGAATTAATCTCCCTCGTCCAATATTAAAAATAACTAATCATACATCCTTAATGAAAAATTCCCTAGAATGTGTCAACTATCATTTTTTCTCTGATTAAGATAAATAATCTATTGTTTGATCCTTTATTATCTACATTGGATTATTTGGAACCTCTAATTGATATTTTTCATTCGAACAGGTTCATGTTCATCCATTATTCAGAACTAATAATTAATATTGACAACAATGTATGTTTATATTTTGTTTCACAAGATTTTACCTAAGGAATGTTAATTTATGTACCATGATTAAGTTGTTTTGTGTGAAAAAAGTTATGTGTATAAATTTATAAACCCCCTTAATTCCACGGAGAATTTATGATCATCAAAGAAGTACTATATAAATAATTTATGCCATGTACTGCTTATATTGTAATTTTTGTCCATATATCCAATAACAATATTCATTTCTGTTCTTATAGATTATTAAATATCCAATTCTATTTTGAAATGTATCCCAAATGAAATATAATTATCAATGTTATTTCAAGAAAATAATCACATTATATGAATTCTATATTTTCCATATTCATAGTTTTTTTATTAATGATCACTATTGATCAACTTCTTTTTTTTGATGATATATTGAACAATAATCCTAATAATGTGCACATTATCATAATGAAACAAATATAATTTCCAAATACATAACATTTTGTCCAATTACTAATGTAATACTATTTTCAATAATTATTTCCTGTTAGCTCCTCATGAAAATATACATTTTCTTACACTATACTAATAAATTGGTTGATAATAATGGGATTGGTTATTTTTATAAATATCAATAAAATTCCATAATTTTAGGATAATTTTATCAACATTATGGCCATATTTTTTAGTTTCCTCTATATGGAAATATATTTATTACCTATTGTATATAAACTAATATTTAGTGCTTCCATTAGGAACTATTTCAATATAGTGATATATTTCATTTGGTTCATGAGTTGCACTATGAATTAAAAAAAAGTAAAAAATTCAAAAACATGTAAATCAAATTCACATAAAATATTATAAAAATTAAAGAGACATATATATAATTCTCATAGGATGTATCATGATATATTGTTATTCAGATATATTTTTATGAATATAATTCTCATGGTTTTAGTAAATATGATTTTATATAAACAATGATGAACATCACTCAAGATACCCTGAGGCACTCGGTTTTTAATACATTAGATGCCACTTCAATACAATGTTTTTAATTTTGAAGAGACTAGATATGTACCTGATAATTATATTACATAGAAATTATGTTATATACTGAAATGAAAAAAACTATATATTAATTATGCATTTTATATAATTAGATCATATTTAGAATTCCTCCTAGATTCCAAGTGAAATGTTAAATGATAACATGTAAGATCAAATGAATAATAATGGAATTGTATATTTTAATCTAAAAGGAAATAAATAATATTGTAGTAATAAATCCACCAATTTTTTCATAAAAATAAGAAAATGAGATTTTAATATTCATGGATGAGATAACAATAGAAATAAGATAATCATAAAGATAAAAACTAAAAATCATAAAAAGATAGACTATATATTTTTATATATAAAGACTATACCATCAACACATTATTCAATGAAATATTATGTAAATGGGTAGGATTAATCCAAATAATAAAGCAATTTTGTTTCTAAAGAAACAATGATTACTAGAGGCTCTATATATTTTTAGGCTGCACACATCACCTATTATATATTTTGGAGTAAATAAATGAAATGAATATATAACATTATAAATCAATAATATTCCCCAAGGAACAATTTATATAATAAAGAAAAGTAAAAAATAATTATCATTTCTTAATGATTTATTTTTTATTTTTCTGTATTTCCGTTTTCAAATAGACTGTTTTAATTTTTAATTAATCATCCATTAATTTTAATTATGAAATAAAGGAAAATAAGTCTATATTGTTTTATTGGTATATAGTTAAGTCTATATAATTGGTGAGGAAGATACATAAAAAAGGTGAGAAAATTGATATTCACATTGATTAAAAATACCATATCAAGATAAAGATAGAGGCAGAAAGAGAGAGAGAGAGAGTAATATAATGCCTACCAACAATAAAGAAAGGGGGAAACAACCCACAGGATTAACATAAGGTAACAATCACTAATATAGGTAACGGATATTTAATAAATATAAAAATTAATGATAAATATTAAATTATTAAATTAATTCATTTCATATGAGGAATAAAATATATGATAGAAAATAATGTAATTATACATGTGTAGAATGGGGATTTCAAAGAAAAAGCATAACTCGAGTCTCCACAATCTTTATATATACTTAAACAATCAAAAAATATAGTTATAATTTTTAATCACTTATATAAAAAACATCATTATTTTTATTTTATGATTATAAATCCATTTAAATCATTTATAAACACATATTATTATTTTATTAGATATATTTTTCTTTTATTAGTTGTATTGAGGATTTTTAGTTCACAATTAGAAAACCACTTTTTATAATGGTAATAGTCAAAATCATTGTACAATGGTTCAACATGATCCAAAAAAATCAAGGTCTAGTTTTTATGTCATTCCTATAGAAAAATAGTTAAATAGTTCTATATATTCTAGGAAAATGTTCTAATTCTATATACATTTCATTGTCTGTTTACATTAAATGGTTGAAATTAAATATATCTTGTACATTTTACATTGATATCATCATCTTCATTTTATCATTTTTTAAAAATAGAAATGATATTTTTTGACTATTATTCATAAACTAAATCGTGAATTTTTTTATAATATACCTTAATGGGTTAATTTAAAAAATAATACATCACCATTAATTACGTTTCTGTAAACCCACCATTGGTGATTGATTTGTACTGAAATACTATAGTTTATTTTAAAAATGAATAAATAAATGAGTTTTATAAATATATTAGACTATGATTTTCATTAGAATGACTTGTCTAAATTAATAGATTTAGAACACTTGGGACCCCAACAATAGTAAAACTCCAAATATACCCACGTAAAAGACGTCATTTGGATTGATTTTATAGTTGATTACATATAGTCTCATTGACCCTTTAATTGAGATAAAAATATTTGTCTGTCGAGGCTAAATTATGATACTATATCAAGGATAATAGGTAATATTTTTAAATAATTTATTTTTAGGAATTGTTATTTTCCTTCAAAATAGAGAAAAATATAGAAAATATAATATTGTGGTTATGCTCAGATCATGGTCATTACTTTGAGTAAGGTATAAAAAATGTTTTGATTCTGATCCACGAGGGATATATATTGTTGGTGGAATAGAGGATTGATTAAAATAAAATAATTCAGTTTATAAAATTAATTATCTTACCATAATCCCCATTAAAAATCCTAATTATCCAACTACACTATGTTTGTCTTCGTAAACCATAGATCTAGTGAATAATGAGGTGGATTATATTATGGACATACTAAAAACAAATGACCCATTATTCCATAATTATTGATCCAAAACCTAATCTATTATTCATTATTTAATTTTGAAAAAAAAATACATTATTATAATTTACAGAAAAATATTTTATTAATTCTTAATGAATTAATTTTAATCATGGGAGAATGGATTTTTTATATATTTAATTCTTGTAATTTTTTATAAATCATGATGATATTTTTACTACAGATCAAATGCAGGGAATTATCCCGAGCCACCCATTTGTATATTTTTCATCACCTATTGAAATGATTCATTTTTAAATTATCATGTATTGGGGCCACTAACAATGGATAGTGACTAGATGATTAAGGTGTGATATGAAGATATTGAAGAGGGTTAGGTTGTGTGGGTAATTTATTACAAATGAATGTGGTGAGAGAAGAAGGTCTCATGGGTGTCATCATGGTAGTGGAGACTATATTACAGATAGGTGGTATAGGAAAATGAATATGTATATATATGGTGTGGATGTGTTTATGGAAATGGGAGAAAATGATGGGCCAGATATAGTGGTGACAAGGTATTGCAATAGGGTTGGGAAACATTTCAATACATATGTGTTTGAGGTCATTTCCTATGAAGCCTCTACGATATAAGAGAGAGAGGGTGATGGTTATTAGGGATTTACCCAGACCATGTGATACCTTGTTATCAAATATTTTTTATCACATCTTATGGTATATGGGGGTGGGATGGTAATGTCTACATTTTGAGCTAGTCATCCAGACCTATGCAGTACTAGTCCTAGATACATCATCAGGAATGTCTAGGGGGCCAAGAGGTGTTCCCAATGGCTTTTCCACACATCCTAGATTGGAATACACATGGTTACAGGGAACATGAACCCATAAATTATAATCATGTTCCCTCAATCCATCACATCATGTGGGATACATGGGGGCTTCAACGTGGAAGGTTCTCATCCAACATTGTGTGTTTCCTTACACCATAATCATTAAGTGTATATGTATTGAAAATAAATATCATATTCTATTTATTTTTTCTGTTATGAACAAAATTAAATAGCTTATTTACCATTCCATTTTGTTTTTAGTGTCATATAGGTATTTCTTGAGTAGTGGTTGAGTGCGATGAGTATAATGGATTCATCCTTCATGTAGTGTTGGTACTCCCCTTATTTACTTGGGGACTATGACCCACTATCTATGAGTCGGTTTATAGATAGAGTTAGTAATCTATCAGTATTGTTGGTACAAAAGATCCAATATATCATTGTATTTTATGGGTTGGTATCCCACATGTTTAAAAAATACATGAGTTCCTCTATATATGGTTCATTTTATATATGAGGTTTTTATTCCCCCCCCCCCCCACACTCATGGTGCATGATCCTCTATTAATATTGTTGTTATATAAACAAATAAAATCTCAATTAATCTATGGGATGCTCTATTTGAATCTGAAATCCCCCATGTAATGATTATTATGGAAGGGAAATGGTCATTAATGTGGTTTTATTGATGTCAAATGGGTGTTTTTAGGACTATGTAATTACAGAAATAGAGGTTTGTACTCCATTAGATGATTTTTTTCACAATCTTGGTGAAAATCCTCCTAATGGTTTTGAAGGGTGATTCAAAAAATAAAATTTATAATGCTTGATTCTCCCCTAAATAATTAGTATGTTTTTGAAAGGATGGGGTTCTATTACAGGTTTCTATATCAATGGCAGTGATATGGTAGAAAATTATAGATTATTAAATACTTATGATTCCTCAAGCACTCAATATATTAATTTATGATGCAATATATATATATATTGGTCTATATAATATATAATTTATGTTATTTTATTATCATAAATAAAACAATGTATCGTATGTGGTGGGGACCATCATGGATTAGATGTTCGATGATCAAGACTTGTCCTTTCCCTTAACTCTTCTAGATATAGATTATATTTTGATCATTCATATCCTACATTTGGTTACTCTCACCTATAGTGGTTTTTGATCTAAAAAATTGATATCGATTTTCAATTGGAAATTTATGGAATCATTTTATGTAAATACATAGAAATTTCAAGGATTTTTTTTCATAAATACTTTGAAATTTTTACGAGTCTGCGGTTTCTGATAAAACCTGATTCGGAGGCCCGATGTACCCGAAATCAATTTCTGAAGTATTGTTTCTATTATGTTCAGTAAACGTATGTGAATTTTTTTTTATCTTTTGAACTAGTGCTCGGAATTGATATCAGAGGACACTGATGAACTCGCTGTGTTGGTATTCGCTTAAGGGGACCTTTACCTGTAACACCCCGACCCCAGCTACCCAGAGCCGGTGCATTACTTCGTAACATTGGCATGATCACAAAAGATCAAGTCTCGAAAGACCGATTAGTTTAGTAGCCTTGGAAACACTAGATACATTCATAAGTCTTACATTACATCATAAAGTGAAAAACTACAATAACATGGTCTTCATAGTCCACACTCATCTCCCTTTCTGACTATCCCTGCAGGTTATTCATAAAATACTTCTTCACATCCTGGAAAATATTAAAACATTGAAAGGGGTGAGCTCAGATTCTCAGTAAGGATAACAATATTTCGGAAGCTTTCATAAATAAACATTAACATTTAAGGCAATGTATAACTAAAAGAAAAGCCTTTTAAACAATAACTTCAACATAATATGGCAAAAGTAAAACGAGATAATGCCATTTACTTATTCACATGGATATTCTACTGGTCGAATAATCACATGCAATATCAATAACCACTTTCATAATGATGGAATGCATAATGCCAGACTATCATAACCACGTAGCCAAGGCCTCGTTCCAAGAACACAAATAAGATTTTGTCAAGGCCTCGTGCCAAGACACTAGTTTGTCTCATGAGACCTGCCGATGCATCGAGGAGCTATAGCGGGCTCCACCCGTCACTTATTAAGTCCAAGGAATTCCTCATATGAATAGGTTTAAACATGTCACGACCCGACCTCGGGGCCCGTGCCGTGACTACCCCAAGCCCGCCTTCCATAGGCCAGGGGCTGGCGACTAGCACCAAGGCGTAAAATCCCGGTAAACAGGGAAGGAATTGCCTTTATAAGTAACAACCACCACAGAGTCAGCAAGCGGAAAGTAACTACCAAGTGCAGAAAAGTAAAGGGGGCCAGAATACAAGTCCAACTGAAAGCACAACTGAAAGGAAAAGAACAGAAACTGAAGAAAAGACGGCGGCCTCGTGTCGTCCACTGGCAATCCCACCTGAAGGGTGGGTACAGATAGCCTCCAGGCTCCTCGGGTCCCACGTCCGCTCCGAGCACGTCCCGTCCAGTGGTCCGCCTCCAGGTACCGTCCTGCTCCACGCCCCAACTGTGATCAGCGATGTCCGTCGTCTGCATCCAACACAACAAGGTGCGGGCATAGCCCGTGCAGGGGTGAGTATAAGCTACTCAGTGAGGTCCCCAAGACCCCCGAAGGTCTCCCGAAATCCACAAAGGATATAGTACAAAAGGAAGGTGCAATCACGAAGTAACATCTGACTCGACTTAGGTATATGTCCATACATATACCTAAGTCCCCAATTCTAGCTCTACTCACGAGCTCAAGAACAACTCAATCCTCACAGGAAGCAAGACTCAAATCCACCAGGGAGAGTAAATAGTAAATCCACATATGATAGTTCAACACAATCCACAAGGGAGAGTAACATAAGATTCAGCTCAACCAGGTATACTTTATTCAGATGACGTCAAAGATGATCACTGATCCATCTAAGTCGTTGACCCACGAAGGATCGATAGGTACTAACCCCCGCAAAAGACCCACACAGGATCGGGCTCACACAGAACCTGTAGGCAGTGGCTCACACAGAACCGGTAGAGTAGTGACCCACACAGGATCGGTAGCACTGATCCACGTAGGATCGCTGAGTGCAGTAGTCGACGCAGTCCACTGAGGATCTCTGCACAGTCGTCGCCGCAGTCCACGAAGGATCTCTGTTCTGTCGTCGTCGCAGTCCACGGAGGATCTCTGCTCTGTCGTCGTCGTAGTCCACGGAGGATCTCTGCTCTGTCGTCGAAGTCACAGCCAGCGCTAGGGTTCCCGCACACAGCGAGCTCGTTTAGGAGGGTCCGCTCCACGATCCGAGAGGATGATACATCAACTGACACGTAGTCCGAAGTTGATGTATCCAAAAGTTCCGTATCGACAACAGGATCTCAACGCAATAGACGACGCGTCAATCGGACGCCCGGTCTGAGAGTTATTGGCATTTTCGTCCCAGGGGCCCGGTTGGTTTTTAGGGCAAAACCAACCTGACCGTACTCCGCCTGCGTCAAAACCTCGGGCGGAGTATGCCAAAAGTTCCGTCCCACTTAGAGGAAACCACCACAGCTGACGGTACGTCGATCGGACGTCCGTAGATCAAGTTATGAGCGTTTCCGCTCCGAGGGCCCGGTTGGTTTCGTGTACGAACCAACCCGGCCGAACCCAAGGTCTTCCGAAACCTTGAGTATAATATTCCGAAACGACCGTATCGATCCAAGGATCGTGTAGCCGCTGACGGTTCGTCAATCGGAGGTCCCAGGCCCAAGATATGGGCAAAAGACCGAAGAGGGCCCGAAAACGGGGGTTCTGGGCCCGGGGCGACCCGGCCCGACCCGGCTAGGCCGGGTCTGGTCCGGCCTGGGCGCGGCCCGGCCGACCGGACCGGCCAGCTCGGCTTCGGCCGCGCGGCCGAAGAGGGCTGCCGCGGGGCGCCGCCCCCGCGGCTCGGTGGAAAACGCGGCCCCGCGGGGGGCCGCCTGTAACGCGGACGCGGCCGGGCCGCCGCGTCCCTCCCCGGTTCCGCGCGGCCGCAGAACCGGCTGCCGCCGCCGCGGCTTCAGCCGCGGAGGATTCCTCCACGGCGGCGCGCCGGGCGCCGCCGCCTCCGGCCGCCGGCGCCGCCGGAGTTGCTCCGGTGGCCCGTTTTGCCTCCCGTCTGCGCCATAGCTCCTCCCGGGGGCCGATCTTCACTGCGGGATCAACGGATCGCCCGTACCGCACGGTTCGTCGTCGTCCGCCAAATCCGCACAACAAAAAGATCGGCGGAGGGTTGCCGGGTCTTGTTCGTTAGACCCTCACCCTCCGCGTTAGTCATAAAATCATCGGGAGGGATTAAGGCAGCCACAATTTTATCCAAAAATAAAATTGTTCAAGTTTGGTTCTTTAATTAAAAAGAATTAGATCACGGGAACGAATCACCAAGAAAAAAATAAAATCCCTACCTCGATGTCGCTGTCGGACGTGAGGTCGTCGCAGAATCGCTCGTCGCGGAAGGAGGGGATCGTCGCGTCGTCGCGGAAGAGACGTTCGTCGCACCGCGGGAAAAACGTCGCGCCGACGATCTCCGGATCTAGAACAAACGGATTTAATTAATTAAATCCGTTGTCATTGAAATTAAAAGGGAGAATTAAACGATCCGTTTCTCACCTTAGTTGCCGAACGAGGATCGGCCGCGGAAGAAGAGGCGTCGCCGAAGAACGTCGCGGGTAGAGCTCGTCGACGTCGCAGATCACGGTGTGCGTCGTCGAATTCCGGTCGCCGGCGTTCTTCGCGTTCTTCGCGTTCTTCGCGTTCTTCGCGAGGAGGGTGGAGGCTCAGAGAATTCTCACAACGATAGCAATCCACCAAAAATAGACAAGTTTGTCTATTTTATTAATTTGCCAACGAACGCAAACGCGTAAGTAACGACCCATTAAATTCGTTGAATTAATTCAACGAATGAAACTGCCCATTTAATTCACGAAATAAACCGCCCAATTAAATGGTCTGTTAAGAAATTAAAGAAAACGTGCCGGTTGACTTTTCAGTTACTTTGACGGGTTTTCGCGGGTGCGTTACTTAGCGAAAGAAACGGCGGGGCTCGTGTGGGCCCCACCGCACAAATATCCTACCAAGGGGTAGGGTATTTCCGGATAGCACCCTATCCGCTTTAACTCAGTTCAAGTGGCTTTCAAGCGACTTTCAAGCGGCTTAAGTGAAATAAAATAAAGTTGTCGCACAACCTTTATTTTATTTCCGACTTAAAGCCCAAAATTTTAAAAACCACGGTTGAGCAAACGCAACACCGGAAGAGGCATTTCTAAGAAAATACCGGCGCTGCGATTTCATCGGTGCCCTCAGAATTCTATTCCGGGCACCGGTTCAAAAGATAGAAAAACCCGCTCGTCCGTTCACTGAACGTACCCGAGCCAAACTTCAGAAATTGATTCTGGGCACACCGGGCCTTGGAATCAGGTGCCGTCTGAAGCTGCGTTCTTGTAAAATTCCAAAGAAAATTAAGAAAAAAATTTCCTTGAAATTTGCGGGTCTTTACATTACTCCCACCTCAGGGCTTTACGTCCCCGTAAAGATACATCAAAAACTAGGGGAACAAATGGGGGTACTGAGCACGCATCTGAGCCTCCCGCTCCCAAGTGCTCTCCTGGAGGTTCCCGTGCTGCCATCTGACGCGCACAAGAGGAATCGACCGCCCACGTAGGACCCGCTCCTGTCGATCCTCTATCTCCACTGGGACCTCCGCAAAAGTTGCCCCATCATCCACGTCCAGCTCCCCAAAGTCGATGATGTGTGTCGGGTCGTGCACGTATCTCCTCAGCTGAGACACGTGGAAGACGTTGTGCACCCGGTGCAACTGAGGTGGTAGAGCCAGACGATAAGCCACCTCTCCTATCCTGCTGAGGACCTGGAAAGGCCCGATGAAGCGTGGAGACAACTTGCCGCCTCGGCCAAATCTCCGTAAACCACGTCGAGGTGAGACACGCAAAAAGACGTGGTCGCCATCCTCGAACTCTAGTGGCCTCCGCCTCCTTTCAGCATATGACTTCTGCCGGCTCTGAGCTGTCCTCATCCTCTCCTGGATGATCTGGACCTTCTCTGTCGTGGCTCGGACTATCTCTGGTCCCACGAGTGCTGACTCCCCAGGGTCTGTCCAGCACAACGGTGATCTGCAGGGTCTGCCGTACAACGCCTCGTATGGTGCCATCCCGATGGTGGAGTGGTAGCTGTTGTTGTACGCGAACTCCACCAAGGGTAGGTGGTCCTCCCAGCTGCGACCAAAGTCGAGAACACATGCACGAAGCATGTCCTCGAGTGTCTGTATGGTCCTCTCCGTCCGACCATCCGTCTGAGGGTGGAAGGCTGTGCTCAGATGGAGCCGCGTCCCGAACGCCTCCTGCAACCCCTTCCAAATCCGGGAAGTGAAACGAGCATCTCGATCGGAGACGATAGACGATGGCACACCGTGAAGCCGTACGATCTCCTGGACGTAAAGACGTCCCAAGCTCTCCACTGAGCCCTGCTCTCTGATGGGTAAGAAGTGTGCCGACTTGGTGAGTCGGTCGACAATCACCCAAATGGAGTCGTGACCTCTAGAAGTGCGTGGAAGTCCAGTCACGAAGTCCATAGATATCCCGTCCCACTTCCACTTCGGGACCTCCAAGGGCTGTACCAAGCCTGCTGGTATCTGATGCTCTGCCCTCACCTGCTGGCAGGTGAGGCATCGTGAAACGAACTCTGCCACATCTTTCTTCATGCCCGGCCACCAGTGCTGTCGTCTGAGATCCTGGTACATCTTCGCCACTCCGGGATGCACCGCCAAGGGAGAAGTGTGAAACTCTCTCAGCACCTCCTCTCGTAAAAAGACTGGTACGAAGGTACATCCTCTGAAAAGGATGTCGTGCTCTGCTCCAACGGAGAAGCCATCAGGCGCCTGACCTGAGGATATCAGTGCACGTCGGGTCTCACAGTCAGTGTTCCCACGCTGAGCCTCTCTGACCCACTGTAGAAGTGGAGGAGAGACTGTGAGAGACTGAAAAAAGGATGCTCCGTCTCTATCCACGAAGGATATCTGCAAGGAGGCTAGCTGCTCCGTCGCCTCCTCAAGTAGCTGAATGCCCGTCCTCCTGCTGAGGGCATCAGCTACCACGTTCCCCTTCCCAGGAGTATAGACTATCTCAAAGTCATAGTCCTGGAGGAACTCAAGCCATCTCCGCTGTCTCGGGTTCAGGTCCTTCTGAGAGAAGATATACCTGAGAATCTGGTGGTCAGAAAAGATTGTGAAGCGCTCGCCCATCAGATAGTGCCGCCAAGTCTTCAGAGCAAAGACCACTGCTGCTAACTCCAGGTCATGAGTGGCGTAGTTCTGCTCATGCGGCCTTAACTGACGTGATCCGTAGGCGATCACGGCCCGCTCCTGCATCAGGACGCACCCGAGTCCTGTCCCTGATGCATCGCAGTAAACTACGTATCCAACTCTCTCTTCAGGCAACCTCAAGATAGGTGCGCTGGTCAATCTCTGTCTCAGCTCCTGGAAGCTCTGCTGACATCTGTTTGACCACAAAAAGGGTTTCCCCTTCTTTGTCAAGGCTGAGAGTGGTGCCGCAACTCTGGAGAAGTCTGGCACAAATCTTCGATAGTATCCGGCTAGGCCCAAGAAGCTCCGCACCTCCGTCACGCTCCTGGGTGGCTCCCAAGCTAGCACTACCTCAATCTTCGCGGGATCCACTACAACTCCCGCCTCAGAGATGACGTGCCCCAAGAAATGGACCTCACATAACCAGAACTGGCATTTTGAGAGCTTGCCATAAAGCTGGTGCTCTCGGAGTGTGTCTAGCACAACTCGTAGGTGGTAGGCATGCTCCTCCTCGGTCGTCGAGTATACCAAAATGTCGTCAATGAAGACCACGACAAATCGGTCGAGGTATGGATGGAAGATCCTGTTCATGAGGCTCATGAACACTGCTGGAGCATTGGTTACACCGAACGTCATAACCAAGAACTCATAATGGCCATACCGACATCTGAAGGTCGTCTTCTGCACGTCCTCGTCTCGAACTCTGAGCTGATGATAGCCTGACCGGAGGTCTATCTTCGAGAACCACCGCGCTCCCTTGAGCTGATCGAAGAGGTCATCAATCCGTGGTAGCGGATTCTTGTTCCTCAATGTCACCTGGTTCAGGCGACGATAGTCGACACACAGTCGCAAGCTCCCGTCCGCCTTCTTGGCGAACAAAATCGGGGAAGCCCAGGGTGAAACACTGGGTCGGATAAACCCCTTGCTCTGCAAGTCCTCCAACTGTACCCGCAGCTCTCGAAGCTCGGCGGGGGCCATCCGATATGATGGAGTAGATATCGGTGCTGTCCCGGGGTACAAGTCGATGTAAAAGTCTACCTCTCTACGAGGAGGTAGCCCTGGAACGTCATCGGGAAAGACGTCCACGTACTGGTCCACCACTGCAGGAAAAACTGGACTCCGCACGTCCACTGCTCCTAGGACGAGGCTAGCCAACTGATGAGAGATGGGCTGCACTCTCCTCCGCGGAAGTCCATCTTGTGCTGCAAAGGTTCCCTTCTCACCGGTGAAGGTAAACCTGCTCCCGTCAGTGCGAACACATCGCACCTTGCGCCTAAAACAGTCGATCTGGGCATGAACCGTGGATAGCCAATCCATGCCCAAGATGACGTCGTAAGGCCTCGACGCCGCTACAAGGAGATCCCAGCCGAAGCTCTCGCCTCCTAGAGTAAGCTCACACTGCCGGAACCAATGCGTAATCGTCGAGTCTGCTCCCGTAGGAGTCTCTAGCCGTAAGGATCGAGCCAACGGCTTAGTCGGAATCTCCGAGCTCCGAACAAGGGCAGAGGCTATGAAAGAGTGACTCGCTCCTGTGTCTACAAGTACTGCAGCAAGGGTGGAATAGACATAGATCGTACCTCGAATCATCTCTGGCATGTCGGGGTCGTAGGCCTCCACTGCCTGGAGCGGGGCCTGTCCCTGCCCGCCAGCTCCCTGTGTGTCCCGCACTGCTGAGCCGATGTCCTGAGGCCGTCTGCGTGGGGGTCTGGTCTGCCTGGACCCGAGAGTCATCCGTCGGCTACCTGCTGCCGAAGACTCAGCTACCTGCCGCCCTGCGCTAGGTCTCGCCGCTGAAGAAGGCTCTGCCAGGAAGCTCTCGATCAAGAGGGCTCGCTCCAGTACTCCCGCCTGGGTCGGAATGCTGAGGGAGATCAGCGACGCCCGAATCTCCTGCCGCAAGCCCTGCTCGAAGGTCCGAGCCCGGAAGAAGGGGTCCCGTACCATGTCGGTCGAGTAGCGAGATAGGTCAGTGAACCTCGCCGCGTACTGAGCGACCGTCATGCTGCCCTGGCGCAGCTGGAGAAGCTCCTGGATGCGCACCGCTCGGAGGGTGGCCGGGACGAACTCAGAGCGGAAGAGGCTCTCGAAGTCCGTCCAGAGCAAGGATGCCTCATCGTGAACCTGGAGCATCAAGCTCCACCATCGTCCTGCCGCCGCCTGCAGGAGGCTCGCCGCGAGAATCACCATGAGATCCGCTGGTGTCCTCACTAGCCTAAAGATCCGTACCACCACCTCTAGCCAGTCCTCGGCGGCCTGGGGGTCCGCCTCACCGCGAAACCTGGGCGGTCGCTGGCTCTGGAACTCATGCAGTGCCCTGAGGCGACGTGCATCGTCAGCGTCTGGTACTAGTAGCATCGGTGGCTCGGCGGGTAAAGCTACCGCCGGTGCCACTGCTGGCAAAGGGCCCTGCACCGAGGCCTCGTCGCTCGGTGGGCTGCCGTCGCGCCCTACACTCGGAACCCTAGCTGGCTGTCGTCGCGGGGCCATCCTGAAAAGGAGAACAAGAGCACCACAGTTAGAACAGTATACCTGGTGAGCTGGCACAAGTAATCACAAGGAAAACTTGAGACTTTCATGAAGCAGATCAGTATACCCGGTGAGCTGACATAAGTAATCACAATGAAAACATGAAACACACATGCAATCAATGTTTTCATGCATTAAGTCGGAAATCAGGAGTCAGGGTCCTGGTGTACGGATACGTCGGCTGCCGCACCAACACTGGGCTCCCTGAACTGATAACCACACTCAATACACTAAACACTATTGCTTCATATAGAAAGAAAAGACGATCAGAGTCTGCGGTAGAACCGACCAGCTCTAATACCAATTTGTCACGACCCGACCTCGGGGCCCGTGCCGTGACTACCCCAAGCCCGCCTTCCATAGGCCAGGGGCTGGTGACTAGCACCAAGGCGTAAAATCCCGGTAAACAGGGAAGGCATTGCCTTTATAAGTAACAACCACCACAGAGTCAGCAAGCGGAAAGTAACTACCAAGTGCAGAAAAGTAAAGGGGGCCAGAATACAAGCCCAACTGAAAGCACAACTGAAAGGAAAAGAACAACAACTGAAGAAAAGACGGCGGCCTCGTGTCGTCCACTGGCAATCCCACCTGAAGGGTGGGTACAGATAGCCTCCAGGCTCCTCGGGTCCCACGTCCGCTCCGAGCACGTCCCGCCCAGTGGTCCGCCTCCAGGTACCGTCCTGCTCCACGCCCCAACTGTGATCAGCGCTGTCCGTCGTCTGCATCCAACACAACAAGGTGCAGGCATAGCCCGTGCAGGGGTGAGTATAAGCTACTCAGTAAGGACCCCGAGACCCCCGAAGGTCTCCCGAAATCCACAAAGGATATAGCACAAAAGGAAGGTGCAATCACGAAGTAACATCTGACTCGACTTAGGTATATGCCCATACATATACCTAAGTCCCCAATTCTAGCTCTGCTCACGAGCTCAAGAACAACTCAATCCACACAGGATGCAACACTCAAATCCACCAGGGAGAGTAAATAGTAAATCCACATATGATAGTTCAACACAATCCACAAGGGAGAGTAACATAAGATTCGGCTCAACCAGGTATACTTTTTTCAGATGACGTCAAAGATGATCCCTGATCCATCTAAGTCGTCGGACCCACGAAGGATCGATAGGTATTAACCCCCGAAAAAGACCCACACAGGATCGGGCTCACACAGAACCTGTAGGCAGTGGCTCACACAGAACCGGTAGAGTAGTGACCCACACAGGATCGGTAGCACTGATCCACGTAGGATCGATGAGTGCAGTAGTCGACGCAGTCCACTGAGGATCTCTGCACAGTCATCGCCGCAGTCCACGAAGGATCTCTGCTCTGTCGTCGTCGCAGTCCACGGAGGATCTCTACTCTGTCGTCGTCGCAATCCACGGAGGATCTCTGCTCTGTCGTCGAAGTCACAGCCAGCGCTAGGGTTCCCGCACACAGCGAACTCGTTTAGGAGGGTCCGCTCCACGAGCCGAGAGGCTGATACATCAACTGACACGTAGTCCGAAGTTGATGTATCCAAAAGTTCCATATCTACAACAGGATTTCAACGCAACAGACGACGCGTCAATCGGACGCCCGGTCTGAGAGTTATTGGCATTTTCGTCCCAGGGGCCCGGTTGGTTTTTAGGGCAAAACCAACCTGACCATACTCCGCCTGCGTCCAAACCTCGGGCGGAGTATGCCAAAAGTTCCTTCTCACTTAGAGGAAACCACCACAGCTGACGGTACGTCGATCGGACGTCCGTAGCTCAAGTTATGAGTGTTTCCGCTCCGAGGGCCCGGTTGGTTTCGTGTACGAACCAACCCGGACGAACCCAAGGTCTTCCAAAACCTTGATTATAATATACCGAAACGACCGTATCGATCCAAGGATTGCGTAGCCGCTGACGGTTCGTCAATCGGAGGTCCCGGGCCCATGATATGGGCAAAAGACCGAAGAGGGCCCGAAAACGGGGGTTCTGGGCCCGGGGCGACCCGGCCCGAAACCCCCCTGGGTCGGCCGAACCGGGTCGACCCGACCCGGCCCGACCCGGCTAGGCCGGGTCCGGTCCGGCCTGGGCGCGGCCTGGCCGACCGGACAGGCCGGCTCGGCTTCGGCCGAGCGGCCGAAGAGGGCTGCCACGGGGCGCCGCCCCCGCGGCTCGGTGGAAAACGCGGCCCCGCGGGGGGCCGCCTGTCACGCGGACGCGGCCGGGCCGCCGCGTTCGTCCCCGGTTCCGCGCGGCCGCGGAACCGGCCGCCGCCGCCGCCTTCCGCGGGCCGTCGGAGTTGCTCCGGTGGCCCGTTTTGCCTCCCGTCTGCGCCATAGCTCCTCCCGGGGGCTGATCTTCACTGCGGGATCAACGGATCGCCCCTGCCGCACGGTTCGTCGTCGTCCGCCAAATCCGCACAACAAAAAGATCGGCGGAGGGTTGCCGGGTCTTGTTCGTTAGACCCGCACCCTCCGCGTTAGTCATAAAATCATCGGGAGGGATTAAGGCAGCCACAATTTTATCCAAAAATAAAATTGTTCAAGTTTGGTTCTTTAATTAAAAAGAATTAGATCACCGGAACGAATCACCAAGAAAAAAAATAAAATCCCTACCTCGATGTCGCCATCGAACGTGAGGTCGTCGCGGAATCGCTCGTCGCGGAAGGAGGGGATCGTCGCGTCGTCGCGGAAGAGACGTTCGTCGCACCGCGGGAAAAACGTCGCACCGACGATCTACGGATCTAGAACAAACGGATTTAATTAATTAAATCCGTTGTCATTGAAATTAAAAGGGAGAATTAAACGATCCGTTTCTCACCTTAGTTGCCGAACGAGGATCGGCCGCGGAAGAAGAGGCGTCGCCGAAGAACGTCGCGGGTAGAGCTCGTCGACGTCGCATATCACGGTGTGCATCGTCGAATTCCGGTCGCCGGCGTTCTTCGTGTTCTTCGCGTTTTTTCGCGTTCTTCGCGAGGAGGGTGGAGGCTCAGAGAATTCGCACAACGATAGCAATCCACCAAAAATAGACAAGTTTGTCTATTTTATTAATTTTCCAACGAACGCAATCGCGTAAGTAACGACCCATTAAATTTGTTGAATTAATTCAACGAATGAAACAACCCATTTAATTCACGGAATAAACCGGCCAATTAAATGGTCTGTTAAGAAATTAATGAAAATGCGCCGGTTGACTTTTCAGTTACTTTGACGGGTTTTCGCGGGTGCGTTACTTAGCGAAAGAAATGGCGGGGCTCGTGCGGGCCCCACCGCACAAATATCCTACCAAGGGGTAGGGTATTTCCGGATAGCACCCTATCCGCTTTAACTCAGTTCAAGTGGCTTTCAAGCGACTTTCAAGCGGCTTAAGTGAAATAAAATAAAGTTGTCGCACAACCTTTATTTTATTTCCGACTTAAAGCCCAAAATTTTAAAAACCACGATTGAGCAAACGCAACTCCGGAAGAGGCATTTCTAAGCAAATACCGGCGCTGTGATTTCATCGGTGCCCTCAGAATTCGATTCCGGGCACCGGTTCAAAAGATAGAAAAACCCGCTCGTCCGTTCACTGAACGTACCCGAGACAAACTTCGGAAATTGATTCCGAGCACACCGGGCCTCAGAATCAGGTGCCGTCTGAAGTTGCGTTCTTGTAAAATTCCAAAGAAAATTAAGAAAAAAATTTCCTTGAAATTTGCGGGTCTTTACAAAACATATCATAAACCATAACATAATCGTATCACATAAAACATGCATAAAGAAAACATAACAGTTCCACATTTCAATCACAAGATATAAATACAACACATTGATATAATAAAAACGCTTTCAAATCCATTTTCAATACCAAAATAAAAGAAAGTTAAAACTTTGTATTTATTTTTCATTAAAAAAAATGATGGCTTGTAGAGGAATCCGAAACTAAAATAATTGTCACGGCGGCGGAGAAGTCGTTGTCGCCGCATAAGTACGGAAAGAAAAACATTCCCTTTTTTTTATTTAGTAAAACTCTTTGTATAAAAAAATATTCCTTTTGAATAAATGTAAAAGTCAAAGGGGTTTATACACCGTTTAAAAGAAAGTTGTGTATAAAACCAAATATGACTCAATGAAAGGAGATTGAGACGAAGTCCTTAAAAAGATCATTTTTAAAATAAAATAGATCTATTATGTGTATTCACTATAGGTACACATAAAGAAAGTAAAAATACATAATAATACATAATAATATCATGCCATAATTGGAAAGTAGGAGATTAACCCAAAGAATGGAAGTTGGGTTAAGAAGTTCCCTTACCTCGTGTCTGACTTGACTCAACCGTTCTTTAACCTCCTGAATAATAAACTAGAGTTAATATATACCTTATTAAGAACCATTTTTAATTTCATTATCCTTTTTATATCACTTATTACAATGTTATGAACATTATGTAATTATTTAAGTTAATAACTGTCGTTTTGTCGATCTTTGGTACTTGAGTCAAAAATAAACTTCTTATAATTACAAGTTGTTTATGTGGTACAATATCAATTATCTACAGAATTATATTCATGATTTATATGTCATATATATCATATATATCCAGTATATACATTCATTTATAATATTACGTAACATTTAGAGGTAAGAAATGAAATGCACCGTTCATGGAGACGGTAAGTCGTACGTACGCATGAACTCTACTTTCATTTCTATTTCATATTTAATGGGATGAAATAATAATGATATAAATTTATAATATAATTACAGTATAATATAGTGTATAATACCATTTAATCCATCCTTTATACATCCCACATATTGCATTAACGATTCAAATCACTTTGAGGGGGCGGTAGTCCGCACTTCCTAAAATGAAATTATCGCGTTTTACCCATAATGGAAATCATAAAGTATGCCATAAATGAGAAATAAAGAAGCCTAAGTAAAACATAAACACATTATATATCATATATAAATATAGTGACATCTTAATGGCCACCTTTGAAGGTGTTATATGAATGTTGAACAATCATCGTTTCGTGAGGCAGAAATTCGCCATCCACAGAAACCGCATGTTCTTTAACCATTAGATGTAGGTGTGTGTAAGTGAATCTAGAATCCTTATTATAACTACATCCTAGTATATTGAGGATACTGTTGTTGTTACAAAAGAAATGAATAAAAAGAGTTTAGGGGGTTGGAGAAGAAAAATAAAACAAAACAACATTAGAGAAGACATTACCTCAAAATCGGGTAACACTTTTTGATTTGAGCCAAAGGCTTCCTTGGGAAGAGTTCTGCCCAAAGTGAGGCTTCTAGGAGGTATAGGGGAACTTGGGAGAGTATATGGGAAGAGGTTGGCCGAGCCAAATGGCTTGAAGGTGTGAATAAGGTGGGAGAGGTGGGGGCCTTTTATAAGTGGAGAGGAGGGGCACTCTTGGAAAGTAAAGAAATGTCACTTTATTATAAAATGAGTTTAGGATTTTAGAGGTCCCACACTTATATAATTCGAGGATAAGATGATAAGGGTTCTAAATCTACTCATCCAATAGGTTTTTGACAAGTGTACGCTTTGGATTTTACATTATCTTTCCATTTTATTTAAATCGTTAAATAATGAGGTCATCAATGCATCATCCTGATGTCATAAATAATTTAATTTATTTAATGTCTAAAAATTATAAACAAAATACTATGATGTAGGAAATCTTTTTAGCTTTCTAATGAATATTTATAATCAAAATTTGGACTTGTTTAACCCCACTTAACAATTGTTTTAGTAAAACAACTCATGTTTGTGTCAATTTAATTTTAACATTAAATAAATATATATTAATGTCATTTTCCAACCAAAGTGGCTCCATGGGGTCCCCAAGTTGACCCATGAGTTGTCTTGGTCGGCCATGACTCATCCAATAAGAGTAGGACAAGTTTCACGATCATATCATATTATTAAAACATTGTTTTTACCTTAAACCACACTAATTACCTCTAATCGCGATTAAGAACTTAAAAGTTACTATTCACCAAAAATTTATTTTCATCTCATTGAACCACATTTTACTTCATAATGACAACCATGTATGTCGGATTTTTGAAAATCAAATCACAGAAGTGGTAATATTTCATTTAAATGAAAAATCAGTTATTTAACTACCACTTAGTGGTTTCACTATTCATCAAAAATTGAAGTTTTTCAGAACAATGCCAAAATTTCACCCTAAGCTATAATTGATATTATGAAATCAAAAATGATGTCTATTTTACAAAATTCCAAACATATATGTTGCATTAATTAATTTTATACTTAATTCTCGCTATCACAACAAATAGCGTGTTTTTAAGAAACAATTTATATCAAAAGATTGGCAATTGTTTATGTCGAATTTCAATGTTAAATTCATTCTAATGACCACCATTGGATAAAATTGTAAAAATATATTCTAATTATTCTATAAAACCACTAAATAGTATAATTTATCACAATAAATTATTTTGATTAAAAAAGTTGTTTTTAGTATTTTTCACTATTCATAAAAAAATTGGAAGTTCTCAGAAAGTTACAAAAAATTCAACTTAGGATAATTTCGATATTACAAATACAAAAATGAAGTCCATTTTGAAATATAAAATTTCAATAATTTTAAAAAGTGGTTATTACTATTCATAATGGCTACTTTGATTAGTCGCGGTGTTTTAGAACTCGAAGTTGCATACAATGCAAGCTATTGCATTATTGAAGGAGAAGCGTATCGTGGAAGCTTGGGGTGTTACATTCTCCCATCCTTCAATAAATTGCGTTCTCGCAATTTGAAATTTTTCTTTGAAAATAAAAGGTTGGAAAGAGAAAATACCTTTGAGGAAAACCCACATCGGAAATAAGGTTAATAAATATATAACATTAAAAGAAATCAAGATAAGTACAAAGGTCACCCGATATAGCCCATTCTAGGATTCTATGAAAATATGGATATGGAGGAGAAACAAACCATCAAGGTCTGATGGAGAGTTATAGAAAACAGGATTAGGAGAAAGTTTAACCACAAGAAAATCACAAACTTGTGATTGGTTAAACGGTCATTGAATCCCCAGTTGTAAAAGTTAACCGACAACATTTTTTTTAAGTTACCTTTTATAATGTTGAGGAATTTATTTAGGAGATTTACTAAGAACGTAAGGGAATATACAAACTTGTTATGTATACTTTCATTCGTTAATAAATTTTTACCACAAACCCAACTTTTACTCCAAATGGTAACAGAACTCAAAAATATTCTATTTATCCTAATTGTATAAGGTTACAAATGTTAACACATACCATTTAGATTAGTAAAACTATTTTGTAATAACCAGGGACTTCCTGTAGGCTAGTGGTAGGAAATAAAGGCTTGTCGCACTATGGGTGTGGGTTCGATTCCTGCAGCTTTGTCCGACGCGACGGGTTATGCCCCACCCTGCAGGTTGTCCTTTTCCTAAAAATATAGTATCATAATATTCCCAAAATAATCTTCATAAATTTTTTAACCTTAAACAATACTATCCAAAGATCAACATAATCCACTCCAACCATTGTAGTTATCCAAAATACCTCTGTCCAGACTTTCTCTAAAAGGTCTCTTAATTCCAAAATCAATTTATCAGATTCCCCAAACAAAGTAAAGGTTCTCTTATTGTCACATACTAAAAATATAATTACCTTCATCATATTAAAACCTTACTGAAATCAAAAAGTACTGTAGTACAATCCTTATATATATATATATCACATTATTCTAATAACCAAAATATAATCCATGAGTCCAAAAGCACCAATACATTAGTTATTATGCTTCAACTGTAGTAACAACATAACATTGTCCTTGATCCCTTGGCCTTTTCTGAGGTAAGTTTTCCTGACGCTTAGGACATTCATTTGCATAATGACCCATTTCTCTACAATTATAGCATTCAACTTTGATAGCCTCTTTCTTTCCCTTGCAATCACGAGCCTGGTGACCCTTTTTATCCACATTTATAACAAACTCCCATTACTTTTAGGCAAGAACCAGGGTGATTCTTCCCATAATTATCACATAATGGAAAATCCTTCTTTCCGTTTTTCCCTTTATCTGTCTCTTGTTCCACCGTTCTCTTCTTCTCTTGCTTTACTTTGTTGTCATAAGACATAGAGAATTCTTTTTCTGTCTTGATAGCACATGAGACAATATCTTCGTATGTTGAGAAAGATTGTGATACTAATGCTCGACGGAGAAATGGTTTTAACCCATCAAAGAAACGATCAATCTTACTCCTTGGGTTACGTATATAATCTGCAGCATACCTCGCTAACCTTGTAAAGTTGGCCTCATACTTTGCGACATTCTCATCCTCCTTTTGTTTCAGACTCAGAAATTGCCTTTCCATATCTGCTCTATGGTCATGAGGAAAGTATTTTTCTCAGAAATGCACTTTGAACTCCCTCCATTCCATATTCGATACGTCATCATCTTACTTTGTGTTTTGAATCAGCGACCACCACTGATCGGCACCTCCAGTGAGGCGGTAAACTGCCATGACAACCTTCTCTCTTTCACTACTCCCCAAGGCATGGAATATTTTCTCTAAGGAATTTATCCATTGCTCAGCTACTAAAGGATTTGTACCCCCATTAAATGTTGGTGGTTGTTGCCTCATGAAGCGGTCTAACATTGATCTTCCACGTTGTAGATCAGGGTGATCCATACGAGTAAGGTTATTATTCATAACTTGAGTGAGTTTTCCCAGTATGGTAATAAGTTGATCAGCACCAGTTGTATCTCCAGATCCACAATAATTATCTTGAGCAGGAGGGCAATCCCTACACGGAGTGCGTGCATTGATATGGTTTCCATTCCTTCCACTAGGCGCAATTTCTAAACAATGGCATAAACTATATTAGTTTATAAATCAAAATACATAATTCCATACTTGTAAGATACTTAACATAAATTGAACTATTTATGGATATAATCCATAAAAATGTTTTCTTTGAGGAAGTATATACTCATAACCCTTCATAATGATTTTTAAAGAAAATGGGAATTATCCTAAGCATATCCCCCGGGAGTGTCGTAACCAAGAGTGCAGCAAGGTCCGTTGTCGTGCACCAGTTCCCATTCGAGTCTAGCTCAATGCGGTGTTTTCGGGTTTTACCCCTAGGTACATCTGTGCCAGAGCCGCCTCTACCTGCTCGTATCCAAACAGGGATGTATTGATCGGAAAACTCATAACATCTCTATAATACCAAAATTCTAGGATGTTATTCTATACTAATCCTCAAAGTCTATCTTTGGGCTATGTGCTCTAATCAGAGTTTATCTAAATCTAGCTTCCAAGGTTAGTACTAAACTGCCTCTGATACCAACTGTAATGCCCCGACCCCAGCTACCCAGAGCCGGTGCATTACTTCGTAACATTGGCACGATCACAGAAGATCACGTCTCGAAAGGCCGATTAGTTTAGTAGCCTTGGAAACACTAGATACATTTATAAGTCTTACATTACATCATAAAGTGAAAAACTACAATAAAATGGTCTTCATAGTCCACACTCATATCCCTTTCTGACTATCCCTGCAGGTTATTCATAAAATACTTCTTCACATCTTGGAAAATATTAAAACATTGAAAGGGGTGAGCTCAGATGCTCAGTAAGGATAACAATATTGCAGAAGCTTTCATAAATAAACATTAACATTTATGGCAATGTATAACTAAAACAAAATCCTTTTAAACATGAACTTCAACATAATATTGAAAAAGTAAAACGAGATAATTCCATTTACTTATTCACATGGATATTCTACTGGTCGAATAATCACATGCAATATCAATAACCACTTTCATAATGATGGAATGCATAATGACAGACTATCATAACCATGTAGCCAAGGCCTCGTGCCAAGATCACAAATAATATTTTGTCAAGGCCTCGTGCCAAGACACTAGTTTTTCTCATGAGACCTTCCGATGCATCGAGGAGCTATAGCGGGCTCCACCCGTCACTTATTAAGTCCAATGCATTCCTCATATGAATAGGTTTGAACATATCATAAACCATAACATAATCGTATCACATAAAACATGCATAAAGGAAACATAACAGTTCCACATTTCAATCACAAGATATAAATACAACACATTGATATAATAAAAACGCATTCAAAACCATTTTCAATACCAAAATAAAAGAAAGTTAAAACATTGTATTTATTTTTCATTAAAAAAATGATGGCTTGTAGAGGAAGCCGAAACTCAAATAATGGTCACGGCGGCGGAGAAGTTGTTGTCGCCGCATAAGTACGGAAAGAAAAACATTCCCTTTTTGTCGTTTAGTAAAACGCTTCATATAAAAAAGATTCCTTTTGAATAAATGTAAAAGTCAAAGGGGTTTATACACCGTATAAAAGAAAGTTGTGTATAAAACCAAATATGACTCAATGAAAGGAGATTGAGACAAAGTCCTTAAAAAGATCATTTTAAAAATAAAATAGATCTATTATGTGTATTCACTATAGGTACACATAAATAATGTAAAAATACATAATAATACATAATAATATCATGACATAATTGGAAAGTAGGAGATTAACCCAAATAATGGAAGTTGGGTTAAGAAGTTCCCTTACCTCGTGTCTGACTTGACTCAACCGTTCATTAACCTACTGAATAATAAACTAGAGTTAATATATACCTTATTAATAACCATTTTTAATTATATTATTTTCTTTTTTATATCACTTATTACAATGTTATGAACATTATGTAATTATTTAAGTTAATAACTGTCGTTTTGTCGATCTTTGGTACTTGAGTCAACAATAAACTTCTTATAATTACAAGTTGTTTATGTGGTAGAATATCCATTATCTACAGAATTATATTCATGATTTAGATGTCATTTATATCATATATATTCAGTATATACATTCATTTATAATATTACGTAACATTTAGAGGTAAGAAATGAAATGCACCGTTCATGGAGACGGTAAGCCGTACGTACGCATGAATGCTACTTTCATTTCTATTTCGTATTTAATGGAATGAAATCATAATGATATAAATTTATAATATAATTACAGTATAATATATTGTATAATACCATTTAATCCATCCTTTATACATGCCACATATGGCATTAACGATTCAAATCACTTTGAGGGGGCGGTAGTCCGCACTTCCTAAAATGAAATTATCGCGTTTTACCCATAATGGAAATCATAAAGTATGCCATAAATGAGAAATACAGAAGAATAAGTAAAACATAAACACATTATATATCATATATAAATATAGTGACATCTTAATGGCCACCTTTGAAGGTGTTATATGAATGTTGAACAATCATCGTTTCGTGAGGCAGAAATTCACCATCCACAAAAACCGTATGTTCATTAACCATTAGATGTAGGTGTGTGTAAGTGTATCTCGAATACATCTTATAAAAACAACCTAGTATATTTAGGATACTGGTGTTGTTAAAAAATAAATGAATAAAAAGAGTTTAGGGTGTTGGAGAAGAAAAATAAAACAAAACAACATTAGAGAAGACATTAACTCAAAATCGGGTAACTCTTTTTGATTTGAGCCAAAGGCTTCCTTGGGAAGAGTTCTACCCAATGTGAGGCTTCTAGGAGTAAGAGGGGGAAGTTGGGAGAGTATTTGGGCAGATTTTGGCCGAGCCAAATGGTTTGATGGTGTGAATAAGGTTGGAGAGGTGGGGGCCTTTTATAAGTGGAGAGGAGGGGCACTCTTCGAAAGTAAAGAAATGTAACTTTATTATAAAATGAGTTTCGGATTTTAGAGGTCCCACACTTATATAATTAGAGGATAAGATTATAATGGTTCGAAATCTACTCATCCAATAGGTTTTTGACAAGTGTACGCTTTGGATTTTACATTATCTTTCCATTTTATTTAAATCGTTAAATAATGAGGTCATCACTGCATCATCATGATGTCATAAATAATTTAATTTATTTAATGTCTAAAAATTATAAACAAAATACTATGATTTATGAAATCTTTTTATCTTTCTAATGAATATTTATAATCAAAATTTTGACTTGTTTAACCCCATTTAAAAATTGTTTTAGTAAAACAACTCATGTTTGTGTCAATTTAATTTTAACATTAAATAAATATATATTAATGTCATTTTCCAACCAAAGTGGATCCATGGGGTCCCCAAGTTGACCCATGGGTTCTCTTGGTCGGCCATTACTCATCCAATAGGAGTAGGACAATATTCATGCTCATATCATATTATTAAAACATTGTTTTTACCTTAAACCACACTAATTACCTCTAATCGCGATTAAGAACTTAAAAGTTACTATTCACCAAAAATTTATTTTAATCTCATTGAACCACATTTTTCTTCTTAATGAAAACCATTTATGTCGGATTTTTGAAAATCAAATCACAGAAGTGGTAATATTTCATTTAAACGAAAAATCAGTTATTTAACTACCACTTAGTGGTTTCACTATTCATCAAAAATTGAAGTTTTTCAGAACAATGCCAAAATTTCACCCTAAGCTATAATTGGTATTACGAATTCAAAAATGATGTCTATTTTAAAAAATTCCAAACATATAAGTTTCATTAATTAATTTTATACTTAATTCCCGCTATCACAACAAATAGCGTGTTTTTAAGAAACAATTCATATCAAAAGATTGGCAATTGTTTATGTCCAATTTCAATGTTAAATTAATTCTAATGACCACCATTGGATAAAATGGTAAAAATATATTCTAATTATACTTTAAAACCACTAAATAGTATAATTTATCACAGTAAATTATTTTGATTAAAAAATTTGTTTTAAGTATTTTTCACTATTCATAAAAAATTGGAAGTTCTCAGAAAGTTACAAAAAATTCAACTTAGGATAATTTCGATATTACGAATACAAAAATGAAGTCCATTTTGAAATATAAAATTTCTATAATTTTAAAAAGTGGTTATTACTATTCATAATGGCTACTTTGATTAGTCGCAGTGTTTTAGAACTCGAAGTTGCGTACAATCAAGCTATTGCATTATTGAATGAGAAGCGTATCGTGGAAGCTCGGGGTGTTACATTACCATAGTTGTGTTTTATGCGGGTGTGAAGTTAATTTTGGGGATTTATAACAAAATAAAAATAAAATTGTGGAACACAATTTTATTTTATATCGGGTAGTTATATCCTACAAGGGGGAGGCTGTTGGTGGGGCCCACACCCACAGAACATCCCATGATAGGATATTTGTGAGGTGGGTCCCACATGAACCCCTAACTCCTCACCTTCCCTCAACTCACCAATTAATTCCCCTTATTAAATTATTTGACCACTCCCACTAATTTATTTATGATCTCTCCACCTTCCCCTCTCCCTTAAATTTTATGACAACACTTTTAATTAATGAATTGAACTACAATTAATTAATTAAAGTGGTTTGAAATTTGTATTACATGTGTTAATAAAATAATATCCTTAGCTATTATTTTATTTTTGGAACTTATTGTGTGGAGATATTTTTGGGAGAGTTCTTGAGAAAAGTTTAGAGACCCAATGCTTGACGTACCTAGATATTACATTACTTTTGCGGAATACTTAATACATAACAAAAAGAGACACCAAAGGACCGTAATATTTTAGTGTCTTTGGAAACTCAGAACGTAATCTTCTAATCATGGTGAAAGATCTTCAACATCTCCCATAAAGATTTTCCCATTTTGGTTTTCTTACATAAAACCTTTCTTTAATTCCTGGGGAAAAGAAAACATATAAAGGTTGAGCTCAAATTCTCATTAAGGGTAAGCATGGATAAAATAAAACAAATCATATAAATTTGTACATAATAACATGAACATGATGTTTAAACACCAAAATATTCGGTAATGACATAAAACACGGAATTCCAAAAGGCATAGATCATAAAGAAACATTAATCATGATAAAATAGCATGTGAATAAAACATGTGATTGTGGAAACCATTAAGAACATGATATTATTTCCATATTAGCCAAGGAATTTCTTCCAATAACATCTTAGTGGACAAATTCCCTTTCTGAATCGAGTTCACTCCTCATTCTAGTCCTGTATTAATGAACTGGATTAACTTACAATTCCAGCCATGTCTATATCATGACATATAAATCTTTACCCAATTCATTGGAGGGAGATATAGGTCCCACCCTTCTCATAATATAATCATTCATTCAAGTGCCACAAAATCATGAATCATACATCATAGCATAACCCATGTAATAGAATTAGACTCTTAAACATCATGCCATCATAAAATAATACATAAAAATGCATATAATTTTATCATAAGAAGAATCAAACCATTTAAATAATGGAGACATTATACATTAAACATAAACATATTAAATAATGTCATTTTAGATGGAAAATAGTTTTGATAAAACACATGAAATGAATTCAGGAGGAAAATATCCTTTCTTCTTCAAAATCATTTTATTTTCACAAAATGCCACACAATTTTAAAAGAAAAGGGGTTTGTTGAAAATAATCATGCAATCTTGTAAAGTATGATTCATTAAAACGAGGCGTTATGAAACCGTAAAAATCCATTCACACCATATAAGTTAAAAATAACATTCTCCTTGTACTTTTGTCAGAAAAGTCAAAACGTACCTCATATGGTAAAAAAAGAATGATTCCTTACATACCATGTAGTAAAAGTAAGAAATGGTTAAAAAGGACTTTAATCATACATGAAACCATTTTTAGGAAACATGGACATGTATGATAACAATAACCCCAATAAATACTTACTAATAAACAATCTCGGATAAGAATGGGATTTGAATAGTTATCCCTTACCTTATGTCTGATTTTCTTTGTATGTGTCCGAACCTCTTGTATAATGATTTAAATAATGTCATTGAATTATTACAGAATCATATTCATTTTTATGATATCATATATAGTTTACTTATGACTTTATATTACCCGTTCCTTTTTAAATTTGATGTAAAAGCTGCGATTTGGGTAAAATCGTTTCATTTATTGTACGTGTTTCGACTTTTTGTTCTTTATATTATTACTTATATCCGGATTTTATTACTTCCAGTATTTAAAACATCATTTATATATAATATATATTCAGCATATACATATATATATGATAGATCGATAAATGGAATGAAATACACCGTTCAGGGAGACGGTAGGTCGTACGTACGCATGAAGGCTGTTTTCGTTTACTTATTAAATTGAATGGAATTAAGTAGATGACATATATATATACCGAAATCCAGTATCATTTTTATGTCACATATCTCATCATTATTCATTATATATATACTTTATAATCATTCATTAATGGTTAATATGGAGATTGAATCTCATCGCGTCGTGGAGATGGTAGTCCGTACGTACGCAAGTGCGATGATATCATTCCCATGATCGTGGAATTGTATTAGAGCATATGTATAATATTTTAGAATCAATATAACTTTACAATAATCATATATAGTTATTTATTTACACCATTATACCCATCCAAGTAAGGTGGTGGTCGAAAACAAATTACACCACAGTGTGGAGACGGTATTCTGTACATACACACACGCGGTGATTTTGTGTTCCGTATGATAGATAGAAAGTGAAATAGGGTTGTTTCATATTTATAATAACATAACAGTATATGATTTATACTGATGTTATTACTTCATAATGAAACAACTAAATAATAGGAAGTAGGAAAAGAAATAAATTTGAAAGAATCGGTAATGGATATTACCTCTTCTTCGACATGCCTCTTTGAAACCTTCTCTAAGGGTACTAAAATTGGTCTTTTAAGAAGACCAGGACATCTAGAATATTAATATGAAAGTGTAGAAGATAAATTTTCAGAGGATCGAAAAGATTGAAGGCTCAAATTTGTATGAGGGGAAGAGGGAGGAGGTGCCCTTTTATAAGGGAGGAGAGGGGCACCTTAGGAAAAACATAAAATATTATTTTATAATAAAGTCATATTCGGTTTTTAATAGCTCAAAATTTATTTATTTCGATGCTAAAGTGGGGATGGTTCGAAATCCTCTCAACCAATAGATTTTATACAGGTTTGGGTCATTATATTAACCATATATTTTAGTTTTAACTCCTATTTAATTAGATTGACATTTACCATGTCACTTTTTATTTTTATATTCTATTGTTAATAAACATACCATATACTTCGAAGAGACCCCCAAGTGGTCCATTAATGATACACCAATAATGATATAAGTATCTTGGCCTTTCCATAGATTTTATGGAATATAATATTAATTAATAAAATAATATTTGTTTTAAAAACTATTTTATGTCAATTTTGACACTATTTGGTTATTGATTTCTGTAAAAATCATAACATGATTAGTTCGAAAAAAATTAATTAAATCATTACTAACATGTCATATTAACCTATAAAATTAGTTTACTTCCTAAAAATTCTCAAAATACATTTATTTCTCTATTAATAACATCAATTAAGTTAATATTTCATTAGTAAGGTCATTACTGCATCATCATTTGTCATAAATAAATTAACTTATTTAATGTATAAAAATTATAAATAAAATACCATTATGTAGGAAATGTTTTTATATTTCTAATAAATATTTATAGTCGATTTTATCTTATGTATAACAATTTATTAAAAATTATTTATTTATTAAATTTTGATTTTAACTATTTTAACCCTTCTTTAAATAAAATAATAATAAATGTCCCAGTCAAATCCAAGTGGACCTAAATAGTCATATATTATTCCTATTGTTTTCATGGTTGAATTAAACTTATATAATAGAATTAGGACATGTGTTAGGGTAATAATAATAACATTTTTACCCTTTGTTACCCTATTTACTTTTAATTGTGGTAAATAAAAGTAAAAAGTTACGATTCACCCAAAATTATTTTCATCTCATTGAACTACATTTTAGTCATTGATATTAACCATGTCTCTCGGATTTTCAAAATTACACTCACAAAAGTGGTAAAATTTAGTTTTATGTAAGTTTTCAAAAAGCTCATAGGAGGTTGGCAAAAGACGGTGAAAAGTTCAATAAAGTTTTTATATATCGAAAATTATTATAAAATGACTCCAATGAATTACATTGAACATATATAGGTATTATGTGTCAATTTTTACATAAAATAATGTTAAATAAAATAAATAATTATTTAAATAAAAAGTCGGTTTTTAAATAGTAACCCAGTGTTTTCACTATGCATCAAAATTTGAATGTTTTCAGAAAAATACCAAAAATTCACCATAGGCTAATTTCGATATTCTGAATCGAAAAATTTATTCCATTTCAAAAAATAAAATTTATTAAATTTCAAAAATTGTGTATTAAAATTCATAATGGTTTGTTCATAATAATATTTTGGTAATATCTAATTTAGTGAAACTCGATATTGCATACTACACACACTATCAAGGAAGGTCTTGATTATGTGTAATGCAAGCCAAGTCAGGGATACGTGTATTGAAAGCATCGTTTGGTGATGCGTATAAAATAAACAAAACTTATTTCATTTATACATTAAACAAAATCTGTACTTAATGTTTCATAGAATAATTTCCACAAAATGACCTTGAAATTGTGTGTAACACGAGCCAAGAATAGTGTTTCATATACAGCAAGCTAATACGTTGTTGCATATAGCACAAGCTAAACTTGGTGTAGTGTATAATAGAAGACATCAATGAAATTAAAAGAATATTTTTCATAAAATCTCACGGTGTTACATTCTACCCCGCTTAAAATGAATTTCTCCCTCAAAATTTGTCAGGGTTATAAATGGTTTACTACTTGAAAGATTATTTAATAAAACCCCACATCATAAAAAGGAATACCAAAACATGACTTTAAAAACTGAAGTATGAAACGTAACGGTTACCTAAATTAACTAATCATTGGGTTTCCACATAGTAGAACATAGGTGAAAATATAGTTATGGAAGAAAAATATATCCATAAATTTCTAATGAAAGGTGGTAGAGGATATGGTTATGAAAAAGCCATCAATCACAAAGCCATGAATTTTTTATGATCTAAGGTACCATTTGATTCATCAGATATGAGAGAACTAGGACAAAAAATTTTTGTTTTCAAGATCATTTCCGTAAAGATGAAAAAATTATTGAATTAAAAGAAATACTTACTTGATTTTGGTACAATCTCACCGTTTCTCATTCCTCAAACAATTTCCATTTTATCACTTTAAGAAATGAAGTTGAATTTGTCATATGTTAAGTGTTAGAAGATTATGCGATAGAATGATAGGTCATTCCATCTATTTATATCTCAAAAAGTTTAGCACAATTTATTAAATAAACAGAAGTCCATCTATGTTGAGATTAATCATATATGGTTGCTAAAATGGACTTCTACTTCAGATATCAGAGAGATTAATAAAATAAAACTATTTTCTACTAACCAGGTAGTTCCTGTAGGCTACTGTTAGGCGATAAAGGCCTGTCACATTTTGGTTGTGGGTTCGATTCCCGCATCCTTGTCCGGCGTGATGGGTTGTCACCCATCCTGCAGGTTGTTGTTTTTCTAAAACTACACTATTATAACATTACATAAATAATTTTTAAAAAATGTTTTAGCCTTAAACAATACTATCTGATGTCCGACATAACCGATTCTAATCATTAGACTTGTCCAAAATACATCTCTCAAATCTCATAGTATAAAGAAAATGATTACTGGAAAGGTCACATAAAAAGAACATGAATACCAACATTTATCATACGATATATCATCATGGTCACATTCAAAAAATGTGAATACCTTAATCATGTATTCACCTGAAAAATGAATACCCATTGAATGCTAGTGAAAACATGATTGCAGTCAAAAGTTAACTCTTTCCACATACCAAAATCCAAAAATTCTATATACTCAAACCATGATATAACTTTTTCCATATATCAATCATAAGCTCATGAATATTTTCAAGTATTTAATTTTCTCCTTATCCTTTCATTATGCGCATATCATCTTCTTTCCAAAAATATCTCAATCACATTACATGGTTACTGGTACAATAAAATTATTGAAAACCACAATAGACCAATACGTAAATATTCCAAAATTCCATGATATTATATACAACATTATTTTGGATTCCCAATACATAAAAACTTAATCATTCCACCACATCGTTGTCATATTCAACATCTCCAATAGTGATCTCATGTGACATCCCTTTGTCCTTTGCCTTATGTGGTTTCTCATTTTGATCATCTTTAACCCTTGGATTAGGGCATTGATTAACGTAATGCCCCATTTCATTTCACTTGAAGCATTGAAGTGTTGGTGGTGCATTGTCTACAATATTTTCTTTATTCACATCATTAGCAACCCTTTTACCATTACTACAACACTCAGCTACTCTATGTCCTTCTTTTCTACACTTAAAACATTTTCTAGTCCCTTTAAGACAATCTACACCATGCTTCATTCCTCACTTTGAGCATAAAGAAATATTCATCTTCTATTCACCATTGTTATTAGATTTCTACTTGAACTCCATCATTCGTTTCTTGTCCATACAATGAGATGGATATGTAACACCAACTTCCATTTCTACCTTAATATCACAATGCACAATTTCTTCATAGCTACTGAAGTCTCTTATAGCTAATTCCCTTTTAAGACTTGGTTTTAATCCACTGAAGAATCAATAAACTTTAATTTTAGGTTGGATGATAAATCGAGATACATAACTTGCAAGCCTTGTAAAATTCACTTCGTATATACCAACAAATTCATCATCCATCGGCTTAATCTCAAAGAACTCCTTTTCCATATTTGTTTGAAGAATACGATGGAAGTACATATTAAAAAACAAGTTCTTGAACTCATCCCATTCCATGGATTCAATTTCATCATGGGGCCTTGTAATCTTAATTAGAGTCCACCACTGGTCTGCTTCACCTTCTAAACGGTAAACAACTAGAATGAATTTATCATGTTTCGATCAGTGAAGTCTGGAAAATATCTTTTCAATGGTACTGATCCATTGTTCAGCAACAAGTGGATCAGAAGACACGTTGAAAGAAGGCGGACGTTTCCATATGAAAGACTCAATAGAATATTGTTCCCTTATCTTCTCATTTGGATGTCCAGAATAATTCATAGCGTGTGTAAGTATAGAAATAAGATTTTTTCATTCCATCTCCCATAACACTGGTTTGTTCAGGAGAACAATCATTGCATTTTCCATTACATTGATCAACACTGTTCCTTCGGTTTCCAGCCATCATCTAAAACCCAAAAATAATAGTATTAGAGGAAAAAATCATGCTAGGGAAAACAACATAATAAAGGTGGAGTACATTCGATATCAAACATCTTAGGTTTAATTCAAATATAGTTTCCATAATTCTATGACTATAACCTATATGTATACTTAACCATAGAGACATCCCTAGACATACCATTTAAATATCTCAAGGGATCTCACTAAATTTTTCGCATCCTAGTTTCCAAAGGTTAACTAAACCTTTCCTCTGATAACAATTGTAGAGACCCATACTTTACATACGTTGTTATTACTTCATAATTGAAGCACACTTATTACACCATATAACAAAACTAGGAAAGGACCATATAGGAATAGTGTCTTTGGAAACTTGGAACGTAATATTCTAATCATTGTGAATGATCTTCAACATCTCCCATAAAGATCTTCCCCTTCTGGTTTTCGTACCTAAAACCTTTCATTAAATCCTGGGGAAAAGAAACCATATAAAGGGTGAGCTCAAATTATCAGTAAGGATAAGCGGGGATAAAATAAGACAAATCATATACATTTGAACTTAAAAACATGAACATAATGTTTAAACATCAAAATCATGGGCAATGACATAAAACATGGTAGTACATAAGGCATAGATCATAAAGAAACATTAATAATGATAAAATAGAATGGGAATAAAACATGTGATTGTGCCAACCATTAATCACATGATATGATTTCCATAGTTGCCAAGGCATTGCTTCCAAGACCATCTTAGTGGACAAAGTCCCTTTCTGAATCGAGTTCACTCCTCGTTCCAATCCTGTATTACTGAACCGGATTAACTTACCATTCCAGCCATGTCTATCTCATGAGATATAAATCATTACCCAATGAATTGGAGGGAGATATAGGTCACACCAATCTAATAATGAAATCATTCTTTCGTGTGCTACAAAATCATGAATCATACATCATAGCATAACCCATCTAATAAAATGGGACTCTTAGACATCATGCCATCATAACATAATCCATATAAATGTATATAATTTTATCATAAGAAGAATCAACCCATGTAAATAATGGAGGAATTATACTTGAACCATAAACATATTAAATAATTTCATTTTAGATGGAAAATAGTTTTGATAAAACACATGAAATGAAATCATGAAGAAAATATCCTTTCTTCTTCAAAATAATTTTCTTTTCACAAAATTCCTTGCAATTTTAAAAGAAGATGGTATTTTTGAGAATAATCATGCACTCTAGTATTGGAAGCTTCATGAAAATGAGGCGTTATGAAACCGTAAAACTCTGTTCATGCCGTATAAGTTAAAAATAACATTCTCCTCATAATTTTGTTGGAAAAGTCAAAAAGTACATCGTATGGTGAAAAAAGAAAGATTTCATACATACCATGTAGTAAAAGTAAAAAAAAATTAACAACTACTTTAAAAATACATGAAACAATTTTTAGGAAACATGGACATGGATGATAACAATAACCCCAGTAAATACTTACGAATAAACAGTCTCGGATAAGAACGAGATTGGAATACTTATCCCTTACATTATGTCTGATATGCATTGTATTTGTCCGAACCTCATGTATAATGATTTATATAACAACATTGACTTAATACAGAATCATATTCATTGTTATGATATCATATATAGTTTACTTATGACTTTATATTACCCGTTCTTTTGTAAATTTGATGCAAAATCAGTGATTTGGGTAAAATTGTTTCATTTATAGTACGTGTTTAGACTTGTTGTTCTTGATATTATTAATTATATCCTGATTTACTTAATTCCAGAATGTAGAACATGATTTGTATATAATATATATTCATCATATACATACATATATGATAGATCGATAAATGGAACGAAATACACTGTTCAATGAGATGGTAGTCCGTACGTATGCAAGAACATTGTTTTCATTTCCTTATTGAATTGAATGAAATTAAGTAGATGATATATATATATATATAGAAATATAGTATCATTATTATGTCATATATATCATTATTATTAATTATATATACTTTATAATCATTCATGAATGGTTAACATGGAGAATGAATCTCATTGTGTCGTGGAGACGGTAGCCCTTACGTACGCACGAGCGATGATATCATAAACATTATCATGGAATTGTATTGTAGAATATGAATAATATTTAATAATAAATATCACATTAAATTAATCTTATATGGTTATTTATTTACACCATTATACCCATCCACGTACGGTGGTGGTCGAAAACAGATTACACCACAGCGTGGAGACGGTATTCCGTACGTATGCACGTGCGGTGATTTCTTTTTCCATATGATGGATAGATGGTGAAATAGTATTGTTTCATATTTATAATTACATATCATTATATGAGTGATACTGTTGTTATTACATCATAATGATACAACTAATGAAGAGGAAGTAGATGAAGAAATAAATTTGAAAGAATCGGTAACGATTGTTGCCTCTTCTTCGACACGCCTCTTTAAAACCTCCACATATGGTAATAAAATTTTTCTTCGAAGAAGAATAAGACCTCTAGAATATTACTAGGGAAGTGGAGAAGAGAAAGTTTCAGGGTTTACCAGTGCTTGAAGTCTCAATGTTGTCTGAGGAGAAGAGGGAGGAGGTTCCCTTTTATAAGGGAGTAGAGGGACACCTTAGGAAAAACTTAATATATTATTTTATAATAAAGTCATATTCGGTTTTTAATAGCTCCGAATTGATTTAATTAAAATTTAAAGTTGGGATGGGTCGAAATCCTCTCAAAAAATAGATTTTAGAAGTGTTTGGGTCATTATATTAACCTTATCTTTTATTTTTAACTCTTAGTTAATTAGATTGACAATAACCATGTCACTTTGAATGTTTATATTATATAGGTAATAAACTTACAATATACATACAAGAGACCCCCAAGTGGTCCATTAATGATAAACCTATCATGATATTAGTATCCTGGCCAATCCTTTGATTTTTAGTAATATAATAACAATTAATAATATAATATTTCTTTTAGATACTTTTTTATGTCAATTTTGACACTATTTGGTAATTGATTTTTGTCAAAATCATAACAGCATCATTAGTTAGAAAAAAGTTAATTAAATCAATACTAACATGTCATATTAAACTATAAAATTAGTTTAATTCTTAAAAAGTCTCAAATTACATTTATTTTTGCATTTATTACATCAATTATGTTAATATTTCATTAATAAGGTAATTACTGCATCATCATTGTGTCATTAATAAATTAATAAATTTAATTTCAAAAAATTATAAATAAAATACCATTATGTAGGAAATGTTTTTCTCTTTCTAATGAATACTTATAGTCGAATTTATCTTATGTATAACCCAATATTAAAAAATGATTTAGTTATTAAACATTGATTTTAAATATTTTAACCCTTTTTAAAATAAATTAATAATAAATGTCACAATCTAATTCATGTGGACATAATTGGTCATATTTTATTTCTAAGGTTGTTTTCGGTCGAATTACACTTATCCAATAGAATTAGGACATGTTTTAGGGTAATAATAATATCATTTTTACCCTTAATTACTCTATTTACTTTTAACCGTGGTAAATAAATGTAAACAATTACTATTCACCAAAAAATATTTTCATCTCATTGAACCACATTTTAGTCATTGATATTAACAGTGTTTCTCGGATTTTCAAAATTTCATTCAAAAAAGCGGAAAAATTAATATTTATGTATGTTTTCAAAAAGCTTCTACGAGGTAGGAAAAAGACAGTGAAAAGTTCCATAAAATTTTTATATATCGAAAATTATTATAAAATGACTCCAATGAATTACATTGAACTTATATAGGTATTATGTATCAGTTTTGAGATAAAATAAATTTAAATAAAATAAATAATTATTTAAATAAAATTTCAATTTTTAAATAGTAACCTAGTGTTTTAACTATTCATCAAAAATTGAATGTTTTCAGAAAAATACCAAAATTTCACCCTATGCTAATTTTGATATTCCAAATCGAAAAATGATGTCCACGTTGAAAAATAAAATTTATAAAATTTCAAAAATTTGGTATTACGATTCATAACAACTAGTTCATAGGAATATTATGATAATATCTCGTTTAGGGAAACTCGTTATTGTGTACTACACACACTATAGAGGAAGGTCTTGATTGTGTGTAATGCAAGCCAAGTCAAGGTTGTGTGTATTGAAATAACCGTTTCGTGTTGCGTATAACATAATCAAAACCTATTTCATTTATACATTAAAAAAATATACACTTAATGTTGCGTAGAATAATTTCCATAAAACAAACTTGAAATTGTTTGTAACACGAGCCAAGAATAGTGTTGGGTATACTGCAAGCTAATACGGTTCTACGTATAGTATAAGCTAATCTTGGTGTAGTGTATAATAGAATACATCAATGAAATTAAAAGATGATTTTTCATAAAATCTCGTGGTGTTACATTCTACCCCCTTAAAATGAATTTCACCCTCGAAGTTCATCGGGGTTATAAATTATTTACTACTTGAATGTTTTTTTAATAGAAACCCACATCGTAAAAAGGAATAATAAAACATAACCTTAAAACTAAATTATGAAACGTAATGATTACCTAAATTAACTAATCATCGTTTTTCCACATAGTGGAACAGAGGTTAAAATATGGATATGGAAGAGAAATATAACCATCAACTTCTGATGAAGATTGGTAGAAGATATGGCTATGAAAAAGCCAACAATCACAAAGCCATAAATTTGTGATGATCTAAGGTACCATCCGATTCATCAGATTTGAGAGCACTAGGACACCATTTTATTTGTTTTCAAGATCATTTCCCAAAAGATGAAGAATTGTTGAATTAAATAAATACTTACTTGATTTTGGTACTATCTCACCATTTCTCATGCCTCGAATAATTTCCACATTATCTCTTAAAGAAATGAAGTTGAATTTGTCTTCTATTATGTGTTAGCAGATTATGCGATAGAATTATATGTCATTCCATCTATTTCTATCACAAAAAGTTTAGCACAATTTATTAAATATACAGAAGTCCATCAATGCTGAGACTAATCATATATGGTTGCTAAAATGGTCTTATACATCAGAAATCATAGCACATAATAAAATAAAACTAATTTTTACTAACCAGGGACTTCCTGAAGGCTAGTGGTAGGCAATAAAGGCATGTCTCACATTGGTTGTGGGTTCGATTCTTGAATCCTTGTCTGACGCGACGGGTTGTCACCCATCCTGCTGGTTGTCCTTTTTCTAAAACAACACTTTCATAACATTACAGAAATAATTTCAAAATATAAGTTCTAGCCTTAAACAATACTATCTGATATCTGACATAACCATTTCCAATCTTTAGACTTATCCAAAATACATCTATCAAATCTCATAGTATAAATAAAACGATTACTCGAAAGGTCACATAACAAGAACATGAATACCATCATTTATCATACAATATATTTTGTTGGTCACATTCCAAACATGTGAATACCTTAATCATGTATTCTCCTAAAAAATGAATACCCATTGAATCTTTGTGAAAAAATGAATGCTGTCAAAAGTTAACTCTTTCCAAATACCAAAATCCAAAAATTCTATATACTCAAACCATGATATATTTTTTTCATTATATCAGTCATGAGCTCATGAATACTTTCAAACATTTCATTTTCTCCTTATCCCTTCATTATGTGCATATCACCTTCTTTCCAAAAATATCTCAATCGCTTTCCATGGTTACCGGTACCATAAAATTATTAAAAACCACAATAGACCAATACATATATATTCCAATATTCCATGATACTATATATAACATTATTTTGGAATCCCATTACATAAACAATTAATCATTCCACCACATCATTTTCATATTCAACATCGTCAATAGTGATCGCACGTGACATCCCTTTTTCCTTTTCTTTAATTTGTTTCTCTATCAATCATCATTAACACTTGGATTAGGACATTGATTAGCGTAATACCCCATTTCATTGCACTAGAAGTATTGAAGTGTTGGTGGTGGGTTGTCTGTAGTCTTTTCTTTATTCACATCATTAGAAACTCTTTTCCTTTACATCGACACACAACTGCTCGATGACCTTATTTTCCACACATAAATCATTTTCTAGTCCTATTAAGCCAATCTCCACCAAGCTTCTTTCCACACATTAAGCATAAAGAAATATTCATCTTCATTTCAACATTGTTCTGAGATTTATCCTTGAACTCCATCTTTTGTTTCTTGTCCAAACCATGAGATGGATATGTAACATCAACTTCCATTTCTACCTTGATAGCACAACACACAATTTTTTCATTGCTACTGAAGTCTCTTAGAGCTAATGCCCTTCGAAGACATGGTTTTATACCACTGAATATCGATCAACTTTACATTTAGGTTAGATGATAATGCCTGATGCATACCTTGTAAGCCTTGTAAAGTTCATTTCGTATATACCAACAGATTCATCATCCTTCTGTTTAAGCTCAAGGAACTCCATACCATCTTTGTTCGAAGAATACAAGGGAAGTACTTACTGAAAAAAAGTTCATGAACTCGTCCATTTCCGTGGATTCAATTTCATCTTGGGCCTTGTATTCTTAATTAGATTCCACCAATGGTCTATTTCACCTTCTAAATGGTAAATAGCTAGAATGACTTTATCATGTTCCAAATAGTGATGAATGGAAAATATCTTTTCAATGGTACTGATCCATTGTTCAGAAACAATTGGATCAGAAGACCCATTGAAAGATGGTGGACGTTGCCTCATGATGGACTCAATAGAATATTTTTCCCTTCCCTGCTTATTTGGAGGTCCAGAATGATTCATAGGTTGTGTAAGAATAGAAATAAGATTTTTCACTCTATCTCCCAAAAAATTAGTTTCTTTATGAGTACAATCATTGAATTGTCCATTACATAGATCAACATGGTTCCTTCGGGTTCCAGCCATCATCTAAAACCCCAAAAGAATAGTGTGAGATAAAAAAATAATGCTAGGGAAAACAACATAATAAAGGGGGAGTTCCTTCGATATCTAACTTCTTAGGTTTAATTCTTATATCGTTTCCGTAATTCTAGGACTATAACCTACACATATACTTAACCTTATGGACATCCCTAGACATGCCTTTGAAATATCTCTAGGGGTCTCACTAAAGTATACGCATCCTAGTTTCTGGATGTAAACTAAACCTTTCATCAGATACCAGCTGTAGAGACCCATACATTACATACATTATTATTACATCAGAATTGAAGCACACTTATTACAACATATAACAAAACGAGGAAAAGACTGTATAGGTATAGTACCTTTAGAAATTTGGAACATAATCTTCTAATCATTGTGAAAGATCTTCAACATCTCCTATAAAGATCTTCCCCTTTTGGTTTTTTTACCTAAAACCTTTATTTAAATCTTGGGGAAAAGAAAACATATAAAGGGTTAGCTCAAATGCTCAGTAAGAGTAAGCATGGATAAAATAAAACAAATCATATACATTTGAACTTAAAAACATGAACATAATGTTTAAACATCAAAACCATTGCCAATGACATAAAACATAGTAGTACATATAGCATAGACCAAAAAGATGCATTAATCATGATAAAATAACATTGGAATAAAACATGTGATTGTGGAAACCATTAAGGGGATGATATGATTTCCATAGTAACCAAGGCATTGCTGCCAAGACCATCTTAGTGGACAAAGTCCCTTTCTAAATCGAGTTCACTCCTTATTCCAGTCCTGTATTACTGAACCTGATTAACATAGCATTCCATCCACATCTATCTTATGAGATATAAATCTTCATCCAATGCGTTGGAGGGAGATATAGGTCCCACCCATCTCATAATGAAATCATTCTTTCGTGTGCCACAAAATCTTGAATCATACATCATTGCATAACCCATGTAATTGAATGGGACTCTTAAAAATCCTTCCATCATAACATAATACATAAAAATGGATATAATTTTATCATAAGAAGAATAAAACCATGTAAATAATGGAGACATTATACTTGAAACATAAACAAATTAAATAATTTCATTTTAGATGGAAAAAAGTTATGATAAAACACTTGAAATGAATTCATGAGGAAAATATCCTTTCTTCAACAAAATCATATTACATTCACAAAATGCCATGAAATTTTAAAATAAAAGGGTTTTTTTAAAATAATCATGCAATCTTGTATAGGAAGCTTCCTGAAAATGAGGCGTTATGAAACCGTAAAAATCTGATCACGCCGTATAAGTTAAAAATAACATTTTTCTCAAACTTTTTTCGGGAATGTCAAAACGTACCTCATATGGTAAAAAAAAGATTCCATAAATACCATGTAGTAAAAGTAAAAAATGTATAAAAATGACTTTAAACATACATGAAACCATTTGTAGGAAACATGGACATGGATGATAACAATAACCCCAGTAAATAGTTACGAATAAACAATCTTGGATAAGAACGAGATTGAAATAGTTATCCCTTACCTTATGTCTGATATGATTTGTATGTGTCCGAACCTCATGTATAATGATTTAAATAGTGTCATTGAGTTATTATGGAATCGTATTCATTGTTATGATATCATATATAGTTTACTTATGACTTTATATTACCCGTTCTTTTGTAAATTAGACGTAAAATTAGCGATTTGGGTAAAATTGTTTCATTTATTGTACGTGTTTTGAATTGTTTTTCATGATATTATTAATTATATACTGATTTTATTAATTCAATAATGTAAAACATGATTCATATATAACATATATTCATCATATACATATATATATCATAGATCGATAAATGGAATGAAATACACCGATCATAGAGACGGTAGGCCGTACGTATGCATGATCATTGTTTTCATTTCCTTATTGAATTGAATGGAATTAAGTAGATGACATATATATATACACATAAATACAGTATCATTATTATGTCATATATCTCATTATTATTTATTATATATACTTTATAATCATTCATGAATGGTTAACATGGAGAATGAATCTCATCACGTCGTGGAGACGGTAGTCCGTACGTACGCACGAGCAATGATATCATTTCCATGATCATGGAATTGTATTTGAGCATATTTATAATATTTCAGAATCAAAATCACTTTACAATAATCATATATAGTTATTTATTTACACCATTATACCCATCCAAGTAAGGTGGTGGTTGAAAACAGATTACACCATGGCGTGGAGACGGTATTCCGTACGTACGCACGCGGGGCGATTTCCTTTTCCTTGGGATGGATAGAAGGTGAAATAGGGTTGTTTCATATTTATAATAACATACAAGTATATGAGTGATAATGATGTTATTACTTCATAATGAAGCAACTAAAGACTAGGAAGTAGATTAATAAATAAATTTGAAAGAATCGGTAACGGATATTACCTCTTCTTCGACACGCCTCTTTGAAACCTCCTCTTAGGGTACTAAAATTGGTCATTGAAGAAAACCAGGACCTCTATAATATTACTAGGAAAGTGTAGAAGAGAAATTTTCAGTGTTTGGGTGTGCAGGAAGGCTCAAAGTTGTGTGAGGAGAAGAGGGAGGAGGTGCCCTTTTATAAGGGGGGAGAGGGGAACCTTAGGAAAAACATAAAATATTATTTTATAATAAAGTCATATTCAGTTTTTAATAGCTCTAAATTTATTTTATTAAAAGTTAAAGTGGGGATGGGTTGAAATCATCTAAACAAATATATTTTATATAGGTTTGGGTCATTATATTAAACATATCGTATAGTTTTAACTCTTAGTTAATTAGATTGACATTTACCATGTCACTTTGTATTTTTATATTATATAGTTAATAAACATACCATATACATCCAAGCGGCCCCCAAGTGGTGCATTAATGATACACCTATCATGATATAAGTATATTGGCATAACCTTATATATTTAGGAATATAATAACAATTAATAATATAATATTTGTATTAAAAGATATTTTATGTCAATTTTGACACTATTTGGTAACTGATTTTTGTAAAAATCATAACAGCATGATTAGTTCGAAAAAAAGTTAATTAAATTAAAACTAACATGTGATATTAACCTATAAAATTAGTTGAATTCATAAAAAGTCACAAATTAAATTTTTTTTTGTATTTATAAAATCAATTATGTTAATATTTCATTAATAAGGTAATTACTGCATCATCATTATGTCATAAATAAATTAACTTATATAATGTCTAAGAATTATAAATAAAATACCATTATGTAGGAAATATTTTTAGATTTATAATTAATATTTTTAGTTGAATTTATCTTATGTATAACCCTATATTAAAATATGATTTAATTATTAAACTTTGATTTTAACTATATTAACCTTTTTTTAAATAAATTAATAATCACTATCCCAATCTAATCCAAGTGGACCTCACTGGTCATATTTTATTACTAAGGTTGTTTTTGGTCAAATTAAATATATCCAATAGAATGAGGACATGTTTTAGGATAATAATAATATAATTTTTACCCTTAATTACCTTATAAAATTTTAAGCGTGGTAAATAAAAGTAAAAAGTTACTATTCACCAAAAATTATTTTTAATCTCATTGCAGCACATTTTAGTCATACATGTTAACTGTTTATCTCGAATTTTCGAAATTCCACTCACAGAAGCGGTAAAATTATGTTTTCTGTAAGTTTGCAAAAAGCTCCTAGAAGGTAGGTAAAAGACGGTGAAGAGTTCAATAAAATTTTTATATGCCAAAAATTATTATAAAATCACTCCAATGAATTACATTGAAATTATATAGGTATTATGTATCAATTTTGACCGAAAATAAATTTAAATAAAAAAATAATTATTTAAATAAAATGTCGGTTTTTAAATAGTAACAAAGTGTTTTCACTATTCATCAAAAATTGAATGTTTTCAGAAAAATTCAAAAAATTCACCCTAGGCTAATTTCAATATTCCGAATCCAAAAATGAAGTCCATTTTGGAATATAAAATTTATATACTTTCAAAAATTGGGTATTACTATTCACAACGGCTATTTCATAATAATATTACGATAATATCTCGTTTAGTGAAACTCGGTATTGCATACTACACACACTAACGAGGAAGGTCTTGATTGCGTTTAATTCAAGCCAAGTCAGGGATGCGTGTAGTGAAAGCACCGTTTGGTGTTGTGTATAACATAATCAAAACATATTTCATTTATACATTAAACAAAATCATTAATTAATGTTGCGTAGAATAATTTTCACAAAACAAACTTGATATTGCGTGTAACACGAGCCAATAATAGTGTTGCGTATACTGCAAGCTAATACGTTGTTTCATATAGTACAAGATAAACTTAGTGCAGTGTATAATAGAAGATATCAATGAAATTAAAATAATATTTTTCATAAAATCTCGTGGTGTTACAAAAAGTGTTCCTCTCTTCGACGAAGAACACCTCCGACGAAGAATAGCTTTCTTCCCCAATGAAGAATGCTCTATGATTCGAAGAACATGAAGTAACCAGCAATGATGCCTCTTCCACGACTTCTTCCTCAAAACCCCCTTCCGAAGCGGGGCTTCTTCGACGACTCTTCTACCTTCATCTTGAACTTCAACGGACTGACGCATGAGCTCGGAAGTGGAAGCGTACGACGAACGATGACAACATCATCTTCCCACACGATGAACGAACGCCCGACCACCACGGTGCTTGACTTCCACGGCACGTCGATTTTCAGCGTCATTAGCGAGGTAAGGGAATTTTTGTATAATTTTCATTTATGTGTTTTATACCCTCGAGCATGGGATTTTATTTGTTGGGTGTTTATTTGAACCACTAATGGGGTGGGTAAAGACTCGTGAACAAGTCCAGACCCATCTCTGTATCGTTCTTGATGTGCGGAATGTTTGGCGACGATGAAACATGACCACAATGGTGATTTGGAGCATTTGAAGTGGATTTCGGGTCCTGAGAAGGCCGTAGGTGCATAAGGGAGTGAAACAGGTCACTAGAATGAATCTGGTGGCCCGTGGATGGTTCTGGCGACGTGGGTCACCGGCGCGGCGACGACCGGAGGCGGCAGCCAGCACTAGTCTCCTGGAGGTGGCGGCACTCCTCCACACTGCCAGTGGAGGATCCGTCGTGGCACCCGCCGTGACATCAGAGGAGCAGATCCCGCGCAATGTGGGATCTGGGAAGCAAGGGCGGCGCCACTCTGGTGTTGTCGTTACAAAAAAACGAGGGAGACCCCCCCTCGCTCGGCTTGGCTGGCCGAGCCGCGGCTGGCCGTGGGCCGGGATGCGCCAACCGGGCCACGCCATGCCATCCGGGCCATGCCACGCCCTACCAGGCTGGCCCCGGACCCAGTTCGGGTCGACCCTGGGTGGGTTGGGTCGGGTCGGACCGGGCCCAGACCACCCTTTTTCGGACTGTTTTCGGTTAATTTCATATAACGTGAGCTTCAGACCTCCGATCATTGCACCGTCAGTTTTGTATAATTCCTCGAATTGAGGCGGTCATTTCTGTATATTACACTCACAGTTTTGGTGAAATTTGTGTACGTCCGAGTTGGTTCGAACCCGAAACCAACCGGGCCCTCGGAGCGGAAACACTTATAACTTAAGGACCGGACGTCCGATTGACATGACGTCAATTATGTTTGAATCATTTTGATGAGATGGTTCTTTTTACATACTCCACTTGAGGTTTGGATGCAGTTGGAGTGCAGTCTGGTTGGTTTTATCTTAAAAACTAACCGGTCCCCTGGAACGGAAAAGCCAATAACTCTCAGACCGGACGTCCATTTGACGAACTTTCAGTGGCACTGGTAATCTCGTTGAGAAATGGTTCCATTGATTATACCCCATGGGAGTATGTGGTACATTTGAGATATGGTCGGGTTGGTTTGTACACGAAACCAACCGGGCCCTCAGGACAAAAAGGATAATAACTCACAGACCGAGAATCCGATTGACGCGACGTCTGTTGCATTGAGACCCGTATGACAAGGCAGTCCTTTGAGATACTTCTACGTGGGACTTCGTGAAACTTGTAGTATTGACCAGTAGCTCGTGGAGAAAATCCTCCAGGAGACGAGCAGACAGAGTGCGGAGGAGCACCCGGTTTGGCAGCAGACTCGTGGTACTCAACAAGAGGAGTACCTCAATAGTCTAAGGTTAGTGAGTAGCGCCTCGGAGTCACGACAGGTCCACTGTAATAGAATGAGTAAGAGTTCTCCAGTAGTTGTTGTTTCAATAATGAAAATCCTAGTTTGAGCTAAGTAAATGAACTTTGTGTTTTCCTCATGATTCAGATGGGTTACTTGATAACATTGGTATGTGTATGGGCATATACCTAAGTAAATGTTATCTGTTGAGATATTTCTTTGTGGTTTATCCTTGTTAGATATTGTGAGACCTTGAGGGTCTCGTGGTCCCTACTGAGTATCATTATACTCACCCCAACATAGGTTATGCCTGCACCTCGTTGTGTTGGATTCAGACGACGGAAAGCGCTGACCGAGACAAAGTGTATGAGGAATGGACGTTACCCAGAGGTGGACACTCAGCATGACTACACACAGAGCAGATGGATAGACATAGAGTGCTAAGGAGGACATTTGTACCTACCATACAGTTAGGAACCCAGTGGACGATCTAGGAGCTGCATCACCATTTAGTTGTTTGTCTTTTCAGTTGTACTTTCTTTCATTTGTAGTTCTACCTTTCTGTTGGGCTTGTATTTCCTACCCCTTTGTACATTCAACACACTTGTTACTATTTTACTTAGTGTTTTCTATGGCATGTACACTTGTTGTGTGTGTTTACATTTTATAAATGAAATTCTATCCCAATTTTTAGGGAGTGATTCATTTGGTGCTCATCGCCAGCCCCTGGACTACAGAAGGCGGGATTGGGGTAGTCACGATATGGGCCCTATGTGACGGGTCATGACAAATAGGTATCAGAGGACGTCAGTTCTACCGCTGAAATAAGACTCTTATGTTTTCTTTTCTATGAATCAATAGTGTTAAGGGTACTATGTGTGGTTTTCAGTTCAGGGAGTCCAGTATTGGTGCAGGCAGTTGACGTATCCATACACCAGGACCCTTACTTCCGATTTCCTAGTCAGTGCACGAAAACACTGATTGCGTGTGTGTTTTAAAAAGTTTCCTTTATGTCAACTCAAACCATGTCCCCTCACTAGGTATAGTCGTTGACCGTCTCACATCTGTTTCTTTCAGGATGCCTCTCTACAGATAACCAGCTAGACCCCAAGAGTTGTACGTACTGACATCCCGACAAGCGACTAGGCCTCAGTACAGGGCCCTCTTCCAGTTGAGGCACCGGCAGAGGCACTAGTGGTACTACCACCCATTGGGCCACCAATGCCACAAGCCCCAGTAGCAGAGAGTGCATGCTTCCTGAGCGCACTGCATGAATTCCAGCGCCATAAACCACCCAGGTTCAGGGGATAGACGGACCCATAGGTAGCATAGGATTGGCTGGAGGTTGTGGTGAGATTCTTCATGCTAGTAGGGACTCCAACCGACTTCTTGGTAATCATTGCTGCCAGCCTCCTTCAGGTAGCAGCAGGTAGATGGTGGAGCCTGAATCTCTAGATGCATGACGAGGCAACACTTCTATGGGTAGACTTCGAGAGCCTGTTCTGGGTGGAGTTTGTACCATCCACCCTTCGAGCGGTGCATATACAGGAGCTACTTCATCTGCAGCAGGGCTGCATGAGTGTAGCTTAGTACTCAGCGAGGTTCACTGACCTCTCGCGCTACTCCATTGGTAGAGTACATGACCCTTTCTTCAGGGCCCAGACCGTCAAGCAGGGGATCAGGAAATAGATTAGAGCATTTGTTGTCTCTCACATCATCCCGACGCAGACATGGGTGTTGGAGCGAGCCCTCCTAGTAGAGAGTTTCCTTGATTAGCAAACTACAACAGATGAACCCACCACTAGATGACATGCAGCGGAGTCTTCTGCAGCTGGCAGTAGACAGATGACCCAGAAGACTAACAGGACAAGACCTACAGGTGATCGACCGCACGACTCAGGATCGGTAGTGCAGGGAACCCATGGTGGAGATAGAGCCAAGAAAACCATGAACGAACAATGTTACTCATGTGGTGGGCTTGGTCACATGGCACGTGACTGTCCGACCAACCATGCAGACGATCAGCAGATATATGAAGGACCTCCCAGGCAGAGGCAGAGGTTCGATCGTGACAGACTGCAAGGAGCTGGCTATTCAGCTGGTGGTGGATGATGCTTCGAGGAATTTCCACCACCACCACCATGAGGTCCTCCCCCACCGCAGGGAACAAGTGGATAGTGGAGAGCACACCTTCAGGAAGCTGAAGAAAATGACTATTGATCTTCGGAAGCAGGAGGACAGGAGCGGGACTAGATTCAATCATAGAGGCCTTTGTTCATGATGCTTCTAGCTTTGTAAATGTAGTTTTTTAGTTGCATTGTGTCTTTGTACTATGAGCTACAGTATGAAAAGGAACTTGTCCTTCTGATGTTTTCTTTCCTTCCTTTTTGTGTACTAAGAGGTTATGGTTTAAAATGTTGACATGACCCTCACATTCGAGATTCATACTGGAGGATACCCAGTGACCACACACTGATGCCGACAGTGTGACTCGACCCTTGGAGGCGAGTGTAACGGTTGGATCTCTTGGGAGTAGCATCGACGCCTTACGATGTCATCCATGACATGGATTGTATTGTTCATGTTAGGATTAACTGTATTAGGAAAACAACGTGGTTTATCCAGGGAATGAGATGAGATTTATCTTTTCAGAAAAAGGGAAATCTTAGTAGCTCTTGTAAGACCATAGATGGTGTAGGCTACGATGGAGAAGGTGTCGATCATACAAGAGTGGATGGAGACTACGTAGAACAGACAGAAGTCCTATACTAATAGGAGAAGGATACCACTAGAGTTCGAACATGGAAACCACATTTTCTTATAGGTATAACCTCGACGTTGTCTACAAATATTTGGGCGGGGCGGAATGTTATCTCCGCGTTTTATGGGACCTTTCCAGGTAATTAGTAGAGTAGGTGAAGTGGTCTAACACCTAGTCCATCCACCTTAGTTGCACCAGGTGCTTTACGTATTCCATGTATCTCAGTTGAGGAGATACGTACTTGGCCAGACCAACATCATCGACAACAGGGAACTGGACATAGATGACGGGGAGACGTTTGCAGAGATACCATGGAGATCAAGTATCAACAGGAGCGGGTCCTACATGGGTGGTTGATTCCTCTGCTGCACATTCACCAGCAGCATGGGAACCTCCATGAGAACACTTGGTAGTGGGAGACTCTGATGTGAGCTCAATACACCCATCTGTTTCCCTAGTGTGTTGTAGCATTATGGGGGCATAAAGCCCTGAGGTGGGAGTAATGTAAAGACCTAGAAATTTCAAGGGATTTTTTTACTTAAATACTTTGGAATTTGACGAATATGTGGTTTCTGACAGCACTTGATTACGAGGCCCGGTGTGTTTGGAATCAATTTCTGATGTTTTGTTCATGCACTTTCAGTAAACCTACTTGAGGGGTTTTCTATCTTTTTAACTGGCTCTCAGAATTGAAATTTGAGGACACCGATGAACTCGCAGCACCGGTATTCGCTTAAGGGGACCTTTACTACAGTTGTGTTTTATGCCGGTTGGATGTTAATTTTAGGGATTTCTAGTAAAATAAAAATAAAATTGTGGAAGACAATTTTATTTTATATCTGATAGTTATATCCTACAAGAGGGAGGTTGTTGGTGGGTCCCACACCCACAGAACCTCCCATGAGAGGATATTTTTGAGGTGGGGCCCACACGAACCCCTAACTCTTCACCTTCCCTCAACTCCCCAATTAATTCCCCTTTTTATATTCTTTGACAACTCCCCCTAATTTTATTATGATTTATCCACCTTCCCCTCTCCAATAAATTTTATGAAAACACTTTTAATTAATGAATTGAACTACAATTAAATAATTAAAGTGGTTTGTATTTTGAATTACATGGGTTTATAAAATAATATCCTTAGCTTTTATTTTATTTTGGGCACTTGTTGTGTGGAGGGGTTTTTGGAAGAGTTCTTGAGAATAGTGTTCCTCTCTTCAATGAATAATGCCTCCGACGAAGAACGACTTTCTTCCCCGACGAAGAATGCTCTACGATTCGAAGAACACGAAGACGCCGTCAATGATGCTTCTACCTTAGCTTATTCCTCTGAAACCCCTTCCAATGTGGGGGTTCTTCGATGACTCTTCTACCTTCCTATTCATCATCAACAGACTGACGCACGAGCTTGGAAGTGGAAGAGTATGACAAATGAGGACAACATCGTCTTCCCCTGCGATGAACGAACACCCGACCACCGCGATGCTTGACTTCCACAGCACGTCAACATGCGACGTCATTAGAGAGGTAGGGGAATTTTTTTTGAATTTTAAATTATGTGTTTTATACCCTCGAGCATGGGAGTTTATTTTTTGGGTGTTTATTTGAACCACTAACACGGTGGGTACGGACTAATGAACAAGTCCGGACCCATAGCCATTTCATTCCTGATGCGAGGAATGTTTGACGACTATGAAACGGGACTAAAACATTGATTTGGAGCATTGGAAGTCGAGTTGGGGCCCTGAGAAGGCCATAGGTGCAGATGATAGCTAAAACGGACCCCCAGAATGACTCTGGTGTCCCACCAAAGGATCCAGTGACGCAGGTCACCGGCGCGGTGGCGCCGGCTACCGGAGGCGGCGGCACCCCAGCGCACCGCTGATGGAAGATCCGCTGTGGCACCAGCTGCGGTGGAGGAGGAGCGGACCCACGCCATGCGGGATCTGGGAAGCATGGGCGGCACCGGGCTGGAGCTGTCGTTACAAAAAACAGGGGAGGCTGCGACACCCACCCACACCCCCCCACCCCCCCCCCCCCCCCGTGCGCACGCGGATGGGCCATGGGCAGGGCCGCGCCAGCTATCAGGCCGGGCCGTGCCACCCGGGCCAGGATGCGCCCTACCAGGTCGGGTCAACCCGGTTCTTGCCGACCCATGGTTGGTTGGGCTGGGTCGGACCGGGCCCAGACCCCCCTTTTCGGGCTGTTTTCTATTAATTTTCTATCACCTGAGCTATGGACCTCCGATCGACAAACTGTTAGTTGTGTTGGATTCCTCTAATCGAGATAGTCTCTTTGGTATATTACACTCAAGGTTTCGGCGAAGTCTTTTTATGGCCGGGTTGGTTCGAACCTGAAACCAACCAGGCCCTCGGAGCGGAAACACTTATAAATTAAGGACCAGACGTCCGATTGAAGTATCGTCAATTAAATTTGATTTCTTTTGATGAGAAAGTTATTTTTTCATACACCACATGAGGATTGGATGTTGTTGGACTATGGTTGGGTTGGTTTTACCTTAAAAATCAATTGTTCCAATGGACAGAAAAGCCAATAAATCTCAGACCAGATGTCCATTTGACGAACCGTCAGCTGCGCAAGTAATCACATTGAGAAAAGTTTCCTTTGATTATACCCTATTGGAGTTCAGGGTACAGCTGAGATATGGTCGGGTTGGTTCATACACAAAACCAACCGGGCCCCTGGGAGAAAAATGCTAATAACTCAAAGACTGGACGTCCGATTGACGCACAGTCTATTGCATTGAGACCCCTATGACGAGGTGGTCCTTTTTGATACATCTATGTGAGACTTCATGAAACATAGAGTATCGACAAGTAGCTCACGGAGTGGATCCTCCCGGAGACGAGCATACAGAGTTTAGAGACCTTGTAGCTGTAGACCTGACGACTGCTTGACTGATTCGACTCGGAGTGATTCGACTAGCCAAGTGGACGAAGCGCCCAGTTTGGTGGCAGACCCATGGCGGACAGAGCGCATGGTTTGGAAGCAGACCCATGGTACTCGACCAGAGGATTAACTCTGATGGCTATTAGTGGGAGTTCCCAGTTTGGCAGCAGACCCATAACGGAGGACCGCCCGGTTTGGCAGTAGACCTGCGGTACTCGACAGGAGGAGTATCTCAGCAGTCTAGGGTTAGTGAGTAGTGCCTCGGGGTCACGACATGGCCACTATACTCGAAAAAGGAAGAGTTCTCTAGAAGTTGTGGTTTTGATAATGAAAATCCAGTTTTGAGCTGAGTCAATGAACTTGGTGTTTTCCTCATGATTGAGATGGGTTACTTGATAACGTAGTTATATGTATGGGCCTATATCTAAGTAAATGTTATCTATTGAGATCATTCTTTGTGGTTTATCCTTGTTGGATTTTGTGTAAACTTGAGGGTCTCAGGGCCCCTTCTGAGTATCGTTATACTCACCCCTGCATGGGCTATGCCCACACCTTGTTGTTTTGGATGCAGACGACGGACAACGCTGACTGAGGCAGAGTGTATGAGGACTGAATGGTACCTGGAGGCAGACACTCGGCGTGATGGCACACAGAGCGGAACGATAGACGCAGAGTGCTGAGAATGTCTTCTGTACCTACCATTCATGTAGGAACCCAGAGGAAGATCCAGGAGCTGCTTCACCATTTAGCTGTTTGTCTTATCAGTTGTACTTTCTTTCAGTTGTAGATGTACCTTTCTATTGGGATTGTATTTTCAGCCCCTATGTACATTCATCACACTTGTTACTGCATTACTTAGTGTTTTCTTCTGATTTTACTCTGGTTTTGTGTGTTTTCGTTTTACAAAGGCAATGCCTTCCCAGTTTTTAGGTTGTTACACCTTTGGTGCTAGTCGCCAGCCCCTGTCCTATGGAAGGCGGGCTTGGGATAGTCACGATACGAGCCTTGAGGGACAAGTCATGACATTTTATGTATTTTTATTGACACCATTGTAATGGATTTGTTCCCACATTTGATTTATCATTGAATATGGTTCATTATTTTGAAATGGTTTTAGAAGATGTTGATCTAGGTATGTATTCGTTGGAGATGTTATTTGGTGGTGACCTTATGGGTTCTAGTATTGGAAGTGTTTTTAGTTTGTAGATATAATTTTTGTGGGTTGAATTCATTTTTAGGTCTAGTATACTATGGTTATCCATTGACTGCATTATTTATATTTGTTCCCACTTTTTCTGTCCGGAATGTATCATTCCCCTTTTGTATTATGTATTATGTAATGGTTATCTTATATATAATATATTTTTCCATAATTTATGTTTTATGCAGTTCAGTTATTTATATACATTAACATGATTATTTAATCAAATCAACATATTAACTTGTTACATATTGATATTGGATAAGGATATCATTATTTTTCGATATCCCAACTATGTGTCAGTAACATGGCCTTAGCCTATATTAAAGTACTTAGTTTCCCACACTCGTCATACATCTAGCATAGTGTTCCCCCAACTAGGATGGGTTGGGATACATTTTTATCAGGTATTTTATTCAATGGAAATTTTAAACAGTTAGAATTCATTTGAGGACTGATTTGTGGAGAGATTGAAATGTTTTTAATATGATAATTTTTTTTTTCAGATTATGGAGCCCCCGATGTGAATGAAATAAAACATAAAATATATCTATGGAACGTACAACCTATTTGGTGACCCCTAACTTAGAGGAATCATTATAGGGTAAAATAATATTTTTAACTGAATGATATAGTGATAAATAATGATATTAGATATTATTTCTAGGTCCCCTCCTCAGGATAGGTGGGAATCATTATTTTTCTATCCTATCGATAAAAAGGTTTTATATTTATATAGAAATATTGTGTGTTGTGGATGTTTTATAATTATCAAATTCCAGTATTTTGACCTCCCATCTCTTTTTCGTGCAAGATGAAACATTTTTGCAAATAGTTGGATGTGTTATTTAAATTATTTTTTATATAACGAAGTTCTCTCATAATTTATCATAATTTGGATCATTATTATGAAGATGATTTATGTTCATTATTTCGTGGATGAGCCTACCTTTGGGCTAGATATGCTAAATTACATTCATTGACAATCACATTTTGGGTGAACAAGGAGAACTGAATCTAAAAAGCAATGATGTTTTTGTTTGATCCTTAGACTAAAATTTCTATTTTTTTTCCCAATTTAAATTTTTTTTAATTTATTATTCTTATTTCTAATGGAAGGTGGGCACTAGTAAATAATAGTGACTGCTTAAATGAACATTAAGTAGATAATATGAGAGATCTGGATCATCCACAAATTGTCTTCAGTGAAAATTTTCCAACATCATATCTCTCATATTGATTTATGATTTCTTCATGAATCTTACCAAATAGTTATAATAATACAATGGTTATTATAATTAAAATTTAATCTCATGATTGGATGAAAATATGAAAAATATATATGAATTTATAAGTGGTCCTCCATCTCCTTAACATAGATTAATTGATTATAGGGACATTTTAAATTATATAAGGGAATTGGGTGATTGATATTCTTCATACATATCAGGAAAAAATAGTAATTAGTTCCCCAATGTCACACCCAGACTTCGTAAATAATTTAATTTTATTATTTATTCTTGATTTGGGATATTTTTTCAAGGTGATGGCTAAGAACGATTAGAATGTATCATTTTTCTAATAAATTATTTTTTCTGGGTTTGGCCACATCTAACTCATAGGAAGGGCATGGGTTTGAAATCGTGCTGCTTCATTGGGTCACCATGAATTATTACCAATGTTCAATGAAAATAAATAATATCAATGGAATAATTAAACTATGATAAAATAAAATAATTTGAATAATAAAAGTAAATAAAATGAAATATAAAAATTTTAACAAAATTTAAGGGTTTTTTTAATGAAAATAATAATATTATTATTTAAGAATATTATTATTATTGTTGTTATTAGTTTTATGGATATAAATTTCATTCAGTTTTAATTTATATTATTATTATTACTATCATTGTTAGTATTAAATTTTATATTATCATTGATCATAGTGATCTAATAATAATAAAAATTATTAAAAAAATTATTTTTATTATTATAAATATCATAATTTTCATTATTAATAACTTTCCTTTCATTTTTATTTTTGATTTTTTATTAGGAAAGTATTTGGTCCCTCTTATCCTCCCCCACATTCTCTCAGTGCATTACATCCCCCTCCCTTGGCCTCACAGTGAGCACCACCCTCTCCTTCCCCTTTACCTTCATCCCATCTCACCCCCTACTTCCTAGCATTCTAGCCACATCATGCCCTAGTTCCTAGACAACTACCCCATTTTCACCCTACATCCTACCTAGACAACACCATCATGGATTGCTACCCTAAATGTCATCCTCTCCTTTCTGGACAACCCTGACTGTGACAGACCCTATTGCTTGTACCCCACTCATCCTAAGCATATGATCCCCTATTAGGACCTTCTTCATCCACGCTATGGTTTTAACAATTATTATTATAGAGCTTCTCATTTTAAAGAACATTGTGTTTCAATTAAGGTATTAATTTTGGGTATTTTTGTTTGATTTAATGGATTATGGTTCTTTTCGGTTCACTTTGGGTGCGTATTAGGTCCGGTTTATGATTTTCAAAAGAATTGGGAATATCATCACCTAAGGTCGGTGGTTCCATATATAATCATTCTTTCATGAATTAATTTTCTTTCTGATATTATTTAACATCTTTAATTATTTATATTATCGGTATGAAAGTAGCTTTTGAATGTGATTATCATGTATATGATTTTTATATGGCATGGTTATGAGAAACATGGATTCATTTTGATGTAAACCCATTTGGTATCATTAGGTTGTGTACTATGATTTATTCATTTGGATTATTTGATTATGCAGGGGTTTCAAATTTCAATTTGGTATGGTATTAGTAAATATATGATTCTTAATGGGATTTTTGGTTGTGTTTTGTTCTAATTCCATGTGGTGCTTCATGGGGTAGATTTTTTAAATTGATAAAATGGTTTATTGAATGATAGAATAAATGAAAATCATGATGGATTTTTTTTGTAGGAGCTTGTTTTTGTAATGGTTCTTTCATTAATAAAAGGGTTTCTTTGTGATATGTGCCATTTTGGTAATGCCTTATGAAATTGTTCAAATTATTTAGTAATGTAAGAAAGAGATGAAAAACATGTTTGCGAGTTGATTGGTGGAAGTATGGTGTTTAAATGAGATCAATTATATTTCATTTGTCTTAATTGTTATATCATATGGGGATGTTTTATGATTCATAATAATAGATATATCATATTGGTTTAGGAATGCCAAATTTTTTAGAATGTTATTGTTGGGCGTTTGACCATAAAATTGAAATATTAAATGGATTTTTCATGAAAATTCTTGTTTTACTTCTTGAAATTATTATATAAAAATGTGGAATTTTTTATTAAGTTTCAAAAAGGGTGAATAAACATGTTTTGATACTATCTAGTCCATGTTATATTTATAAATTGGTTCTTTATGAGAAAATTGAATTTTATAACTTGTGTGACTTTTTTAGAACAAAGAGGGTACCCCGAGTATCTAGGCAGGAAGACTAGGACTAGTATGTCAGTGATATAGAAGTGGCATTATCCCTGTTTCACTTAGAAGGATTAATTATGAAAAAACTAACAAAATAATGATGATGGAGTAGAGACCACCATGATATGGTTGTGTTCCCTACTAGTGGTTCGTGCATGATAACCTAGGTCTTTGTGGTTCCTATTCTACATTTCACTGAGATAGGATGTACCTAGAGTCCCAGGGTTACCTAGTGGCTAGGGTTATTCCCGGGACTTTTTCTCAATGATTATTTCACACATATTTTTTGTATAAGGTAGGTTAGGTTTTAAATTTTAAACAAAGGATCAATGTTTTTAAAATTTAATTATTTGAAACACTTTTTGATTTTAAATTTCACTCATTTAATTTTTTTGTACATAAAAGATATTTTATTTACAATTTTCATAGAATTTAATTAATTATGGAGCTTGTAATTTTATTTTTCATTTAATGTTTAATGAATGAAATATTTTATCAGGGTGGAATCCTACTGGACTTTGGCTAACACCCTAGATAGACCATTGAGTGTATGCACAATCTGTTATCTTTTGTTTCAGTTTAAGGTAAGATTATAATGTTTTAAGATTTAGTTTCTAATAGCTTTCAGTTTGGATCTTGGGGGCAGTAGCTTGAGGATGTGGTTCCTCTTATCACAAGGGGATTTGGTATAGAGTTATATTTCCCTTATGTCATAGTAATTATATGGTTCTATCTAATTTTGTCAATATATTTTATTGAATGTTATTATGGGTGCATTTAGCCAAAAAAATTTATATGATTTTTAGTATTTTTTTCTTTTTAATATTATAAAATCCATGTAAATCATTACATCATGTCTTATTAGATACATGGGAACTTGTGTCAGCCTTTGAGGATCATGAAAAACCTTATGTCCTTAATTTTTACTAGGTTGAGAGCTTATTCTGATGGAGACACAACTTTGTTTGTGAAGAAATGATATCTAAGGGAGTTCTCCCTTTTGTTTCATGTTTCTAGTGAATGAGTCATGATAGACCGGAGTTAAGGTAGTAAGAACCTGATGTTCTGGCTATAAGTATGGTTCTTCTCCAGAACACCTCATGGAGGGACTCTAATTACTTGGGGAAGTTGGATTTTATGTAAGCCTTTTGTTCCTTGTAGTTATTCATTGTTTGGGGGAAATGAAAAAGTAGTTGGTTCAATGGTCTTAGTGATCTCACATGGGAATTGCAATCCATGTGGAGTCCGGGACATTACCCTAGAACACTCTCTTTGAAGGTCGTGTGTTTGGTATGTAGATCTGAACCATATATCAGAGTCACCCTTCCAGAGTTGTTTCATCTTGCATTGTCTTGCGTATTCTTGGGTTCTGAAAATTAATTTCAAGAACATTTGTTTAACAATTTATGAGATTATTATTTTCAAGTGGAAAAGTGTTGATGTTGAAAATGATGGAAAATAGGTTTTAAAGACAATTACTTGTGGTTTTAAAATATGGATGTTCATTAAATGGTCTTTTTATAAAATTATATGGTTTAATTTTGATAAAAACACATGGATTTACAAATAAGATTATTTTGGAAACCTGGATAAATTTATTGTGGGATTTTAAATTTTCTTTTCAATGAAATTTGTTAATGAGATGAAAGGAGTTGTGAATGGTAATAAATTTTTGAATTGATTTGTGAGGTTTAAAAATGAATTTTTATTTGAATGATATGTGTTTTTTAATATTTATGAGATTCAAAATGGTTTTATATGCAGAGTTGGTGATTTTCTTGAAGTGTTTTAGATTGAATTTGAAATGGGTTTAACTTTTTCACTAGTGGTATAGAAAACTATAGGTGTCATTGATTGTTGTTTTGGACAATCGAATTAAATTAGTTCTAACTATTGGTATTTACATGGGTGACCAAATTCATGAGATATATGTGGATGGTGAATTCATACCGGGTTGGGAAAAGGATATGCTTGTTAATTTCATGTGAAGATCCAATGCTGAATGCATTTCCCTGCCTCTCAGTTTTATTTTAGAAGTGTTTTTTTATAAATGGATGGAGTGTTTTATGATCCATAGTTGTGCGGTGTGTATTTTTTATTTTGAGAATCTCGTAGAGGAGTGTTTTGAATCTTGAAAATCTATCTTGTTTAGAAGTTGTTCCAGGTTTTTGTTTCATATATGAGTTGATTCGATGTTGTGGTTAGTGGTTTCATTGAGGAGTGTTTATGGGAAACATGTGGTGGCCTCCCTTGTGTGTATTATTTTCTCCTATGACATGTGTTGAAAGATGTATCATTTTGATTTCATTATTGGTCTTCCTACACAGCTAGTGTACTTCACCATATTGAGTTAATGATTAATAATATACTTCCATAGATAGTTAACCACTGGTCGAATCTATAGTAGATCGTTTGTAAGGACTCTATTCTTGAATTCTAGTTTGGAATCCACATCTTCTTTTTTTCAAAAAAGTCTACCCTGTAACTCTGGGAGTGTGGATGTGAGAGGTTTTGAATGAAAATTTGGTCTTCGTGAGACATTTGATATTAAAGGGTGATGTTTGACCTCATTAAGATTAAGGTCCTATTGGGAAGCGGTGAAAGAGATTACAATGGGGGAATGTGGAAGTAGCCTAGAGTTTTTGGTGTGGGATACTATTCTAGATGATATTTTTTCTTTCATTGGGTTCATTAAAGTAAGGGATTGTGTTAGGACCCTAGGTTGGTTGACCTAATCACATGAGACTGTTATGTAAATTTGTAGGAATAATGAGTTTTTTAAGAATTATTTTAAAGTGTATCTCTATGTAATGATTCTCTCAGAAGAAATGGTCAATATTTGTGATGATTTGTGGTTTTGTGATCTCATTTAGAGTAGCAAGGGATGATTTTCATACACCATTTTTGTAATGGTGTTGGTGAATGTTCTATGTGGGAGTAAGTGGATGTTGGGGTGTGTTTTGTCTGATGGTGTTGTCTTTTTATTAGTATGGTTGCTTTTGGAACTAGAAAAATAAGTTCCATTCTAGGGTTTAAATTCATGCCTCCGAGGATAGAGATTCTTTAATCATCAGAGCACCTGACTTAGGTCTTAGAGTGAAGCTAGAGTATAGTCAGGAACCCCCTAGGTTGCATGGTATCTTGGTCTAATGTCTATTTACATTTTTGTAAATAAAGACATTTTAAGGATTTCTATTGAGCCATTTCATTCTAAGTGCCCCTGTTTGATGGATGGGTAGTGAGGAACATTTTTTTTCAATGAACAATGTCACATCATTAGGGTGTTTTGGAGTTTCGATAGTTGGTAACTCTCGTTTGGGTGATTGGATTTGAAGAAAATCCCCCATGTTAGCTCATGTCATCCTTTTTGTGTCACTGGTGGTCTTGTTGGTCCATTAGATGAGTCCCTTTACCTCCCTCTCATCATGGTGGGGGTTCTTGGTCTATACGGGGAAGCACACGAATTCGAATAATCAGACTAGTTTGTATAGTGGGGAGACACATAGTGGGTCTTACTAAGTATTCCACTAAAATGAAATAGTGTTATCCAATTTTATAGGGTGGGGAATCTATTTGGGCCTCCCTATTAAAGTGTCCTGGTTCTGCCGCTGGTATATGTTGCTTATTATATATGGTGGTCCATTCGAGCATCCATGTGTTAGTGATTAAGTTTCATTGTTCAGTTGTAGTGGATTTCTCTAGTTGTATAGGAATGTTCATGGTGTTTTGTCTTGGTACATTGAATGGTTCATTATGGTAATTTATTTCTTTTGATCATCAATTGGATGTGAATTATCATCAATGGGTGACCATCGAGCAGGGAGTCCATTTTCGGTCTCCCGAGTATATTTTATAAGTCACATACATTATTATAGTGCTCTTTTCAACTATTCATTTTTCATTCATGCAGGAATCCCCTAATGATGTAATTAAATAAAAATTATTTCTTTAATGTAAACCATGGATAGGCTATCTATAAGTGGAAAGCATTATGATGGAGAGATTTGTCAAACTCAGACTTCTCAAATAAGATTATATTTTTATTTTTTATCTCATTGTGATATTTTTTCGATGTGTTGGCCAAGCCTGATTAAATGTTTTCATTCTGATGATAAATGAATTTTTATGGGCTTGGTTGGGCAGAGCACATGGTCCGAAATTGTGCGACGTCACTAGGCAACCAAGTGTCCTTCCCATGATTAAAATAAATAAATATAATGAATGGAATAATAAAATAAATATAATATAAAGTAATTTTAAAAATTATATAAAAATAAAATAATATAAAAAAATGGAATAAAATATAATGATTTGTTATAATGATAATACTAATATTATTATTTGAAAAAAAAATATTGTTGTTCATTTAGAGTTAGGGATGTAAATTCCATTAAGTTATTATTATTATTATTATTCTGTTTTTTAAAAATATTTATATTATTATTGATCTTGGTGTTCTCATAAAAATAATTATTATATAAAATATTATTATTATTTTAACTACCATAATATTCATTATTATTTACTTCTCTTTCATTTTCATTTTCATTCATAATTATGTTAGGGTTTGGTCTGTCTTCTCCACTACCCCTCTTTCTCTCATCTCTTCTCACCCCCCCCCCCTTGTTGGCCTCATAGCATGTGCTGCCCTCTCTCTCCCCAGATATCTCTATATAGTCACACCCAGCTTCCTAGCCATCCGGCCCTGTCACGACCTACTTCTCAAACAGCCAGCCCATCATGCCTTTATTATCGGCCATCCAACCCAATCAAACACTACTACCATATGCACCGTCCTCTCCCTTCTGGTCATCCTTTAATGTAATATACCCCATCATCGATTCCCCGCACTCCTCCGATGCACCCTCTCCTCCAATAAGATTTTCTTCTTCCATTCGAGGTTTTAAACCCTTATTATTTTCATGTTTCTATTTTTCTAGAATTTAGGCTGTCAATTATGGTGTAAATAAAGGGTATCTTTCTTAGATTTACTAGATTAGGTTTCTTTTTTGGTTTTCTTGTGCTTTGTATTATGTGTGGTTGATGAAACGCAGAAGATTCGGTAATTTTGTCAATCGAGGTATGTAGTTCAATCTATAAACACTCATTAATGAATTAATATAATGGATTAAACTATTTATCATATTTTACAATTCATATTTTTTGTGAAAAGTATCTTTTGAATGTGATTATCATGTGTTTGTTTTTTATATGACATGTTTTAGTGAAACATGATGTGTTTCTGATGTAAACCCATTTGGTATTTCTTGGTTCTATTTTATGATTTGTTACCATGGTTTATTAGATTACTCAATGTCTACAAATAATATTTTGGTTTGGTATTACTATGTGTTTTATTTTGAAAAGATAATTTTGTGTGTGTTTTGGTGTATGACTATTTGGTGTATGACCATTAGGTGTTTCATGGTTTTTTTATTAATTCTCAAAATAGATTATTGAATGATATAAGAGATGAAAATCATGTTGGAAAACAGTTTAGGTAGGTGCATGTTTTTGAACTGGATCTTTTTAAAGATAATGGGTTTTTATGTAATTTTTACAATTTCGGTAATGTCTTATGAAATTGTTTAAATGGTTTTTGTGATATGTGAAACAGATGTGAAGATGTTTTACTGTTATTTGTGGTGTGTATGGTGTTTTCATGATATTGAGAGTTTTTTATTTGTATAACATTTTATTTGTTTTGGATTGTTTTTGGATTTGAAAAAATGGATTTATCAAATGGGGTTATGTTATACTCTTTTGGATTGTTATGGTATTTTTGGGAGTTTTTTTATTAAAAGTGAAAATTAAAATGTATTATATGTGAAAATCTTTGTATTACGTATTGAAATTGTTTTATGAAAATGTAAAATGGATTATTATGTTATATAAAATGTAAAAAATATGTATGTTACTAATTTGTTCTTGCATGATTTATAACAGGTATTTTAATGACCAAATATAATTTTTTAATATGTGGAAGTTGTTTGAGCACAAAGAGTTAAGTCCTGGTATCTAGGTTGGAGGTCTAGGACTTTTATACTATAGATACCAAAGTGGCATTGTCCCTGTTTCACATATCAAGATTGATGATGAAAACAATAACTATTTAATGATGATGTGTTGGAGAACCATAGGATATGGGTGTGTTACCTAATAGTGGCTCATGACTGAGAACAGAGATCATTGTAGTTCATATACCCCATTTCACTGAGATACGATGTACCTAGTTTCCTTGGGTTATCTAGTTCCTAGGGGGTATTCTTATGACTAGTGGTCATCATCTATTTCACACTTACTATCAACATATGATAGGTTGGGTTAGAAATTTTAAAATCAAGTCTATTGTTTTTAAAATTTCATTCATTGAAATATATTTTATTTTTAATTTGTACTAACTCAATATTGGTCTAATTTAATGTTATTTTATTTAAAATTATCATATCATTTCATTAATTATGATTCTTTCTAGTTTATTTGAAATTTGTTGCTTAATACATGGAATCATTTATCCTGATGGTGTTATACTGGGATTTGGCTCACACCATGCATACACCACTCGGTGCATGCAATATAGAGACCCTAAGCTTGACGTACATGGACATTACATTACTTCTGCGGAATACTTAATATATAACAAAAACAGGCACACAAGGACCGTAATAGTTTAGTGTCTTTGGAAACTTGGAACGTAATGCTATAATCGTGGTGAAAGATCTTCAACATCTCCCATAAATATCTTCCCCCTTTTTTTCTTAACTAAAACCATTCTTTATAACCTGGGGAAATGAAAACATAAAAAGGGTGAGCTCAAATGCTCAGTAAGGGTAAGCATGGTTAAAATAAAACATACCATATACATTTGAACATAAAAACCTAAACATAATGTTTAAACATCAAAATCTTGAGCAAAGACATAAAACATGGAAGTACATAAGGCATAGATAATAATGGAACATAAACCATGATATAATATCATGGTAATAAAACATATAATTGTGGCATCCATTAAGCACATGTAATGATTTCCATAGTATCCAAGGCACTGCTTCCAAGACCATCTTAGTGGACAAAGTCCTATTCTGAATCAAGTTCACTCCTCGTTTCATTCATGTAACACTGAACCGGATTAACTTACAGTTCCATCCATGTCTATCTCATGAGATATAAAATCATTACCCAATTAATTGGAGGCAGATATAGGTCCCACCCATCTCATAATGAAATCATTCTTACTTGTTCCACAAAATAAACATAAAACATTCATTATAACCCAATGAATAAAATTAGTTTCATAAACATCATCCCATTATCTCATAATCCATATAAAACAAATGGACATTTTATCATAAGAAAAGTGAAACCATGTAAATCATAGAGAAATTAAAATTGAAACATACACATATGAAATAATGTCATCTTAGATGGAAAATGGTTTTGATAAAACACTTGAAATGAATTCCTGAGGAAAATATCATTTCTTTTCCAAAAATCATTATATTTTCACAAAATGTCATGCAATTTTAAAATAAAAGGATTTTTTTGAAAGTAGTCATGAAATATTTTGGAGGAATCTTCAAGAAAATAATGCTGTATAAAACCATAAAAATCCGTTCGTGCCGTATAAGTTAAAAAAATAATCTTCTCATACTTTTGCCGAAAAAGTCAAAAAAGTACCTCGTAACATAAAAAAAAGATTCGTTACGTACCATGTAATAAAAGTCAAAATGGGTAAAAAGGACTTTAAACATACATGAATACACTTTTATAAAACATGTACATGGATGATAGCAATAACCCCAGTAAATACATACGAATAAGCAATCACGGATAAAAATGAGATTTGCAAAATTATCCCTTACCTTAGGTACGATATGCTTCGTACATATCCGAACCTCCTGTATAATGATTTAAATAATGTCATTGAATTATTACAGAATCATATTCATTATTATGATATCATATATGTTTCACTTATTACTTTATATTACCCATTCTTTTGTAAATTCCATGTTAAAGCAGCGTTTTGGGTAAAATAATTTTATCTATCGTATGTGTTTCGACTTTCTATTCTTGATATTATTACATATATCCTGATTTACATAATTCCAGAATGTAAAACATGATTTATATATAATATATATTCATCATATACATATATATTATAGATCGATAAAAGGAATGAAATACACCGTTCATGGAGACGGTAGGCCGTACATACGCATGAACGTTGTTTTCGTTTCCCTTTTGAATTGAATGGAATTAAGTAAATGAAATATATATATATATATATATACATAAATCCAGTATCATTATTATGTCATATATTTCATTATTATTCATTATATATACTTTATAATAATTCATGAATGGTTAACATGGAGAGTGAATCACATCGCGTCGTGGAGACGGTAGTCCGTACGTACGCACGAGCGATGATATCATTTCCAAGATCATGGAATTGTATTGGAGTGTATGTATACTATTTCATAATCAATATCACTTTAAAATAATAATATATAGTTATTTATTTGAACCATTATAACCATCCAAGTAAGGTGGTGATGGAAAATAGATTACACCACGGCGTGGAGACGATATTCCGTACGTACGCACGCGTGGTGATTTCAGTTTCCGTAGGATGGATAGATGGTGAAATAGGGCTGTTTCATACTAATAATAACATATCAGTATATGAGTGATACTGATGTTATTACATCATAATGAAACAACCTAAGAAGAAGAAGTGTAAGAAGAAATAATGTTGAATGAATCAGTAATGGACATTATCTCTTCTTTGAAGCGCCTCTTTGAGTCCTCCTCTTAGGGCCCTAAAATTGGTCATTGAAGAATACCAGGACCTCTAGGATGTTTCTAGGGAAGGGGAGAAGAGAATTTTGTAGGGGTTGGACGATCATGAAGGCTCAAAATGGTGTGAGGAAGAGAGGGAGCAGGTGCCCTTTTTTAATGGAGGAGAGGGGAACCTTTGGAATAACTAAAAATATTATTTTATTATAATGTCAAATTCGGGTTTTAATAGCTCAAAATTGATATATTTCGAAGATAAGGTGGTGATGGGTCGAAATACTCTTATCTAATAGAATTTACAAATGTTTAGGTTCCTATTTTAACCTTATCATTTAGATTTAACATTCAGTTAAATAATTTTACTTTTACCGTGTCTTCTTGTGTTTTTACACTATAAGGTTAATAAACTTACTATAACATGCCAAATTAACCCCAATTTTTTTATTATTAATATATATAACCTTATATAAGTCATTTTTCCGAACCTTAGATTTTTAGAAATAAAATAACAATTAATAATATAATATTTGTTTTAAAAACTATTTTATATCAATTTTGACACTATTTAGTAATTGATTTTTTTGAAAATCATAACAGAATGATTAGTTCTAAAAAAGTTAATTAAATAAATACTAACATGTCATATTAACCTGGAAAATTATTTTAATTCATAAAAAGACTCAAATTACATTTATTTGGGTATTTATAACATCAATTATCTCAATATTTCATTAATAAGATAATTACTGCATCATCGTTGTGTCATAAATAAATTAAATTATTTAATGTCTAAAAATTAAAAATAAAATACCATTATGTAGGAAAGTTTTTTATATTTCTAAGGAATATTTATAGTCGAATTTATCTTATGTATAACCCCATATTAAAAATGATTTACTTATTAAATTTTGATTTTAACTATTTTAACCGATCTTTAAATAAATTTATAATAAATGTCCTAATCTAATCCAAGTGCGCCTAAATGGTCATATTTTATTCCTAAGATTGTTTTTGGTCTATTTACACTTATCCAATAGAATTCGGACATGTTTTAGGGTAATAATAATAAAACTTTTACCCTTAATTACCCTATTTACTTTTAACCGTGGTAAAAAAGTAAAAAGTTTCTATTCACCAAAAATTATTTTCATCTCATTGAACCACAATTTAGTCTTTGATATTAACCATGTCTCTAGTATTTTCAAAATTCTACTCACAGAAGCGGTAAAATTATGTTTTATGAAAAATTCGGTTTTTTTAACTACCACTTAGTGGTTTCACTATTCATCAAAAAATAAAAGTTTCCAGAAAAATACCAAAAATTAGGCCTAAGCTATATTTGATATTAGGAATTCAAAAATGATGTTTATATTACCAAATTCAATACATATCAGTTACATTAACTAATTTAAAAATTAATTCCCGTCGTCAAAACAAATAGCGTGTTTTTAAGAGATAATAACTATCAAAAGATTAACACTTGTTTCTAACTGGTTTAAATGTGAAATTACATCCAATGACCAACATTGTATTAAATTTTAAAAATATATTCTAAATATACATTAAACCACTCGAATTAATAATTTATCACTATTAATTATTTTGATTAAAAAAGTTGTTTTTAATTAACATTTAGTAATTTTCACTATTAATCAGAATATGAAAGTTATCCGAAAAATACCAAAATTTCACCCTAGGATAATTTCGATATTCTGAATCCAAAAATGAAGTCCGTTTTGAAAGATAAAATTTATATGATTTCAAAAAGTGGTTATTACTATTCATAACGACTAGTTTTAATAATATTTTAATAGCATATCATTGTTTAGTGAAACTCGGTATTGCGTACTACACACGCTATCGAGGAAGGTCGTGATTGCGTGTAATGCAAGGCCAGGCAAGGATGCATGTTGTGAAAGCTCATTTTGGTGTAGCTTACAACACATGACATTAATGAAATTAAAAAGAATATCTTTCATAAAATCTTGGGGTGTTACATTCTACCCCCCTTAAAATGAATTTCGCCCTCAAAATTCGTCGGGGTTATAAATGGTTTACCACTCGAAAGTTTCTTTAATAAAACCCCACATCGTAAAAAGGAATACCAAAACCAATCTTCAAAATCAAAAGTATGAAACGTAACGGTTACCCAAATAAACTAATCACTGGGTTTCCACATAAGTGAAAATATTGATATGGAAGAGAAATCTAACCACCATGTTCTAATGGAGAGTGGTAGAGAACAAGGCTATGGAAAAAGCCAGAAATCACAAAGCCAGAAATTTTTGACGATCTAAGGTACCATCTAATTCATCAGATATAAGGGCACTAGGACAACATTTTTGGTTTTCAAGATCATTTCCCTAAAGTTGATGAAATTGGAATTAGAAGAAATACTTTCGTGATGTTGGTATAGTCTCACCGTTGGTCATTCTTTGGACAATTTCCACTTCATCTCTTAATGAAATGAAGTTGAATTTGTCATTCGTGATGTGTTAGCAGATCATGTGATAGAATGATGGGTCATTCCATCTGTCTCAAACAAAAGGTTAGAAAAGTTATCAAAAAATACATAAGTCCATCTATAGTGAGATTAATCATATATGGTTCCTAAAATGGACTTATAATTCATATATCATACTGCATAATATAATAAAACTAGTTTCTACTAAACAGGGACATCCTGTAGGCTAGAGGTAGGCGATAAAGGCCAGTCGCACTTCGGTTGTGGGTTTGATTCCCACAGCCTTGTCCGACGCGATGGGCTGTCGCCCGTCCTGCAGGTTATCCTTTTTCTAAAAATATATCACTATAACATGCCATCAATAATATCGATAAAAGTTCTATCCTTAAACAATACTAACTTATGTCCAACATAATCCATTCTGATCATTAGGCTTATCTAAAATACTTCGGTCCAAGCTCATAGTATAAAGAAAATGATTACTTGGAATGTCACATAAAAATCCCGTGAATGCCATCATTTATCCCACATATATCATGTGAGTACCTTAATCATGTATTCTCTTGAAGAATGAATACCGATTGAACATTAGTGAAAACATGAGTGCTGTCAAAATTTAACTCTTTCCATATACCAAAACCCCAAAATTCTATATACTCAAACCATTATATAACTATTTCCTTATATCAGTCATGAGCTCATGAATACTATCAAACATTTATTTTTCTCCTTATCCCTTCATTATGCACATATCATCTACTTTCCAAAAATATCTGAATAACCTTTCATGGTTAATGGTACCATTAATCATACACTTTCAAAACATAATGAAAGAGAACAGTGTAACAATCCTTAGATGTCTCTTTATTCCATAGTACCATGAGATTACTTATACAACATTACACTTGATAAACATGTAATCATTCCACTACCTTCTTAAACCATTGATCGAGCTTCAATAATTATTTCAACTCACATATCATTTGAAGTCTCTTCATCATCATCAACATAAATACTACCCATACGACCATACTGATTCTATTCATGAGACTCTCCCTTAGGGCATTGGTTTGTATAATGCCTGTACATTCCACAATTAAAACATTTAACCATTGTTGATGTCGTAGAAATACCATTATCCTCATCCCTGGAAGGTCTCGATTGTGTGTAATGCAAGGCAAGTCAAGCATGCGTGTTGTGCAAGCTCCTTTTGGTGTAGCGTACAACACACGACATTAGTGAAATTAAAAAGAATATTTTTCATAAAATCTTGGGGTGTTACATGCAAAGTCTCTTTTCTTTTGATTCAGGTTAAGGAACAATGTTAGTGTTGGCAGTTTGAGTTTCATGTGGCCCTTAGTGTGCATCTTGGTGGCGATGGCTTGAGTATGTGGTTCCTCTCATCGCATGGAGTTTTGGTATAGAGTTTTTTCTTTTAGGTACTACTACATTTGTCTGTTTTTTTTATGTTGTTATTATTTATTTATGAATGTTGATAATGTTATGTTTGGCCTATGTTTTGAGATCTGATTTGTTCAGTCATATTATTATGAATAAATTTAGTTAATTTGTTCCCTCTTGTATTATTTTATACTCGGGATATTGTGCGAGATCGTGGGGATCGATAATACCCTTTGGGCCATGTCGTGGACTTGGTCGAGCAGTGGGTCAGGTGGTGACTTGATTAGTTCGTGACACCCAAAGTTTAAAGGTTGTGTATCGTAACATAATGAAACATGGAATTCACACACACACACACAAATATATATATATATATATTTGTCTTTGTGTGTGAGTGTTAATTATCAGGCTATACTTGGGGGACTATAGATTTTAAATGGATACTATGTATCATGTCAATACATGAAGTAGAGTTCATTTAGTTTCTATGTGGAACATATGGTTTAATGTCACACAATTTGGATGTTTGAAATGATAAATAAACCTAATGTAAGAAAAACATATCACATATTATCTTATGATACAAAGTAGGTGTGGTAAACTTGTGGTGATGTATATCTAGATACAAGGATCTAGGGAGTATAGTGTAATATGTATAATCTTCCCAATATAATTTTCGCCATAGATAATTGTGGAGATGTTGCAGGATTGGGATCATGGTGGATATTTATGTATGAGAAAAAAATTCACTGGTCTTTTACAAATATTAAAAAACATTATATGGTTATTAGTCAAATATAATATGGATATGTGATGAAAAGTGTTGGGTTATATAATATATCATACTCCAATATATAAATGAGTTTGTGGATTACACACAGTTGGATGACTATAATTACAATTATTTTGTATCTTCATTCATGTGGGGGATTACTATGTGGAAGATGAAGGAGTTGTTGATATTTAATATCATTATTGGGAGCAAACCTCCCAGAGGCACCCTACGTATCCTATATAGTCATGAATTCGAGCCTTCATAGTGTATATATTGTGTAGTCTAAAATCATACAATGTTTACCATATAGATTGAAATTATTTTTAGGATATATATTTCCAAAAGGGATGTGAAATTTGGAAATTGAATAATATGTGGAGGGAATTACTGGTACCCATGGGTAATATGGATTCATTGAAATACATGACAAAAAAATACATGTAACTTAATTATGTTATCAAATGTGGTTGTTAAGCCATGAAAATGAAACCAATATATCCTATTTATTACAAGAATATAAGTTCACATAGTTCATATATTGATTTTTTGAGGTTTATGAATGAGAAACCTGATATAACATTCACATAGACCTTTGGTGGTAAATGAATTGGAATTCAAATCAGGGGTAATATTTCCACATGGAATGAAAAGTTTAAAAAAATCATTAAGGGGACTTCGAATGTGGGATACATTTGTCTTAAAATGTAAAAAATAAGATAATTTAGTAGGAATTCTATATGAGGCTATGTATAAGAGAGGTTGGGTCGTACACCTAATAATGAACCATATCATGAATATATTAAATCATTCCAATCGTGTAGTCATCATTGATATCTTAGACCTCATGGGTAATTCTAAGTGTTAGTTACAAGGGATAAGGGATGATTAATTAGATTACATAATTCGTTTTACGTGGGACATATATCTAGAGAGGAAGACAGTGGTACTATAATGAACAATGAATAAAATATCAATGTGACTATGTGATTTGGGCTTTCACCTGGTCGGATTCCCATGAGGGATATTATTTTGACTCAAGAGGGTTATATTTATGTGAGTAAAATATTTGTTACATAATCCAGATTTGATGCCCAAGGGGGATATAGACTCGTTAAAGGAATCGTTGTGGACTATCACTAGTCTAAATTCACATGTGGGATAACAATTCCCTTAAATGAAATTTCTAGAATAAATATAAGATTATGAAAAGTCAGCCACCTAATAAGAAAATTTGGGATATAAACCTAAAAAGGATGTTCATTGTGGATATATTTTATAATTTCCAATAATGTAACAATTTGAGATCTCTAAGATTATGAAAGTATTTCCTTATTTGATAAAAAAGAAAAAATTAATGATTAATAACATTAAAAATTTTAATTTTAGTTAGACATACATTTATAGAAGAATCGAAATTTATAAGAATGGCTCGTGGAGAATACATCCATGTAATGAAATTTTTTGGATTACACCGGACCAGATACTCAGAAAGGATTTGGTTTTGAATATAGAGGGATATTGCTATTTGAGGAAAATGATTAGGCAGTACACCATATAAAATTACCATTTATGGATTCATTCATCATCCACTGCTGGAATGTGAGGATAATTTTAGTCTTGAGGATTATAGACTTATAAACAATAATTATAAATGAAATAATATATATTAATCAATAATGAGTTTTCATAATCATAAAAATGATATTATATTGGGTGACTAACAGTGGTGAATGCTCATGAAAAATATATGAGGTCATGTGACTATGATTCAGGCATGGGATCATGATATCATGATTTCTACAGGGAATCATGTGATCATATTAAAAATAAGATATTACAAGATTGTGAAACAAATATTAGGTTACATGAATACCTATATGATATGGGGTCATATGATCACATGAAAAATAGTTAAATCATGGTACCCACATACATGGGTATATGGAGGGGACCCATGAAGCTTGTCAGGCGGTCTAGTCTTATATAATAATGATACAACATTGAAATATGGACTATTTTTAGGGAAATACCTTGTAAAATTTTAAGTGATAGACTTTTATATACTTATTTCCTTCCTCAATCTCTTCAGTATTTATAAGCACATGGGAACGTAATTTGTACTAAAATATATAGATGGAATACCAAATTGAATATCACCATAGTAGAGGATTCAAAAATCTATTCTTCAATTGTTCATTAACAAATATCATAACATATCACCAATTATGTTACCATGAAATAATCGAATATGTAACCCCAATGGATCATGTGATCATCAGTAAATCTAAATGGGCCTTTCTATGTCAATTGTTTCTATTCATATTGTGTAACAATAAGAATCATCCCAGATTTAAAATGGATTTTGTAATGACCGTTGAAAATCAACCGTTTCACCTCCATTCGTTTCTCCTTGTTTCATTGTGCGACCCATTTTTTCAACCATGATTGATCATGGAGCACAAGATAAAATTTGACTAAATGTACTTCCATCTATAAATGGTTGGGGTAGAGAGTTCACCTATCATGGGAGTGACATGTGAACCTCAGTTACCATAAACAAGTCCATTATCTATATCATCTTCCATGATATGTCTTGTGATCTTTTTAACATTATGAATCCAGATTCCTAGGTTCCGTGACCACAATGGATTGTCAAAAGCAACGTATGAAGAATTTATTTTATGTTCCATTGTAAAAATATGGTAATTTTTGTTTTTTTAACTTTATCAAGTTTCATATATATTTTTATCAAAGGGGTATCAGTATCCCCCACTTAATTGGAGAATATAAGAAGAAATTTGGACTCATTTATGAAATTTTTTGATGTCCTCTTAATAATTATTCAGTATTTGGGGAGAACTGTTAGTGCGAGTATAATCAGAACGGTTCTCAAACTTTTTCCTTCAATAAGGGTCCTATTAATCTTTTATTGTATTTTTCAGGGGTCATATAGTATACCCCCATAATCTTTTTCCTTTTCTGTTATAACCTTTAACTTTTCCTAATTCTTATATTATTGAGGAAATAAAGGGAATGCTCATGTATTTTTCCCATATTTCCATATTTGGTTTTTAGCTAGAAACATTTTATTCATTTTATATTATAGGCGTACAAATATACAGAATATAGATATTTGTTAAGGCCATAAAAATGTAACAAAATATCAATAGTATTTAAAGTTATATTTCTTATACTAGTCCCGGATGAGTCCCAACACAATGGTTAACGAATTGTTCATTACAATCTAATTCTAGAAGTGATCATAGTGACCAATGATTTGACACTAAGGGTATAAAATTGACATGAAAAAGTGGTATTGTAGACTAATTAGGTTATATATCAATGAAATTAATCACATATAATGTTATGGAAATGGTTCATGATGGATTATCATCAACTATGTACATGATGATAGGTTCTGTTGTGATGCTACAAAGGCATATGGTGATAGTGGTCCTTCCATTAAGGATTAATATTCCTCTATCGAGAACTCTATATGGGTCATATATATGAATCCATATTGGGAAATGTATGCATTTCATTATATAAGTGTCCCTCCAAAGCAATGATAGTAATATCAAATATCAATATGAATTACTGATCTTTTGAATAAGTAATATAGTGTTCTACAAGTATTTCTACTGTAAATTGAGAACATCATCATTGTGATGTAGCATAATATATCACTGTCACCACCTTTTCGTAAACAAGGGTGTGTAGAGAGAACAACATGGGTTTGATAGTGTAATATGACAGACCCCACCAATATTATTTTTATGTTCAATATTCTTCTCTAAAAAATCTTATCTGGGATTTATAGATTTAGGAGACTAAAATTTATCTCACGTGTCCATTTATAAGTATTATACATTAAATTTTTTATATGTTTCTCATAGAGTCTAATTTTAGGCAATTATGATCAATATAAATGTTGACATTGAAGGTCACACAACATCAACCAAAGGAAAATTTCAACCACGTTATGAAATGGTGAAAGAATTGGATGTCAAAAAATTTCCATAATGTTGAATAAAATATTTAAGCATATATAATTGATCATAATTGACTCCACTAGAATAATCAGATTATAGGAGGTAAAAATCACATATATGAATACATAGATCATTATATGATAGAGATGAATGGGATTAGGCTGACCATTGTTAATAGAAGGACACTATTTTTATATTCCTGATATAGCACATGGGGTTATGTGGTACCTTTTCATTAAAATATATCTATACTATAAAACCAATAAATGTAATGATTAATTTTATATTCAAATAATTATAGTTTCTTTGAAAACATTCCCTACATGAAACAATGAGTTTTAATGAACAATTATTTACTATTATGTAAACCACAACACTATAACATATCCATAGAACATGGAGGTATTAATATTAATAAAAAAATTTAAATACTAATAATAATGGTTATATAAAATGAATACAAATTGAAAAATAATATCATAATTTTTATTAAGTCTTATTGGTTTCGAAAATACTACATTCTTAAAAAATGAATTTAATTCATTTTGTGAAAAAAATATAATGGATTTTTTTCCAATTTTAGAAACATTTTTTGAAATTATATAGATAATTTTGAAATCCTCTTGTAAAAATTAGCATGGTATTAATTTATGAGAGTTTACATAAATTATTATGTTTTTAATAAATAGTAACTAAATACCAACATTTTTTAATAATTAACTTTTAATTTAATGAATACATTACGATCAATATTGATTACTTATTAAAAAAATTAATACTTGTGAAAATATATATTTCATAATATAATTTATGTTATCTGAATAAATTTAATATTTAATTTTATTACTAAACATTTAAACTTATAAAATTTTTCTCTTGGGAAAATACATGTTTTGTTTCGTCTATGGATTTAATTTCAAATTAAAATTTTCATTTATATGACTGGAATGTATAAAAATTTATTCCATAATTGAAATTATAATTATTAATAACATCTAATAAAGATTTTTTTTCCAATTTAACTGTGTACAAATTAAAAACTAAATAACTCAGTTAAGGTTTGAAAATGTCTATAGGGGTTAATCTAAAAATAATAACATTCCATTGACCTATTATATTTATCAAATAAAAATTGAATTAAATATTTATACCATATCACATTTAATTGTTTTTATGGATACATTTTGGTTATTTGGGCATGTGAAAAAATGGAACACTTTATTCATTAAAAAATTCATTTTTACTCTCCACGAGTTATGAAGGCCAGCCCCTCTTATTTCCTCTTAACATTTAAAAAACAAATTTATTCATAAAATACCTAAAAAATATATTTTTTGATTATATAACCACAACCTAAAATCTATATTTTGATTGGGACACCCACTTATGAAGTCATTATATATAAACCTAAAGAGATTTACCATAGAATATATATCATTCATAAACTTGTGTTATTGATTTATTTATTCATATAAATGATTAAAATAGTATTAAAGCATGATGTTATAATAAAACCAAAATCAAATAGACAATAATATTTTATATGTTAATTTAACATAATATATACACATCATCTTCCATCAAATTAAAAAAACTATCAATCATGTGTATGAGAGATTATCGCATCACGAACTGATATTTTTCGTTATCCATCACCAATATTTACAAATAAATAAAATTTTGCATTTAAAACTTATATATATATATATGATATATATGATACCATTATACTAATGGAATTATAATATCACATATTATTAATAATTTCAATTTCAAGGGAATACAATAATGTTACATGTGGGTACGGTGGAGTACGACATCACGAAGAGATGTGATTTGTTCTTTACATATTATTTACATGGAATGTAAAAAAGGATAGTATTAATGAAAATATTTTACATATGTGATAATAAAATGGTTCTATAAATGTTATATTTTTGTTACCATTCTTATTTTTTATACATTAATAAAATGGAAACAGTGTTCGTGCATACATTTGGCATACCATCTTTATGAACATTAAATTTAATTTTCTATATCTATGTTTTTTGGGGTACTATAAATACATATATAGAGAACAAATAATTTTTTTTAAAATTATTAATTTATAGATATTATGGAATAATGATTAATTTCTTAGGATAGAAATTTCAAAATCAAAATAAATAAGTAAAATAAAGCTATTATTACATGAAACATGATTTTAACTGGGAATTCATAATAAAAAGGTGGTAAATGATAAAAATTAAATAATATATTGTATGATATATATATATATATATATATTTTGTTGAATAATATATTTATAATATAATAATATATATTATATACGTGTTTCAACTGTATGTGAAGGAAGTAGAAACTTAAGGTATGCGATTTTTCTCAATTTTTTGTTGTTTGTGGAATACATTATGTTACACACCTGTATTTTTTTATAACGCAAATATAGATCCCATTTGATATTTAAAATCATAAAATTATTTATTCTAATTATATTTTATGAATTATTTATACTTATTTCTATATGGCGCTTAGATTTCAATGTTACCAAAGTGGTAAGGGATTTATGATATAATGTAATTATTTATTAGGATTATTAATTATTATACTTCCAATTTTGAAATATAATGATATATCTCCCAAGAACTGATGAAATTTATTTTCCATTTTTTATTTATTGAGAATGCAAATATTACTATATATTTTTGATCTTTATATACTCGAGATTACAAATGAATGTTTTTGAGGAAAAAGAAAACATTATTTCTATGTTAACTTGATAACCATTTTTCTTCCTTATCTATATTTTCTAAAAATGATTCTATAAATTTTTAATGTTTGTATAATATTTTTTAATTTCATTTTAACTATTTTTTGATTTTATACCAAATTTTTAGACACAATCATCCTAAATTTTACCAATAATATCCGATTGGGTTATTACTAAATTTTTTAATGGAAAAATAATTTTAATGTGTTTGATAAAAACTGAAATCCATGCCTTCATGAACACTCACTGATTTAAAAAACATTATATTTTTATAATTTTATTCTGAAAGAAAAGGATTTGTAAAATATTTCGGGAATTTATAGTTTTAATATTTTGATTTTAATTGAATGGTTATTTTCCTCATGAAATTTTTCAAGTGATCATGAATATAATTTCCATCTATGATGACACCCATTATTGTTACCTAATCATTTTTGGGATATGATTCAATTTTACCATCCTTATTATTTATTTGGATAGTTCATGATGTGTTTATTTCTATAAAACCTTATCATATTCGATGGTTTATTAAACAATTAATTATTTAATTTTTATAATGTCTATTCATTATCATTTCCTCTATTATGATGAATTTTTTATGATCTCACGGAACTCCTATACATGGTTTTCATTTTGTGATTATAACATTCCATGATTATGATAAATGCATTTTTCAAGTAAATTTTTTTTGTATAAATTTTTTTATATTCAACACCATTTATATTTTCTATTAAAAAAATATTATTTTAAAATGAGATACTTGAAAACATGATTTTAGATTCAATTAAACAGATCAGTAATTATAACTTGTGTAACATGAAACACCGAATTTAAATAAATTGTGATAGAATATTTAAATTCTATTATTTAATATGGTATTTATTTAATATTATTTGAAATATTAGTTATGAAAAATATTAACTACAATATGAGAATATATTTTTTACACATGTTTTTAAACTGAAATAATTTTTATCAAATTATTTTGAAATAAAATTAAAATCTATTTAAATAAATGAATTATTTTTTCTTATAAACATATCTTACATTAATAAATAATAATTAAATCTTGGTGAATTATATTAATTAAATGTATAAATTAAATAATTAGTCAAAATTTTATTATTAATCATATGATTTCTCTAAGATTTAGTAAAAAAACCAATTTTCACCATAAAACTATATTTTTCAAAAAGTAATTTTATTCCTCTATTGCATACTTATTTTATAATTAAAATTTTATAATTTATCATATTTTTAGAATAATTAAGATGTATTTATGAATTCACTATGTTAAAATTATTTTGTAGTTACTTTTTGATAATTATCTAACAAGGTAAATTTTTCGACCGATAGTTAAAAATATTAGTGTTTATTATGAATATTCATTTATTTTAATGAATTCCTAAACATCCAAATTTATTTATATTATTTATTATAATATTAGTATAATATTTATTTTTTAAAACAATTTAGGATATTTTAATAAATTTTATAATAAATTTTGATATAAAAACCATTTAAGATTTTAAAATTTCTCTTTTTGAAAAAACACTTTCTCTCATCCTCTATAGGTATAATATTTAAATAAAAATTTCAACATAACTAAAAAGAGTTTATAAAAATTTATTTCATATTTATAATAAAAATATTCATATATATATAGCAAGGAAAAATTATTTTTTAACCAAAATTAATGGTTAAATTTCTCAATATTAGATACAATGTTTAAGGTTAAAACATGTTTATAGGGGGTTAAACTAAATAGATAAGGTGTAAAATGTCATATAAAATTCTCCAAAACCCACATTATATAACTATATATAATATAAATACTATTAGTTTCTATAATAACCAATTTTTGTGCATTTCGGCTTATAAAATATAGTCGTACATCTTATTCATTTCAAAAATTTCATTTTCCTCCTCTCCCCCTCTCATAATGGCCACCCCTCACCACTGCTATTCATATTTTATAAAATTATTTGATTCATCTATTACACAAAAAAATAAATTTATTATTCCCATCCATAAATCCTAGAATTATAAATTTTATTAGGATACCATCCTATTTAGGAATTAGGTATAAATCTAAAGATGTTATCAAAAGAAGAGGTAACATTCTTAACCTTGTGATTTTATCTTATTTATTCCTATAACTTGTTAATATTTTTAAAACAGGGTGAGGTAACAAAATAAGAATATTTACTATAATTATATTTTAATATGTTAATTTAATACCTAATAACCATATCCACTTACATAAATTGTGAAACAAAAGTGTCAATCTTGTGTACGGTGGACTACAACCTCATGATATGAAGTTATTCATTTTCCATTACAAACATTAAAAGATACATAAAATAAGGGATTAAATTTTAATGAATATATTTATTATATTATTAATCTTATGTGATTATAAAATCACATACAAATTCATAAGTCACATATTGTGGGAATACATTAATTTTTCATGTGGGTACTATAGACTACCATGTAACGAAGTGATGTGATTGGTTCTTCACTTATGATTTACATGGATGGTTATAATGATAGTTTTAATGTAACATCCTGGATCCGGGTGCCACACAACTGGTGCCCTGAACCCAGTTCGTTAGATGACCTCAAGCACATTTCCCCAAATGCCAGAGGCTACCGACTAGAAGCGAGGGCCTAGGACTAATAGTGGGGAAACTATGACCTAATTTGACAAGGTGTAGCGCAGTGAAAGTAAATAAAAAACCCAAAAAGAGGAAGCAGTAAACAATATAAACTTGAAATGGACAACGGAGCTGAAGTAAAATATGACCAACAGTCATATATATATATATATAATGATGCAACATTCTTTTAATATATGAAAGCAGCCAAAATTGGATACACTTCAATCTAATGTAATATAGAACAAGGTACCAAGTACAGAAAAACAAGCTAATGTAGTGCAACATGAAATTAGTGTCTTGGAAGGACTAAGCTCAATCTCATTCTCTCCTACTCCTCTACAAAAATCTTGTACCTAGGTAGAGACCATTTCCCTTATAGACACCTGTAGAAATATAATCTGTTTGGTCACAAGACATGACCCAAATAGGGGGTGAGAAATAAAAACCAGTAGGCACCCACCAAAGGCTCATGCCCAACTATCAATGAAAATGTGTAACAGCAGTGTGCAATAATGAAATGTATTAAACTAGTAAGTACTCAACATCAAACATTTCTACTAAATATATTGACATTTTTCCAATTATTTAACAATTCCATCCTATGCTTTATCTTGGAAGGTATAACACATGAAAATACCACAATGAATTTTCAAGTGAACATTATCCTGAGACAAGCAAGTTCGTGCCCCCAGGCTAAAAAAACCTTGCCCTCCGACTAAACATAACCTTTCCCTTAGGTAAAAAAAAACATTCCCTCGGGCTAAAAAAACGTTTCCCTCCAGATAAACAAAAACATTCCCTCAAGCTAAAATCCTTTTCCCTAGGCCTATACACACAATTAGTCAGGCTAAAAAACCAATCCCTCAGGCTAAACAACCATTCCCTCAGGCTAAACAACCTTGCCCCCATGCTAAACAAACTTGACCTCAGGATAAACAAAACACTACCCTCAGGATATGACAGTAACCAAGGCAAGCCAGAAAAACATAAGAAAGAAATTTATGAACATTTTATCTCAAGAAAACTCAGATAATGCTATAATCCTGGCATACCCACAGGTATCCTAGCCAAATGGCTAAACAAGGGAAACACACCCTCGGGGTGGCCCTGGATCAAAGCAGTGATCCCAAAAAACAATTTATAAATAATCAAACAATTATCATTGAAATTCTAGGTATTTAATCAGTCATAGCATCATCCATAAGACACCCCCAACATGGGTGCATGGCACAATGGTACACAACAACAACTCGACATTGGGAAATAAACACCAGACCACCTACCATGATCTCCTTTGATCGATATACGTGAACGATGCCACCTGAATCAATTGAGAATGATGTAGATCTGGGATAAATATTTATCAACTCTAACTCAAATAACATCCCTTTGGGAATGAATTGGAAGGAGAGGTTCATGAAGAGAAAAAATCTCACCTCCGTGGTTCAAAAGAGATTGACGATGAAGGAATCATAGTCTCGGTGTGCGGTCGGGAGCTCCTCCAATTTATGGCCTCCTATCCTGCGGCTCTTGTCGATATCAATGCCTCCTCATCCAAATGAGAAGGCTAGTTCCTGTTTTTATCAAAAAAAACATAACTACACGACGTGTAATCTCATGTACACAACATGTACTTTCTTCTTAACTGTTCACTGGCATCAACCCTCCACCGCCTTACTATTCATCTGCCGACTAAGTACACAGTGTGTAGTACTATGTACACAGAGTTTACTATCCAGTTTACTGTTCATCTGGAGGCTTCTCTCAACGTCCCAAATGTTCAATTTTTGACTGATTACATGACATGTATTACTATGTACACAGTGTGTTGATAGTTTTTACACCCTGATTTTCCGACAAGCTTACACGGCTTGTATTTTCACCCCACAGGGCCAACGTACATGGGGTGTAGAAAAGTACACAACATGTACCAATAAATTATGTATTTTTCCCCAATTTTCCATTTTTTCTCAATATCACTAAAGGAAAAGGAAACGAAGATTCCCATGCCTCATGAATAAAAACCTGGTACTTACAAACTTCCCCCATAAAGAAATTCATCCCCGAATTACCCTTCCAAGGGTGGTGAAGATATCACTGAAAACAACTATAGCCACTGATCACATATGTCTATCTCCCACTCCTATTTTTTCCTACACTCATACATGTTGACATAGAACCTATATGAGAGGAATTGACTAGCCTTAGAGAACCATCATGCTCCTATCAACAATATGAATTAGATGCTTCTCAGAGGATGCATCTACTTGATGTTCAACCACATTTAACTAAAAAACATGAGACTGGTCTGAATGAGAATGGCGCAGCTGAGATACATGGAAGACGTCGTGCATAGCCCGATACCTCTATAGTAACTGAAACCGATAGGAAATTGGCTTGACACTCTCCAGAATCTGAAACAACCTTACATATCTCGGTGAAAGTTTACTCAATCTCTTGATCCTCCTGTGTCCCAACCTCGGCGAAACACGCAAGAAAACCAGATCCCCGGCCACGAACTCCAAGGGACATCTGCGGCGACGAGCATACGATTTTTGACGAGACTGTGGAGTATACATTCTATTCTAAATCAATTGGACATACACTAAAGTCACCAATACAAGACATGATCCAAGTAATGTTGCCTCACCTACCTCTAACCAGCATAAGGGTGATCGGCATGGCCTACCATATAATGTCTCGTAAGGTGCCATCTCAATAGTTTCCTAAAAACTATTATAGTTTTCAAACACCACCAGGGGGATGCGCTTAACCCAAGATCCCCCATAATCATGGATTCATGCATGAAACATGTCCTCCAGGACCTGTATCATATGCTCTGACTGGCCATCGGTCTAAGGTGGTATGCTATGCTTAGAAGAACCAGTGTACCCAATGCACTCTGCAAACTCTGCTAGAAACGAGATGTAAAATGGGCATCCCTATCTAAAACGATAGAATGAGGGACACCATGAAGACATACTACCTATAGGATATAAAACTTCATGAGCATGTCAACACTGATGGTCTCCTTGATCGGAAAAAAGTGATCTACTTTTATAAGTATGTCCACAACAACCCGCATGGTATCAATGCCTCATGGTGTCCTCGGAACACTGGTCATGATGTCCATCGCAACATCATCCAATTTCCTCTCCAGAATGGGTATGTGTTGTAACAGTCCAGCTGTCCTCTGATTCTCCACCTTCACCTAATGACAGGTGGAACATCTCTTAAAAAAACCATCTACCTCTCTTTTCATACCCGACCACCAATATTGACGTCTCATGTCACAGTACATTTTGGTAACTCCATGATGCACTGCCCAAGCTGAAGCATGATACTCACGCATCAACTCCTCGCATATATCCCTTGGGACCCACACTCATCCATTGATATGTAGTACCTCATCATCGCCTATTTCCCAACCAGGAGGAGGGTCCTCAGTTTCCACCAATTACGGTAGAACTAGGCCCTCTGAATCTAATAGATGTATCATCTTCACTCTATCCAAGAGGGTTGAAGTCACAACTATGGATGAAATATAGGATCTTCCCTGACTATTGTGAACTTCAAAATGCATCTCAGAGAACAAGGCCATGAGTTTCCACTCACGATTGGCATCCTGCACAGCCTATATCTGAGTCCTCCTACTTAGTGCATCAGCTTCTGCATTACCTTTACTAGGTGTATAGACAAGCTTACTGTCGATGTAATGAAGGTATTCAACCCACCTTTGCTGTCTCAATTTCATGTCGCACTGGGTAATGATATATTTTAAGTCTTATGTGGTTCATAAACACCACAAAGTGTTCTCGAAAGAGATAATGTATCCAACAGTATAATGCATGAACAACTACATCCATCATGAGATCATACATTGGGTAATTCCTCTCATGTGGCCTCAACTGTCGAGACCCATACACAACATCCCGATCGCCCTCCGTCAACACTAATCTCAGCCCAATACTAGATACATCACAGTAAACATTATAGAACTTCCTTTTCTCTGGAAGCATCAGGACCGTCACTGATGTCAACCTTCTCTTCAGCTCCTGAAAGGCTGTCACGCATGATTTTGACCAAATGAACTTCATATCCTTCTTAGTAAAACCCATCAACGGCGCAACTATGCAGGAGAAGTCTTGTATAAAGCTCCTGTTGTAACGATATGACCCTAATATAATCTGTATTTCAAACACGTTCTTTCGATGCTCCCAGTAAACTACTTCTCTCCCATTCTATGGGTCTACTGCAACTCCTCCCTCTGAGATAATATAACCCCAGATGTGAATCTGGTCCATCCAAAAGTGTCACATTGAGATCATAACATATAACTGGTGATCTCTTAGTGTACTCAATACGATCTCAGGATGGGTGGCATGGTCGTGTCGAGTGTGATAGTTCACCAAGATATCATCCATGAAGACTACCATGAAATAATACAGATATTGGTCGAACACACGATTCATTAGAGACATGAAAACTGCTAGCGCGTTTGTGAGTCCGAATAGCACAACCAAGTATTATTATAGACTATACCTTCTTAAAATGGTTATAAGCGGTATGTCTGATGGTCTAACGTGCAACAGATGATATCCGGATCTCAAATCAATCTTCGAGAACACTCGTTCTCCTCGAAGTCGATCAAAATATAATCAATCCATGGTAAGGGATATCGGTTCTTGAACGTCAACTAGTTCATCTTCCGATAATCCACACAGAGTCTGAGGGTATCATCTGCCTTCTTCGAAAACAAGATAGGTGCACCCCAAGGATACGTAATGGGTCGGAAAAAACACTTTTCCTACAACTCCTCCAACTACATCTTGAGCTCCAACAATTTTGGTGTAGCCATCCTATAAGGAGGAAAGGACACCGCTATCGCTCCTTGCACAATCTCAATATAGATATCCACCTCTCTCTCCAGAAGTATACCTGAAAATTTTTCTAGGAAGACATCCTTGAAACGATTTACCACTGGAGAGAAATACTTTTGACAAGTTCCCCATTCATCCAGATATAAACTCGCAATATAAGCTGTCACTCCACCTCACCCACGATGCTCAGGTCCTTCTTGGATCGCCTGGACATCCCATTCACCCTTGTATAGAAACTCTCCACCGTCTAGTGATGTGAAACTCACCCTACAATGATAGAAATCTATAATGGCTCGAAAGAGTACCAACCTGTCCATCCTGAGAATGACATCATATGCTTTCATCTCTAAGACATAGAGGTCCCATAGGATGTGAAAACCACAATACTCAAGGGGGAACTCCTTGCACTGACGCACTCCTGCCGTTCTAATTCCCAATGGAGTGTCCAGTGTCATGATATCCAAAGAATAAGAAACACAGAGCCATTGTATCTCCACAAAAGGCATAGATATAATGCTATGTGTAGCACCAGTATAAAAAAGTACTGAAGATAAAACATAAGAAACTAGAATAGTACCTCTGACAGTGGAAGGTCCGGGATCCTCCTCATGTTTGGTCTATTGCACTGCATATGCATGCCCAGTGCCACAGCACTGCGACACAACCTGGTTACCGTGAGGTGACCAGCACTACTGTCTCTGAGATATTGTTGTCTGGCTACCATGGCCACAACCACCACCTTGTCCGGAACGTCCTTACGTACTCCAATTCCTTGACAGGTAAGAAGCTCTTGGCCCTACTCCTGCATGAAAAGTCTACACAGAACCCCTATAACTAGTAACTGGGGGAAATGACCAGCAAAAAAACTGGAGATGACCCATCTTGCGACAAGCTCAGCACTCCACTAGGTCACATGGACACAAAGGTCTCTTGTGCCCCTCTTTACCACATTGGTAGCACATTATACAGCCACATGAAGAATTATTATGGATATTACAACAAACATGAGAGAAATCAATTTGAATTTTCCTCTTACTTGTAGAAATAGTACCAGAAACAGGTGTTGAACCACCCTGGTCCGCCCCACTAGCTTCCCGTAGGTTCTGATCAGAAATCAACGCCTAGTTCACAATAATATGAAATATACGAAACCTGAAAACTTTCACCAGTTCTCAGATGTCATATCTAAGAATATCATCAAATCTTCAAGCCCTAAACGTCTCATCACCCACACGAATAGTTTCAAAACACTGTATCTCAGTGAAGCGGGCAGAACAGTCATCACTAACATGGCGCCCTGCTACAAATTTATGAACTCTCGAGCCCGATCTACCTTTATCGTCTCTGGAACGAAAAATTCAAATTATAATATCAGAAAATATTCCCATTTCATCCCTCTTTGATGCTTAGTATGGGTATTAAAATCCCACCATCTCGTGGAGAAATCACACAACATGTATGTAGCGAGCTTGACCCTCCTCTATGGAGGGGTCTCATGATGCTCGAAAATATTTTACAATGAATCCTTCCATGAATCCGTAACATGTGGTACACTATCCCCTTAAAATGTAGGCGGATGCTGCTGCTAGAATATACGCGTCAACTCTGCCATATATGAGGCTGTCAGTGGTGCTCCCTGGAATGTATGGATGGACCGCATGAAGCCTTCACGAAACTGTGCATCAGCGCCTATGTCTGGTATAATGGTCGGTGCTGCATCTGGCTCTACTGGAGGATCCATCAGTTGCCCATGGACTACCATCTCTGGAGTATAATCGTTGCTGCTCTCTTGTAGAACTGCTAGTGGTCATCTCGGCAGCATGAATAAACAAGGTCAAACACACACCTTTATTTAATTTACTATCGAGGATTATTCTATCCGGTTTAAGAGTACCAATGTAAAGGAAAACAAAAACCACAAAAACTGGAAAAATAGACTACACAACATATATAAGGTCTACACGGTGTGTACTCTTAAGCCCTTTAATAGTCTTGTTCTGATAATGGCATGGGCATGTCTCAACCCTCAATACATAGCATGTTACATCCACACATGATGCGTAAACCACTCCGTCTCCCCATCCACTTGGCTAAGTCCATACATTTTCTCACCGGTCAAGAGAACATGGTGTGTCCCACAGGTACATGGCATGTACTATAGGAGGTTCGTCGACTAGTGTTGTTTGAGACATGGTCAGATATACAGATCACACTATACGACATGTTTCAAATGGACACGACATGTACTAGAAAGGATAACACTGACCTGTGTTGTTAGTGACAAAGTTGGGTACCTAGGTCAGACCACCTGGTGTGTTCAAGGTAGACATGGCATGTATAACGTAAATATTCTCCATTTGTGTTGTCAATCATACGGGTGTACACATGGTCAACACGACCAGGTGTGTACAACCGGCACACTTCGTGTTCCCTCAAGAGTCTTCTCATCCCATGTTTCCGCCTGCACGACCTATTACATAGTTAGAAACTACACTGTGTTTATAGAGGATACACAACGTGTACTTAAAAAAATTTCATTTATTCCCGAACTGAAGTGTATATGGCATGTGTTAATATAACCACACTCCGTGTTGTCTACGTTTCCAGATACTAGACCCCCAAAGCTACTCAGGATCCAATTTTTCCTAATTTTTCAAGTGTCGATATTCCAAATTCCGATTTGTGGGGGTCCATACTCCCCGCGAACCAAAGATTACCACCTAACCTTTCCCATTTAGTCCATAAACTCAACCATAACATGTACCAATGCCCTATCAATAGTAGGAGTATCTAACAACGTACCTATCATAACAAAATGCATTTTATAGCACATCACCTATCACCACAACATGCAATTTCTAATGCACCTAAATGGAATTGAAACTATGAATGGAAAGTGATTCTAATATGTGACTAAATGAAGAATGGGATGGCATACCCTCATCTCATTGGGTTTCAACTTAATATAACCTTGGTATAAAAATATGAATAGCACACCTCAAGTGCGACACCCAGCGGTGAAAATCAAATCATCTGTAATAATCATAAACTGAAAATCACAATTGAATTTGAGGAAATCTGGCCTTTACATCTACACGGGTTAGCTACTCCTGAGCACAGTTTATTACAGAATACCTTAACAATATATCTCTTTTTATTGTCTCCAAATACTAAAATAACACCAATAAAAGAAAACAACTTTGATACCACTTTGTAACATCTCAGATCCAGGTGCCACACAACGGGTTCCCCAAACCCGGTTGGTCACTTGAACCAAAGTGCTTTTCCCCAAATGCCAGACACTGTCCACTATCAGTGAGGGCCTAAGACTGATAGTGGTGAAGCTATGTCCTCCTTTTTCAAATTGTTGCACATCGTAAATAAATATAAGAACACAAAAGCAGATGAAGTAAACAATATAAACCTGAAATTAAAAATAGAGGGGAAGTAAAAGATAACCAATAGTCATATATATATAATGAGTCGACATGATTCAAATATAGGGAAGCAACCAAAATAGGACACACTAAAATCTTATGTAATACAAAATAAGGTTACAAAGTACAGGAAAATAAGAGAAAGTAGTGGAACAGGAACTAAGCACTATCGCAAGCCTAAGCTCGGTCCCATGCTCTCCTACTCCTCAACAACAATCTTGTACCTGTGCAAGGACCCTTTCCTATATCGATACTGGCAGAAATAAAATCTGTTTAGGCCCACGACATGACCGAAATATGGTATGAGAAATAAATCCCAGTAGGAAACCACCAAAGGCATGTGCCAAACTGTCAGTGAAAATGAGCAATAGAAGTGTGTAATAATGAAATGAAGTAAACTATTAAGTACTCAATAGTAAACATTCCTACAAGTTATATTCCCAGTTAAATAATTATTTAACAATGCCAGGAATGTGCTTTAGCTTGGCAGGTTTAACACAAGAAAACACCATAGTGAATTTTCAAGTGAACTTTGTCTTCAGACAAGCATGTTCTTACCCTCAGGCTAAACAAAACCTTTCCCTCTGGCTAAACATAACCTCGCCCTTAGGCTAAACAAAACCTTCCCCTCTGGCAAAAAAAAAACCATTCCATTAGGCTAAACAAAACCTTTCCCTTGAGATAAAAAAACCATGCCCTCAGGATAAACAACCTTCCCCTATGGATAAACAACATTTCCCTCTGGATAAACAACCTTTCCCTCAAGCTAAACAACCTTGCCCTCAGGCTAACCAAAACACTTCTCCCAGGCTAAGAAAGTAACTGGCCTAAGCCCAAAATATAATCAAGTAATTTATATACATTTTCTCTCAAGAAAACTCAAAGCATTCAATAATCACGGCATACCCATAGGTATCCTGACCATACGACTAAACAATGGAAACCAACCCTCAGGGTGGCCCTAGATCAAAGCAGCGATCCCAAACAACAGTTTATACAAAATCAAAATATTACCTATGCAATTATAGGTATTTAATCAGTCAAGGCCTTATCCATACGACACCCCAAACATGGGTGTGTAGCAAAATGGTACACAATAAGAACTCGACAGTTGGAAATAAACACCAGACCACCTACCTAGACCTCCTAGGATTGATATACATGAACAACGCCTCATGAATCAACTAAGAAGGACGTAAATTTGGGAAAAACATTTATCTATTCAGACTCAAAAAACATCTCATATGGAATAATTGGAATGAGAGGTTCAAGAAGAGCTAATATCTCACCCGCGCGATTCAACCGTGATGGCAGTGAAGGAGAGGAGTCCCGATGTGCGGTCAAGAACTCCTCCAGGTTCCGGCCTATTCACTCGCAGCTCTTGTCAAGTTCTATTCCTCCTATACCGAATGAGGTGGATACTACATGTTTTTATCAAAAAAAGATAACTTCATGGCGTGTACTCTCAATTACACATCTTGTACTTTCTTTTTAACTGTTCACTAGTGGAAACCCTCCACCGCCTTACTGTTCATCTTCCGACTGAGTACATAGTGTTTAATACTAAGTACACAACGTGTACTATCCGTTTTACTGTTCATCTAGAGGCTTCTCTCTACTGCCTTACTATTCACTTGCTGACTGATTACAAGACATGTTTTACTACGTACACTTCATATAGATAGTTTTTACACCCTGAATCGCCAGCAAGCCTACACACCCTGTATTATCACAAAACACAGCCAAAGTACATGGCATGTAGAAAAGCACACGGTGTGTACCCATAAATTTTGGAATTTCCCCTATTTTCCTTATTATCTCAAAAGAATTAAAGGAAAAGGAAATGAAGAGACCCTTACCTCAATAATATGAATCTGGTTCATATATTTAATGAATATATTTTTAATATATTACATGTATATTATTAATTTAATGTAATATATTTTTTACCTTTGAGTTGTTTCACAATTTGAGAAAATGGTAACATTGTTCATGTGTATATACAACTTACCAAATCATTGAACAACATATTTCATTTTATATATCTAACATTTATGGGTTAATATAAATAAATAGATACATTATATATATATATAAATTAATATTATAACTTTGTATAGGTTATAAATATTTTTCAACCATCATTAATTTAAAAGGTCCTAATATACCAATTAAAAACATACTTGTAAAACAATGATGTTTTTGAATGAAACATCATTTTGGAAAGGAATACAAAACAAATGGTTAAGAAAAGATAACGAGTAAAAAAATATTTTTTGATATATATATATATATATATTTATGGTTATGGAATATATTTATTATATAACAATATTTTTAATTTAAGTGTTATGAATAAGTACTATGGAAGTCAAGACATAATGAATGGGATTTATATCTAAATTTCTCTTCTTATGGACAGTCGTTATGCGATAAAAATTTATCCTTATATGAGGTGTATATGGATCCCATTTTTTATTTAATATATTTAATTTATATATTAGAATAATAATTTAAGATTAATATAATTTTATTCTTTCAGGGGGATTACAAATCGATTGTACCAAAGTGGTAATGGTTTTATGATACAATCTCATCATTTATAATGATTTTTTATTATTATACTTATGATGTAAAAATATTAAGATATATATTGAAATAAATGATGAAAATTTTTCACCTCTGTTAATTTCATGAATATATTTTTTTTCCATTCATTTTCCTATTTTTTTGTAATCAAAATTCCAAATTAATGTTTTATGGAAAAAAGAGATGTCATTTCTTTCTTCGGAAGAAAATCACCATATCCACGTTTTCTAAACAAATTCAATAATATTTCACTATTAAAATATTATTGTTTAATTAATTATTAAAAAAATTATGATTTTTAACACATTTTTAGATGAAATCGCCATGCATTTTCTAAACAAGGCCCATTTGGATTTTATAAAAAATGTGAATGAAAACATTATTTTAATGTGTATAAAAAGAACTGAATTCCCGACCATCATGAGAACAAAATGTTTTAAATAATCCTTTAGAAGTGGAAAATATTATTTTCAACGAAAAATATTTTACCAAATATTTTATAAATTATTAGTTTGAAAAGTTTAATTGTCAATGAATGATTATTTTCCTATTGAAATATTCCATGTGATCTTCCAAAATAATTTCAATCTAAGAATACATCCTTTGATATTATAGATGATTTATTGGTGATATGATACATTCATAACATCATTATTCTTCCCCAACATGGATTCATACGAAGTAATTTTTATGAGACATACTCATTTCCATCAATTATTCAATGAATAATTGACTAATATTTTATAATTCCTATTTCTTTTTATGTGTTCTATTGTTATGAATATAATATGTTCTTGTGGAACACTATTTATTTTTATTAAATTATAAAATCCAAATATTTTTTGAAATGATTTCATTGAATAATTTTATTTCTTTCATATTATTTGTTTCATGAAAAAACATTTTTGTCTTACATTACATAAAATATTTATTTTAAAATGCAATTCATGAAGCACTGATTTTAGCATCCCATACACACAATAGTGAGTATAGCTCATTTTACACACAAAACTGAGTTTAAATAAAATGTGACATATTATTAGAATATGAATATTTAACATGATAGTAATCACCTAGCCATTTAAATGTTGTTTATTAATAGGATTAATTATATTTTGAATATAGATGTTCAAAAATGTATTTAAAATTAGTTTTTTGGTGACCGATATAGTTGAAATGAACAATATAATATATTAATAAATAAAATAATTATTTTTCTAAAAAAGTTATTATTAAAAAAAATATTTTAAGATAATAAATTTAAAAAATTAACATTGATGAATTAATTTTAAATAACTTAAAATATTAAATTTCCTGAAAAATTAATTCCAATCATCTTATGTTTTGTTGATGTACGTGATAGAAATATATCAAATTTTATTCTTGAGAAATAATATTTTTTAACATGATGTTTTCTTATGTTTATTTCTTTTATTTTAAAATTTAAATTTTCTAACTGTTTTTTTAAATAATTCTTGATTTAATTATCTCAAAAAAATTTTAGAGTGATGTTTGTAGAATTTTTATAGATGATAAATTTTTTAATGAATAATTAAAAATATTGGGTTTTATTTAGAACAATAATTTCTTTTAAATAAATTAAAAAATTATATTTTTGTAGATAAAATATAATGTAAAATTATTAAATTATATATTTATTAATCTAATGGAGGTTATTTTATTCAATTTATTATTTAATTATTCTATATATTTTTTATACTAATGATTATTTTCTTTTTGGAAAACCACTCTCTTACTATGTGTGTGAGTATAATTTGAAAATAAAAATTTCAACATATATTCATTGATTTAGGAAGAATTAATTCAATATTTTGAATTAGAAAAATTAATATATATATATATATATATATATGTATTATAATTAAATTATATTTTTGCAATGATGAATGATGAAAACAATAATCTTTTAATTACTATTATTAAGGTTGAAATAGTTTTACTAGGGGCTTAATCTAAAAATATAAAGTGTAAAATCAATATGATACTTATCCAATATAATTTTTTTGTGTCTATTTAGACCTTATAACCTCTAAAGATATATAATGACATATTTTTTTAACCTTTTATTCATGGTAAATACATAGGTAAAATTTATGCTTTTCAAAAATTCCATGTGTGTCCTCTCCCCGATCTATAAAAGATAACACCACTCCTATCATCATCTCTCTTCCAAAACCCATTGGTTCCGAAATTAACAACCCAATTATATTCCGTAACATCATCCTATAATCCAATAGTTATTACTTTATTTATTATTCTCTTTTAATAAGGTTTTTTTATAATCCTAAACAGGATATCTAAAGTAGAGATAAAATCCTTAAACATGTGTTTTGTTTTATTTATTCTTCCACCTATAATAAATGTTAAAAAATTATGATATTATAATAACATTATATCCCATATATTTTGATGTTATTATTTTAATGGAATAAAAAATATCAATCTCCACTCTAATGAAATGAGAAATGAAATATGGCCTCTGTCTATAGGGGACTACTGCCTCAAAATCCCTTATTATTCATTTTCCACCAACACTTCCCATGGATGAATATAATGATAGATTTAATAATTATTTGTTATATTGATGATGATATTTTTCCATTTGAAATTTAAAACCACATTTCCATCTTAATACACAACCTATTGGAAATAAATTCCATCGCTCATGTGTATGGATGACTACAGCCTCTCGAACAGATGTGAAGTTTATTTGTAATTTAAATTATACTTTGATGGTAGTAAGTATAAATTATGTGATTATTTATTATATTATTTATATAATTATTTTGTATAATTATTTTATGAGATATACCTTCTTACATCTCATTTATATTGTTATAATACAATGACATATGTGTGTACAGTAGATTACCTCTACACAAAAAGATATGATTTTATTTTCACTAACAAAATACATTGATGGAATTTGGGGTTTATTAAATAAATATATAATAAATTTATGAAAAAATTAATAAAATTAATATTAATAAATTTATTATTTTATCTGATTTCATTTTTCTTGAAAATGTAAACAACATTCATATATAGGAACGACCTTCTCTCATTATGAACTATGTATTTTATTTTCTATGTATAAAATTTATGTATTTCCATAAATAGATATATAATGATTATATATGACGTTTAAGTCTTGTTAGAAAATAGGGATATGATTGAAAGATGATCATATCATGTTTACACAAAATAATAAGTGAAAAATTGACAAATAAAGAAATTATAGCGTGAGGGTGGATTTTGAAATAATAATATATTTATTATATTGGATGTTCAAATGTGAATGATGTATGATGCGTCTTGTGGTAATATACTTCCATAACAAATTTATTTTTTGGGAGACACATGACATATTCATCACATGTTTCTTCTATTTGATGTATTTACTAACCATGAATGTATTTTATTATTACATTGAAAAAAAATTTGTGATTTAGATATCAATTATAGGATCTAAATTTTGTGGGTATTATGGTTCAAATGATACCATAGTGGTTATGGTTTTTGGTGTCAATTTATCTTCTTTGGGATATACGATATGTTATGAAACAATATTATTTTATTAGGTGTATATAAATCTCGTTTGGCATAAAATATAATAAATTTTTTTAATGTTATTTATTCATGGGGATTATAATTGAATGTTACCAATGTGGTAAGGGATTAATGCCACAAAATCATCGTTTATCAATTTTTTTTATATTTATGATTATAATAATGATATATTATAATCAATATCACATGAATCTCAATAAAATTATCCTCCTATGGTTATTTCATGAGAACACAATATTTCCATTAATTTTTATATATTAATGTACTTAAGAACTCCAAATATTGTTTTTATAGAAAACCGATTTTATGTTTCTCTTCAATCAAAAACCATTTGCCTTCCATATCAATGTCTTCTAAAAAGTATTAAAAAATGATTTAATATTCATATATAATTGTTTAATTAAATTTTAAACATGATCTAATTTTGGAAAAAACATGTTTTAAAAGGAAAATTTTTATCATTTTAAAAAGTAGGTTCTTTTTATGTTTGGAAATAATATGAAAGGAATCATTATCTTGTCATGTATGAAATAAATGGAATTTCCAACTGTATTGACAATTATGTCCTTTTGAGATTCAATTTTATGATTCCATGGTTTTTTAATGTAATATATTTTATATATGTTTTATGTTTTATAATACAATATCACGTATTAAATGGTTATTTTCCCGAAGAACATTATAAATATATGTTAATGGAATCCTTTATATGTTTCTATGGTTATTTTGAATGAAAATTATTTGAAATTTTTTAATGTTTGCAAACATGTTTTCTAAATTTGAATGGTTATTTTCTTCAAGAAACAATCCATGTGATCTACCAAAATTATTTTACATATAATTGAAAATACATTGATGAGGCATATAATTTAATAGATATATAATCAATTTATTCTATTCTTATTAATTCCCTAAATGGTTTAGGTTTATGATGAATTGATGTGTATGACACCAATTTTTTTATGGGTTTGGTTATGAAGACATGATTAAAAAATTATGAAACATGATTATTTTCCATGGGTTATTCTATAATGAAATGTTTAATTACACCCTTTTTTTATGTTTCATAATTTGATGAAGGTTTTATGATATTGTATAAAACAAATGATTGATTTTATTTATGTGATGTGTAAGAATCGTATGGACCACCATGAATTAGGTAATGATGAATTATATATGAGCTCAACGAGTGCACGAGATGTTTCCCATTATATGAAATGGGTAGTGGAGGGGTTGAAATAATCCTTAAATAGGTTACATGATAGTTTATCCCAAGCATAATGTGCTTCCTCTCATGGTTAACAAATGCCTAAATTTTTATTATTTTTTTTGAGGATACACATGATATAATATATTTTCATCATATATGTATGACAAAAATCAATGCCTTCTTCCAATGTTATGTTCACATGGATCATATTCTTTGATTTCATTATGAATAATTTGTTATGAAAATCCATGATTTTAATCTATGACAGATGTTTATGACTTATTAGGCACATTATATTATTTTAAAACATTATTCTCATGTTATCATTCCCTTTTTCTAATTAATGTTAATATCTCCCTTGTTTAGCCTTTCTGAGTATCTGAGATCACCCTTTCTAATTATTAATTTCCCCAGATTAGAAAAAATATTATTATGTATGATATGTATGAAAATTTTTCTACATTTGAAGAACACAATGGGATATAGAATAGATCACTTTTGGATAGCTTGATTATGTTTAAAATTCTCAAAAAGGACTGGGCGTATATTTTGTTAATTTTTATTTAATGTAATAAATATATTTTTAAAATTTTGTATAATTTATTTATGATAAGTTATGATATTTCTAGTTTATATTTTATAAGGATATGGTTAATCAATGTAGCCATGGATGAGAAAATAATATTAAGATCCCTAAGAATATCTCTAAGGGGAAATCTACGTACAATTCTATGTATATAAAAATATCCTGTATTTTTTGTGATTTATATAGTGAATCTTTTCTATGAAATTACATCATACTATAGATATTATCATTTTACTTCACTGTAGTATACCTATAACTCGGTGCAACAACTAAAAAACGATGCATTGAGTAGGACTCCATCATCACCCGGTTCATTAAAAATAGTCTTAATATACTACTTCTTTAACACTTAATGGGGATTTTCATTGAAATTTCACAAAACCTTTATGTTCAATCATTAATTACTTGAATAGATAAAATTAAAAGTTGTGGTTAATACTATAGTGTCACAGATTTTTAATAAGGTATAATTATTTAGACATACTATAAATTATTATTCAAGATTATGTGGGTTTCTAATATGAATATATTTTCACACAGGAATATTAATTTTTCACTCAATGGATGGAACTAAAAAGAATCACATTAACACTAGATCTGATTGAAAATTCAATGTGTATTAGAAATAAAATTCTATGATAATTTGAGTGAAATATATGGTGATTATGAAAAATGCACTATCATGAAATGTTAATGACATCATGAACACCAGCACGATTCCTATTGCAACAAATATGATGGAGGAAAAATTTTATTAATGTTACCATGATAATAAATATAGATAAAAAAGATTCAACTTCTTACATTTTTGGAATATAGTAAGAATATACTAGAATAATATAAAAAAAAATAGAGGTGAATTTTTTTTCGGTGAGAAAAAGAATGTCATAGAGTGAATAAATTTCAAGTAGCTTAATGTATTTTGTGAGGTGAAAATTGGAATTATCCAAGGAAATTCTCCAATATGACAATTATCTTATAAATCATGGAAGGAATTCTTCCATTACAATTTTTCAAGTTGAATGATTGAAGTTCTTGTTTATTGGGATTCAAGGATTTTGTTGTTGATTTATTTTTAACAATGTTATTTGGTTTTTAGGAACCATGAAACAACTAATGATTGTGTTAATTTTGGAAGACTACATGTCACTATGAAATATTAATATATGAGTTAGGTATTGAATTGTGGGGTTTATTAATTAACTATAGTCACATTTTTAACGTCCTAAACACATAATTTATGTATTTTTTGTGGACGTTTATCAGGATTAAGGAAGTTTCAGAGATGTTTTTCAAAACAAAACCCTTTGGATTTAAATATTTTTTATTGGGAAATCTGTTTGAGGAGTAATTCATTTAAATTTTTTTGGAATATGTAATTTTTTATTCTATTAATTATTATATATTTGTAAAAAGGATAAAAGGAATGCTGAGTAATATCATATTGCATTCAACAGGGTCATATGGCCTAAACCCACAACTAAACAGAGACAATGTTATAAATCCTATAATTATCCTAGTTGAATGATTATTTAGTTTGTGAATAAATAAATAGATATATTTCCGAATATTTATATTGATGAATATAATTCATGTAAATCATGATTGAGAGAAAATGTTCTAAAATAATTCTTTGACTATTTTCCATAGAAGGAGAGAAAATGGAAGACATGACCCTGTGTTTTGTCTGCGGACACACTAAAATGTCTAAGGGGCATAATAAAATAGGAGTTGAATATGATCACCTCATAATGGTAAAAAATATTCCCTAATAGAGAATATTTTACATTGGAAAAAAAATTCATGGATAATGATAAATAAATTATAAAGGTTATATGGATCACAACAACATATTTTATCTGATCAGGATATAAGGTTAACCAATATGTTCTGGAGTTTTTTTAGTGGGCCCTTGATATAGTTCTAATATTCATCGATAAATTTCCTCCCCATATATATATTTTGTTTGGGATAACTATTAAAACCCAATAGTATATTATAAGTTCTTGTTCTATTTATTTTAAGTTGGTTTGATCAACATCTACCTCTAGTTGAATTTTCAGATCATAAAAATTTTGATCGAGAATCCATATGGTTCCTTTTGAATCCCTATATGGATTTATGTTTATAACTCTAGTGTACTATAAATTAATTTTTGAAATAATTTTATAAGATCCATAGTTGTATTACTAAATAGAATAGAAAGTAAGATCTAACTAGAAACACCTAATTGAAGCACAATTTCCATTAAAATATTATTTTTATAACCCTCTACAAAATCTATATTTCGATGTTAGTGATAATTTTTTATGAATTTTACATGGATGATATAAGGGAAAAGATGGACCTTGATATATTAGTCCATTTGAAATGCATTATCAAATTAGGATAGTAGAATGCCATTTGGTGCATCAAATAATACTATCTTAGGTTCATGACGTGTTCATGTATCTGTCATGATAAAGTAAACTCCTAATACATATCATGTGAAATACATAGTGTTAATATAATTGGATCATGTAAATAAGTATAAGTAATAACTGATGGTGATTTTAGATAGTGTAGCAATTGTTTTGTGAAAAAATAACACTGACCTAGTCAATGTTTTCTAAAAAAACCAAGATCTTTATGAAGCTATGTAGGAACATAAGGATTTAATCAAGAATATTGTTCCTTATATGTTGGTAACAAATTTATGAATATTTAGTGTTAAATTGGCATTTAATTTCATAGAATTTGATACCTATAGATTTTTTAAAATATATATTTTTCACATATATTTATTGTTGTCATATTTTCCAAACACACAACAATGATTTTATCATTCATCACGCACAACATGGAGTTTAACATGCATTACACACAATATTGAGCTTATCAAGAGTTAGATGAAACACTAAGTTTAATCAAAACTTCATATAGTATTTAAATATTATAATGAAATATAATTGTAATCTCGTAACTATTGGAATGAAGGGAATGAATAGGATTAACATAATTTTAAAAATAAATTGTTTTAACATGTTTATAAAATAAGTTAATTTTTTACCAACTTATTATAAATTAATATAACATATATTGGAGAAAAATGAAATATTTTTTTGAAATGAAATTTGTATATGGATATTTTTTTCGGTTCCCACATACCATAAAATTGAATTTTAATAAATAAATTATTGTGGTATCAGAGGAAATTTATATATATATACTTTATTTACCTTAATAAATTGAACACCATTATAAATAAACTATTATAATTAAATTTATATATAAGATATTAACTAAAATTTTCAAAATTATTCTTATGTGTGTTATATTAATGAGATAATAATAAAAACACGTTTATGATCGAATTTTTTAATTTTTGAATTAGTATTTTCATATTTCTGAAAAATTAATTTAAATTTTTTATCTTTTTAACAATTTAAATAAAGAAATTAAATTCATTTTTAAAAATAAATATCAATATTTTTCATGAAGTTATTTTTTGAGAAATGATTGAAAATATAAAAATTTTAAAATATAATGATGCTTTCTTATTTCATGAAGAATTGTCATTACATTTTTGTAATTTTAAATAACTTTTTGAAAGATTAAAAATTTGTTAAAGATAGTTTGAAATGTTATAATTTATTCAATTAAATATTTATTAATCAAATATATGGAATAAGAATTAATTTTATATTGGTTTTTTAAAACCCTTTTATACTAGTAAATATTTTCTTTTGGGAAAACTAGTTTCTTGAGGTGTCTCAAGTTACAATTTAAAAAAATATTTCTCTCATAAGTTTAAATAATTTGTACAAAAGGACTCAATATTAGGAATTATAAAAATTATTAATATATTTTATGTTTAAATTATTTTTTAACCATAGTACATAAGGAAAACAATAAATCAATAAATTTCCACAATTAAGGTTAAAAACTGTTTATATGTGGTTATACTAAAACAAGGGGTAACATGAAGTAAAAATATTTCCAAGAACCATTGGATGATAATATTTTGATCATATCACCTATAAGGTTCTATAATGACCTGTATTAGAGCCATGTGGCCTTTGTAAATCATTGGTACACTTTATTCTTTTTGAATAATCGATTTCGGTCCTCCCCACCTTTTTTTAAATGCCATTACTGTCCTATCCTTCCAAAAAATAATAATGTAGTTGGTTCATCAATGTCCTGAAAAAAAATCAATTCCTTATTTAAATATCCTCATACTCTAGGCCATATTTTTATTAGTTTTATCCCTTAGAATGTTTGTAGGTGTAATCCTAAAGAGGATCTCGGAACAAGAGCTAAAATTATTAAATTTGTGTGTTATTTTATTTCTACTTAAAAATTTATTACATATTATTTAAAAATTATAACCTAATTATTATGGTATCACGGATATAAAAATATGTTACTAATTTAATGTACTTAACTAAATCATTATCCAATTCCAGAAAATGTGAAACGAAAAAATCACTAGTGTGTGTTGAAGTATACAACCTCAAAAATAGTTTCTATTTGATTTCCTCCACAACCACTCTATGATATATAAAATTATAGATATTATATTTATATATGATGTAAATTATATTATTATACATTTTTAATTGTAATAAAACATGAACCTTCTTACCTACCAACCTGTTGGTAAACAGTAACCTCACTTGTGTGTATGATAGACTACCGCCTCAGAAACCGATGTGATGTGTTTTTCTCATTACCCTTTTACAAGGTTGTTAAAAAAGATAGATTAAATGAATATATATTATTTTTAAAAAATATTATTTTTATATTATAATTATATCACATATTTCATCTTACTTTTCATTCATTGGGGGATATGATAATGTCGTTCGTGTGTACGACGGGCTGCCAACAAATGAAGTAATGTAATTTTTTTCACTAATGATTTTCATGGAATGTAATTAGGATAAATTTAATGAATATCTTTAAATTTATTAAATTGTAGTAAATTATTTATTTTAATATATTATTTATTTTTGTTTAATTTCAACCGTCATGAAAATGAAAACATAATTTCTGCATATGTACGACCTAATGTCTCCATGAATACTATAATTAATTTTAAAATGTCTAACTTCTATGTATTAATAAATATAATATTTTATGAATATTTTTGAGACATAAATATTGGATAAATTATAGAAATGATTATAACATTATCTAAATAATATGAACTAAAATAATTAATCAATACATACCCAAAAAACAAAGCAATTAGTACCTAAACGTGATTTCGACAAGGAATTGTTAATAAATGCGAAACAAGTAGTCATAAGTAAATAATATATGCTTTGATATATAATATTATTATTTTAAAATATATTTATATTTAAAATATATTTATTATATGGGTATTTCAATGCTGAATGAATTAAGTTAAGACTTATTATAATGGATTTATGTCTCACTTTTATTTCCATTGAAGCCCATTACATATTCACAATGTTTTTCTATCATATATTATATATAATTCCTATAAATATAGTTTATTATAATAATAATAATAATTTTGTTTATTTACTATTAAATTTTATGATCCCTCTTTAAGGGGTTTTATTGTTCAAAATATAACAACGTGGAAACGTATTTTTTGTCTCAATTTCTATTGTTTTGGACATATGTTATGTAATTATCCTATTATCATTTATAAGAATTATAAAAAACCCCTTTTACTTTTAATATCATAATTATATTTAATATCATTTTATGTTATGTTTCATTTAATTTTATTCATTCACGACATTTTTAATTATGTGTTATGAAATTGGTAAGGGTTTTATGATATTATCTCATCATTTATCAGGAATGTTTATGTTTATTCATATAATGATGAAAAATCATGATCTATCTAACAATATGTTATTCATTTTATTCTATGATATTTATTTAATTAGAATAAATTTTTCCCTTTATTTTAATCTCTTTATGTAATCATGATTTGAAAGGAATATTTTTTTCTGAAAAATGACATATATTCTTTCTTCGGTGGAAACCCATTTTTCGTTCAAATATAGTTTTATAAACCTTTTTTCAATACTATAATAATGTCCCTATGTGATCATTTATATTTTACTATTCACTTATTTTAATTTTAATAAAATAATTAAAAAACGTGTCAATTTTTATTAAAAATGATTGTTTTTATTTGACCAAAAATTTTAATGGAATCACAATTTAAACATATATGGAATGGATGAAAAATCGATCCTTATTGATAATTTTTTACAATAAAATATCCATTAAAATATTCCATGGTTTGTTTATGTTTAAATAATCATAAATATGGCTCATTTTTTAAAAATAATTATTCAATTTTGAATGGTTATTTCCACATGAAATATTTTAATTATTCTGAAAAGAGTCCATTATATGTTTTTAAATTTATTTTAATTGAAAATGAAAATGAATTTTTTTTCTGTTTTAAAATATTTTTTTCTATATGTAAAGTCTATTTTCATAAATAAAAGTTCTAGGTGAAAACCATTCATTTTTAAGGGATTATGTTATAATGAAATTTCAAATTGTTTATCAAACCCATTACATCTCCATGGGTTGTTCTTTGAAGAAATGTTTTATAAAATCAATTTCATTTAAATGGTTCTAAGATGATGAATGTTTTATGTTCTTGTAGTGCACACGTGTATGATTTTCATTATGTGAAATGAGTTTCCTATATATCTGTTTGATACATTTGGTAATGATGAATGTTACATGATTTTCAAAAGAAACTAGAGAGGTTATACCATGACCAAATGAAAATACATGTTTGGTTATCCCACGCACGATATAGGGTTCATAGGAGGTTATCTGAAGCCCAATGAATTTACACAGGCAGTTATCCCAATCCTATCATGTTATGAATATATTATGGGATATCCTCGACCTAATATTTCATATTATAATATATATTCCACTTATAGATGTAATATGTAAATTTTATAATTTCAGGAATCATGTAAATTTTTTTCATTGTGATTAATGTAATATAAAATACTATGTTTTATCCTATGACAATTATTTGGGATATATAAAATAAATGGTGTGAGTTTTAAATGTTAAGTTAATGTTCTTATACCATAATTCTCATATAATGTTGATTTCTCCATTCTTTACCATTAATGAGTATCTGAGAACAACCATTCATAAATCTCCATTACCCAGGTTATGTATATAGGTATTATGCATGATATGTATAGGAAGTGGGATATTTATTAATAAATTAGATGGTGATGTAATATATCACTTATAGACTAGTTGATTAGGTTTCCATGTTTCCAAAGGAACATGAACAAAATGATTCTATCATGATTCATTATGTTATGTGATAAATTTTCATCTTCTATGATGTACTTGTTATGTGTGAGAATTTTGAGCCACTATAGTGACAGTGGTAATGTTATACCCAAGGATGATTATTGAATTATAGAAAATGATGGTGGTTAAAATGATTTTTGGGACCTATGTATCCCTCTAAATTATTGGGTAAGGATTGATAACTCATGTTACAAACATGATTGTAATGGGTTGTGATCCGAGTTTAGTAACATAATTTTTCTTTTATGATAATCGTGGGAGTAAACCATCATTAATAAAATGGTTTATGGAGTGACCCCGATCTAGAATGATTTTATTGGGTGTGAATACTGATTAATGTGTACCTTTAGGATGTGAACCCAATACACAATTATTTTTTTGGATATGAGTATTGAAAACCATGGAAATTATTTTCTATGCATATGTGTATGATAAATATATTGGTCTAATTATAATTTTATGTTATAATGGATCATGTTCTTTGATTCCCTTATGATTCACTTATTATGAACTACCATGATTTATTACATGATTCACGTTTTATATTTATGATATGTCTGTTACTATTTTGAAATAATATAATCCCATTATTTTAACTTTATTCTCATGTTATGTTGATATCTCTAATATTTACCATTAATAATGATCGAAGATAACCATTTATTATATTTCTTTTCCCCAGGTTCTGAAGAAAGGTATTATGTATGTTTTTTCTATGAGGGGTTGTATTTATGTTGATCTTTGTGGGATATTATATAGATCAATTATAGAATAGTGGTTTATGATCCCATTTATTCAATATTACTAGAAATAAATGATTCCCCAAAGGATTATTATTTTTTGTCCTGAAATTTCACCAATTAAATTTCAATATCAATGTATGAAATGTATGATTTGTTATAGTGGGTATCATATAACGGTTCATTAATCCTATGGAAATGAGGATAAGAAAACCATAGTGGGAACCCTTATGATAATCTTATGTTTTGGAGAACATAATAATGTTTTTGTATGGATGATATTATGTTGTTTACATAGAAATACATCACTATCTCATTACTATAAGTGGTCTCAATTTTCGCATTGATGTAACCGGGTGTAATTTATATGAAGAAGGATTGTCAGACATTACTCGATGGTTTCCTGGTACCATACAACAAGAATTATGATACACATATTTTGAATCTTTAGGGGGATATTAATTGTTTTTTCCATATTTTTAAAAACCATAATAACTGACTCACATTTATGATAATTAGGTACTCCTTAGGATAACCCTATTGTGTAATATATTGAAATTAATTTTCCATGATTTTGTCATCATATAAAATAGTTTTCTTGACTATGATCTTTTCGATTATGATTATAGTTTCTAAAAATAATATTTCATCATAAATCCAACTATTACAACCTTTATGAATAATGTTAATGCAGAATTTAATTCAAAGGGATTTGAGTATCCTACAGAGAAACAAAATGATATGGTATATAGGATGAAAATTTTCATTTCTTTCATAAACTACATTCTCAACCATTGAATAAATTTGAACATCGAAATGGGAAAAATATGGAAGAAAATATTATTGAGTCCCCCATGAGGAAAATTATACCTTATATTATTGGTTCCATTAATTCTCTAGTCATTGCGAAATAGACTATTAGAACTAATTGTTTTATACTGCAGTGGTCAATTCATGAATGATGATATTTTAGTTGTGTCACATATGAATGGAAAAAGAACATAAATTGTGGAACTGGATTAAGAATATGTGTAAAGAGGAGGAAATAGAATCCGCTGAATGGGATGAGTTTTTCGGGATACTTTTCATTATGTACTTCTCTAATTATCCTTGAAAATGATATAGAAATAATTTCTTGATCTCAAATATAAGGACATTTAATGTATTGGTACCCAAGAATCTAATTTTTCAATACCTACAAACTCCTCTAGCAGTTTATTCATTCTGCTATAATTGAATATTGAACTATTCTATTGTGGCCTAAAATCAATTCTTATAAATGGATTAGAAATAAGATCACAAACATCATTTATATATATATTTTTTTAATATTCAATTACATCCCTTTTTTCCTAATGATATGTTTCTCGGGTGTTTGAAAAACATCAAGGGTGTTCCGGGGGTTTATGAAATAAAAGGAATGAAAAACCTGGACAAACTGTGACTGACACATTATTAGCAATGAATTCTATAAACCATATGTCATGTACAGGGAAAAAAAGAAACCATTGATATGTTATGACCCATCCTTGGGGCCTGTGCCGTGACTACCCCAAACCCGCCTTCCATAGTCCAGGGGCTGGCGGCTAGCACCAAAAGTCATAAATCCATATAACTGGGAAGACATTGCCCTTATAAAACATAAACACATTCAACTACAGTACAAGAAGAAGAAAACATTAAGTAAAACTGAAAACAAAAGTAGTGTTGAAAGTAAGGGGCCGGAAATACAAGCCCAACTGTAATGTACAAGGTAAAAGACAAAACAGCTGGAAGGTGACAAGCAGCTCCTGGTTCGTCCACTATGGATCCTACCTTAAGGGTTGGTACAGATAGTGTAGCTCCTAGATCGTCCACCACAGATCCTATCTGAAGGGTAGGTACATATAGCCTCCTCAGTGCCCTTGTTTGTCAACCTCCTCCGGGTTCCGACTTGTCATGAGCTCCCCCTCCAGGAATCGACTCATCGTTAGGTCCGCCTCCAGGTGCCATCTAGTCCTCGTACACTCGGCCTCTATCAGCGTTGTTCATCATCTGCATCAAACACAACGAGGTGCGGGCATAGCCCATGCAGAGGTGAGTATAACGATACTCAGTAGGGACCCCGATACCATCATGGTCTCACTAAATTCAACAAGGATAAACCACAAAGAAATATCTCAACAGATAACCTTTACATATATATATACCCATATATATACCTAAGTTATCAAGTAAACCATTTCAATCCTGAGGAAAACACTATGAAAATTGACCCAGCTCAAACCGGGATTTTCATTAATGATATCAAAACCAAAAATGCTGAAGATCTCATCCACTATCGAGTACAGTGATCCTGTCACAACACCGAGGCGTTCTCACTAACCATATAATGATGGGGTACTCCTCCTGTCGAGTACCGTGGGTCTTCCACCCCAACACAATAGAGCTCCTCGCCATGGGTCTGCCGCCCCAACATTGTAGCGCTCCCGCTAATAGCCTACAGAGGTACTCCTCCTATCAATTACCAAAAGTCTTTCACCCCAACACAGTAGTGCTCCCCTCCATGGGTCTTCCACCCCAACACAGTAGTGCTCCCCACGGGGCTATAATAGTCTGTCCGAAACGAATCAGACAAGCAGTCATCAGGTCTCAGCCAGCTACAAGATCTGCATTCTCCGAAAGCTCATCTTAGGGAGGATCCTCTCCATGAGCTACTGGTCGATATTTCCAAGTTTCATGTAATATCACGTGGAAGTATCTCAAAGGACCATCTCATCATAGGGGTCTCAACGCAACAGACAGAGCGTCAATCAGATGCCCGGTCTGTGAGTTATTAGCATTTCTGTTCCAGGGCCCGGTTGGATTTTGGGTATAATCCAACACGTCGATACTCCAATTTCATTCAAAACTCATGTGAATTATGAAAAAAACGGTTTCATCAAAAGGAAACCATCATAGTTGACGGCATGCCAATCAGACGTTCGGTCCTCAAGTTATAAGTGTTTCCGCTCCGAGGGCCGAGTTGGTTTCAAGTTTGAAAAAACCTGGCCATACCCAATCCTCGTCGAATCCTTGAGTTTTATATACTAAAATTCCCGTATCGATCCAAGTAATCCTATGCCACTAACGGTGCATCGATCGGAGGTCAGTAGCTCACGATATGGTCGTTTAACCGAAAATGGTTTAAAAAAATAGGGGGTTTGGGCCCAGTCCGACTCGGGCCAACACCCACTGGGTTGGCCCGAACCGGGTCAACCCGACTCGAGTCCGGATCCGGCACTGCTGGGCATGGCCGGCCGCGGCACGGTTGGCCTGGCCAAGTGTTTCGCAGAGCGAGGGAGGTGTGACCACCCCACTGATTGACACCGGCGGCGCCAGCTGGCGCCGCCCCCTGGCATTCTGGATCCTGCGCTGCCGCGAGGTCCGTCGCCCTGCCGCATCCAGTCACAGGCGTTGCTGTGCTGGTATGTCCCACCGGGAGTGCCTTCAACGGACCACCAGATGCTCTCCGGTGGTTCGATTTTCCCGCCGTCTCGCCTAGGGCTCTCCCGAGACCCGTTCATCACTGTGACGACTTCCATATGCCGTTGCGGTCTTATTTCATCGTCTCCCATCAATACACGAACAAATAAACAATCTGCGGAGGGTCGGGATTGTTCTTTGGCCCGATCCCACCGCTTTAGATGTTTTCAATCAATAATTAAGAATTCAACCTCAAATCCAAACCCAAAAAATAACCCTGCATCCAACCCGCATGTATGAGAGATCCGTGGATCAACCGATCAAAGGATGGTCCGCGCTCGACGTTCTTTCCTCAAAATGGTAAGGTGAAATTCAAAACAATACCCCTAACTCGAATATGGTTCATTCTTCATAGATGTAGAAAGAGTTTTCACGCCATTAGCGCTGGAAAAAGAACCGTCGTCATTAGTGAGTTCCCTGCAATTATATTTCCTCCCTTGATGGGGAGGAAGAAAAGGAATTGTGTCGTCAATATTTATGGAACCGACATTCTTCGCTGCATAGGCTTTTTTCATCATCGACATAGGAGTTCTCTTCTTCTTCACACAAGAGTTATCTCAAAAAATAAAGAACGTCACCACGGTTTCTCCACACACCATAAGCTCCAACTCAAAATAATATCTCATGATATTATTTTTATTCACACCACAAGGATTTTAAAATCCAAAACCAAAACACTTAATTAATTAAATAATGTGACTGATCTCACTAATTAAGTATTGTTGTCCAAAATTAATGGTGGAAGGGAAAGGTGAAGAGTTACAAAAATTTGGGAGAGTTTTCAACATTAACATGGGAGTTTAATGGGGGGTTTTAAGAGGGTTACAGATTTCAGGGGAAGGTGGATGGTTGGGGCTCATGTGGTCCCCACCTTTCAATTATCCACACATGGGATGTTGGGTGGGTGTGGGTCCAACGAACAACTTTACATGGGAGGAATTAACCACCATAAATATAGAATAAAATTGTACATCAATTTTATTTACTTCTTTAATTATTACCCAATAATTAACTTCTCCACTCACACAAATGCAACTATGGTAAAAGGTCCACATATGCAATTATCGGCATTGCGATTTCATCAGTGCCCTCGAATTTCAATTCCGAGCACCAGTTCAAAAGATAGAAAACCCGCTCCTTCGTTTACTGAACGCACCCGAGCTAAACATTGGAAATTGATTTTTGGCACACCAGGCCTCGGAATCAATTGTCGTTAGAAGCCACAGACTCGTAAAATTCTAAAGAAATTAAGAAAAAAAGTTCCGTAAAATTTCGGGCTCTTTACATTACTCCCACATTAGGGCATTATGTCTCCGTAAAGCTTCAACACAGACTAGGAGAACTAAAGAGGTACTGAGCACGCATCTGAGCCTCTTGCTCCAATGTGATTTTATGGAGTTTCGTGTGCAGCTACAGAATGAACACTAGTGGAATAAATCGCCCATATAAGACCCACACATTTCGATCCTCAATCTCCACTAGAACCTACGTGAATGTAGAAATGTCATCGATGTACATCTCCCCATGATCAATTATGTAGGATGGGTCATGCACATATCTCGTCAGCTGAGATACGTGGAATATGTCATGCACCCAGTGTAACTGAAGTGGAAGGGCCAGACGGTAATCCACCATCCCTACACTACTGTGGACCTAGAATGGTCCAAATAATCGAAGAGATAACTTGCCACCCTGGCCATACACCTCGTCAGGGTGAGACACTTAGGAAAATGTGGTCATCATCCTCGAACTCCAGTGGTTTCATCTCCTATCAGCTTAGGACTTTTGTCTACTCTGTGCAGTTATCATCTACTCCTGGATGATCTGCACCTTCTCTAGTAGCCTCAAAATGGGGGTACTGGTCAACCTCTTCCTCAGATCCAGAAAATCTCTGTTGGCATCTCTCTGACCATAGGAAGTGTTTCCCCTTCATCGTCAATTCTAAAAGTGGTACAACAATTCTGGAGAAGTCCGACACAAATCCATGTCTGGACGACTCATGATTGACGACTGCACCCACTTATACATGATTCCATCCTGTGATGCCTTGGGTTTCCTTTTCTCTGACCAAGGAAAACCCATCCCAAAATTGTAGGTAAACCACAACCTTTTTTCCTAAATCATTCAATCTGTGTATGAAATGAAGTTTCCCCATCCATACCCAAACTAACATCGTAAGGCCTCGACGCTTCCACCATCAGGATCCAACCGAAACTCTCACCTCAAGTGTCAGATCACACCATCAGCATAAGCATGATTATCAAGTCTCCTCCAAAAGGTATCTCCAGACGTGAGGGTCAAGTCAATGGCTTAACCGGAAACTCTAGGTCTGGGACAAGATTCGTGGAAGGAAGTGATGATTTGTATCAATGTCTGTTGTTACGGAAACTAGTAGTAGTCACAGACCGTACTACAAATCATTCTTAGAGCCCTTGTGTCACACTCCTTAACCCCATGTAGCTAATATATTCTTCTTCCCTCCAGCTCCCTGGGCCTGGTGGAAACTACAAAGATGGGTGGTTGTAACATGCTGATATGTACACCACCTCTTGCTGCTCCCCCACCTCTGCTTCCACGTCTACTACTCTCCAGATTAATCTGTCCTTAACAACTCCTCTTCTTGAATAATTTTACATGCCCAAGTCTTTGAGACTGGCGCCAGTTTACTGTTTTCCCACTACTAACATTCACTAGTTGTATCCATTCATCCAAAGAACATTCAACTACAAAGGTTCTCTCTCGAACCCTAGCATAAGTAGGAATGCATAAAGGAAATTTTTTGTCCCGGATGTCCATTAAACACACCTCTATCTGAGGTACGAGCTCTAAAGAACTGATCATATCATAGTCATCATGTACCAAGAATGATCGAAACGCCTCGATGAATACTAAGCTACCGACATGTCGTCCTGTCGTAGCTGTATATTCTCTAGAAAACTCTCAGCCACCACCTCATTCCAGTCCTCAGCAGCCTATGTGTCGTGATCACCACGGAACCTGAGGGGTATCTGATGTTGAAACATGTGTAAGGCACTATGCCTACATGTGTCATCTACCAGTACCACCGGTTGTAACTGCTGACCATCAGGTAGTGATATAGCAGGCACACTACCCGAAGGTACTATCTGAGGCATCAATCCATGTACCGAAGCCTCATCTCTAAGCGGACCAACCTCATGGTCACTCACTGGGAAACACTAGTAGATAAGATCATCATCTTCTCTACTAGTGTCTAAACTAGGAGTAGAACTATAGCAATAGCCTCCATCCAGTCTTCTACTACCTGGGAATCTGTGCCACCTCGTAACATCAGAGGCCTCTACTGCTGGAACTCGTGCAACACGCTCTATCAGTGTGCATCGTCCGCCAGTACGTTTTGTGGCATCTACTGCCTAACGGGTGGTGCTACTGCTGGTACACCACCTGAAGGTGCCAACATAGAAAAATAGCCCTGCACAGGAGCCTCGTTGCTCGGTGGGTTGTCATTGTGTACTCTATCAGAACTCCAACTGACTGTCTGCGAGGAGGCATCCACAATGGATGCGACACAGTCAAACAATTTAAACCTGGTGAGATAACCTCGTTGAGCTGACTTCAAGAAAACATATTGAAACGCACACGCAATCAGTGTTTTCGTGCACTGTGTCAGAAATTAGTACTTGGGGCCCATGCTGTGTCTACCCCAAGCCTGCCTTCCATATTCCAGGGGCTGATGATTATCCCCAAAATGCATAAATCCCTATAACTGGGAAGGCATTGATGATATAAAATGTAAACACATTCCACCAGAGTACATGTGGAGGCAAACAATAAGTAAAACTGAAAACAAAAGTAGTGATGAAAGTAAGGGGCCAGAAATACAATCCCAACTATAAAGTAAAAGGTAAAAGACAAAACAGCTGGAAGGTGTCATGCAACTCCTGATTCGTCCATCACGGATGTTACCTAAATGGTAGGTATAGATAGCGCAACTCCTAGATCATCCACTATAAATCCTACCTGAAGGGTAGGTACAGATAGCCTCCTTAGCACCCTCATATTTCAACCTCCTCTGGGATCCGACAAGTAGTGAGGTCCTCCTCTGGGTACCGACTCGTCGTGAGGTCCACCTCCAAGTGTCGTCCCATCCTCGTACACTCGGCCTCCGTCAGCACTGTCTGTCGTCTGCATCCAACACAACGAGGTGCAGACATACCCATGCAGGGGTGAGTATAACGATACTTAGTAGGGACCTTGAGACCCTCAAGGTATCACTAAATCCATCAAGGATAAACCAAAATGAAATATCTCAACAGATAACCTTTACATAGGTATATTCCCACATATATACCTATGTTATCAAGTAACCCATCTCAATCATGAGGAAAAACTATGGACATTGACTCAACTCAAACTAGGATTTTCAATAATGATATCGAAACCACAACTACTGAAGAGATCCTCCTCTGTCGCGTATAGTGATCCTGTCACAACTCCGAGGAACTGCTCATTAGCCTTAGACTACTATGGTACTCCTCCTTTAGAGTACCATGGGACTGCCACCCCAACACAGTAGTGCTCCCCGCCTTGGGTCTGCTGCCCGAACATAGAAACACTCCCCCTAATAGCCTAGAGAGGTACTCCTCCTGTTGAGTACCACGGGTCTGCCACCCCAACACATTAGTGCATCCCAACATGGGTATTCCACCCCAACACAGTATTGCTCCCCACTGGGATATACAAGTCACTCTGAAATGAATTGGACAAGCATTCATTAGGTCTCAGCAATCTACAAGGTCTCCGTACTTCGTAAGCTCATCTTCGGGAGGATCCGCTACACGAGCTACTGGCCAATACTTCCATTTGTCAAATAATTTAAAGTGTAAGTATCTTAAAGGAACACCTCATCATAGGGGTCTCAATGCAACAGACGACGCGTCAATCAGATGCCCGGTCTGTGAGTTATTAGAATTTCTGTTCCAGGGGCCCTGTAGAATTTCAGGTATAATCCAACTCGGCAACACTCCAAATGCATCCAAACCTCATGTTAAGTATTCTAAAAGAACCGTCTCATCAAGAGGAAACCAACGTAGTTGATGACACGTTAATCGGACGCCCAGTCCTCATGTTATAAGCGTTTCTGGTCCAAGGGCCCGGTTGTTTTCGAGTTCGAACCAAACCTTCCGTACCCAAATTTCACTGAAACCTTTAGTGTAATATACCGAAACAAATGTCCCGATCCATGGAATCCTATGCATCTAACGGTACGTCGATCAGAGGTCCGTAACTCAGGATATATTCATTTTACCGAAAACGGTTCAAAAAATAGGGGGTCTGGACCCTGTCTGACCCGACCGAACACCCCCTGGGTCAGCACGGCCTGGCTGGCGTGGCCCAGCCACAGTCGGTTGTGGCTCGGCCAGCCTGTCCGAGCATTACGCGGAGTGGGGGAGGTGCGACCTCCCCACTAATTGACACTAGTGGTGCCAGATGGCATTGCCCCTGGGCATCCTGGATCACGCGCGGTCGCGGGGTCCGTCGTGCCGCCGCCGCGACCGTTTCCACGGTGGGTTTCCTATGATAGCGCGCTGGGGCGCCACCTCATCTAGGATGCCAGACAACCACCGACCACCGCCTCCTGTCGCCATTTCCGCCTCGCCGGCGTGACGTGCAGGCAGTGCCTTCCGCGGACCACGTGACACGCTCTGGTGGTTTGATTTTCCCGTCGGTGGCACTCCCAGGACCCGTTCTTCTTTGTGATGGCTTCCATATGTCGTTTCGGTCCTGTTTCATTGTCTCCCGTCAATACACTCTCAAAAAAAATCTACAGAGGGTTGGGTTTGTTCTTCGGCCCAATCCCACCGTGTTAGAAGTCTTCAATCAAGATTTAAGAATTCATACTCAAATCCAAGCCTGAAAAATAACCATGCTTCCTACCCACATGTTTGAGAGATCCACGGATCAACCAGGAAATGGTTGGTCCATGCTAGTCGTTTATTCCTCAAAAAGGCAAGGATAAATTCAAAACAATGCCCCTACCTAGAATATGGTTCATTCATCGTAGATGCAGAAAGAATTTCCACTCCATCAACGTCGGGAATGAACTGTCATCGTTGGTGAGTTCCCCGCAATTATATTTCCTCCCTTGATGTGGAGGAATAAAAGGAATAACGCCGTCGATCTTCATGGAAACGGTGTTCTTCACTGAAGAGGTGTCATTTTTCGTCGAGAGAGGAGTTCTCTACTTCTTCACACAAGAGTTCTCTCAAAAACTCAAGAACTTCACAAAGGTTTCTCAAAAGCTCCAACTGAAAATAATATCTCATGATATTATTTTTTTCAGACCACAAAGATATTAAAATCCAAAACCAAACCACTTAATTAATTAAATGAAGTGACTCATCTCATTAAATAAGGCATGATGGAAAGAAGTAATGGTGTAAGAGAAAGGTGAAGAGTTACACAAATTTGGGAGAGTTTTCAACATTAACATGGGAGTTTAATGGGGGGTTTTTAGAGGGTTATAGTGTTTAGGGGAAGGTGGATGGTTGGGGATCGTGTGGGACCCACCGTGAAATTATCCACACATGGGATGTTGGGTGGGTGTGGGCCCCACCAAAAACGTCCAATGGGAGGAATTAACCTCCTTAGATATAGAATAAAATTCTATAAACAATTTTATTTCCTTCTTTAATTAAACCCCAATAATTTACTTCTCCACTCACACAAATGCAACTACAGTAAAAGGACCCCTTAAGCAATTACTGGCTTTGAGAGTTCATCGGTGCCCTCAAATTTCAATTCTAAGCACCGGTTCAAAGGATAGAAAAACTCACTTGTTCGTTTACTGAACATACCTGATCTAATCTTCCAAAATTGATTCCGGGCACACCGGGCCTCGAAATCAAGTGCGGTCAGACTCCACAAACTCGTAAAATTCCAAAAACATATTAAGAAAAAAAATTTCCTTTACATTTTTGGGTCATTACAAGATAGTATCATAATGCATGGATGGTGAAAATTTTCTCAACCCGTGCCTCATTCCCAGGTAACCATGCTACCTCACCTTCAATAAAAAGTGGCTTTCACATAGTCTGGAATCCCATATAGGAGAACCATGCAGCCCAGTAAGGAATGAACAATTAAAAAATTTATATTATGGTATTATTATGTTCTTCCAAAAAATACATTTCATTTCATCCCTTGACACCATATAGACAAACAACGAATCTCAAATATTTCAATAAATCTATCATCCTTATTTATAGTTAGTATGGAGCACCATCAGTTGGTGATCGATGATCTGTGAAAGTCTAATCCTCTATTTTCTTCTCCTTTCCGGATTAGGGATTTCACGTTGGGTGTTCCTCTTCAGAATCTGTAAAACCATTTTTTCAAGTGGAATATATATTGAGGCTCCAACAGTTGGTTGAATATGGATATAAGTCTTTGTTTAAGAGTTTGTTTGGAAATGGGTTCAATGTATGTGGTCTATAAATCATATTCCACAAGTAGTTAAGTCAATTTATGCATATGAGTATTTTTTATTGTTTCCCTCTTTTTGTTCTTGGTATTCCATTAGTGGGATTTGGTAAAATGAGCATTAAAATAATGATTTCAAATCCTCATGAGTCACATTGGATGCATCGAGGACGATTTGTTTGATTGATCCACCCATTTGGTACATTGAAATTCACAAAAAAGAGCAATTGACAGAGTTGGGTGTGGAATTGATGTGTAATAACATGGCGCCCTCGTTGAACATGGTAATATGTGTAGTTGAGTTCAGTATAAAATATAGTAATTTTTCCGTGGGTTTTTATAGGCTTACATGGTTCATTTGTCTTGTCTTAATAGATGGGTTAGTTTTGTTAATTTGGAATGTGCCATGTGGTTTATAAATTATGTTTGAATACCTAAAGGGTCAGTATATGTGAAATGATGATCCAGTTAAATTGGGAATGGTCTATCAACTGATTAACATGTAAACAGGCTTATATAATGGAAGTTATTAATATTTTTATTGGTTTAATACATTGGAATTGTAAGGTATACTAAGTGGGTGCGTGTAATAAAGTGGTTGTGCTACATGATATAAGAAATTAACATTTGAAATGATAAATGGGATAATGTGGTAATGTGTGTTGAGTAATGCATATGTTCTAATATATAGGAATAGATGTAATATACTTAAGTGGTTGAAACAAGAGGATGGGAATTTTGATAAACGATTATGTAGTGTAATGACAAATGTAGTAAGGGGTTATGGAATCATATCAATTATAATGTTGATGGTTTTGGAATGTGATTTTTATTTATATCAGTTCTATTTGGTTGAAATATGACAAGTATGTGGTGGAAGGATATATATGAATATGCACATAAAATTTTTGTGTGTGGTATTTAATTGAGTTCTACAACCATATATTGAGTTAGAATTAGGATTCAAACTCCACCCCAAAATGCACTGGTTTTGGAAGGTTAAGAAGGATATATACCTCTAATAGTTACATAGACTAAGGCTTCATGGTGAGGATAATGTGTCGAAGTGATGTGATTATATATAGTGAGATATAGAATTTATTTTTGTCCATTATTCATAGTTTTTAACAACATTAGACCCATGTGTAAATGATGTATATTCCAAACCCATGTTACACATGATGAGAACTTATTATGTAAAGATGATGGAATAAAAAATGAAAATAGTTATTCTAATAGAAATGGACATGGTAAATATTGTCAACTAATAGTACATATGATGAACTATTTTACTTGTAATTTATTTATTACATTCTTTCACTATATGTTATAATAGATATTTATTAGAAACCATTTGTTGTGTCCTACTGAGATATACTCACACCATGATTAAGATGTCATTTGGTACCCTAGAAGACTTCAATTCTGTCGGTTCAGATAAAGGCATTGACCCAATGATATAGAGTTGAGTTGGGCATGGGATATTCATGGATGGGGATCCTGAGCTAGAGTTAGGATAATTTTTGTTTGTTATGTAGTTTTCCTTTATTTTTTGGGTTTTCCACATAGAACTGCATCATGGAATGAAATATTTACCATTTATTGTGGATTGTACCTCATTTTGGGAGGCGGTTATTTATACATATTCATTTGTTATTATATATTGTTTCCTTTATAATATTTTTTTCAATTGTGTCTTACTTTTTCAAAGAGGGTATAGTCATACCATGTGACTTTTACACCATTGTTGCTTGTCGTCAAGCTTTAGGGTATGTGGAGGCTAGCTGAGGCCAGGTGGTGACTATGCTCGTGGAACCTGTTTAGTGGATTCTTGGTTAGGTAAGATACAATGTGGTATCAAAGGAGTTATTTTTTGATACATACTATTTAGGGATGGTAGATAAGACGTTAGGAATGTGTCAGATCTTGGTAAAGAGCTTTTTCTAATGATTAGCTAACACATGAATGGGAAAAAACCCATGTTACCCAGGGACAATATTTTGCTTTCAAAGACTGTTTTTATAGTTGAATGATATTTCACTATTGGGCGATGCACATGTTGTGTTATGTGATTAATTGATGATATTTTTTAGGGTTATAATAGAATGATTTTGTGAATTCATGCATCATTTTAGGATCCTAAGGATATAAGTGGCATGCATCATGATTGGAACACATGGGAGGAGTGTGTGGGGCATATAAAGTAGAATGCATTTTTCTTCCATGAGAAAATATTTCATGGAAAATAGTACCTAGTAATGGTAATGCAAGTGGTTATATAAAAATAATAAAAATTAATAAGTAAGGAATAGAGTGTTTAACTACATGTCTTATCCATTTTAAAATTTTTTGTTGTGATTAATTATAAAGTATGAATGGTCCATAAAATTTAATGATTTCATAGTAGTGGGGAAATGGCTAGTTAATTTTTTCTAACAATCGTTTCAATGAGTTTAAATAAGAATTGAGACATGTTCTGAAATGGATAGTGTTTGTAAGAGGCAAGATATGTGTTGCTAAAGATGTAATGTTTCAAAAGGGAATGTGATGAAACAATTATTATTATGTAAATTAAATGAGCCTTGTTGACCATGACCAGAGGTAGGTATGGTATATGGCAGTGTTCTATGTGTGATGATAATAGTGGGGATATTGTTCCTAGAGTGGGTTGTTTAAGGATGACAGTTTAAGATATTTTTCATCTTTTTATTAGTCATGACGATCATTATTCGATGTGTTTGTTGTGGAATGATTTTTTCATTATTTTCATGAATAAGGTAGATAATTTTGAATGTTTGGTGAGTGAGGAGTTTAAACTATGAATGGTTGAGTTCAAAAAAAGGTCACGATAATTATAAAAATGTTGTGTAATGGCCGAACATTGGGAGAATCATGTAGTAGAAATTAATTGTGTTGTCGATTTAACCCTTGTATGTGTTGTTTAGGTCAATGAGAGTTCCATAGTTTGAAAATAGGTATTTGTATAGTATGACATTTCCGGTTATGAAATAGAGTAGGAGATGTGTTTAGAGAACCCACAATAGGGTTGCGACCTTTGAGTAAAGAGGCATGGTTTGGTAATATGATAGTGAATAATCTCATGGGTTATGATCATTCAAAGTGTACATTATACCCTAAGGATGGTTCTTGGGTTTTTTGTTCCCTAGTGAGTTGGAACCTTTTTGAGTTGTGTTATAGTTCGCAAAGCGGGTGTTTGTCTTGTAGGGATGATTTTTGGGTATGATTACCTTTGGTGTACAACCTACAGTGAATGGTCACTTGGTCCACTAGTCATAGTCTGTAAAAGAACTGAGGTGAGAGTCCCATTGGCTAAAATTGATTGTTCAAAACCTAAAGTGTGTTTCATGGGAAGAGGTCTAATAACCTATTCTTGTTGTGACTTCATTTATTCTAAATGGTATAATTCATCCTTCTTGGAGACCTATGAGATAGTTCAAATATGGATTTTAGTGTGTTTGGGTGTGTGTCACACATGTGGATGTCATGGACCACTCCAATGGGAATTGGACAGTGTAACCCAGTTCTGGTGGGCCTAGAGGACTATGTGGAATATTAATGGTGGATTGTGAGGCTCGGGATTTGGTTACACATTGATAGTTTCAAGGGTATAAAGGGTAACATCATGGTAGATTATTCAAGTGATGAAGGTCCTATTGGAAAAGTAGAATTAGGAATGCATCATTGGAGGAACCAATGCTTAAAGAGTACCATTAGCTTTTTTTAGGTGTTATGGTTGTGCCCTCATTTTCATATAAAGTTACCTGAATTCCATTAATAGGTTGTAAGAGTTGTTTCTATGGGTTGTATCATATATATTTCAAACTCATCTGTTTGGATGAAGATTAATTTTGGTCTCAATGTGGTTTTAAGTGGACGATACAAGGGTGACATTAGTGTATCTTGATGCCTTTATTTGATGGTGAAACTGAATGACATGAGTTTACGTAGATGAGATTGTTCATATGAATGCTTAGTTATACAAGTAAGCACTGATCAGTGGTGGTTAAGTGTTAATGAGATGTGTGTGGTAGTGGAGTCGGAGATTCTTTTAATGTGATTGTGTGGAAAAGTTGTAGATGAAACCCTCAATGTATATGTTGGTTTCAGTGTCCATCGATAACTTTTTAGCACACATTATCTGGTGATGATCATTCCCAACATCTTGACATCCTCCTGGGTGTGTTGAGAAGCATTGGATTTATGCATAGCGACTTGACGGTGAAATGGTTGGATGAGGGACATCACAGTGTTTTTGCTCATGGGGGTGGAATATGTGGAGTTGAATGATGGGATGTACACCATCCATGTTTCCAAGTGATTTCCTTGGGATGTAATAGGTGTCGACTAACATTAAAGGTTCCATTAATGGAATCTAAGAATGGGAACTAGATGACATTTGTTTTCTCATTTTTTTAGAAAAACCTAGATTGTCATGTCTATGTTTTGGGGTTTGGATTGTGATAAATTGTAATCCATGTGGTAGTAACATCTCAGGGAGAAAAATGGTATTGACACTCTTTATGTGGGGAGTGATAAATCAGTCCTGGATGTGGATTGTGGAATTTTGTGTTGATGTGGTGACATCATGATTCAAATAAGGAACCAATGAGGTGCACATAAGGTATCTCACGGAGTCCATATGGGACATGATTATGGTGGATTATTGTGAAAATATATGGACTTGGGTTTGTGGTAGTTCCAAAATAACATCAAAAATCTATATGAGGTCATCGAAGGGGGTGTAAATATGCGAAAAAGATTTGTGGAAGGATTAGTTGGGTTTTTTAATTCCATGTAATACTGGGATTAGACTTGGATAAGTTTCATTAGATGGTATTGGAATGTCATGAAGTTGATGGAACCATGTCCCTTTGATTCTATGTCATGAAAATGGTAAAGGTAAACATTCTAGGGTGAGTTAGGCAAGGATAGCTAAAATTGGAATGGAGAGGAGGAAAAATGTAGAATGTGTAAATCATTTTTGTTGAATTTTTTTGATTGAGAAGTACATTTAAATTTTGTTATGGAATTTAGATAATGATTATATTTATTTTGTTAATGTATCAATAATAGTATTTAATGTGTGGGGAATCTTGGTGGGGGCAGTGGAGACAATGATGGTTTTGATGGGAGTGATACCATGATAGAGTAATTATATGGTAGGTCTGGGATGAACATAGTGATTTCATTAGTTGATAGTTAAACTATACATGTTTGTAGGCACTTGTGGTCAGAAAAAATGTGTATCATTATAGTAGTGTAGTACAGCTGTGGTGACATTGACCCACCAATGGATTGGTGTTTCAGCGGTAATAAATTCTTGTGAATGAAGTCATGCCTGAGTGAGGTCAGGTTTATCATAGTCCTCAAATAGATGGTGTGAGAGTGTCATCAAATATAAATTCAACAGAAAGGGTCTATTCTATTGTAGGGTGATGTATATATGGATGTTTGGTCATGATGAGTAAGGAATTCATAATGTATGTTGTGAAAGTTGTTTGGTGATTCTAGCGGTGTCTATCCGATAGTGGGTGTTCCAATTAATGAAATAAGGTTATAATAACTATAAAAGAAAATATAGAGACACACCCGTTTCATCCATTTATATTACAATACATTTTCACAATACGTAAAAATTATACAAACAGACAAACAAAGACCATGATCAGAATAGTGTGTTTGGAGAGGTGGAAACATAAGCACATGAACACGTGAGAGAAACATCATCTATAAATAGGTTCTTATTATAAATATTCTTAGAAATATAATAAAATGTACATATCATCAAAATTTAGGGGAATAGAAACATCAATATGGGTGATATCAGATTCTTAGTAAGGGTAAACATGGATAAAATGTACGAATATACATGAGTACAAGGGTATGAGAATGTGATATTGAAAATAGAAGATCATACCCGACATATCAATTATCATTACTGAAATCATGAAATAAATATTAAAAGTTAACAAGATATGAATAATATGTTACAAATAGAATAATCCATGAAGGCATAACAATGGAATAAGACATGGAATTTGGGAAATCATATAATCATATAATATTTTTTCTAATGTAGGCCAGACATCATTTCCAAAGCCATCATTGTTGATGTAGTCCATTAGAGAACCTGATGAACCCATATTCCATCCCAGTAATACTGGGCAATGGGAACCCATATTTCATCACTATATTATTGAGTTGAGTAAACCCTCCTTCCTACACTGTTTTTCACATGAGATATAAATACTTACCCAATTTATTGGAGGGATATATAGGTTACATCCCTCACATAATGAAATCATAAATACAACTCCCAAAAGATAATAAATAGACATATCATATCACATGATATGAAATGGTTATCTTAAACATGTAAACATATTATAACATGTAGAAAGGGACATGTTTCATAATCATTTCAATAAATTATTAACCCAAGAAAGGGAAACTGATTCCATTATTTTATAAACCATGAAAGAGAAATTGTTTTCATAAAGACTATGAAATTAAATTTAACACATTCATAAAAAACAATATCAAGGTAACCTTTAGAACATTTCTTATAAAGGTATGAGTAACATAAATATATGTAATCATAGATGGAAAATTATTTTGAAATAACATTTTTACGATAATTTCTTCCAAAAAATATCATTTCTTTTTTTAAAATTTTTTTTAAAACATAAGAGCATTTGAAAATAATTTTCATATAAAATCAATTAAAACCTTATAAAGAAGACCTGAAATAAGTTTGAAACAAATTTTCAATTAAAATTTATAAAATAAGCTTTAAAACCTTTTTAAAAACAGTTTCATTGAAATCACATTGAAAAATATAAAATAATGCATGAAAATATAGTGATATCAATTTCATATATAATACTTTGAAAACATATAAATAAATCATGAAAAGCTTTTGAAAATAATATTTCTTGGAAAAAATAAATGAATATTGAATTATTCTCTGAAAATAATTTCATAGAAAACACTTTGAAAACCTATAAATATATCATGAAATAATTTTGAAAACTGTTTTCTATGAAAACTTATAAATGAATTTTGAAACAATTTTGAAAACAATTTTTCTTGAAAATTAATTTTAAATACATTTTCTCAATGATTAAAAATATTAAAATGATTTTTAAACGGATGATAACTAGTAAATATTTACATCTCATAAAAGGTAAAAAGAACATTCCATTAGTATGGTAAAAGGGATAGAAGAAGGCCTTATTCAGAAAATTACAAGAATATTACTTTGACGATATTGTTAATAGAAAAAAAGTGTAAAAATTTAATTTATATATTATAGGATAATGGTATGATAATATTAACAACAATTTTAATAAAATATTGTTATAAATATATTTTTTTAACTAAAAGAGGAAAAATACAGGCTTTGGTAAAAAAATATATTTAACTATATTAGGTAAAAAACTATAGAAAATGTTACCAATACAATAATATACGATGAATTAACATAGGATAAGTAAACTCATGAATAATATACTGAGATGGAACATAATATTTAACTAAATGACTCCTAGACGTAAACAATATTGAAAAGCAATGTTATTTTAATAATAAACTCCTATAATGTGTTATCTTGGGATTAGTAATTACATCAATAATATAATACAATGACAGGAATTGGATTTAAGATATATAATTTCAATTGGATTTATATGCACCAAAAAAATATTTTTGGATCATAACAATAAATTAGTATCATATAAGTGAAATTGAGACAAAAATGATTTATCAATATGGAATCTCTTGAATAAAAAATCACATGAATGAAGGATCATAAATTGGACATGTTAATAAACATGAATTTATGTATATGGTATATGAAATACAATAATCGTTAGTGTATACACCGTTGAAAAGGTAATGGTGGCAGACATATCTTGTATATCACATAAATTAAAAGTGAGATGAAATACCACTACCTTGTGTCTTGAATCTCTACATACTCATACAAGATTCATGTATATCAAATATAATTTTATTAAAAATATTTTAAAGAATAATATTCTTGTATCTATTACAATATATTGTATGATTATGACCTTATATTACCTTATTGCTAATGATCATATGTTAACGTTTCACTTTGTGTAATATTCACTTTGTTCACAAAATAAAAAATTGAATGTAACATCATCATTTTAACGTCAGTTCATAGTGACAAACGTTAAGTACACCATAAATAATTTCAATATCATTTTTTTTATAAAATTGATGTGGAATCATTTTGAAGATTGATTTTTCGTGTTAGTTTTATGTACATCTATCGGAAAAATTTTAAAAAAACATGTTGTTAGTGTTGGGTTTTTCATAAAACATACATCATATATAATTACGATGATTTATTATTTTTTATAACCGTCAAATTTACTAGTCCTGGTGAAAAAACTTACTTATGGAAGAATATGTTATGGATATCGAAAGTTGAACTTTCTCTAAGAGATGTTATAGAGATGTCCAACATTCCATGGTTTTAAATTTTGATATATAACTCTATTTGACCTTAATAACCATTCAATTTAAATCTTAAAACACTATATACACATTGGGAATACTTTTTTGACATCATTATTTTGAAGAATATGATGCCAAAAGTTAAAAAAACTGGCTTCTAGAACTGGTTGTTTCACAAAATGGATGTTATCTATTATTAACATGTATTATTATTTTACCTATGATTCTAATTGACTGGTGTTGTGTAAAAAATTGACACACATATCAAAATTTATGGATGTCGAAGATGAACTTTGCTAAGAAAAGTCTTAGAGATGTCCAAATTCCAAAACTAAAATATTTTGATCTATTTTTCCATTTGATCCAAATAATCACTCAAATCAAATATTTAAAGACAAGATACATTTTTTAATTACTCTGTATTCTTTTCTGAAAACACTGATTCAAAAATTTAATTTATTAACTTTTTTGTCATCCATTTTCCAAAACAAATGACGAAAAATGTAAAAAAACTAGCTTTTGGGTTTTTTTGTCAAAAATTGATGTCATGTATTATTACCAAGATTTATTATTTTTACTAATATCCTCATTAACAGCTCATGGAGAAAAAATGGACTTACATATCAAACTTTATGGACTTTATAAGTTGAACTTATTTATGAGATTTCTTAAAGAAGTCCAACATTGAAAGGTCATAAAATTTTATTTATAATTCAATTTTATCTAAATATTAACTAAAATAACTTATTATAAGACAAGAAAAAATGTTTGAAATTATTTTTTACATTAGTTTTTATTGAAAAAAACAATTCCAAAAGCTAGTTTCATAATCATTTTCTGTTAGTTTTTATAAAAAAATCCATTAAAACTAAAATATCAAATAAACATGATCAATATTTTAATTTTTTAACAACGCGTGTTTACATTTTCAAAATAATGTCTATAGTTTTATTCTGTTCCTTTGAAAATATTTACATTTACAATTTATAGATATGTATTCTCATTAATTCATCATTTTCTACCTATTCATTCAATTAAATTTAAAAAGCATCATCAATTGATGATTTGAAAATCATATGTATTCTAATAATGTAATTTCATTATTTATATTTTCATTCATTGAGAATCATCTTGAAAATTTTCCTTATAATGATTAATTATTCTTATAATCATGTAACAAATTTAAAACACCCAGATTATATTTACCCACAATGATACAAAATTCATGATTGATCACCAGTTTAATTTGCGCATGAGTTCTACACAGAAAATAATAAAAACGATGAAAAAAATATTGGTTTTTTGGAAACATCTAAAAGCATATGTTCTTTTAAGACTTATGTTTACTTTTTTCATTTCATTTTTGTAATTATCATTTTTGATTCTCGTGTTTTCGTGGAATTGTGTTGTATCTATTGAATCATATTCAATTACAACTTTTGATAGTCCTAACGTCTTATCTATAACCCCATTTCAGTCCCACCACTAGTAAAATTGACTATTATAAATTTATCTAAAACATGAATATCATTTATGGCATCGATTTATTAAATAAATTTTATCAATATGATTTTTAATGTTGTTTCATACCAAAATGACATTATTAGTCTTCTATGAAGTATTTTACATTTAGTTTATTATGGACCGACTTTAAAGGAATGGACATAAAATTGGTGAATTAAAAACAGACATTAAAATACATCCATGAGGACATTTAATGTCAGATAATATTGAAAACTAACTTTGAAAACATTAGGTAATCACGCATTCAATGTTGGTTTTTTAAAAACCCAACATCAATAGTTAAAAATATTAATTTTAACTTCGATTTATAAAAAAACTATCTAAAAAATATCATTTTTATGTCGAAGGCAGAGACATCAGTTAATAACATATGTTGAAATTAAAAAAATAGTGTGTTAAAGAATATTTTTCTATTAGTGGTTCTTCACATGTATCATAATTATTTATATCATTGATCTTATACATATATCATTATTCAGTACTATAGACTATGATATAAATATCAGGTATATATAGTGAGTTTATAATATAAAAATATATATCATAAAGACGTATGAATTGAAATACTTAATTCATGGAGACGGAAAGTCATACATACTCATGAATGTTGTTTATATTTTTGGTCATTTTAAAAGAAATCATGTTAATGAAATATACATATATATCATTATTCTAGTATAATTATTATATAATATATATTATATATGTTCACTAAACCCATCCTTAATATATTCCATGTGGTTTGTGAATGAATCTCATCACTTTAAGGGGGAAATAGTCCACACTTCTCTAACAAGATTATTATATTAACACCAAAACATGACTGTAATGATATGTTTGTTATAATAGAAATACAAAATAATAAATAAATGAAAGGTATAATACATGGAATATAAAAATATAGTTTTCATCATAATGAAAACCAAGATATATGTTAAATGAAAAATGAACAATAAACATTTCGTGGGATAATAGTTCTCCACACACACACAAAAATATTAGATATCCATCAGATTGGGGTGTGTTTAAGTGTAGGTCGAAAAATATTCATTATAATACTCTAGAATATTTATTATAATGGTTTTTTCACATAATAGTTTAATAATGAGATTTTAGGGGGTAATGAATGAAAATTTAGGAAAATCCCTTAAGAGAAGATGATACCTCTTGATCGGGTAACTCCTTTTGGAGTATTCCAAAAGTATTCTATTAGAGGATTTTTTCAAAAAGAGTGAGATTAAAGTTTGAATTTAGGATTTTAGGAAGGCTTATTTGGTTGAGCTTGTCAAAACTTAAATGGATTAGAGGTGTGAGGAATGGATTAGTGGTGTGAGTAATGTTTTACTTATTAGAAGTTATAAATTACCATGATTCCAAATATGGAATCCATTTCTTCAAATTATTATAAAATAGGAGGTATAAATAATTTAAAAATAATCCCACAATCGGGATGACACTACATGTTTTTAATATAAAAATGACAAAATATTTTATATGTTTTTATATCCAATATCAATGTGAAAATGGTTCTGATGACCTAAATTGGTTTAATTAACAAAAATATAATCTTACAAAAATAATAAAAAATTTATAATTTTAATTTATCCTTATAAATAAATTATATGAAAATAACAATTTAAAATAAAGTCCTGTATTTCTAACTTTTCATTAAAAGATGAAACCTTAAATTAATATACCAAAAATTTATCCTAACCTAATTTTTTATGTTTTATATCCAATGATAATATTTATTTTTTAAATTTTAAATCTATTACTATTCCAAAAACTAGATTTATAATGGGATCACCATTAAAATGAGGTAAAACTGACTTTATAAATAATTTCATTTATACATAAAAATAGGTCTTTTCTTATCTTATGTATATAAAATCAATTGGATGAATATAAAACATATTTTATTTATTATATAAAATATGTATTACAATAATATAACTTAATATCTATTATTAATATAATTTACTATGTTAAAAATGATTTGTGACTATAATAATATTTTTATTTATATTCGATTGGTTTCCATATTTATTAATTGGTAACCTAGGAATAAATATTACATTTTTTTAAACCAAATATTTTCATAATTTAGTTATCACTATTACATATCTATAGAAATAATGGTTGGGTTACATTATTTAATAATAATATTCTAAATAATATATTAAAATTAGTTAACACTCCAACTTTCATCACATGAACGCCATCGAGGAAGGTTAATTTTGCAAGTAATGTACGCTATCCTTGTTGTTCCATGTAATGTAATCCATTTTCGGTGTGCGTGTAAAATACACCATGTTGGATCCTTGTGAAAGGAATATTTGACTTAGTATAAATCCATTTTCATTGTTTCAGGAAATTAATAATATCAAATGATTAAATTAGTTCAGAAAATAATTTACCAAATTCTCATTGTGTTACATTTCACCCCCAATTAAAATTATTTTTCCCTAGAAACCCATCTAGGTAATAAATGTTTTAAAATTTGAATGATCCATTCATTAAAACCCACATCATAAAAATTGATACTAAAATATACCTTAAATGTGTAAATTTGGACCCACAACGTTTACTCAAGGTAACATATAACATTATTTCCACACAGGAGAACACTGGTTTTGAGTAAAGATTGGAAATGGAGGAAAAGCATAAATATTTACACTGAGTGATTGAGGACATTAATAAAAAAATTTAAATGATCATATGAATGTTGAGGGGACCAATATCATAAATATGTGATGTTTCAGAAGTTTGTGAGATCAACAAAAATTATGGTATTAGGACAAAAATATTTTTTCCCTTTCAGAACATTGAGTAATTCGTTATAAATGTCAATAAAAAATATTTCATCCTTTTGTTGTGCTCTGAACAATTTATAATACATCCAGTACCTCATAGAATGAGTGTCCATAAATTATCATTGATTAATAATGCACTAAAATAAGTTTTTAACATATTATAAGGTGCATAAATAATTAAAAAGTATATCTATTTGGATAGTAAAAAAATAAACGAGCCTTAATCTATAAAAATAAAATATAGAACTACTGGTTCATTATAAATATTTATTCAAATGAAAAAATATATACATTAACCAAGACATATCATAAGTGAGTGGTCGGTGAGACACCCTTGCAGTTCGTTTGTCATGGGTTCAAGAACCACAACATTTATGGAGAAGATTTGTTGTCACCAGAAATAAATTTGGACCATTTTTAAATCCACAGTAATATTATATATATATATATAATGGAAATCTATGAAATATGTTTAATCACAAATTAGCCTTATAAACCAGGTTTTAAACACAAAATTAGTGCAAAATTACTTCCTACAAGGTTTAATGTAAATATTTCATGAACTTTTAACCTTATAACCATTTTCAAAGATGAAAATCCCAAACATTAGAATGAGATTCAGGAAATCAGGTTAATATTAATACCCAAATATATTAAAATGTAGCTCTGGGTTGTCACATTCCAAAAAATGTGAATATCCTCATTATATATTCTATTTAAACATGGTAACAACCTGATTCCCATAAATAATTTTGGAAAACATTCATTATTAATCATTACAATGTGTATTGGATTTACTTCATAAAACCAAAAATTTTATAAACATAATTTGTGGTAGCATAAACCACCTATAAAAAAGTTTTAAAATGTTTCAAGGTACATAATAATTTCCAATTTACTTATTCCTATCCCAATTATCTTTATCCATATGAAATTATATTATCATAATGATCATATTAAGGGTCATATTCCCCTATTAAAAATATCACCTTTTCATTAAATCACTTCACCAGTCCAACATAAACTAATAAATACTGATCATAAAAACCCATGTAGAACAATACTTGTATATTATTTCATTCATAACATTAGAATCCAAATACATAAGTACATCTATTACATATTCCTTACCTTATTAACAATAATACCTCATTCTATTGACATTTTATTCGTAGTCTCATCATAATCCACAATGTAGTCCTTACTTGAACCACCATTATGATTATCATTAGGAACATTCCTACTATCAAATTGGGCTTCATAAAGACCATTTTATCCACACATAAAAAACTTAACAATCAATGATTCCATAGAGATGCAATAAATTCATATACAATTCATTAACTAAACTCTTTATTTTTTCCATATAGTCACCTGCTTTGTGTCATTGATTTCTATGGCCAAAAACCTTATTTTTTATATAATTCATTGAAATATGTTATTATTTCAACATTAGTGACACAAAGGAAACACAATCCCCTCTCCTTAATGATCTCCATTACGTAATCTCTCATATAACTTTTTTATTCTCTTCCTTGGTGAGTCTGGGAGTTGGTTATGGTAAACAATGTTAATCATCTTCTATGAAAATTGAATAATCATGATCACAAAATCATTCACTCTAGTGTTAATCCCACTTGATTTATCCCCAAAAAATCTTCCATCGCATTCAATATTAATCTAGTTTATTTTGGTTCTAGCGATTGACTAAAACCCGAATTGTTTTTTGACCATTACATATTATTGTAGAAAACCACATAGCCATGAAATTAATTACTTATAAGAATTATTAATCATAAAACCTTCCATAATATATGAAACTTTGGGTATATCCTATGATATTCAAAGCTATATTACATCTATATCTTTTATTATGGTTCTAGAAGAGTTCATGAATTACCAAAGCATATCCCCTCAGAGTGTCAAATGCGGTGTATACAAAGACCCACTATCTTGTACCATAATACCTCGAATCATGCTCGAATAACATTTTCATGATTTTTTACCCATAGTAATTCTATGCCACAAAAACATCCTCTAGTAGTATTTAGAAAGTGGTGTATTACATGGATACCACTCACATTATTCATTCCCAAAATTCCAGGACATTTCACTAATTGTTAACTCATCCTTATACTTATCTATATCGAAATACCTATACATATACTTTGTAATATACCTAGGGATATCACTATGTTTTTCTCATCCTACTTTTAAAAGAGAAACTCTACCTTTTATATGATACTAACTATTGCGATCCTCACTTTTCAACCATTGACATTACGTTACATTTGAAGAATACATAATAATTATACAAAAATATTCCCAATGACCGTGATTGGTATAGCTCCTTTGGAAACCTGAAAACATAAACACTAGTACACGTGAGAGCTACATCATGTCCCACTAGGTTCTTATTGACTAGAATCCTTCATAGATATATTATACATAGTGCCTATAATCATAACCTGGGGGAAATGAATCCAAAATAGGGTGAGATATAATGCTCAGTAAGGGAACACAAGGAATACATAAAAGAATAAATGTGTGTATAACTGTATGAGAACATGATCATAAAAATAAAAGATCATACTCAGCATATCAATTATCATGACTAAAATCATGACATAAATATTGGTTGTTTATATGACATGAATGATATGTAATAAATATTATAATCCATAAAAGCATAACATAGAAATAATACATGGAATTGATGAGAACATATAAAAATATAATATGATTTTCATAGTAGCCAAGGAATAACTGCTAAGATTATCACTATGGAAAATGTATTTTACGGAACTAGGTGAACCCCTATTCTAAACTAGTATTTCTGAACCGAGTAAACCCTCATTGCATCCCTATATTACAGAACCGAGTAAACCCTCGTTCTTGCACTGTTTATCTCATGAGATATACATCTTTACCCAATGTCATGGAAGGACATATAAATCATGCATGTCACATAATGATATCATACAATCATCTTCCACATGATCATAAATAATAATATCATAACCCATGAAATGAAATGGGTATAATGAACATGAAAAAAATATATAACACTCTGTGTTTTGTGTGACACTAGCCTTCGAGGAAGGTCAATATTGTGTATAATGTAAGATATCCATATTGTTTTGTGTAATCTATTCCACGGTGGGTGTAAGTGTAACATAAGCCAAGTAGGTTCCATGTGATTGTAATTTTTGTCTTTGTGGAAAGCTAATTTTAGTGTTGTGTGATATGAATAATATCAAAATATTAAATTGATTCGAAAAAAAATCACCCATGCCTCAGGGTGTTACATTCTACCCCCCATAAAATTAATTTCTCCCTCAAAATTCATCTAGGTTATCAATATTTTAAAAAATTAATTATTTATTCATAGAGAACCACATCGTAAAAATAGATATAAGATGTCCCTTAGAAATGGAAATCAAGGAACCATAATGGCTACACAAATTTGTATATAAATGGGTTTCCTCATATGAAACATTGAGTGGGAGTGAGGATTAGATATGTAAGAAAAGAGTAAATATTTATAGAGAGTGATTACGGTCATAAATCTAAAAAAATTAAATTATTAATGGAATGTTTATGGCCTTAAATTAATAAGTTTGTGATGATTCATTGAGCCACTAGCTCAATAATAATTTAGGTATTTGGATAACAATTGTTTTTTCACATTTAGAATAATGATAAATTCATGATAAATTTATATAAAGAAAATTAATTCTTGGTATGTTAATTAATTTTTTTAATACATCCATTATCTTAGGGATAGAATTTAAAAAATTTAAATTTGATGAATAATGGGAAAAAATTCACTTTTTCTGGATCTTAAGTCCCTTAAATGAATAAAAAGTATAATTATTTTTCTATATAAAAAAATCCAAAATAATTAATATATTAAAATAAATAAGAAAACTACTAGTAAATCATAAATATGTATTCAAGAAAATAATTATAAATTATCAAGGTTATTGTGTTTCCTAGTTGTAGGCATGAAACCATTATCACCTTTTGGTAATGGATTTAAGACCCCAAACATCAACAAACATGATTAGTTGTCAATGACATACATGTTGTCCTTTTTAAAAAACACACAAATATAACATATAAGAGAGAATTCCTTGAAATAAGTTTAACCACTAATAAAACAGTTATCCAAGGTTTTAAAATAGAATCTCAGTGCACAAATACGTCATTTGATGTTTATCTTAATCTTTTCATAAACGGTTAACCATAAAACCCTTTTAAAATATGAAAAATCAAAAACATTATAAAGGGAGTCATAAAATTTGATTAAAATTTATTCCCCTATATATCACAAAATAATTCATGTTTGTCACATTCAAAATGTGTTAATACCCTCATCATATATTCCGTTAAATCATGGTAACAACCTTATTTACCATTTATCCTATTGGAAAACATGCATGCTTAATCATTAAATTGTATATTGGATTTTCCCCATAAATTTTATAATGTTTTAAACTTCATTAGTGGAAGCCTAAAATGTATAAAAACAATTCCTTTCTTAGATCCACGGTAATCAATACTATCCATTTTACTTATTCATATCCCACATATCTTTATTAATACAACATTATCATATCATGAAGAACATATTAAGGGTTAAATTCACTTTGTGAAAATAAAATCTTTTCAGTAGATCACTTTAGTTCTCCCACATTAATTTATATACACCGAGGGAATAAATCATAAGTAGAACAATCCTTGTATATTTCATCATTCATAAATTTTGAATCCAAATACATAAATACTTTGATTAATAAATTCCTAATCCACTAACAATAATACATATTTCCTTTTATATTTCATACGTAGTCTCATAATCATACACAATGTAACCATTACTTACAAAAGCATGTTGAATATCTCTAGGAACATTCCTCTTAGAACATTGGGTGGTATAATGACAATTTTCTCCACATATAAAACACTTAACGTTCAATGACGACTTAATGAGGAAAAAATTACCATCAATTTCATAATCCAAACTCTACATTTTCCAGTTGTACTCACTTGATTATTGTCCTTATTTTACAATGTCAAATCATCTTCTTGTTCTTCTAACACATTCACATAGTTTATTCCTTCCACATTATTAACACAATGGAAACATAATATTCTTTCCTTCATGGTCCCTACTACATGAAATCTCAATGGACTCCTTCTTTCTCTTACATGGTGATTTATATAGTTTTTTAATGTAAACATTCTTAATAACGTTAGATGATAATAGATTAGGCATGGTTATAAAATCATTAAATCCATGTTCATCCCATTAGACTGTTCATTAGAAAATCAACCATCACAACCAACATTATTGTAGTTCTTTCCAGTTGTCTCCATTAAATTAAACCAAACGCATATAGAGGGTATTATATATCATAGTAGAGAACCACATATCCCAAAATAGAATTACATATTGGATTGATAAATCACGAATCCTTCCATAATATATGTCACATTGGGATTATATTAATTTATTCGTTGAAAACATATATAAAAACAATTTATGATGGATCTTGAAAAGCATGTGAATTCGAAAATCATATCCCATGGGAGTGTCAAACCAGATATGCAAGAAGGAATGTGGTCATGTACTAGATTACCTCAAAGTCAGGCTCAAAAAAACATTTCAGATTTGTTGTCCCATGGTACATATGTTCCAAATTCACATGCACTCGTAGTATCCAGATAAGAATTTATTGATTGGAAACCACTGACTCAATCCTTTTGAATAATTCTATGACATTTTCATAAATGTTTTTTCATCATTATACATATCATTATATATATCCCTAATCATATGAATAGAAATATACCATATCATTGAGATTTTCTCATCATAGTTTCTAACAGTTTACTATAGCTTTTCTCTAATACCAACCATTGAAACCCTTGGTTTTCATCCATTGGGATTTCATTACATATGAAGAATACTTCAAATTTAGAAAAAAAGATTCCCAAATACCATTTTTGATATAGTGACAATTGAAACATGAACACATTAACATGAGTACACATGGGTGAGACATCATCTCCCCCTAGTTTCATCTCTACTAGCACCCTTCTTAGATAAATCATAAATAGTACATATCATCATAACTAGGAGAACAAAAAATCAAAAGAGGTGAGATCAAATTCTCAGTAAGGGTAATGATGGATGACATGTAAACATAAACATGAGTTTAAGGGTATGAGAACATGATCCTAAAAACAGAATATCATACCCCATATATAAAAGATCATAATAGAAATCATGTTATTAATATTTTATGTTTGTATGAAATTATATATATGAAATAGATGTCATAGTCTATGAAATAATATTGTTTGAATAAGAAATGGAATTGTGGAAAACACATAATAAAATAATTTGGTTTCCATGGTATCCAAGGCATCACTGCCCAGACCATCATTTTGGGAAAATCCTTTACTGATCATCGAGAACCCTCGTTCTTGACCGATATTATATAATTGAGTGAAACCTAATTAGATCCCTATATTAATTAACCTATTCAACCATAGTTCCAACCCTTTTTATCTCATGATATAGAAATATTTACCTGATGTAATGGAAGGATATATTAGACCCTGTCATAGTGTAATGAAATCATATATTCATGGGTCATAATATCATAAATATAAATATTATGACCCATGAAATGAAATTGGTATCATAAACATGTAAACATATCCTAACTCGGGGAATGAGGCATGATTCGTAATCATTTAATTAAATGCATAACCCGTGACCGGGAAATTGATTCCCAAATCATATAAACCATGAAGGGGAAATGGGTTTCATAAAGACCATATCATTAAAAATAAAACATTAATAGAATGAATATGAATGAAGAATTTGGATAATTTCATTGAAAATAAATAGTAACATCATTAGACGTTATCTTAGATGGAATATAATTTTTAAAAATCTTTTAAATACTTTTCTTGTGTTAAAAATAGTTTTAATAAATAAAACTGTTTTAAAATAATGATCATTGAAAATCCACTAAAAATTTATAAATAAGGAGTGAAATCATTATGAATAACATTTTCCTTGATTTTTTCTTAAATAATAATCAAGAAACTCATAAATATTTCTTCAAAAACACATAGAAAACATTTAAAGAATGCATGAAAATGTTTTGAAAACAATTTCATTGAAAATACATTGAAAGCTTATATTGAAATCAAGAAAACAATTTTACATTCATTTCCCTTGAATACTTAAAAAGGAATCTTTAAAATGTTTTGAAAACCATTTCTTTTTAAACAAATTCAGAACATCTAAATAAGGATTGAAAAAATTTCAAAATAGTTTTCCATGAAAAAATATAGAATAATCCCAAAATCCTTTTGTAAAAAAATCTCCTTGGAAATTTTTTTTAATTTTTTTAAAGATTATCATTTTAAAAATTTTAATTATGCTTCAAAGGGATGACCACATGTAAATTCGTACATGTCATAAGACATAAAACAACATTCTATTTGTATGGAAAAAATATTAGAAAAATCCCATGATCATAAATAGATAATAATATTCATTTGAAGATATTGTAAATGAAAAAATAGGTAAAAATCACTCTTAGATATTATAGTAGAATGGTTTGATATTCATCGAATTCCTTTTTAGAAAACATGGTTTTGAATATATTTCCTACCGAAAAGAGGGTAAAACTATTATTTATTAAAAACATATTCTTAACTATATTATATAAAAATGAGTATATAATTATAAAAATATAGGAATATATCATGAAATAACATATTATATGAAATCTCATGAATATTGTTGAGAGATGAATCAAAATATATCATACAAGGAATCAAGGACATAATAATCCTCAAAAAGCAATGAGATAGTCTCAATAAACTCTTATAACATGGTATCGTGAGATGATTAATTATCGGAAGAATATAATAACAAGAAAATATTTCGATTAATGAAAGATAATGTAAAATTGAAGTACATACACCAAGAAAAAATGTATAGTTTCATAAAAAAACTTGATTCTTGATGAAGGAAAATTGAGAAAAAACTATTTTACCAATTTGGTATCTTTTAATACAATAATCAAATGAAATAAAATCATAAAATTAACATGTGAATAAAAATAAATTTAAGTATAATATACATTTAATTCAATCATTGTCATTACATATGCTGCACAAAATTAAAGGGTAACAAACCTATCTTGTATCTTATAAAAATTAAAAGTGAGATGAGTTCCCCTTACCTTGTGTATTGAATCTCTTCGTACTCATAAAATATTCATGTATCATAAATATATTTTTATTATATACTATTTATTTAAACCAATTATTATACCTATTACCATATATATTTTAATTATGACCTTAACTACCTTCCGATAAACGATCCAATGTTAAAGTTTCACTTCAGGTATTTTTCTATTTGGTCATTGCATGTGTCTTAATGTTTTATATCATTGATCTTTATAATTATATAATTTTTCAAAAAATTATACCTTGATATAAATTTCATGTATATAAATTATTTTCTATATTATAATAATCTATGGCATGATGAATTATGAAATTTAATAGGCCGTTCATGGAGGCCGTAAGTCATACGTACGCGTAAATGATGTTTCCGTTTGTTTGTTGTAATATTTACCGAAAGTGTGTAAATGATATATATATGTATATATAAATTGAATTATCTTGAATATATCGTATATATAATTTATGTTCACTAAATTAATCCTCAATATATTCCAAGAGGTTATTATATTAACAGGAAATTGAAGTTAATGATATGTGTGTTTTAAAATTAATAAATAATATTAAATAAATAATAAGTATAATACCTGAAATATATAAATTTGTTTTTAATAATATCATCCACCATAATAGGTTGTAAATGAAAAATTAATAATAATCCTTTCGTGAGGTAGTAATTTGTTGTACAGAGAAACAATATGTTTGATATCTATTTGATGGAAGTGTTTGTAAGTTTATTTTAATATATTATCATAACAAAATAATATTAAATGTATGATACTATATTGTTCACACAATAATTAAATAAAAAGAATGGAGGGGTTGAATAATGTTAATAATGGAAATGAGTTTTACAGAAAATGTTACCTCTTAATCAGGTAATTCATTTTGGTTTATGCCAAAAATATTCTTTGAAAGGATTAATGTAAAATATAGGGAATCAAAGAAGAATGGAGGATTATTGGGGGTATAATTGGGAATATAATTTCTAAATCTAATAGTTTTGAGAGTTTTGAGGAATCGATAGAGGTGGTGGCCTTTTACAGTTGAGGAGGAGTGGCACTCTTGTAAATATATGAAGAGAAAATTTCACCAACATTCTTCATGAATAACGTGTATACAATGGTAGAATTAGTTCTATAAAATTTATTATAGTGTATATATATGGACATCCAATGGTTTTTGGGCATGTTTCTAGGTATTTTAGACCCTTAATATTAATGTTAAGTGCCTAATTAAGCATAATTTGGCAGAAACCACTTTGAATAATTTTAATCACATTTACAAATGTTATTTGTCAATAAAATTTGGAATTATTAGAAATTTGAAATTATTATGATTCCAAATATAGAATCCACTTTTATAAATTTATATCACACAAGTGGATGTGTTAAATTGATGAATAATTCTTCTGTCGGCAATACACTATGGGGGTTTAATGTAAAAATGATCAAATGATTGTAATGATTTTATATCGAATTTCAATGTAAAATTTGTTCAAATTTACTAAATTTGATTAATTGGTAAAACAAAATTCAAAATAAACTATTAGACCATTTAACAACATAATTTCACTATATAAATAAATTATATGGAAAAAGTGTTTCGAAAAAATCTAGTACTTTTAAGTTTTCATTAAAAAAAGAAACCGTAAATAAATATAACAAAAAATTTATATTCATATATTTTCTATGATTATATTAAATATATAATGTTTATTATGAAAAAATAAATCTATTAATGTTCCAAATATCGGATTTAAAATTGGTTCACCATAAAATGTTGTTAAAACTACCTCTATAAAAAATTGGGTTTTATGAATAAAATTGAGTTTGTTTTTATCTTATGTATATTGAATCTATTTTATGAATATAAAAAATAATTGATTAATTATATAGAATATTTATTACATTTAAATAACTTACAAACATTAATTAATTTAATTTACTTGGTAATTTTTTTTACTATAATAATATTTTCTGTTATATTCAATTTATTTTCATAATAATTAATTAGTAAACTATCAACTAATATTATATTTGCGTCAAAAAATAATTGAATAATTTTTTTAATAATATTTCATATCTATCAAACAAACATCTATGTTTTATTCCATAATGATAATATCTTTAATAATATGTTATAGTTAGGTAACATTCGATATTGTGTGTTACGTAAGACGTAGAGAAATGTCAATATTCTTTGTGATGTACGATATCTATAATGCCTCAACCCCAGTTACCCAGAGTCGGTGAATTATTACATAACATTTGAATGATCATAGGATATTATTTCCTAAAATATTGATCATTTTAGTAGCTTTGTAAGTATTATATTTGTACATATTTTTTACATTACATTATGAAATGAAAAAAAACATTGCGTCTCCTTTAGAAATGCTCATATCCCTTGTCATATTCCTACAGGTCATTCATAATATATGTCTTCACATCCTAGAAAAAATAAAATATATTAACAGGGTGATCAAAGATGCTTGGTAAGGATAACAATATAGATGAAACTATCATAAATATGAATAAACCTTTAAGGTAATGTATAAGACAAAAACACAAGCATTTTAAAATTAAACATCTGCATAATATGGATAAGATAAATCAAATAAGTCAACGTACATATTCACATGAATATTATACTAGTTGAATAATAAAATTCAATGTCAATAGCTAATATTATAATGATGAAATGAATAATGTTAGACATCATTACCACAAGGTCAATGCATCGTACCAAGACTAAAAATAAAAAACAAATCAAGGCCTTTTTCCACGGTGCACGTATGTCCCCAGAGACCTACCGATGCATCGAGATGCTATAGAAGGCCATTACAATCACTCAATAGGTCTAATACATAACTCTGATGAAAAGGGTGAAATGTAACATAATCAATCATATTAATATAAAATCTAAAATGTTAATACGTTAACCATAAACTGTGAATGATATAGAAATAGAACATCTAGAGTCAAACGTATCATAATACATTAAATAAAATATGTAATATTGTATTATAATAAACAAACTTCAAATAAACATAAAAATAAACAATAAATGTATACACATTTGAAATCAAACCAAAAACTATTTTATAAAACATCTATTTCTACATTTAAATCTTTTAAAAGTTTCTTAATTTTCAAATAGAACATTTATTTTGAATGAATTCATATAAGATTTTCATGGAATCATTGAAGGTGTAAAAACAACTGAGAAGATCCTCACCCACATTATATGTTAAAAAAACATTATTTCCTTAATTTTTCGCAAATTTCATAAAAGACATTGTTTGAATAACAATGTAATGATTCCTTTAAAACATTTTATAAAAATCCAAGCAAGGGTATAAATGAATTTATCCCATAGTATATGAAATAGTAAAAATGCATTGAAATACATATTTAAGAAATGTGGATGCGGATGATAAAAATTTCTCAGTAGATACTTATGTATAAACAATCTATGTGATAAAGAGATTTTAAAATTAACTCTTACCTTGTACTTTTTCATTATAGAGGGTAATATAACCTTATTTATAATGGTTAAATCATAATTATTAAATTAAACTAGAACCCGATACATAGATATGATATCATATATCATTCTCTAATAACTATTGGTAAAATTCTTTTATGATTATCATTGTTTTGGGTGTTAACAGATTCATTTCCCTTTATATGTTCGGTTAGCTATTTCTTGTTTGTTATTGATTAGATGTATTTGATTCATATCCAAAATGATATTATGTTTTTAAACATTATTTTTTATTCATCAAATGAAAATTTTTCTTGAATGGTTTTTTGGGTATTGAAATTTCATCATGTTGTACATAGGGTAAGCTGTACATATGAATGAGGGACAATATATTTCTATTAATGGAGAAATCGTACGTAATTGGATGTAATATTATATATACAGAATTATTAACATGTTATATTTATTATTTACATCAATTACATTCATTATTATACACATAAATTAATTTAGTGTTGAATAACATACTACCCCCTAACATATTTTCTCCCCCTTGATGCATGTTTTGGTTCGAGTTGTTTTTTGGAATAAAAAAGGAATCATTTAACAACTACCCCATGACATGGAGATGGTAAGCAGTACATACAGACGTATGATGACATATTATTTCTTAGTATTGATAGAATAATTAATATGGTTGTAACATATGTATAATAACATCTATGTATATATAAGGTACTAGAGTTATTATTTTAGTATAGAGACAACATAGAAATAGTATGTATAAGAAGACAAGAATCTTGAATGAGGTAATAAAGTAATTATGTCTTCTTTGAGTGCTTCTTTTGATTTGACCCAAAGGGGTCCTTAGAATGGGTTTTTGATCAAATTAATGTCTCTAGAATGTATTTAAGGTAGTTTGGAAGAGATTTTCGTAGGGTTTTGGTCGAGACAAATGGTTTTGGTGGTGTGATATTAATAGAAGTGAAAGAAACCTTTTAAAAGTGAGGTTAGAGGCACTTTAGAAAAATCATGAAATATTAATTTATAATAAAATTATTTTATGTTTATATTAGATTAAAATTGATTTATATCTTGGCTATGGTGGGGGTGGGTATAAATAATCTCCGAAAAAGGGTTTTAGACATGTTTATGTCACCATATTAAACATATAATTTAGATTTAACAATTAGATAAATAGTATAAATTTTACCATGTATACATTTATTTTTATACTAAATGGATAATATATATACCATAAAATGTAAAGAGAACATCAAGTTATTAATTAATGACATATGTAACATTATCTAAGTCATTTTTCCTAATCTTATATATTTAAGACTAATAGATAATTTTAAAAAATATTATATGTTTTAAAAACTCATTTACTTAAATTTTGACACTATTTTGTATTTGGTTTTTGTTAAAATCATAACAACTTTATAACATCAAAAAAATACATTTAATCAACCCTAACATGTCATAATCACCTATAAAATTCCTGGATGTCATCAAAAGTGTCAATTTACAATTATTTTAATATTTATAATATCAATTATTTTAAGCTTTCATTAATAAGGCAATTAGTTCATCAACATTGTGTCATGAAATAATTTAATTATTTAATTTCTAAAAATTAAAAATAAAATAATATTATGTAAGAAATTTTTTTATCTTTGTAATTAATATTTATAGTCCAATTTATTTTATGTTAAAACTGATAATAAAAATGGATTAGCTATTAAAATTTAAATTTATGAATTTTAATTCTTCTTTAGATAAAATAAAATAAATGTCACAATCTAATCCAAGCGGATCAAATGGGATCATATTTTTTTCCTAAGGTTTATTTTGGTTGAGAACACTTATCCAATAGAATAAAGGCATGTTTTTGTGTAATTTTATATTTTTATAATATTTTTTTTATCTTTATTTATCCTATTTACTTCTAACCGTGGTAAATAAAACACAAAATTAACTATTCAAAAAAAATTATTTTCATCCTATTGAACCATATTTTACCTACTAATGACAACTGTGTCTGAAAGCGTTTTGAAATTCAATTCATAGAACTGGTAAAATTATGTTTAATGCATATTGATAAATGTGCCTATAAGGTGAGTAAAAGACGGTTAATAGTTCAATCAAATTTTATATGTATAATAATAATATAAAATGACTCTAATGAATTAAATTAGACTACTATAAGTATTATGTTTTTAATTTGACATTAAAATAAAATTAAATAAAAAATAATTTAAATAAAGTGTTGGGTTTAAACAATAATGCAGTGTTTTTCATTATTAATAAAAAATGAATGTTTTCATAAAAATACAAAAAATTCACCCTATGCTAATTTTTATATTCCATATCATAAAATGAAGCCCATCTTGAAAAATTTAATTTTAAAATTTTAAAAATTGGGTATTACTATCCATGACATCTTTTTTTAATAGCTAGTTTGATTGGTCATGGTTTGCGAGAACTCCAAGCTTCATACAATGAATGATACTATATTATTTTAATGGAATCATAATGTGGAAGATTTGGGTGTTACATTATTCTGACATTTATATAATTTCATCCATAAAATTTCTAAATTATTACTTCATAAAAATATTTGGGTGGTTCTTCATCATAATTTCCTTAGGTATCCACATTTTCTCGTCCATTTTATGGTTTCTCCAATGAAAATTTTCCATAGGAGTCATCCGCTCTATCAACACTTATTCTCTAGTATTAAGATTCATGACAGGATCATCAAAATAAGAAAAAATCGGGTTCTAATTCTATTTCATCATAGGTGACTACATGCATTGGGATAGGCATGTACTTTCTCAACAATGATATGTGAAACACATCATGAACATTTGAGAGACTTGGCACCATTTCCAAAAATCATGCTACAACTCCAATCCATTTTAGAATTTTGAAAGGTCATATTTATCTTGGACTTAATTTTCCTGTCCTACAAAAGCTTATAACACCTTTCCATGGACATGCCATTAAGAAAACATGATCTCTTACATCAAATTCCAAATCCTTCTTTCAGTTATTGGCATAACTCTTTGCCTACATTGAGCTGATTTGATGTGGGTTGGATAATCATAACATTTTCCATTATTTCTCAACATTTTATGGGTATTTGAGTTTACTTAAACCATCATAATCCCAACAAGTTTGTGTGTGACATTACTCTCTATATAACACTTCATATGGCACCTTCATAATTCTTGAATGGAAACTATTATTATAGGAAAATTATACCCGAGGTAAATACAGATCCCACATACCCTGAATGTATTGTGAGAAATATCTAAACATGTCTTATATGGTTTTAATAATCATTTCTCATTGTCCATCAGTTTGAGGGTGGTTGGAATTTCCCAAATGAAGTTCATTATCTAGGGCTTTATGATGAATTTTTGAGGTTATTCATGAATAATGGGGATTATAATCAGAAAAGTTTTATAGGGGAACACCATGAAGTCTACAACTTCATTACTATATAGTTTTACAAAATGTTCAAGTGGTAAATATTTTATTATAACATGAAAATGTGCTAACATATTAAGAAAATCAATAATGAACAATATTGCATCATTCATTCTATGTTTCTTTGGTATCCCCATGACAAAGTCCATTGTAATATCATCCCACATACACTCATGTTTGGGATGCAACTACATGAATCCCCTAGGATGTTGTCATACAAACTTAACCTATTGACAAACCATACATATTTACCAATAATCATAAATCACCAACTTCATGTTGTCCAAATTCTATTTCCTTAAAATAATTATACATAATAGTGCAACTGATGATTATAGAGAAATTTGAGCTATGATCATAATCCAAAAATTCCATTTTTAGATTCGGTATATCTAGAACACAAACTGCATTTGCTAATCTCAAAATTCCATCTTTATATACAAAGTCAATGAATCTCCCATCATTCACAACATTAATTTTTTTTTGAAACTCCGCATCATTAGTCTGAGATCTTTTCATCCTTTCTAGTAAAGATGGATTGGATGCCATTTTAAAAATTCTTGATGTTTCACCTTCCATGATTATTCCCATTTCAATATTTACTAGAACAAATAACATTGGATCAATTTCAACACTAATCTCATTCAGAACTCCATGATCATTTCTTCTTAGAACATCTGCCACCTTATTTTCCTTCCTCGTGAGGTAGTGTATAGTGTAATCCTAAACCATGAGTTGGTTAAGCCATAACCTTTTCCTCATGTTGTGTTCGTTTTATGAGAAAATATACTTTGAAATCTTGTTATCAGTATATATCTCATATTTTTCACTATAGAGATACTATATCCATATCTTCATATCAATGATTATAAAATAAAACTCAAGATCATGGGTGTGATTTTTCTTAATTAATTTTTAGGTGACATGACGAATAGTAAATAAATATATCATTATGCCTAAGGACACAACCAATTCCAGTCATTGATACTTAATTATTAATAAGAATCCCATCATTCCCAGGAGGTAGAGTCTTAGTATGAGAATTGAGTAATATTCATTTCAATTATTTAAAACAATCTTTACACTATTTTTTTCCAATCAAATTTAACCCATTAAAATGTGTTCTTGGTTAATGGGTTAGTAAATTTCGAAAAATTCTAGATGAAATGCCGATATTGACATGCTATGACAATAAAACTGCATACCTCAATTATACTCGTCGGTGCTGGCCATTTTGGATTTACCTTTTATTTGAAGGGTGGAAAAATATTCCATCCTTAGAGGCAATATGGAGATGAAATTAAATTTCTATAAGATAGAATTAACACATGAAAAACATCCCATATAATTCATTTATTCTATGAATTTTCAGAATATTGCACTTGTAATTTTCGTGATCTTCATTTCTATTCATGTTTACCATGATATAATCAAAAAAATATAACTAAAATTTCATCATAATACTACTTAAAAATTATATTCATTAGTTTAATGAATACAGAGGGTGCATTAGTTTGTCCAAAAGGCATTTATGTAAACTTGTAATGCCCATACCTATTTCTAAATGAAGACTTTTGAATTTCTTCCTTCTTCACACACAAAAGATGATATCCAAATCAAAGGCCACAATTTTAAAAATACTGATCCCTATGAAAATGATAGAAAATCTTAAATTCGAGGTAGGATATAGATTTTATTAACTATTATAGCATTAATCTCCATTTATTCAATTCAAAAACACGTAGATCAATCATTACTTTCAACAAAAAGAGTAGGGGGTCCCCATAGGGAAACACTAAAAAGAATAAATCCATTATTACTCAATTATTCTTGTTGTTTCATTAGTTCCACTAATTACAAAATGGACATTCTATAATGGGTAATAGATATGGTCCTTGAACAAGGAAGTAAGTCAATGGAAAACTCAATTTCCCATTTTGGAGGTTGTCCATTTAAATTCTCTATTATCAAAACAACATATTATTTAACAATATGAACATCCTTTATTTGTACATTCCTTTCCCCACACATGGTTATTTCACTTCATCTTCCCTAATAATTATGTTTAGTAGAGCGACTGGGGGAGGATCGATATGAGAATTAGATGGTGATTTTTCTTCTCTAAAGATAAATATTCTTTTCCAACATCTTTAATTGTAACCACCTTCTTCTTAAAATAATTTATCATATCATTGTCTGAAAGACAATCCATACAGAGGATTATATCAAATTCAGTCATGGGTATGAAAATAAGATCAGCTGATAAAGCACGTTTATATTCCATAATGTAAACTGGTTGGAAATACCTTATCGCAACAATACTTCCCTTAAGAGTTTTGACTAAGTACAGTGATATTAATTCAAATTGAAAATTTCTAATTTTCTTGGAAAACATGGAAGATATGAAAGAAATAGATGATCCAGGAACAAATAATGCATTGGAAAATTTTGAGGAAACGATTAACGTACCAACCACCACATCATTCAGAACTTAAACCAAATCAGTTGTGATCGCATAAGCTTGGCCTTGCTCCCTTGGCCTTTGTTGAGGTTTGTTTCCTTGACGCTTAGGAAATTCATTTTCAAAATGACATATATCAATAAAATTGTAGCATTGACCATTAACAGCCTCTTTCTTCCTCTTGTAATCATGAACATGGGGGCCTTTTCTCCGTATTTGAAACCACATCCCATCCTCATTAGGCGTGTACTTGGGTGTTTCTTGTCAAAATTATTAAAAGATAGAAATTCAACTTTCCCATTAATCACATTATTTCTTTTTATATATTTTTTGAATATATATTCAAATTTTTCTTCACTTTAATGTCATAATATTTATAGAATACCATTTCCTACTTGAAAGTACATGAGACTATATTTTTGTATGATGTGAATGGTTGTGATACCTATTCTGTATAGATAAATGGTTTAAACCCATCCAAGAATCAAAAAATATTACTTATTGGGTTATGTACATAATATACAGTATGCCTTTCTAACCATGTAATGTTAACCTCCTACATTGCAACATTATCATCATCCTTTTTCCTCAAACTAAAAAACACCTTTCATCCTCCATTGTGTTTTTAATTGACGACCACCATTGATCTGCACCTCCTAGGAGGTGATAAACATCCATGAAAACTTTTTCTCATTCGATACTTCATAAAGCCTGAAATATTCTCTCTAAGGAACTTATCCTTTTATAAATTAAAAATGGATTTGTAGTCACATTGAATTTTTGTAGTTGTTGCATAAATAATTGGTATACCATAGATTTTTTGTGTTGTGGATCAGGGTGATCCCTGTGGATATTGTTATTATTCAGAAGCTGAGTTACTTGTCCTGGTATGGTTATATACTATTCAGTACCAGTTGCATCACTAGATCCACTATAATTATCTTAAATAGGATTGAAATCCCTATATGGATTACATGTGTCAATACAGTTTCCATTCCTTCCACAAGGAACCATTTCTAAACAATAGCATACAATATATTAGTTCATAAATCACAATTTATAATTCCAAACATGTAAAATACATAACATAAATTGAATACTTTATGCATATAATCCATAATCATAACAGTTTTTTTTGGGAAGTATTTAGTAATTAATCCTTCGTAATGATTTATAGAGAAAATGTTAATTATCCTAAACATATCCCTATATAATTTCAAACCTGGTGTGTAGTAAGGCCCATTTTTGTATACCAGGATACCCCAGGTCAAGCCCAAAACTCCTTGTCAGAGTTTTCACTCCAAGGTACATCTTTGATATAACCACGTCCACATGTAGTATCCAGACAGGGAAGTATTTCTTGGAAAACCAACATGTCATCTATATTACCAAAATTTTTGGTTGTTCTTTATATTAATAATCAAATTTTATCTAATGGTACTAATATGTAATTAGATTTTTTTCTGAATATAGCTTCCTTGGATTGTACTAAGCATCCTCTGATACCAACTATAATGCCAGAACCCACGTTATCTAGATTCGGTGCAATATTAAAAATCATTGGCACGATCACAATAGATAGAGTCCCGAAAGACTGATCTGTTTAGTAGCCATAGATGTACTAGATATATTCATATGTTTTACATTACATTATTAAATTAAAAAAACATCAGGTCTCATTTGAACACACTCATTTCCATTATCCTATCCCTTTAGGTCTTTCATAATATACGTCTTCACATCATGGGAAAAATAAAACATAAGAAAGGGGTGAGATCAGATGCTTAGAAAGCATAATATTTTTAAAAAAACTATCATAAATAATCCCAAACATTTATGACAATATATTATACAAATTTTATATGAAACATAAACATCAACATAATATCAAAAAGGTCAATAGAGTAATACTATATAATTATTCACATGGACAGTCAACAAGTCGAATAATCACAAGTATCATTGATAGCTAATATCATAATGATGGAATGCATAAGTTCGAACATTATAACTACATAGTCAAATCCTCATTCTACGACTAGAAATAAAAATATTATAAAGGCCTTATGCTAAGACACTAGTTTTCTCATGAACCTACAAATGAATTGAGGGGCTATATCAGGCCCCACCCGTCACTTACTACATCCAATGAATTCCTCATATAAAATGGCTAAAACATAACTTAAAAATTCTTATTAAACTAGAATATGAAATGCTAATACTTGAACAAAAAACCATTAATGGTATAAAAATAGTACATCTACAGTCAAACATATCCTAAAAATATCAATGAAATATGGAATATTTTATCATAATAAACCAAATTCTAATAAAACTAAAATCCAACCATATTTGTTGACAAAGATGGTATCAATCGAGAATATATTGGAGAGAACCATATCATTCTACATTGAAATAAATAAAAATATTCATAATTGTAAATAAATTTTTTTTGAAAATTATATTATAAGATTAAATAGTCATCTTCAAAGTATTAGTGACAGTAGAAAATAATTTCACCTATCATATAAGTTCAATAAAATTAATTCATTAATTTTTTGAAAAGGATATAAAGGACATTGTTCGGAAAATTATGGGATGATTAATTTCAAATAATTTCAAAACAAGTAAAAAAGGGTATAAATAACATTATCCCATAGTCTAGGAAATAGTAAAAATGTTTTCACATACATTTTTATGAAACATGGATGTGGATGAGAAATAAGTTCTAGTTAATACTTACGTATAAAGAACCTCAGATAATAAATAGAGTTCAAACATAACCTTTACCTTGTTGTTTTCCTTAGTAGAGGGTACATTAACCTATTATATAATGGTTAAATAATTTCTATTTAATTATTAAGGAACCAAAAAACATAAATTCGATATCATATATGATCCTCTACATTTTATTTGTTAATAATATTTGTTTAGTATCATTATTTCAGGTGTTAACTAATTTTTTTTCGTTTATATGGTTTGTTAAGTATGTCATGTTTGTTATGGATATGATGTATTTGATTCATATCCAGAAATATATTAATTTCTTAGTCATTAATTTTTAATCATCAAATGAAAATTATTTTTGAATGGTTATGATGTGGAATGATGTTCCATCGTGTCATGGAGATGGTAATCCCTATGTACGCACGAGCGGAAATATCATTCTATTGATGAAGAAAACGTACGTAATTGGATGATATATTATATTTCAAGAATAATTAACATAATATAAATATTATTCAAATAAATTATACTAATTATTATACCCATCCAAATAATTATGTGTTGAATAACAAACTACACCACAACATGGAGACATTAAGCTGTACGTACACACGTATAAAAGATTTCCATTCATCGGATCGATACAATAATTAATATAGTTATACAATATTTATAATAAAATTTAATTATATATATGGTAATGGAGTTTTTATTTTATTTTGGAAACAACATACAAAGTCGACATAGAATAAGAAATGAACATTAAATGGAGTGAAAAAATAATTACCTCTTCTTCGGTTACCTCATTTTTATTTAAAAAATGGGCTCTATAGGATGTATTTTTGATCAATGTATAGACTCCTGGTTGAATTTAGGGTTGTTAGAAGGATATTAATGTTGGTTTTTGTTGAGGAAAATGGATTTGGTAGTTTTAATTTATGAGAAGGTGAATTACCCTTTTATAAGATACGTGAGGGGCACTTTAGGAAAAGATTGAAATATTAATTTAATAAAATATTATTTTTGATTTATAATATCTTACAATAGATTTATTTCTAGGATAACATTTGTATGGGTCTAAATACTCTCAACTAATAGGTTTTATACATGTTTAGGTTAATATATTAACCTCATACTTTTTATTAAACACTTAGTTAAATAGTTTATCATTAACATGTCTTCTTGTATTTTTATACTAAACTGTTAATATAGTTATTATAAAATACCAAGCTAACCTAAAGTGGTTAATTAATTAAATACGTAACATTATCTATGTTATTTGGAAGAATCTATTGTTTTTAGGATTATTATATTATTCAATAAAATAGTATTTTTTTAAGCATGTTTATGTTTATTTTGACACTATTTAGTATTTGTTTTTTGTTAAATTCATAACAACATGATTACATACAAACAAATAAAGTGAATAAACCCTAAAATGTCATATTCTCCTAGGAAATTCATTGATATCATCAAAAGTTTCAGTTTAAATTTAATTAAATATTTATAATATCATTAATTTTAATCGTTCATTAATAATGTAATTACTGCATCAATACTATGTCATAAATAATTTCATTAAATTACTAAAAAGAGTTAATAAAATTATACGATGTATGAAATATTTTTATTTTTCTAGTGAATATTTATAGTTGAACTTTTCTTTTGTATAACCCAATATTAAAAATGGTTTTGTTATTACAATTTTAATTTAACTCTTTTGGCTTTTCATTACATAATATATAATAAATTTCCTAATCTAATAAATTTGGATAAAACATATAATTTTATTTTATTATGGATTATTTTTGTCAATAAAAAACTTATCCAATATAATTAAGACATGTGATGGAGTAATTTTATATTATTATAATAACATTTTCACTTTTAATTACTCTATTTATTTTTAACCATAGTAAATAAAATTCAAAAGATACTATCAACAAAAAATTCAATTCATCATATTAAACCACATTTTACATACTGATGAAAACCGTGTTTTTTAGATGTTTTATATTCAATTTACAAAAGCGGTAAAATTACGTTTTATTCAAATTTCCAAATGTGCCTAGAAGGTGGGTAAATGACGTTAAATAGTTAAATAAAACTTTTTATATCTAATATTATAATAAAATGACTCCAATTAATTAAATTAGACTAATATAGGTATAATATATAAAAATTTACTTTAAACTAAAATTAAATTAAAAAATAATCATTTAAATAAAATTCGGCTTTAAACAACAACGCAATGATTTTTAGTATTCATAAAATATTGAAGGCTTTCCAAAAAATATCAAAAAACTCCCTAAGATAATTTTTATATTCCGAACCCAGTAATAAATACCAATTTAAAAATAAAATTTATAAAATTTTATATAGTGGGTATTACTATTCAGAAGATCTTTTTAAACGGTGAGTTTGATTGGTCATGTTGTGCTAGAACTCAATGTTGCGTACAACATAAGCATTTTACTATTCAAAAACAATATTACCATGGAACAAATTGATGTTACACTATCCTTTTTGTTCCATGTAATGTATTTCTGGTTAGTACTACATGTAACATACTCAATATTTGCTCCATGTGAAAGGAATGATGGACTTAGTGAAAAGCTATTTTTTGTGTTGTGTCAAATGAATAATATCAAAATATTTAATTAATTGAATAAAAATTTCAAAAAAAATATGGAGTTGTTATAGGGAAGTGGATGGATGATGACGTGATTTGAGTTTGGAGTAGGATAATATATGTTTTTTTCCTTTTGGAGATATCGAGTTTTGGTCACTATTAGTGTTTTGGAGACAGAGTAAAATGGACCAATGGGATTTGGGTCATGAGTTACGAAAAGGATCAGACTGATGGATTGAAAATTTGTTTATATAATATGGTATTATACTATGTGTGAAGTCTCTATGTTCTACAAATTAGTTACTATTTAATAAATTTTCCCTATGATGTTCTAGTGGTTGATGTATGGATGAAGATTATGTTTGATTTAAAGAGTATCTAGTTCAGGTTGTGGGTGGTATTAAGAAATTATTCTGGGGAATGATCATTCCACTTGTTCAGGAATTAATTTAGAATAGTAATTCTCTAGAGGAAACTTATGAAAAAGGATTGTATAAGTAGGTCAAGTGTATTGATCTCTATTTTGAGATCCTAAAAAATGCTTGGGAATGTTGTTCGTAGACGAACATATATAAAGTGGGGATATAAAAAGATCCATATAGTTCTAGAGATATTTATTTGCATAATTTTTTTCTAAATCCCTTTTTATTCTAATTATATGTTTATCAAGTGTATGTGGTTCCTCGAGGGTGTTCTCGGGGTTCAGGACATGATATCAATGAAACAAATAGGCCATCCTATGCAATGATAACAATTAGAACAAAGCTATGTAAACTATGAGGCATATCCATGAAAAATTTGAAACAATAGATAATATGATATCACAAGTCCGGTTCATGGTTTTTCAAACCATGTGCCCACATCTTCCTTATAAATTGTCATGTTCAGGGATTGCGCCATGTTTGCATAACACTGTGGGTAAACCATGTAGCTGAGTAACGTTCCAAAAATTACAAAATTTATATTATGATATTTTAATTTTCTACAGGAGATTATATTTCATTTCTTCTGATAAACCCATATGAAATATCCAATTCTTCAAAATCATCTCATAAATCTACCTCGCTAAATTTTAGGAAATTTGGAGTGCTGTGAGTTTTGGATCGATGACATGGGTATGTCAAATCCTATCATTTCTTCTCTTTTGAGGATTAGTGCTTGTATTTTGGGTGATCTTTTCCCGAGTACCTAAATCCATCTTTTTCCATTTTAATCTAGGTTATGTCATTGAAGGATGGTGGATTTAGGACATAAGAATTATATTTGGAGTGCTTTCAACAATGGGATGAAGGTAGGTTGTCTACAAATCAAATCCCATGATTTTTATATGGATTTTTCATATGAGAATGTGTTCTTGTTTCCATATTGTTGGACTAGGGATTCATTTGGTCTGATTTGGTAAAATGAGTGTCTAAATAGTTATTTGAAACCATCAATCCCCTTGGTATGCACTGAGGATGGTTTTTCGAATTGGGCCACCCACGTGGGGTGCTAACATTAGAAAAATTTAGAATTGATAGTGTCTTGTGTGGAATTGGTGCGTTATAACATGGGTCCCATATTTAAATTGTAAGTATAATTATGTAGGTTGATGATAAAATATTTATAGTTTTTCCTAGGCTTCATAAAGGAATAATGTGTTGTTTTAAAAGGCATGAAAAATGGGTTAATTTGGATAATTGAAATTGTTTCAAATGGGTTATGAATTCTGTTTGAATTCATAATGGTTTAGAATATGTGAAATGATTAACCTTATAAATTTGAAATGGCCTAGTAATTGAAGAACATGTAAACTCGGTTTCATATGGGAATTGAGGAATTATTTTATGAGCTAATACCTTTGAATTATGGGGTATACCTAATGGGATACATGTAATAATGTTGTTGTTCTACATGATATATAGAAATTTACATGTGAAATGATAAATGGGTTAATAGTCTAAAGTAGGATGATTAATTAATGATGGCCAATATATGGTAATTTTTGAATATAGAAAATGGGTTAATGATTGAGGATGCAAATTCTACTGAACCAACATATAATGTGATGATAAATGTTTTAAGGTGTTATGGAATAGTATCAATTATCACATTGATGAACAAGGAATATGATTGTTATTTGTATCAATTGTATATGGTTTTTATATTAAATATATATGGTGGATGGATAAATAAGAAATTTCACCTGGCATGGTAGTGTGGGATATTGACATTAGTGTCTACACACACGGGTCGAGTAAGATTAATGCTCTAAACTCTACTAAAAATGCACTGGTTATGGAATGTGATGGAGGATATTTTTCAATAATGATTAGATTACCCAAAAACCAAGGCTTCGAGGTGAGGATAATGTATTTTTGTTGTGTGATTATCACTAGTGATATAGATACTTGATTTATTCTTTTACACATGGTGTATAATTGTCACAGACCCATGTGGAGAAGATGTACTTTCCAAAACCATGGAACACTTGATGAAAATAGATTAAGTAAAGAAGACACAATAATATATCGAAATGGTAATTATGATTGAATTGGATGATGTAAATATTATTAACTAAAGGTAACTAGATTTATCTTATTTTAAATTGCGTTTATTTATTACTTTCACACACTATCTGTTAGACATGACTTTTTTTAAATCGTCAGTGGTGTCCATCTATTTTTCACACACACCAATCTCAAACCCTAGTTTATTACCCAAACTAACTTCATTATAGTGGTATTAGATAATGGTATGGGCTTGGTGCTAACAAGTTTGTTTTGGAATCATATTATCATGGATAAGGATGAAGGCATGGAGTCTGGACCATTTTTTAGATTCCATTTTTTTTCGTTATTTTTGGTTTTCCCACTAGTTGTTTCATTATGAAATTAAAAATTTACTGTTGTTTTTTTGGTAACCTATTTTGGTATATGGTTATTTATTTTTTTCATTGGTTATTGTATATTTTTTTCTTCTTTTAATTTTATATTCTGATGTGGCTTACTGTGGTAAAAAAAGTATAGTCTTCACATGTAACTTTTAGACGCACATTACATGTCAGAAGCCTATGATGAATGGGGTAGAAAACCAGAGGTCTTGTGGTGAAGTTTGTTGGGGAACCAATTTAGTGGAATTTGGGTCAGGGAGTTTATATTTGATACATGATAATTTAGTATATATGAATAATTCATTAGATGTTCACTAAAGATAGAAATGGAATGTGGTAATTGTGAATGTTCCAATGATTTTTTATAAAAGAGTAATTGATCCTCATGTAAACTCAAATAAATGACATTATGGAATTTATTTTCTTCCACTAGATGCCAGAAATGTGTGAAAAATAACTAATGTGAATTCCTTGTGGGAACAATATTGAGATACGTTTGTGGGAAGCATGGACATTGTGAAAACAAATGAAAAAATAATGACAAGGGATGAATAAATTAACTAAATAGAGATAAAAATCAATAGAATGAACTTACCATACTCTATTATATCAACTGAAAATATTTGGGAATTATAAAATAAATTCTCTAATCCATGCTAAAATAATAACGATAATCTATAATATACTTTTAATAAAACGTATAAATTGAGTTATTATTCAATTAGAACAACTGAAGTGAATCCGGATATTAACGTTACTCCATAGTGGGAAATTACATATTGTATTTATTATGAACATGATCCCTTTAAATGATTAGATCTTATATATTATTTAAATTTGATGTGATTCTTTGAATGTTTTATATCTCTCTAAATTGATTCTTGAATTAGAAAATCACATTTTATATTCTGAATCAATTTTTGATCGCATATAAATGCATGGAGGAACCCATATTATGAATGGATTCTATTTGGATAATATTGAAGCATATTTATAGAATAATAGGGGATATATATTTTAGACGAATATATGTTTTCATTTTCATTTGTTAAGTTATTAGAGTTTATAATTATTGCTATAATAATTTATTATTTTTTTGTTGATCATTGATGGATATGATATTATTTCATTTTAATAATTGGGATTTAATATTAGTTAGAATAATTTTTGATGCGCCTTAGTGATAAATATTTTTTGAATAGATTGAACAGAACCTTTAATTTTATTGGATGATTTGTGATAAATTTTGGGGTTTTGTTTCTTATTTTGAGGTTTAAGGAAGATGTTATGGATAATACGATTATTTTAGTGCATCAAGAATTAAAAAAATCATCACTGAATTTCAGTTCATAGTGTAAATGTTGAATTTGAATTTAATTGTAGCATAACCAAAAAAATTAATTTTTTTATCTGATATAAAATAAATATGATCCAATGATATTTGGGTCCCTTTGTGTTTTTATCCAATTGAGATAGTAGGTTACCCATTGGAATGTTCATTGAATATCTCTCAAGTTCACATTGGGTTTAATGTATCTATCATGAGGATCTTAATACAAAAGACATCAATTTAATAATAATATATTTCATTTAATTGTACCATTTCATTGATTATAATGTAAAACTTTTTGATATTTTCTGTTGTACTTATAATGATATATGATACATGATGACAAAACGTGTTAAACTGTTTTGGGGAAACAACCCAATTATGGGTACTGTGTGAGAACTTAGTGATGTAATGATACCGTAGTATCCTATGGTTTAAACCAACATGTTGAAATTATAAGGGAACAATTCTAATTGTTGATGAAATGTTTGAAAAAATAATATTTTAAGAAATATATTGTTTTGAATGAATTGAATTTCTTTGATTGCATGTATTACACGCAACACCAAGTTTGAATATACCCTGATTTTCTATTATTTACAAAAGAATATTATAACCTTTCTACTAATCATAGTAGTATGAAGATAAATAGAAACATATAAATACAATGTAAACAGTTTTTCTATGAATAAAAAATTTGAGAAAAGGTTCTTTATTTTTAAAAATGTCATTATACATTTTGAATGTATGATTTTTTCAATGAATGTTGTTTATTACAATTTAATAAAAAAACCAAATAATTTTTTGAAAATATTGATGTATTTATTTATTACAATTTTCATCTCTTGGTAAATCCCACCTTCTCCATCGATGATGTATTTATTTATCTCTCAATAACTATCGTGGGTTACACTAAATAAAAATAAAATTAATATATATCATATTTATATCATGGTTAATATTATTGATATTATGAGACCAATATCAAATAAATATTAGCCTAAAAACTAAATGAAAACATACATGAAAAAGAAAACAATTATTACCTAAAAATGATTTTAACAAGGAATAATAAATAAAATGGTAATAAAATGTCCTAATTATTTATTATACGGTCTTATATAAATAGTTCTGGCAATTTAATATATTTATAATAAACTTATATTAATTATACCAATAGTTTGAAAGTATATAAAGGATGAAAAGGCATAATCTAATAGATTTTTCTCTCAATTTTTCATGTTCATGACATACATTATGTTATGTACATGTCATATTTTATGTAGTTTATAATAATACCGATCAATATATAATATCATGAATTAATTTATTATAATTGTATTTTATGATTGTATTAATTTTATTCATTCATGTGGATTTCAATTCAATGTTTCCAAAGTGGTAAGTATTTCTTGATACAACCTCATCATTTATATGGATTGTATACATTTACACATATAAATGTGAAATATTTTGATTTATCTCTCAATAAACTCATTAATATTATTACCTTAAGGATTTTATAATAATAATTTGTTTAATTTCGTTTTCATATCATTAAGTATTCTTGAATTTAAAAATAATTAATTTGAGGATAAACCAACATTAATTCCATCTTCAGTCAAAACCAATTTTCCCCATATCCATGTTTTTTAAAAAAAATTCAATAATATTTTATTTTTTCTATATGATTGAAAAATGTAATTGTAACCAATTTCTTATTTATTTATAAATTATATAAAGATAATATTCATGCCATTTTTATGAAAATGTGAAGGGACTTTTTTTAACATGTACGAATAGAACATTATTTCCAACAATATTGACATTTCAACGTTTTAAAGAATACAATATATGATTCCAATCTTATTCTAAATGAAAATTCATTATAATATATTTGTTAATTTATTTTTTTAAGGGTTGTTTTTTAAAAAAAATTATTTTTCTTCCTATTTTATTACTGGTGATCATTCTAAATCTCATTCAATCTAATATGAAATACTTAGGCATAAATAACATTACATGGTACTTGATCCAGTTATACCATTATTATTATTTTTATGGATGTGTTATGATTATGAAATTTTTTGAAACCCACCCCTTTTACATTTTTCATTCCATGGCGAATTAATAAATATTTTATGAAGCATATTTATTTTCCTGGGTTAATGTGTTATGATGTTTTTAGTAATTTGTGGCACAACAATTACATTTTTTTAATATTTAATGGTTTTTATGATATAACCATGCATAGTGGTTAAATTATAGCTAAAGATTGTTGTTATGCTCTAACCAAGGATTATGGGCATGTTTTAACAAAGGATTGCGGTCACATTTTAACCATGGATGAGTGAGACATGTATCACCCTCTATTGAATTAAGTTATGATTGAGATATCATGAGATAAATATGACAAGAATGGGTAGTGAACCCATTTTAGTTAAGGTATTTTCCTTTTATAATAATCATCTGAATGATTATTTATTTTTAAAATGTTTTGGAAAGTGGAACCATTCCTCAATGATAGTCTTGGAAGATAACAATAAAAACTGTGATGGTTTTGGAGAGTGAATCCAATCCACATTGATAATCATGGAAATGTGTCATGGATATTAAGGAAATGATTCAATATAATTTTGTTTATTCCAAAAATATATTTCATATTCCAATGTTATGTTTTCAATGACCATGATCATTGATTCCATAATGATTAATATCATATGATAATCCATATTTTTTCCATAACTCACATTTATTATCTAGGATATGCATAGAATGGATTTCAAATGTTTTCTTAGGTTCTTATACACTTATTCTACTGTTATATTAATATACCTCTTGTTTACCATAACTAAAAATCCAAGACCACACTTTCTTATGATTAATTTAACTAGGATAGAAAGAAAGGTATTATATATAACAGTTTAATGAAGGGTTCATGTTATGAATCCCTTAGTCATAGATGATATAGATCACTTATTATACAATTTTTAATATATAAAATTTATAATAGAACAATAACAAAATGATTTTGGCATGGGTTGTTATGTTTTGTAATGAATATTCATTTTCTAATATGGAAAATTTAATTATGAAAGGTGTTATTCATTATATATACCAATGAAGTTACATAGTTTTTGTGTTGCTCTTTTCACCATGTCATGAGGGGGTTTTTGGAATTGATCAAGATCCCTTTTACTACATTCAATCAATAAAAACAGAAAGGTTGAATTATCATGTATATTTATTTGATTATTGTCCACCATGTGTCAATTTTATATGATATGTTTTTGGCTAATGATCATCTCAGGGAGTTGTCAAGGACTCTACAATTTTATATGTAATCCTATTAAACAATTCCTCAAATATTTTATAGATAATATATTTTTTCAAATCTTATTATAAAATTGGGATGTTGGATGATTATTAAGGTCAAGGAAAATTCAAAAATAATAATGATGTTACAATATAAACATAACTATTCTTAATTTATTTTTAGAGGTTCAATTATAACAACATATATATGATGTCCAATAATTCCACAATAGCTCTTATGTAAGTTCCTCCTACATATACCCAGTTCATGCATTGGAGAAGGGAATTTTTTCACATTCTCAAATATGTTTCATTTTTTTATTATATTCCATTTCATGTATGGTTCTAGTATACATGTGAGAGGCAATCATATTTATGACCAAATTTGTCTATGATTCTGGAATATATTGTTATGTGCCTTAATATATCCATTTAAATAGAAAAAAATCACATGTAGTACTTTAAAATATGCGGGAATTATCGTTTTAGAATAAAATAGCTGATGGTCATTAGATAGGAATAAATCATTCCTTTATTGGTTTAGATCAACATATTTGAAATTATAATTTCATGTGAGAAGGAAATTATATAATTACATGTTTATTAGGGTCAAAATTATTATACCATTATATATATTATTTTAAAAAATAAGAAATATAAATTGAGGATGAAGAATTTTACCATTAGGATGAGGATTTTTTTTGATAATGAAAGATAGGATAAATAAATTGGAATATGAAATCCATATATATCCTATTAAAACTGGAATCACACAATTCATCATTCTTTAGATTTTCCTTTAATAGTTCTGGATAAAACTTGTGAATGGGGCATATTCATTTATGAAAATAATGACATACCCAACTGGAAAACAATAATCATTATTATAGAAGTGGTAGAATTAATGAATTATAGAATCATTATTTGTCATTACACAATCTAGTATCAAACCATGAGCAATTATTGAACAGAAATACCCTGCATATAAATAAATCATATGCAATAGGAGGACTTTTCTATTGAATGTATAGATAGGACCATGATTTGTGATTCTTTCATCACATAATATTCTTAATTGACACATATTAAGTAACACATGGTTCTTAAATAGAAACACCATACATAGGTCTGACTCATACATAGGTTGAGGTAAGGTTGTTATTCATATTATGGATTGGAATAAGATATTATATAATCGAATATGTCCATAAATTTTTATGATATGATTACAGCCAAACAAAGTTATTAAAGATAAATTCCACACATTTATCTGATTCATATACATTATGATGTATTTTTTTATAAATTATTGTCTGGTATTTGATAGGAGATCCGAGAATAACTCATTATCTTCTATTGATAGTTATCAAGCCACATTTTATTTGTTAATGTATGTATCCCCTGTATAGATCAGGATCACATCTAGTTGAAAGGAGAACCTTTCATATTTTCTAAATTGAGGGTTGTAGATAGGTCATTAGTAGGGAACATAAAAATCTTTATATATCCCCTAGTGATAGGAATCAAGCCATAAAATAGTTCTGTTAATGAGGAATCCTATCTGCTATGGTATAATTTTTTTTATCAGGTATCCCACATAATCAATTAAGATGACATAAGATATGATTATTGTAATTATAAAAGATTATATGGATGATCACCTATGCTTTATGAGTGCACACACATAAATGGAATTTTGATGAATTATATGATGATTAATGTCTTAAGATTTGTACATAAATGGGTGTTCTAAATCCATTTTACATCCTAATAATAAGAAGATGAAAAAAAATATTCCTATAAATTGTTTGTATGATAATTGAACATGAGAGTCCATATCGGGTTAGTCATAAAGGGAATATGGTCCAATGAGAATTGATAATGATGGATATTAGGAATATATCCCATTGATTATATATATGATTTTATTAGGGATATATCCTAATAACAGAAATATGATTAATCTTAGAGGGAATATATACCTTCATGGGGAATTCTTTCAATTTTGTAATGATGACCCATTAGAAAATGATTCATTGGGTATATGAACATGTTGAATGTGATGCCCCAGCTTAGGGGGTCATAACTATGGATGAATGGAAAATATTGATCACATGTGAAAATAAATCCCAATGAGGATGAGAGTATAATATTAATGATGTTGGGATTGAAAATCGGGTGGTTTCCTGTGTGTCTCATCAAAATGGAAATAACTTATCACATAGATCAAATGAAGCATTTAAAGTTAATGTTTACAGAATATATCATGACATTTAATGTAAGGAAATATGTAATTTTTTATGAAGTTTTATGTCATATGCCTTTAGATTTGGTTGAATAGTTTAGCATCAAGTTACATGGACGTCTTTGTCATGAAATTTTTTATAAAAGAGAACAATGTTGGGATTAAAAACATGGAGGGTAGCCTATGAGGAATATAATAATGGATCTCATATATAACATTTCACCATGAGAGAGGGTTTTAGATTTCGTAAGGAATATGATTTTGTGAATGATAGGGTGATGAATAATGATAACATTGGGTCATATCAAGTCAGGTTCAACCCTGACAGTTGTACCTTCTGTATCCTATTATAAACATGAATAAAAGACAATTTAGTTTAGATAAAATTGTTTATGGTCATGTTAAAATATTATAACACATTTTTTAACATCATTTATTAAGAACTTTTATGCATTTTTGTTAATGGTCATTAAATATGGACCTTGTGATTTATATATTTTGGAATTATATATTTGACCATGTACATTTTAGTTTAAGGTGTTTTATATCAGAAACTGTAATTTCGATTTTAAAGTCTTACAAATCAGAACTTTTTAATTTTAGTTTATGGACTTACACCTCATACGTTATGTGACACGCTGACATAGGAACCGCTAAACGGGGCCCCGAGCTAGTTGGCCACATGACCTCAAGCACACCTCCTCATATTCCATTGGGTGATTACTATAAGTGGAGGTCTGGTAAGTCAGTATTGGAGATACTATACACTCTTTTATCAGAATCAAACACTAACTAAAGAAAACAACAATAACTAAGTTATGAAGAATATAAATAACCAGAATAATACAATGTATTTGATAGTCAAACAAGAAAATAAAATAATCAACTGGAAGGTAAAAAATCAAGGACAAATCAAGTTTCAAGTGACTATAACACTACTAAAATTAAAGACACAAAAACTCCTATGCGGGTCCTAAACCACATCTGGATCCCTCTCCCATGATCTAATACAAAACAATAAACTATCCCTGGGAAGTTCCCCTACCCTATCCTGCAACAAAAAAGTCAACTCACCTGCTGATTAGGATACCCGAATAGGGTGTGAGTACAACTCAGTAGGCCACATCCAACAATTTCTAAAATGATTCCAGTCAAAAGATAGTACATACATTTTTGTGAAGAAATAAATACAATGAATAATTAAACAGTAATCACATTGTCATTTAATCATTAAACGTAACATTATCCTAATTTAAATTCATTTTTTTCATTTTAATTATCATTCATCATTATTAATCATTCTGTGTAGGTAGTCATTCCTAGCACACCAAATCACATTAATTGTAGATCACAATTCCTATAACCCAAAACTACATTAAGTGCAGGTAGCAATGCATATCACTCCATACCTAATTTTGTGTTGGTCATCATGCCTAGCACACCATAAAATCAATCTTGTTAAACTATTGGGGAGGAATACCATGTCTATGTCCCAATGTCTTATCGGTCTATAATTCCATGTCTAACACACACACAAAACTCATTTATTTAGTCAATATTTAATTCACAATAATTAGCCACATCATTAGTTTACTAATCCTACAATTAGTTAAACATTTCCAAGGACATTAGTAAACTCCAAATGTAACTAATAACATAACACATTATTTATGAAACACCCCAAAATTACACTGTACGTTTCACTTTTAATAATGTAATAGATTTCACTATACATAACTTTGAGATCTATCACACCACGGGTAATAAAACAAGCAATTTAAAATGCAGTTATGGATAGAAATACACACTTTTTAAAATTTTATAAATTTTATTTTTCAAAATGGACATCATTTTTAGATTCTTAGTATCAAAATTACCTTAGTGTGATTTATTGGTATTTTTCTGAAAACATTCAATTTTTTGATGAATAGTGAAAACACTATGTTATTTTATCAAACTGGCTTTTTATTTAATTAATTATTATTTTATTTTACATTATTTTAAAGTAAAAATAGGAACATAATAACTATAATATTCATATTTAATTAATGGGAGTCATTTTTTAATAAAATTACATATATAAAATATTTTTGAATTTTTAACGTCTTTTTCCCACCTTCTAGGAAAATTTTCCAATTTGCATAGAATGTAATTTTACCGCTTCTATGAAATGTGTTTCAAAAACCTGACTAGAACTATTTCTATCAATATGTAAAATGTGGTTTAATATGATGAAAATAATTTTGGTGAATAGTAAAATTTTAATTTTATTTACCACCGTTAGAAGTAAATAGGGTAATTAAAGATAAAATTATATTATAACTACCCCAACACATGCCCTAATTTTATTGGATAAGGTTATTTCGAACAAAATAAAACTTAGGGAAAAATTATCCTTTTTTTATTCACTTGGATTTGATTAGTATATTTGTAATATTTTTTTAACGATGAGATAAAAGTGTTAAATTCAAATTTTAATAACTAAACATTTTTTATCATATGGTTATACATAAGATATAATAGGATATAAATATTCATTATAAATATAAAAATATTTCATACATTATGGTATTTAAATTACAATTTTTATAAATTAAATAGTTTAATTTATTTATGACACAATGATGATGCAATATTTACCTAATTAATAAATAGTTAAAATAGTTGATATTATAAATATTAAAATAAATTTAAATTGAAACTTTTTTATTCCATCCACGAATATTCTCCTTGAATATGAAATTATAGAGTTGATGCAATGTATGTTTTTTAATTAATCACGTTTTTATGACTTTATCACAAAACAAATTCTAAATTCTCTCAAAATTTATATAAATCAGTTTTAACAACAAATGCTATTTTATTAAATGATTTAATATTCCTAAAAAAATAAGTATAAGCCAAAAGACATAAATAATTTTAGATAATTCATTAATTAACCACATTAGGTTCTCTAGGAATTTTATAGTATGTTTATTAAATATATAGTGTAAAAATACAAGAAGACATCGTAAGAGTTAAACTATTTAACTAAGTGTAAAATCTAAAATACAAGCTTAATATGGTGAACTGAACATATCTGAAACCTATTTATTGGGAGTATTTTGACCCATACCCACCTTATTCACGAAATAATTTATTTATAGTTATTATAAACAGAAAATTATTTTATAATGAATTAATATTTCAGGCTCTTCATAAAGTGACACTCACCTCTCTTATAAAAGGGTACTTCCCTTCCCTCAAATTCTCACCTCCAAGTCCATTTATCTCGTCCAAAACTAGATCAAGTCTCCTCCCAACTACCCTCAAATCAACCTAGATTCAATACATTGATCATAAAGACCCCCTATTTGGCCCTTTTGTTCAAATCAAAAGGAATCACCTGATGTAGAGGCAATTATTTAATCACCTATTTCAATGTTTTTTCTTCTTCCACATCCTCTTTCATTTTTGTTTCCATACAGAAATAATAAATCAAGTTCCTTTTACATAATTTTATGTCATTATAAATATTATAAAACTATATTCAATATTTTATTCATCTTATGACTGACAAAGTCACCATATGTGTGTATGTACGGATTACCATATCCATGTCGTGGTGTAGTTTATTATTCAACCCATCATTATTTGGATGGGTATAATAATGATTAAAATTGTTGTAATTAATTAATATAAAATGTTAGATATTTTTTATGTATAATATACCATCAAATTACATACGATTTCTCCATCAATAAAATGATATTGTCTCCCGTACGTACGTACCGCTTACCGTCTCCACCAGGAGATGAGATTTCATTCTCCATCATAACCATTCCAGAATAATTCTCATTTGATGATTAAAAAATAATTTTTAAGAACATAATATCATTTTGGATATTAATAAAATACATCATATGCATAACAAATTTGACTTGCGTAAGAAAACATATAATGGAAAATGACTCAGTTAACACCTGAAACTATGATACTATTGAAATATTATTAACAAACAAATACTAGAGGATCATATAAGATGTCTTATTAATGTATGAGGTTTTTGTATAATTTAAAAACAATGATTTAAGTATTATATATATAAGACCCCATCCTTATACATTACTTAATCTTGATATATTTCAAGAATACACATTGAGGATCTTTTCAGGTTTAGAGTTTTAGAGAATTAGATCATAAAAGATGCATTACATTTCACATTTAAACAAAGAGGTTACATAAAATATAGTATTCATTTTTCCCATCAACAGAAACATATTTAAAATAAAACATGGATTCTTTCTCGAAACATCATTGAAACTATCATCATATCATGTACCTTTCCCTTGACCTGTGAAAAAACATTTCAAAAACTTAGGTAGAGCATAAAAATCTCAGTAAGGTATATTAAAATATGGAAAGGAAACATGAGTTCATGTATATATAAGAATCAATGAAATCATACTTTACCCATAAAACATAATCACTTTAACATACCTTATCAAATCATGAATAAATCATAGAAATCATAAGACATAAAGGTAACTTGAGGCATTCATAACATTCTTATGTAGGGAGTAACCCTCTTGGTTATGTTTGGAATACCCATCACAGTATATTCCTTAAATCTCTTCAAAGAAACCTTAACGTTTAACCCCTTCGTGTGACCCAATGCGTTAGACAGCTATATCGGGCTCACCCACCCTTATTTTATAATGGAACCACCCGTTTTCATAACAATTCCCAAGAACCATAACATAATATTATCACATAAAACATGAATAAAGGAAACATAACATTTCCACCTTTCTATCACATGATATTAGTACCACACATTCATATAATAAAAACTTTATGAAAATCATTTTCAATATGAAAATAAAAAAAAAGTAAAACATCGTATTTAATTTTAATTTTGAAAAAAAGTTATGGCTTGTAGAGGAAGCTGAAACTCAAATAATGGTCATGGCGGTGGAGAAGTCATTGTCACCACATACGTATGACAATAAACATTCCCTTTTTTCGTTTAGTAAACGCTTCGTATTAAAAATATTAATTTTGAATAAATGTAAAATTCAAAGGGGATTATACACCGTACAAAGGAAAGTTGTGTATAAAACATAATATGCCTCAATGAAAGGAGATTGAGACGAAGTCCTTTACCTCGGGTCCGACATGACTCGATCGTTCTTTAATCTCTTGAATAATAAACTTGAGTTAATATCTACTTTCTTATGAACCTTTTTCAAGTTAATTATTCTTTTTATATCACTTATTACCATGTCATGAACTCTATGTAATTATTTAATATAATAACGTCGTTTGAACGATCATTGGTACTTGAGTCAAAAATAAACTCTTTATAATTACAAGTTTGTTCATGGGTTAAAATATCCATTATATACAGAATTATATTCATTATGTAGATAACATATATATCATATATATACATTATATACATGCATTTATAATATTACATAACATTTAGAGGTAAGAAATAAAATGCACTGTTCATGGAGACGGTAAGTCGTACGTACGCATGAACGCTACATCCATTTCTATTTCATATTTAATGGAATTAAAAAATAATTATAAATAATATTATTATAATTCCAGTATGGTATAATATATAATATCATTAAATCTATTCTTTATATGTACCACACATGGTATTAACGAATCAAATCACTTTGAGGGGGCGGTAGTCCGCACTTCCTAAAATGAAGGTATCACGTTTACCCGTAATGGAAACCATAAAGGTATGAAATAAATGAAAAATATAGAATCTTAAGGAAAACATAAAAATATTATATATCATATATACATATAGTGACATCTTAATGTCTACCTTTGAAGGTTTTAAATGAATATTGAACAATCATATTTTCGTGAGGCAGAAATTCACCATCCACAGAAATAGTATGTTCAGTAACCATTACATGTAGGTGTGTGTAAGTGTAGATCGAATCCTTCTTATAAAAACATCCTAGTATATTTAAGATTCTGGATTTGTTATAAAAGAAATTAATAAAAATAGTTTAGGGTGTTGGAAAAGCAAAATAAAACAAAAGAGCACAAGTGAAGACATTACATTAAAATAGGGTAACTACCATTGGTTTGAACCAAAAAGGATTCTTTAAGAGCTTCCTACCTAAGGTAAGGCTTCTAGGATATGAAGAGGGATGTGGAGAGACACAATGATTAGAGATTGGCCGAGCCAAAGGCTTGAGATGTGTGGGTAAAAAGGTATAGGTGGGGGCCTTTTATAAGAGGATAGGAGGGGCACTCTTGGAAAGGTATAAAATGTTACTTTATTTTCAAATGAGTTTCGGATTTTAAAGGTCCCACATTGATGTATTTCGAGGATACGGTGATAAGAGTTTGAAATACACCCATCCAATAGGTTTTTGAAATGTTTAGGTCTTATATTTTACATTATCTTTTCATTTTATTTAAATTGTTAAATAATGAGGTAATCGATGCATCATCATGATGTCATAAATAATATTATATATTAAATGAATAATAATTATAAAGAAATACTATGATGCAGGAAATCCTTTTAGCTTTCCAAGGACTATTTATAGTAAAAAATCTGACCTATATAACCCCATGTAAAAAAAATTAGTAAAAAAATACATGTTTCTGTCATTTTTACTTTTACTTTAAATAAAAGGCATTAATGTCATTATCATACCCATGTGGCTCCATGGGGTCCCAAAAAACTACCCATCGGTTTCTTGGTCGGTCATGACACATCCAATAAGGGTAGGACATTTGTCAAGGTCATTTCATGTTATTAAAACATTATTTTTACATGAAATTACACTAATTACCTCAAATCGCGAATAAAAACAGAAAAGTTACTATTCACCAAAAAATTATTTTAATCCCATTGAGCCACATTTTACTTCTTAATTACAACCATGAATGTCAGATTTTTTGAATTCAAAACACAGAGGTGGTAAAATTTCATTTAAATGAAAAATCAGTTTTTTAAGTAACACTTAGTGGTTTCACTATTCATAAAAAATTGATGTTTTTCCAAAAAATAAAAAAACTTCACCCTAAGCTATATTTGATATTCCAAATTCCAAAATGGTGTGTATTTTACAAAATTAAAATCATATATGTTAAATTAATTAATTTAATAATTAATTCCAGCTGTCAGAACAAATAGCGTGTTTTTATAAAATAATATATATCAAAAGATTGACACTAGTTTAAGTCCAATTTCAAAGTGAAATTAATTCCATGACCACTATTGGATTAAATGGTAAAAATATATTGTAATTTTACTTTAAAAGAAATTCAAATGATAATCTAATCATATAAATAAATTAGATTAAAAATAGGTTTTGAATTAAAATACAACATTTTTAACTATTCATTAAAAAATGAACATTATCGGAAAAAATAACAAAAATTTACAGAAAGTAAATTTTGTTGTCCCGATTCTAATGAAAAATTTTATTTGGTCCAATATAAGGTATATGAGTGAAAAAAAACTATATTTGAAGATCTTTCACCATCAAAAAGTGATAGTTCGACCTTTTAGTGAATATTAGAGTATCTATGCCTAAAATTGAATTCTTTTTGTATTTTAAGCCTTTATCCTTTATTTTATAAATGTAAAAAAATTTAAAAAACATATATAATCATATTTTAGTTATTTCTATTTATTCCCGCCAATACAACGGCTACGTATTAACTATCATTTAAAATAATATTATTTTATTACTAATGTGCAACGTAAGATTTCATATAAACTCTTTGTTGCGTATCGGGTAATCTATCGAACATAGAAACCCCTTTATAGTAAAATTAATATTTAATTCGTAAATATTAATAAATATGAATATATTTTAATCTTTATTTACCAGGAATATTACATCCTTCCCCCCTTTTGGGAATTGCGTACTCGCAATTTTATTCATTTATCAAAATAAGTTGGGGTATTTATCCCCCATAGCATTTTCAGATTCCCAGGTTGTCTCTCCAACCATATTGTTTTCCCAAAAAACCTTTACCAGGTGAATTACCTTATTTCACAACACTTTCTCTCTTCGGTCAAGAATCAGGACTGGTTGCTCTTCATAAGAGAGATTCTCTTCCAACCGAACTACCATTGGGCTCAAAACATGAGATGGATCTAGCATGTACTTCCTTAACATTGAAACATGAAAAACATTGTGTACCTGAGATTAACTCGGAGGTAAAGCCACTCGGTATGCAATTGATCCAACTCTCTCAAGAATTTCATATGGTCCAATGATCCTTGGACTCAGATTTCCTTTCTTTCCAAATCGCATCACACTTTTCCATTGTGATACTTTGAGAAAAACAAGATCACCTACCTCAAAAGAGAGATCCTTCCTCATGTTGTCTGCATAACTCTTCTACATGCGCTGAGCCGTTCTCATGTGTCTATGTATCATCTGAAATTTTTATGCCAACTCTTCTACCAATTCTAGTCCCATCAACTTCCTTTCACCCACATCATCCCAAAAGCTGGAGTTCGACACTGTTTACCATATAATGTCCCAAATGAAGCCATCTGTATACTCGAATGAAAACTGTTATTATAAGAACACTCAACCAAAGAATGATGTTGGTCCCAACATCCCTGATAATCCATCGAACCAGCACATAGAATATCCTCCAAAGTATGGATTGTTCGTTCTGACTTCCCATCTGATTGAGGATGAAAAGTTGTTTTAAAATTTAATTTAGTACCCAATGACTTCTGAAGGCCTTTCCAAAAGTTAGAAGTAAACCTGGGATCAAGATCAGATACAATGGATAGGGGAACTCTATGAAACCTGAATATCTCGTTAAGATACAATCGATAAAGTTGATCTAGAGATAAAGTATCTCGAATAGGAAGGAAATGAGCAGATTTAGTCAAGCGATCAACAATAACTCAGATTGCATTATTTCTTAGAGGTGTCTTCGGCAATCCCACAACGAAGTCCATGGATATATTTTTCCATTTCCACTCTGGAACTAGTAAAGGTTAAATCATCCCTTTCGGTAACTACCACTCTTCTTTAACCTATTGAAATGTCAAACACTTCACAGTAAAATCAGCAATATCTCTTTTCATTCCGTCTCACCAGTAATACTCCCGAAGATCTCTATAAATCTTTGTACTGCCTGGATGAACTGAAAACGGAGAACTATGAGCTTCACATAACAACTCTATCTTCAACTGTGAATCACAAGGAACACACAATCTTTTCCTAAATCTCCAAACACAATCATTATCAATGTTGAATTCAGGCAACTTACCCTTCTGAACCAGCTGTACCTTTTTCTGCAACTCGTTGTCTTGCTTCTATGCTTTCTTAATTCTGTCGGATAGAGAAGATTTCACTGATACCTGAAACAAAACAGAAAGACATCCAGCCCCAACAACTTCTATTCCAGCGTTCATCAAATCCTTAACGAAAGGATCATGTTCCAAACACAACATTATTAATGAAGCATTACTTTTTCTACTCAAAGCATCAACCACTTTATTTGATTTTCTCGGATGGTAATGAATTGTTCAATCATAATCCAGGATTAATTCTAGCCATATCCTCTGTCTCATGTTCAATTATTTCTGAGTGAATATATACATTAAACTTTTGTGATCGGTATACATTTCACACTTTACTCCAAACAAATGATGCCTCCAAATTTTTAAAGAGAAAAAAAAGCTAATTCCAAATTATTTGTAGGGTAATTTACCTCGTGAGTTTTCAACTGACGTAAAGCATAAGCAATTACCTGATCATTCTGCATTTGGACGCAAACATGTCCTTTAAATGACGCATCACTGTTGATAACAAACTCCCCATTCCTGGGAGGTAGTGCCAAAACTGGAGCATTCACCAATCTTCTTTTTAGTTCATGAAAACAATCATCACATTCTTTTGTCCAGATAAACTTAACACCCTTCCAAGTTAGCTTAGTCATTGGACTAGATAACCGGGAAACATTTCTAACAGACCTTTCGTAATAGCCTTCCAAACCAAGGAAGCTTCGAATATCAGTTACATTTGTGGGTCTTGTCCATTCTTAAACAACCTTTGTTTTTGCAGGATCAATAGTTATTCCATCTTTAGAAACAGTGTGACCAAGGAAAGAAATTTTTTTCAACCAGAAATCACACATACTAATTTTCCCATACAATTTCTTTTCGTTTAAGGTTTTCAAAATAACCCTTAAATGTCTTTCATTCTCTTATTTACTTTTATAAAACACGAAAATATCATCAATGGAAACCACAAAAAAATCATCCAAGAACTCATGGAAAACTATATTCATTAAGTCCATGAATACTGCATGTGAATTGGTTAGCCCAAAAGGCATTACTACAAATTCATAATGGCCATATCTTGTATGAAACACGGTCTTCAGAACATCTTCTTCCTTTACCTTCAACTGATGGTACCCAGATCTCAGGTCAATATTTGAAAAAAACTGAGCTCCCTGAAGCTGATCAAACAAATCATCGATATGAGGCAAATGATATTTGTTCTTAACAGTGATGTTATTCAAGGCTCTATAATCAATGAAATGTCTCATAGGACCATCTTAATTTTTAACAAATAAAACAGGAGCACCCCATGGTGATGTTATAGGTTGAATGAAACCTTTCTCTAATAAATCTTGCAATTGCTCCTTCAAATCTAAAAGTTCAATTTGAGCCATTCGATAAAGGGGTTTTGAAATTGGATTAGTATCAAGAACTAAGTAAACAGTAAATTCAACATCCCGATCTGGTATTATTCCATGCAACTCATCATGAAAAACATCAGGATACTCATTTACCACTAGCACATCATTAATCGGAATAGTTCCTTTGTTTTCAACAATATGTGCAAGGTAACATTCATTTCCTTCTTTTACAATTTCCTCAGCCTCTTGATATGTTATCAACAGAAAGGGTTCATTCATGTAATAAAACTGAAAGTCTTTCTGAAAAAAAAACTTCATTAGCTCTACAGTCAATCGTAGCATGGTAAATAGAGAGCCAATCCATACCCAGGATAACATTAAACTCTACTAGAGGTAAAACAATATGGTTTTCAAGTAGGTTCATTCAATGGATAAGGATAGGAAGATTCTTAATAATTCATTGTTCTTCAACATTTCACCCTGGTGTTTTTACCACACGTTTAGGAGTCATTTCTTGAGATGGTATTCAAATTTTACTAGAAATGTTTTCCGAGATGAAGGAATGTGTAGACCCTGAATCAAACAACACACTTGAATAACCTGAAAAACAAACAATGTACCTGATACCACTTCATTTGATGTCCCAGCATCTACTGAAGTAGTTGAAATGGATTTCACCACCACTTTCTGCTTGTAGTCTAACTGCTTCCCATCACTCAAGATCTTTCTTAGACACTCATTTTCATATTGACCCATCTCATTGCACTTAAAACATTTCACTAACTGTAAATCAAATTTGGTCTTACCATCACCCTGATCTCTTTCAGTGCAATCACGAGCCTTATGTCCCATCTTACCACATCGGTAGAACTTCCTAGAATTCAGAAGACATTCCCTAGCATGCCTTTTACCACATTTGTCACAAACTGGAAACTTAGTTTTCTTACCATTAGAATTTTTAGAATAATTATTCCATTTCTCCTGCCGCCTCGGTCTCATCTTCTGTTGGTTGTTATAGAACACTTGATCATCGAAAAACTCCATTTCCACCTTCTCAGCACATCGAACAAGCTTTTCATAACTCTTGAACTTGCGTGAAGCTAAAGCCCTTCGATATTTTGGCTTTACTCCTGAGTAAAAATGGTTGATTTTACTATCAAGGTCTCGGATAAAATTTGGAGCATAACTTTCCAATCGAGTGAACCATTCTTCATAAGAAGCCACTGAGTCTTCCTCTTGCCTCAATTCCGAGAATTTTTTTTCCATCCTATTTCGAACAGCCTTAGGAAAATATTTCTCAAGAAACATACATTTGAATTAATCCCAATAGAGAGTATCAATCTCATCAGCATCCCTGATATTTTTAACCCTAGACCACCACTTATCTGCTTCACCACCCAAATGGTAAATTGAAAGACTATCCATTTGATTGTCTCAACACCCCAAGACATTGAAAATCTTCTCCAGTGCATTAATCCACCCATCAGCTAACATAGGGTCAGATGATCCTTTGAATGATGGGGGATGTTGCCTCATGAAATGTTCCACCACTGACATGTTCCTTTGCGGTTGATATGGCTGATCTCGTGCATGGATACTGCCACTATTTATCTCTTGAGTCAACTGAGACATTACTATAACAAACTGTTCAGTTCCAAATCCAACCATCTCAGGATGCTGATTCGGAAGGTCATTTCTTTCTGAATGCCTTCCTAGCACTACTTCCCTGTTTCCTCTGTGGAAATCCATTCTAAAAAAGACATGTCTTAGATGAAGTAACATGGTAATCTTCAAATGCTATATCATTTCAATTTTACCATAAAAAAATATTTTTGTATAATCATTTAATACAATTCTAACTCCTAATGTTATCTAAACCAACCTCTGATACAAACTATAAGTCCCCATCCTTATACATTACTTAATCATGAGTTACTTCAAGAATACACGTCGAGGATCTCTTCAGGTTTAAAGTGTTAGAGAATTAGATCATAAAACCTGCATTACATTCCACATTTAAACAAAGAGGTTACATAAAATATAGTATTCATTTTTCCCATCAATGGAAAGATATTTAAAATAAAACATGGATTCATTCATGACACTTCCTTGACATTATCGTCATATCCAGTACCTTTCCCTTGACCGGTGAATGAACATTTCAAAAACATGGGTTGAGCATAAAAAGCTCAGTAAGGGATATAAAAATATGGAAAGGAAACATGAGTACATGTATACATAAGAATCAATGAAATAACACTTTACCCATAAAACATATGAACTTTATCATACCTCATCAAATCATGAATAAATCATAGAAATCATAATAAATAAAGGTAACATGAGGCACTCATAACATTCTTACGTAGGGAGTAACCCTCTTGGTTACGTTTGAAATACCCATCATAGTATATTCCCTAAATCTCTTCGAAGAATCCTTAACGTTTAACCCCTTCGCGTTACCCAATTCATTGGAGAGCTATATCGGTCTCCCATGCCCTTAGTTTATCACGGAATCACCCGTCTTCATAACAATTCCCATGAACCATAACATAATTGTATCACATAAAACATGCATAAAGGAAACATAACATTTCCACCTTTCAATCACAAGTTATCAATACCACACATTGATATAATAAAATCATTATGATAACCATTTTAAATACCAAAATAAAAGAAAAGTAAAACATGGTATTTATTTTTCATTTTAAAAAGAAGTAATGGCTTGTAGAGGAAGCCGAAACTGAAATAATGGTCATGATGGTGGAGAAGTCGTTGTCGCCACATACATACAAAAAAACATTCTCTTTTGTCGTTTAGAAAATTCTTTGTATAAAAAATATTCCTTTTAAATAAATGTAAATTTAAAAGGGGTTTATACACTATATAAATGAATGTTGTGTATAAAACATAATATTCCTCAATGAAAGTATATTGAGACGAAGTCCCTTACCTCAGGTCCAAATTGACTCGATCGTTCATTAATATCATGAATAATAAACATGAGTTAATTTCTACTCACTTAATAACATTTTTCAAGTTCATTATTCCTTTTATATCACTTATTACCATGTCATGAACACTATGTAATTATTTATGTTAATAACGGTCATATTAACAATCATTTGTACCTGAGTCAAAAATAAACTTTTTATAATTACAAGATTGTTCATGGGGTAAAATATCCATTATATCCAAGATTATATTCATTATTTTGATATCATATATATCATATATATCCATTATATACATGCATTTATAATATTACATAACATTTAGAGGTAAGAAATGAAATGCACCATTCATGGAGACGGTAAGCCGTACGTACGCATGAACGCTACATCCAATTTCTATTTCATATTTAATGGAATTAAAACATAATGATACATAATATTATTATAATTCCAGTATGGTATCATATATAATATCATTAAATATATCCTTTGTATGTACCACATATGGTATTAAAGAATCAAATAACTCTGAGGGGGCGGTAGTCCGCACTTCCTAAAATGAAGATATCACGTTTACCCATAATGGAAACCATAAAGGTATGCCATAAATGAAAAATACAGAAGTATAAGGAAAACATAAACATACTATATATCATATATAAATATAGTGACAACTTAATGGCCACCTTTGAAGGTGCTAAAATAATACTGAAAAATCATCGTTTCGGGAGGCAGAAATTCACCATCTAGAGAAACAATATGTTCTTTAACAATTAGATGTAAGTGTGTGTAAGTGTAGATCAAACCCTTATTATAACAACATCCTATTATATTTATGATATTGTAGTTGTTACAAAATAAATGAATAAAAACATTTTATTGGGTTGGAGAAGCAAAATAAAAAAAAAGAACACAAGTGAAGACATTACCTTAAAATCGGGTAACTCCATTTGGTTTGAACCAAAAGGGTTTCTTGAAGAGCTAACTGCCTAAGGTAAGGCTTCTAGGATGAGGAGAGGGATGTGTAGAGACAAAATTATCAGATATTGGCCGAGCAAAAGGCTTTATAGGTTTGGGTAAGGAGATATAGGTGGGGGCATTTTATAAGAGGAGAGGATGGGCACTCTTGGAAAGGTATAAAAAGATACTTTATTTTCAAATGAGTTTCGGATTTTAAAGGGCCCACATTGATGTATTTCGTAGATAAGGTGATAAGTGTTAGAAATACAGCCATACAATAGGTTTTTTACATGTTTAGGTCTTAGATGTTACCTTATCTGTTCATTTTTTTAAATTGTTAAATAATGAGGTAATCGCTACATCATCATGATGTCATAAATAATTTAAATTATATAATGTATAAAAATTATAAAAAAAATCCTATGATGTATTAAATATTTTTATCTTTCCGAATAATATTTATAGTCAATAAATTTACTTGTATAACCCCATTTAAAAATTGTTTTAGTAAAACAATACATGTTTGTGTCATTTTTACTTTTACTTTAAATAAAAGGTATTAATGTCATTATCTTACCCAAGTGGCTCCATGGAGACCCAAAAATCTACAAATGGGTATTCTTCATCAGCCATGACACATAAAATAAGTGTAGGACATGTTTCATGGTCATTTAATATTATTAAAACATTATTTTTACCTTAAATTACACTAATTACCTCTAATCGAGATTAAAAACTTAAAAGTTACTATTCCCCAAAAAATTAATTTAATCCCATTGAACCTCATTTTACTTATTAATGAAAACCATGTATGTCAGATTTTTGAAATTCAAAACACAGAGGTGGTAAAATATCATTTAAACGAAAAATTAGTTTTTTAAGTACCACTTAGTGGTTTCACTATTCATTAAAAATTGATGTTTTTGTGAAAAATACAAAAACATCACCCTAAGATATATTTGATATTACAAATTAAAAAATGATGAATATTTTACAAAATTCAAATCATATAAGTTACATTAATTAATTTAATAATTAATTCTAGTTGTCAGAACAAATACCGTGTTTTTATGAAATAATATATATCAAAAGATTGACACTAGTTTAAGTCCAATTTCAATGTGAAATTAATTTCAATGACCACTATTGGATTAAATGGTAAAATTATATTCTAATTTCACTTTAAAACCAATTCAAAAGATAATCTAATCATATAAATAAATTATATTAAAAAGGGGTTTTGAATTAAAATACAACATTTTTCACTATTCATTAAAAAATGAACTTTATCAGAAAAATACCAAAAATTTACACAATGTAAATTTTGATGTCCCAATTCTATAGAAGTATATTATTTGGTCCAATAGAATGTATAAGAGTGACCAAAACTATATTTAAATAGGGTTCACCATCAAAAGGCGATAGTTCAACCTTTAAGTGAATATTAGAGTATCTATGCCTAAAATTGAATTCTTTTCGTATTTTAAGACTTTATACTTTATTGGATAAATGTAAAAACATTTAACAAACATATATAATCATATTTTAGTTATTTATATTCATTCCCACCAATACAATGGCTACGTGTTAACTACCATTTAAAATAATATTATTTTATCACTGGTGTGCAACGTAAGATTTCAACGAAACTCTTTGTTGCGTATCAGGTATGCTATCGTACATAGAAACCCCTTTAGAGTAAAATAAATATTTAATTAGTAAATATTAATAAATATGAAAATGTTTTATTCTTTATTTACCTGGGATGTTACAATATATAAGGTTAACATACCGTCAAATAATAACAATGACAAGGTAAGTGTTAATTCCTCAATCTCATTGGTAACCCTGATTGTTTATACATAAGTATCTTCTAGGACAACATTATAATCCGCATCCAGGCTTTATAAAAATGTGTTTAATTTTTTTTAATATTTCCTATTCTATGGGTTAAATTAATTTATTCCTATTTTTGAATTTTTATAAATTATTTGAATGGTTTAATTGTGTCGTTTTCCAAACAAGGTCTGTAATGACATTTTCGTAAAAAATTTGGAAAGAATGGTTTTTAACTTATACCGATGGTGCAAATATTTTATGATGTTTAAACACCATTGAATCCTCCCATACATGCTTATATGAATATCTTCAAAATAAAATATTTCCTTTATAATTATGGGGCTATTTAATTATTTCAAATAAGAAATAGATATTTCGGTCAAATAGTTTTTGTATTGATTTCATCAATGTCATAATATATTGTTAGATTTTAGGATTAATTAATGTTTATTTATTAGTATTCAATATTTCATATTGTATTGACAGTTTTATGATATGTTTGACTATGGATGTGCTATTTTTTGTCATTCAAATAGTATGGTTTAAGTATTAACATTATGTATGTTAGTTTGATACGAATGTTTATGTTATTTTTCACCCTTTAAATATGAGAAATATGTTGAACATAGTACTGATGTGTGGGGCCCACTATAACCACTAGATACATTGGTAGGTTTCATGAGATAAACTAGTGACTTGGTATAAGTCATTGACTAAGTTTATATTTAGGGACATGGCATGAGGGCTTGACATTGCGGTTATGATGTCGGAAATTATGCTTTCCATCATTATTAGATTTAGCTATAGACATTACATGTGATTATTCGACTAGTAGAATAACGATGTGAATAAATAATTAAATTACTGGATTTATATTTTCTATATTATGGTATTTTTTATGTTTAAAATTCTTGTGTTTTAGTCTTATACATTTCTTTCAATGTGTATGATTATTTTTTAAAATTTAATCAATATTTTTATCCATAATAGTCATCTATGCTCACCCCTTTCTTATGTTTTAATTTTCCCCGGATGTGAATAAGTATATTATGACTGACCAATAGGGATGGGATAAGAGGTATGAGTTTGTTCTACAAAGACACAATGTTGACTTTTCATTTTATTATGTAATGTAAAACTTATGTATGTATCTAGTACTTCCAAGGATACTAAAATAATCTATCATTTAAAATTTATCTCTTGTGATCATGCCAATGTAATGTAATAATGCTCCAAATCTGGGAAACTAGGCTTGAGGTGTTATTTTTTGTATCATAGAATGATTAGTAAAATCCATGGAAACGAGATTTATAAAAACACTGATTAGAAAACATTACCCTATGATATAATTTGATGATTTGTATTGAAGATCTTCAATTTTTTTGTAATGTATATATTATGTGAGTTTTCCACGAAATAAAACCTTTTCTGGATACTATATGTGGACGTGGTTCAGGTATAGATGTACCTCTAAGTGAAAACTACAACCAGGTGTTTTGGGCTTGACCTGGGGTATCCTAGTACACGACAACGAGCCTTACTATGCATCTGATTTGAGACTCCTGAGGGATATGATTAGGATAATTCAAATATTATTTACAAACCATTATTAAAGATTTATATGTAAATACATCTCCAATGAAAATATTTTTGTGATTATGGATTATATTCATTAACTAGTCAATTTAGGTTAAGTATTTTACATTTTCAGAATTATGTATTGTGATTCATAAACTAATCTACTGCATTCTATTGTTTATAAATGGTGCATTTTGGAAGGAATGAAAACTATATCAACGCATGAAATCCTTGTAGTGACTTCCCTATTTGTCAAGATAATTATATTGGAGATGGTGATGAAACTAGTGCTGAATAGATTAAAACCATAATGGGATAACTCACTCAGATGATGAATAATAACCTTAGTCATATGGAGCACCCTGATATACAATGCGGGTCTTCAATGATAGAATTATTCATGAGAAACAACAACTAACATTATAAGGGACAACAAATCCCTTTGTAGCTGAGAAAAATAATTGTTCCATAGAGAAATTATTTCATGCTTTGGGGAGTAGTGAACGGGAAAAAGTTGGCATTGTAGTTTATCACCTCACACGAGATGCAGATCAATGGTGGTCATTAATTCAAAACAAAAAGGATCATGAAAAAGTTTTTAATAATGAATATATGTAGTTAAAAAATATTTTCAAAGAAAAATAATTTCCTCGTGAGCATCGAGCGGATATAGAAATGAAATTTCTAAGTCTGCGGAAAAAATAGGATGAGAATGTTACGAATTATGAAGTAAACATTACAAGGTTATCAAGGCATTATGAAGATTGTATACATAAACCAAAAAGTAATATTGACTGATTAATTGATGGGATAAAACAATTTCTCCGTCACACATTATTCTCAAAATCCTTCTCATCGTCTCAAGATATAGTCACATGTGTTATCATGAAAAAAAATGAATTTTCTAAGTCTTCTGACCATAAAGTGAAGCAAGGGATGTAGAGATTAGCTGAACAATCTAGAAAAGAAAATAAGTGGAAGAAGAGAATAGTTGAATTTCCATCTTGTAGTAATTGTGGGAAGAAACATCCGTGTACATGCCTAAATGGGATGTGATTTTGTTACAAGTGCAGAGAAAAAGGCCACAACGCTCGTGATTTCATGGGGGTGTAAGAGGTTATCAATGTTCAATGCTGCAATTGTAAATAGTTGAGGAATTATGAAAACTAATTTCCCAAGAATCAAGAAAACATACCTTAGAAAAGGCCAAGGGAGCAAGGCCAAGATTATATGATCACAACAACTGAGGATGAAGCTCTAAATGATGTGGTAGAAAAAACATCAATTGTTTCCTAAAAAATTTATAACGATTTATTTTATTCTAGATCTTCACATTATTTCATATCTTTTTAGTTTGATTAGATAATTAGATATTTCAAGTTTGACTTATTAAGGGAGTTGTTAGTCAAAATTCCCAATGGAAGTATTATTGCAACAATGTTTTTTCAATTAGTTACCATTATGGAATATAGACATGCATTATCTGCTGATCTTATTGTCATACCCAAGATTGAATTTGATATAATCTTTGGTATGGATTGGCTTTTAGACAAGGATGTGAAAATTTATTGTTAGAATAAGGAGGATACAATTTTTCATGATGATTAGGAATCCCTTATCATTATAGTAGAAACATCACCATATGATTCTCACCTAGTTTCACCCCCAGTAGCTCTACAAAATTCACTTATTGGGGAGGAATAGAGTGAAATAACTATGGGTGAGGAATGAAATGTTTAAATAGTGGATGTACTTATTTTACAATAATATGTTGACGTGTTTCCAGAGGATTTACCTATACTTCCTCTAGATTGATAAATTGTTTTTTTGATTGACATAATTACGGGATCAAAAACCATATCGAAGACCCCTTATATAATAGAAACAATAGAATTAGTCATACTGAATAAATCAATTGAGAGAATGAGTAATAAAGGATTTATTTTCCCTAGTTTTTGTCTATTTGGAGCCCCTGATCTTTTAATAATGAAGTAAGATGGATCTTTGAGATTGTACATTGACTATAGGGTGGTCAATGCTATTAGAATAAAGAACAAGTATCCCCTAACTCACATTGATAATTTATTTGATCTACTTCTAGGAGATCAATATTAATCAATGATTGACCTTCAATCTGGATATCATCTATTGGGCATGACGATGGAAGACATTCTAATGAAAGAATTTCGAATCAGGTATGTACATTAGGACCTTTTACAAATGCCTTTTTGAATTACTAATTCACCCTATGTTTTCATGGATCTAATGAATAGAGTTTTCACAGAATATATTGGTGAATTTATAGTGGTATTTATTGATGATATCTTGGTATACTCCAAAATCTATGAAGATAATGAAAATCTATTACTAACAATTATGAAAAATCATAGAAAAATTGAATTATATGGGATGTTTATCTAATGTGAATTGGTGCTTTATGAAATATCTTTTCTTTTCTACATTGCCTATGACGATGGAATCTCTATTGATTCTTTAAAGGAAAGGGAAATCCAAGAATGTATAGGACCAATGATTATAATTGAGGTATATAGTTTTATTGGTTTTGAAAGTTATTATTGAAATTTTATACAGAATTTTGCCAGATTAGCTAACCGATTAACAAAGCTCACGTGTAAAGGGGTTAAAATTGTTTGGACAGAAGAGTGTAAAGAATGTTTTAATAAATTGAATAAAATATTAGTCAATTGTCCTATCTTGAATCTACTTTCAGGGAATGATGGGATTGTTATTTTTAGAGATGCTTTAATGAAAGGAATTGGTTGTGTCCTTATGCAGAATGATAGAGTTATTTCCTATACATCACCACAATAAAAAATTCATGAACTATACTATCCTACTAATTATCTTGAGTTAGAAACTATAATATTGGCTCTGAATATATGGAGATAATATCTCTATTGTGAAAAATTTTAGATATATACTAATCACATGAGATTGAAGTATATTTTCTCACAGAAAGAACCAATAGTAGGAAAAGGTGAGGGATTTAAATACTCAAGGATTACTATTGAACAATAAAATAATACATGAGGAAGGAAAATATGGTAGATTATGCATTTAGCAGAAAGGATCATGGAGTTATGAACAAGATGAGAGTTGAAAGGGTTCCAATGTTCATGGATCTGGTAAAGATGGATATGTGATTAATCGTTGAAGGTGAAACATCAATAATGTTTCAAATTCTGTCTAAAACATATTTACTTGAAAGGATAAAAAAGTTCTTAGACTGCTGATCAGAATTTTCCAATGAAAATTAATACTGTGAATGAAGGAAGATTTATTGAAATAGTATGTGAAGATGGAATTTTGAAATTACTGAAGAGGCTTTGTGTTCCTGATTTACCAAAACTAAAAATAGAATTGTAGGATGATGTTCATACCTCAAATTTCTCTATACTCCCTTATAGTACTAAGATGTATAGGGATTTAAAAAAATTTGTGGGGAAACATATATAAGGTGATTTCTTATTATTTTTCATGAAGTATGTTTTTTCAACAGGTGAAGGCAGCAAGACAACATCCAAGAGGAGTTATGAAACCTCTTCCCATACCTGAGTGGAAATGGGATGATATTAAAATGGAATTTGATATGGGGCTACCGAAATCTCCTAGAAGGAATGATTCAATATGGGTCATTGTTGATCATATTACCAGTCTTCACATTTTCTTGCTAGAAGAGATGATTTTCCACATGAACGTTTAGAAAGACTATATATTAATGAAGTCGTATGACATCATGGTGTACCACTATCGATTATTTCTGATCATGATCGCCATTTAAATTCATAATTATGTAAAAGTAATTAAAAATAACTATATAATGAATATCATTTTAGCACTGCCTGCCACCCTCATACTGATGTATAATCTGAATAGACTATTCAAACATTAGAAGACATGTTGAGATCTAGTTCACATGACTTTTAGGTAATGTGGGATTAGTATTTACCTATGGTATAATTTTCCTATAACAATATCATACATTCAGGTAATAAGATGGAACCATATGAAGCGTTATATGGAAATAGATGTTGCACGCCAACTTGATGGGATGATGTTGGTGAATGAAAACTCTTATGACTAGAACTTGTTGACAAAACAATAGAAAATGTGAAGATTGTCCAAACACACAACAAAGAAGATCAAAGTAGAAAAAATAACTATTCCAATAACCGATAAATGGATTTTGAATTTCAAGTCGGTGGTCATGTTTTTATGGAGGTATCTACGTGGAATGGGCATATATGATTCAGTAATAATGGAATATTATGTCCTAGGTACATCAGACCTTTCGAAATTCTAGAACTAATTGGAGTTGTAGCTTACTTTTTGGTAATGCTTCCACATCTCTCCAATGTTAATGATGTGTTCCACATATAACTACTGAAAAAATACATGTCTGACCCAACGCATGTACTCAACCATGCAGAGATATAATTGGAACCCCATCTGTCTTTTTGTGATGAGCTTATCCGAATTTTTTTACGAGACAACAAGTGTTGAGAAATTAGACGAATCATCTGGTAAAAGAGTATTGGAGAAACCAAAAAAAGGAATAGGCAACATAGGAGGCTAAGGAACTTATGATTAAGAACCAACATATCTTATTATACTATAGTATTCTAGATTTTTTTAGGAGGAAATTATTTTAAGGGGGAATAATGTAACACCCCATGCATAAATGGTATGTTTCTCCTTGAATAAAAAAATCACTCGTGTAGTACACAACTTCGAGTTCTAGCACACTACAGCCAAATAAATTATCCATTTAGAAAGGAGTTATGAATAGTAAAACCCACATATTTAAATTTCAAAAATTTTATTTTTCAAAATGGGGTTCATTTTTGGATTCGTAATATCAAAATTTCCATAGGTGGCATTTTCGATATATTTCTGAAAAATTTTAATTTTGGATGAATATTTAAAGACACTACATTATTGTATAAAATTGACATTTTAAATAAATAATTATTATATTATTTAAATACATTTTATGGTCAAATATATATAAATAATACATATATTATTCCAATTTAATTCATTGTATTCATTACATAATAAGAATAGATATATAAAATTTTATTTAACTTTTGAACCACTTTTACCAACCTTCTAGGAATATTTGAAAATTTGAATAAAAGGTAATTTTACCGCTTCTGTGAAATAGATTTAAAAAATCCAATATACATTATTTTTATTTATAAGTAAAATGTTGTTCTATATGATGAAAATAATTTTTGTTGAATAGTAACATTTGAATTTTATTTACCATAGTTAAATGTAAATAGTGTAATTAAAGGTATAAATGATTTTATAATTACCCCAAAACATTTCAATAAGTTTTATTTTACCAAAATAAACCTTAGGACAAAAAATAGGATCCTTTTTGATCCACTTGGATTATATTAAGACATTTACTATTTTTTTTAAGAAGTTTTAAAAGTGTTAAATTCAAATTTTAAAAACTAAACCATTTTTATATAGGGTTATACAAAAGTTAATTCTTCTATAAATAATAATTATAAATCTAAAAATAATTCACACATCATGGTATTTTATTTATAATTTTTTGACATTAAATAATTAAATTTATTTATGACACAATGAGGTAGCAATAATTAGCTTATTAATGAATGATTAAAATAATTGATATTATAAATATTAAAATAAATGTTAATTAAAACTTTTGATTCCATAAATGAATTTTATAAATTAATATGACATGTTAGAGTTGATTCAATATATTTTTTTGATTTAATAATGTTTTTAGGACTTCAATATAAAAGAACAAAATACTATCAAAATTGACATAAATGAGTTTTTTAAAAAAATATTTTACTAAATAATATAATATTCATAAAAATATAATGTTCCGGAAGAGGACATAAATATTTTTAGATATGTCATTAATGAACCACATGAGGTTCTCCTGGAATTTTATAATATGTTTGATAACCATATAGTTTAAGAATAAAATACGACATGGTAAGAGTTAAACTATTTAACTAAGTGTCCAATATAAAAGATATGGTTAATATGTTGATCTAAAATTGTCTAAAACCTATTTGTTGAGATTATTTAGACCCATAACCACCCTATACTCGAAATAAATCTATTTGGAGCTATATGAAAAATAAAATCGTTTTATAATAAATCAATATTTCAAGCTCTTCCTAAGTTTCCATTCACTTTTCTTATAAAAGGGTGCTCCCCTTAACTAAAATTCACACCTACAAAGCCATTTTTCTCAGCCAAACCCAACTCAAATATCCTCCCATATACCCTCACTTCATCCTAGAGGAATTAATTTGATCATAAAGTCACCATATGGTGCCCTTTTTCAAATAAAAAGGAAGCACCTGTAGTAGAGGTAACTATTTGATCACCTCTTTCAATGATCACTTCTTCTTAAACTGCTTCTTTATTTGTTGTTTCTATACCAATATAATAAATACAATACCTTATATATACCGTGATGTTATTATAAATATTCTACATCCATATTCATTATTCTATACATCCTATGAAAGACAATGTCACCAAATGTGTATACATACGACTTGCCGTCAACATGTCATGGTGTAGTTTTTTATTCATTACTTCATTATTTGTATGGGAATAATAATGAGTATAATTTATATAAATAATAAATATAACTTTTTAATTATTATTTACATATATTTTAACATCCAATTACAAACAATGTCACCATTAATAGAGTAATATTGTCGGTCGTCCATATGTACAGTTTACTGTCTCGAAGACGCGATGACATTTCACTTCCCATCATAACCATTCAAGAATAATGTTCATTTTATGATTAAGAAATAATTTTTAAAAACTCAATATCAATCTGGATATGAATCAAATACATTCTATCCATAACAGACATCACTTTTTTTAACAAAACATATAATGGAAAATTAATCTTTTAGCACCCAAAACAATGATACTACTAAATTATTATTTACAAAAAAAGACAATTGGATCATATATGATATCATATTTATGTATGATGTTATTTTATAATTTAATAACAATTATATATCTATTATACATGAGGTTAAAGTACCCTCAATTAAGGGAAAATACAAGGTAAGGGTAAATTTCTCAATCTCATTATATTCCAAGAGAGTTTATATATAAGAATCTTCCGGGACTTCATTATCATTTACATCCTTGTTTCTTAAATATGTACTTCAAAACATTTTTACTATTTTATATACTATGGGTTAATGACATTTATAAATTTTTTTGAATTTTTATAAAGTGTTTTGAAAGGAATTGTTACGGCGTCTTCCAAATAAGGTCGTTTAAGACATTTTGGACAAAATTATGGAAATAATGTTTTTAACTGATAGGTAATGTGAAACTATTTTCAGCCATTATAACACCTTTTAAGCATATCTTATAAGATAATATCAATATTTTAAAATTAAATGTTTTCCATTATGAATATGTGATTATTAAATTATTTCCATGTAGATTGAGATATTTCTCTCAATTAGTTTTTGTATTGATTTCATCTTTGTCAACATCTATTGTTGGATTTTATGATTAACTGATTTTGATTTATTATGATATAATATTTCATATTTTCTTGATCGTGTTATGAAATTTTTGACCGTGGATGTTCTATTTTTATTTCATTCAGGGATTATGGGTAAAGTATTAAAATTTCGTATGTTATTTTAATATGAATGATTATGTAATGTTTCATCCATTTCTTATGAGAAATGAATTGGATATAGTAGTGATAGGTGGGGCCCTTTATAGCACCTTGATGCATCTTTAGGTCTTACGAGACAAAATGGTGTCTAGACATAAGGCCTTGAAAATTTTATATTTAGGGGCTTGGAAGTAGGCCTTGAATTTATGGTCAAGATATCTAGCATTATTCATTCCATCATTATGAGATTTATATATTGATATTACATTTGATTATTAATATAGTAGAATATCCATGTGAATATGTAAATGGAATTATTTGATTTATATTTTCAAATTATACTGATGTTTATGATTAAATGTCTTCTGTTTAATCTTTTACATTTCCTTCAATGTTTTTTCTTATTTATCAACATTTCTAGAATATTGTTATCCTTTCATAGCATATGAGCTCCCCAATTTCTTATTTTTTTCCTAGTATGTGAAGAATTATATTATGACTGGCTTATTGGGATAGGCTAAGGGATATGACTGTGTTCTATAGAGACACAATGTTTCTTTTTTTTCATTTCATAATGTAATGTAAATCATCTGTAGGTATATAGTACATCCATGGCTACTAAACTAATCCATCTTTTGTACATGATATCTCGTGATCATGCCAATGTTATGATATAATGCACCAAATCGAGGTAACTAGAGTTGGGGAAATGCATATTAATACATCAATTAATTAATAAATCAATGCAATTCTCATTCCATAAATAAATTTTCACAATTAATAATTCATATCAAATATCAAGTACATAAAATTAATTCTCACAATTAATTATCATTGATCAACGTCATGGGAAAAAATTAACTCTCATAATTAATTATCTATCTTCAACACCATGGTACATATGTAATTCCCACAATTATTATCTATTGTCAATATATTGTTGCATAATTTCTTCTCGCAATTAATTGTCCTACATAGCCAAACGTCATTTCATAATTAATTCCCCCCAATTAATTATCTTAATATTATAAATCAAAACTTTCAAATAATATATATCAATAAATTAAAAATATCCAAAACAAATATTTATTTTGGAACCCCCCCACCTCATTTGTTCCATGGTTCAATTATTAATTAATCACCAAGGCATTCACAAGTCATTTTTGCATTTCTAATTATTCCAATTTAGAAAATCAATCATCAAGAGAATCTAGAAATAATAATCTCACTTACAAATTTCAGAATCTGGATTGTGGGAGTTGGATTTAGACAACCTACCTCAGTTTATTGATGGATGTTAGCCCAACAGAAATCCCCAAAATCTGAGCATCATTGCATCGATAATCAATCATTATATCTATATCCTTAAACAAAAATTAAGATCAAATTCATCATTATTGTTAAAACATATATATATATATCCATAGTCCTTGACATAGACCACTAATAATAGGTGGAAATCCTAGGAAATGGTGGAGATCATCCATGAAATGATCAAGGAAAGATAGAGGAATGAATGAGAGAATCAATGGGATCAAATCCACTTACCAAGAAGAGAGAAGTTCTTCAATCCCGACTATAGATTGTGAAAAACTATTTTATGTTCACCTAAAAATCCCTCTAGAAGTAACTTAGAACACATCAAATATGTCAAGCCTAATCCAAGGTCAAAATGTGTGAGACTCAAGTGATTTCTGTTGATTTAGAAGGAATTTTTAGATATTAAATTCCACATAGACAGTTTCCTAGGCTAATGCGCATAGTTACGACAAGTCATGCACCAACTTAGAGGACCCCTCTTTCCGTGTTAACATGGGTGGAATGATTTTGATTCAAGGTTAGAACACCACATGTAAAATATGTCTACCTCTCTATTGGCATGGTGTAGACACAAATTTTTGTCAAACCTTGCAGAAATTGTTCACACTACACTTTCCATTAGATTTTCATAAATTCTCACCAAAACACACCCCAAGATAGTACTCAAAAAATGGACATAAAAACATAAAAGAGTACCTGAAAATGTGCCTGAGATGAGTCCAGAAAAGGTCGGGATCATACAATCTCGCCACCTTATAACATCGTGTCCTCAAGCTGCACTCCCGAACATCTCTATTATTACGAGCCAAAAAATATTGGGCCATCGATCCATCATGTTTGTTTTCCATTAAGAAGATTCATCTTCAACATTTTCATGTTTCCATAACAAATGAATTTACGACATAGTATTTCTCCATAACACATTATCAATGATACCAAACACACATATCAGATTCTCCTCAATGTAAGCATATATATTAAGGTTATCCTATTCCACATTAATCACATGAGATGGTTTCGGTTGATACCACCATAGATGTGACATAGGGAAAACATCATCCATAGTGCTGAATTTCTGTGGAAGGGCTATTCGTCATGCCACTGGACGGATTCTCTCCAGCACCTCAAACGGTCCTACAAACCTAGGAGCCGAGAAGCCACGCCTCTATATCCTATGGTGTCCCTGAATGAATACATGATCTCCCTCTCTAAATTCTAGTGGTCATCTTCATCTATCAACATACACCTTATTCCTACATTGAGCCCCATCCAAATGTTTCTGAATGATCTTCACCTACTTCGATGTCGGCATAATGAGACTCGGTTCCAATAGCTCTAACTTATCCGCCTCTAACCAACATAACGGTGATATAAAATGTCTTAAAAATGTGACTCATATTGTTCTATATGTATAGTTTCCTAATAACTATTTTTATATGAGAACTTTAACAATGCCCAATGATTCTCTCAAGAACCACCAAAATCAAGCATATATGCTCATAGCATGTACTGTAACACATGTATGGTACATTCTGACTACCCAGATATCTTTGAGTGGAAGGGAATAGATAATAGAACAGGTATACCACATTTCTTATATAAAACCTTCAAAAATAATTATTTAAAGTGCCAATTATGATTTGAAACTATAGTCTGTGGCACCCCATGCAAATGAACTATCTATCACAAATATAGTTCTCCCAACTATTTTACTGTAATAGTATACATGATCAAAATGAAATGTGCTACCATCAGAATTTGATAAACAAAGACCCAAATAACATCATTATTTCTACGTTTCATTGGATTTCATTCCAAGAAATCTATAGTCACGTCATCCCACTTATATTCTCAAATAGGCAATGACTACAATATCCCACCAGATCATTGATGATCTATATTCACATGATGAAAGGTGAAAAGTCATGTTATAAACACTGTTATATCCTTCTTCATTCCTAGCCACCAAATCTATTATTGTTGGTCACATAACATTTTTTTCACATTGGGAAGTACACCCATTTTCCGGAATGAAATTTAAGCAAGAGTTCATCTAACATACTCGTAAAAAACAACATGATTTTTTAAATATATGATTTCATCGTCATTTATTATCTATACTGAAGGTGTCTTCCAACCTTCACGGAATTACCTACAGAAAAAACACTCCAGATCCTCATACAACACATCCCTAATCCATCTCAAGAGTGTAGACTCCACTTCTATAGAGTCCATATTCATCCACTGCCGGCTCACCCAAACTACAGCTTTAATTTCGTACAACAAAGTCATCATCTTGCACTTTACACTTAACTCATATACCAACTGACTATGAGTTTTATTTCCCAATGCATCAACCACACTATTCCCCTTTTTTGGGTGTATATAGAAGGTCAAAATAAAATTACTACATATAATATTTCGATCTTCACTTCCAATGATTCAAATCACGCCGTGAAAAGATATACTTTATGATTATTTGATCCATAAAAAATATAAACATTTCACCCAAAATATAGTGTCTCTAAAACATAAAAGCATAAACCACTACTTCCAAATCGAGATCATGTGTAGGGTGACTCCATTCATGTGGCCTCAACTGAAGTGGGTCGTATGAAATAACTCAACCTGCGTTCATCATCACAACTCTGAGTCTGTTCCAAAAAGCATCCCATAGCACCGTATAATCCTCACCCGACTCCGGTAAAATAAAATTTGGTGATGATTTCAATCAATTTAATAACTCAAGGAAATATTTATTACATTATTTTTTCCAATCAATCATTGTCTCTTTATCTGTTAATTCTAAAATTGGTGCTTCTAATCGGGATAAGTCATGGATGAACCTCTTTTAGTATCATGTTAATCCAAAAAATATTTTCATATCAAAAACATTATTTGGTATCTCCTAAGAATCATTTTCCTGATATTTTTTAGGGTCTACTTCCACACATTCTTCTAAGATAATATTCCCCAAAAAGTGTCCTCTGTCAATCCAAAATTGACATTTAGATAGCTTGGAATATTGTTGATGCTCCCTCAGTGTATCGTAAATGATGTTAAGATGTTGGGATTGATTTTAATGAGTCTTATAGTACAAAAAGATCCCATCCAAGAACAACACCACAAACTAATCTAAGTACGGATAAATGATCTTATTCATCAAGGCCAGTAACCCTATAAGAGCATTTTTCATCCCAAACTGAATTACAACAAACTCAAAATGGCCTCAATTGCTTATGAAATATGATCATGGAATATCATATGTCTCAACTATCACCTATTGATACCCCAATATTAGTTTCATCATTAAGAATGAACAATCCCCCTTCAGTTGGTCAAACAAATCATCGATTGATAGAAGAGGATATTGGTTCTTAACAATGATTTTATTAATCTTCTGGTAATTGACAAACAAGGGTAAAATCTCAACGAAATTCATTGAAAACAATATAGGTGATCCCCAAGGAAATGTACATGGATAGGTAAACCCTTTATCCTCCAATTAATCTATGTGCTTCATGAGATCTTGATGCTGAGTTACAGTCATTATTTAATGTGGAATTGATTTTTTCTCTACACCATGACATGAGATCAATAATGAATTAAAATTCTATCTTACGTGTAAAATAAGTAATGTCCTTAGGAAAGATTACCTGAAATAGTACTACCACTGGTGGAAGGACATATTTCCTACCACTCCAATCATAATGAAAAAGACAAAAACTAGGGAGGTGAGCTCTCCCAGTTGCTATGTAATTGGCCCAGCTCGGCCTGCATGGATATCCCATTATCCATGATGAACATACTGGTCAGCTTTATGAGATACATAAGTCACTCCCTTGCGGTAACTATATATGTGGACATGGTATATGACTAACTAGTCCATACCAAAAATCAGGTCACATCCCATCATATTATGGAAATAGATATCCAAAAGAAAACAACACTATCCAATCTCTAGCAAACATCCCATGGATAAACACATATCCCTAGACCATGTTCCAAATGTTGTATCAGTATTAATAACCCTGCTTATAGACTCCACCTCCATGATCAAGATATTAAGAAGATTTCAAGATATAAAGGAATGAGAGGCACTAGTTTCAATGAAATTTGTGTCTTAAGTAAAAGAATCTTGAATTGAATCGTTCAATATTAATTGACCATCCTCTCTCTCTCCAAAAGTATAGGTTACACTATATGTAACTATCCTACCCATATTCCATGTGGTGTTGCTTAACTCCCTTGAGTACCACTACTTTGCTAAAATAGGCACTCATACCCTGTAGTACCACATCCACCACCACTACTGGATATTCTCGTAGAACATTAGATTCCTGACCTATATGGTGTAGAATCTCCCCTTCCAACACTATAAATCTATGAATTATCTCTATTAGCATGATCTTGTCACTGATTTTGAAAGAACTTATATAGGTTCCCAATCATTCCGCAAAATAGTCACTCTAGTGGTGGTCGAGGACAGTGTGTATGATAGTGTCCCTGCCTACTGCACTAGTGGAGAAGCACAAGAGTAAGGTGCAATGCAATTCTTCCTCCTTACTAAACACATTTCGTTCCAATGCCTTTACTATGGTTCTCATAATGGGGATTCCTGTTATGGGATGGGACACCCACTGATCATTGAGTTATAGCTACCCATTCGGTACTAGAATCCTCCTTCAGGTTCCACTCTGAAATGAGGGATTGATTAACCACATACGAGAATTTCTTCAGCCTAACGATATTTACCTGGGACATAATTTCACAGATAATTCCATCCTAAAATCATATTTCCAAAAATTCTCATATACTTTTGAAGCTAGAGAATAATGTTGTATGTATGTGAAATATCCAGTGTAATCTATTATGGACATATTTCCATTGTTCATATGCATAGACTCTAAAGCCTTGTATTTTCTCATTGTCTCTGTAAAGAAGTGCTCCAAGAACAACTCTATAAATTCCTTTAATAACATATCATCAGTCTATCCAGATCATACATGAATATCCCAATATAATTTCACTGACCCCCATCGCATATAAGTATCCAACATGTCCCTCATTTAAGCCAGAGTCTTCAAATGGTCATGTATTGTCTCTATGGATTCAATCTATAATTAATCTCCCTTAGGTCCACCCTCTCTAGTAAAAGTAAGAGGGTTCTACTGATAAAACTCCAATGTAAACTCCGACATGCTTTTTAGTACCCTCCTTGGCTCTCACTCTAGGAATTGCAAAAAATGATAAAAGTTATCTTGGAATGTCAACCCTTCCACTTGAACTGGCCCTAATGGGGCCTCATTTTCAAGGTCTGGAAGTTCGTTCTGAGCCATACCCCTCTGTCTCTTCCTCAACAAGTGTCATGGAGGAATATCTATACAAATCCAAACAATCCTCTTATGTCTCATAAACCAACCCTATAACATTTAGATAATATGAGAAACTAACATCTCAAAAATCAACATTTCCTTTCCCCATTTTTTTCACAACATGGTCAACACTGAGGCCTCATTACTTCCCATAACAATCGTACACCATGGTCTTGGTTTACAAGGGTATATACATTCTCATAAATTAATTCAACCGTTAATTAATCAATTTATAACAGATTGATTAATTAAATAATTAATTAATTAATCATACTCTTTTCATCAATAAAGGTTCTCCATAGACACTAATTTTTTCTTAATTTGCATCATTATTGTAATCTGACAATAGGGGAAAATTGTTTATGCTCAACAACATACCCATAACACATTCTTCCATGAGTTCCTAGAATGATGAAAGTTGCAACAACCTTGAGTGCCTAGAATGTGGAATGAATGATAAGGTATTGTGACCCTTTAGGTCACGAATCAAAATTCAACTTTTTTCAAAACAAAGAACACATCACACCACAAGAATGTCACACAGGGTGAAATAATGTAATATTGTAACAATAATCAACAATCACAACAATCCCACCCTGAGTACTCCGATTTTCTCCCATTGATACGACTGTTACTCCCATGCAAGAGCTTATTACCAATATTCTACAATTCCTAGAAACCGGTCCAACTTTACCAAAATAGTAAGATAGAAGATGAATAATGAGAATAAAACTCTTTTGATACCACTTTGTGACTCCCTGACTCGGGTGCCAATGAACGATGACCTGAGCCAGTTGGCCACATGCCCTCAACCGTGCCACTCCATATGCCAGAGGGTGTCGAGTAGAAGTGGAAGTTTGAGAAGTTAGTTTTGGGAAGAGTATACCCACATTTATCGCAGTACAACACTAATGGAAGAAAACAACAGTAACAATGATCGCTAGCATATAAATAACAAAAACAATTCCATGTCAAGAGATAGTCAAACAAGAAAATAAAATAATCAACTTGGAGGATAAACATGCTATGACAATCCAAGTGTTACACGACTATAATGAAACTATATATAAGGATATTATGACTCCCTAATGGGTCACAAACCACCTTCAGTTCCCTCTCCCATGATCTAATCTCAAACATCAACATATCACATGTCCTTTCCCTTATCTTGTCCTGTAAAAACAATGTCTACTCGGGTGCTGATTAGATGGCCCGAATTGTGCGTGATTACAACTTAGCAAGACACCTTTAATGATGTATAAAATGAGTCCAGTCAAAAGATTGTGCCAGCATTTCTCAGAAGTAATAAACACAATGAATACGTAATTATTTATCACATTGTAATTTAATTATTAACAATTTTATTAGTCCATGTATCAATTTATGTTTTCCATTTGAATCATCATTCATTATTATTAATAATTTTGTATTGGTCATCATGCCTTGCACACCAAATCTTCTTATGTGTTCGTCGACATGCCTATCACCCCAAATCTCATTATGTGTAGGTATCCATGCCTACCACTCTATATATCAATCAGTATTGGTAATCATGCAAAACACCCCATTATCTAATTCTTGTATAACTATTTTGGAGGAACTCCATGTCTATGTCCCAACTTCTAATCAGTCTTGAACTCTATGTCTAGAACCACAAAATCTCCTCCATTTAATCAATCTTTAATTCACAAGAATTTTCTACATCATCCCATTACTAATACAATGTTTAGTTAAACATTCAAAATGAAATTAGTAAACTAATCTATTAATTAAGCACGTAAACCATTTATTAATTCAACAATTAATTATCCAATCAATACATTTCTCATTCCATAATTAATTCATCAGTATTATTTATCCATATAAAATCTCATCTTTTCATAATTAATTATAATAATTAATTTTATTTTATCAACATCAAGGATCATATTTAATTCTGACAATTAATTATCTTCGGTAAACATCATGGAACATAATTAATTCTCATAATTGATTATCTTTGGTGAATAGTATGGCATATAATTTATTCTAATTGCTGATTATCTTACATAACCAAACATTATTTCATAAATAATTACCCCCAATTAATTATCTTAACAAAATTTATTCAATTTCTTGATTACAATATCTTAACCAATAAAATATCTCCAAAACCAATATCAATTTGGGAAACCCACATTCATTTGTTCATTTTTCAATTATCAATTAATCACCAAGGAAATAACTAGTAAATTCCACATTCTTAATTACTCTTATTTACGAAATAAATAGTCAAGATAATCTAGAAATCATAAGATCACATACACATATAAATTTCACAACAACGGGAGCTCGATATAGGCCACCTACTTATGTTTATTGATGGAAATTAGCCCAATGGAAATATGAAAATCTAAGCATCTAAATTTCATTGATCTAGTGTCTGAACTAAATCCCTAAACCAAAATTAAGATCAAAGGAATGATGTTCTTGAAAATATTGATCTAGATCCAATATCCTAGATCTAGATCTCAACTCATAGGTTTAGATCTAATTAAACTATTGAGATCTTCAATGAAAATATAAAAAATGATAGAGGCCATAATGCGAGAAGAAACAATATGAACATATACCTTATTCCTAGATTGAGCCCCAACCAAATGTTTCTGAATGATATGCACCTACTTCGATGTCGCCATAATGAGACTCGGTTCCAACAGCTCTAACTCAGCTACCTCTAACCAACATAGCGGTAAACTAAAATGTATACAATAATGTGACTCATATGGTTCTATATGTATATTTTCCTAATAATTTTTGTTATATGAGAACATTACCAAATCCCAATGATTCTCTCAAGAACCACCAAAGTCAATCATATATGCTCATAGCATGTACTCTAACACATGTATAGTATGTTCTGACTACCCAGATGTCTTTGAGTGGAAGGGAATGAATAATAGAAGATATATACCACTTTCCTTATATAAAACCTTCAAAAAGAATTATGTAAAGTGTCAATTATGATGTGAACTATAGTCTATGGCACCCCATGCATATGAACTATCTATCACAAATATAGTTCTCCCAACTATTTTACTGTAATTGTTTACTTGATCAGAATGAAATGTGCTACCATCAAAATTTGATAAACAAAGACCCAAATAACATCATTCTTTCAACATTTCATTGGATGTCATACCAAGAAATCTATAGTCACGTCATCCCACTTCCATTCTCAAATAAGCAATGACTTCTATATCCCACCAGATCGTTGATGTTATACATTCACATGATGAAAAGTGAAAAATCATTTTATAAACACTGTTATATCCTTCTTCATTCCTATCCACCAAATCTATTATTGTTGGTCACTGAACATTTTTTTCACAATGGGAAGTACCACCCATTTTGAGGCATGAAATTTATGCAAGATGTCATCTATCACACTCGTAATAAAACAACATTATTTTTTAAATATATGATCTCATACTCATTTATTATCTATATTGAAGGTGTATTCCAACCTTCAAGGAATTACCTACAAGAAAAAACACTCCATATCCTCATACAACATATCCCCAATCCATCTCAAGAGTGTAGACTCCACTCCTAAAGAGTCCATATTCATCCACTTCCGGCTCTCCCAAACTACAACTTGCATTTCTTATAACAAAGTCATCATCTTCCACTTTCCGCTTGAATCATGTTCTAACTGAGTATGTGTTTTCTTTCCCAAGGAATCAACCAAACTATTCTCTTTTTTTGGGTGTATATAGCAATTCAAAATAAAAGTACTACATATAATATTTAGATCTTCACTTCAAATGATTCAAATCATGCCGTGAAAATATATACTTTATGATTATTTGATCCATAAAAATGATAAACATTTCACCCAAAATATAGTGTCTCCAAAACAGAAGAGCATAAACCACTACTGCCAACTCGAGGTCATGTCTAGGGTAACTCCATTCATGTGGCCTCATTTGACGAGGGCCGTATGAAATAACTCGACCTGCTTTCATCATCACAACTCTGATTCTGTTCCAAAAAACATCCCATAGCACCGGATAATCCTCACTCGACTCTAGTATAATAAAATTTGGTGATGATTTCAATCAATTTATTAACTCATGGAAAGCTTTCATGCATTATTCTTTCCAATCAATCATTGTCTCTTTATCTGTTAGTGCTAAAATCGTTGCTTATAATTGGGTAAAGTCATGGATGAACCCCCTTTAGTATCATGTTAATCCAAAAAATATTTTCGTATCAAAAACATTATTGGGTATCTCCCAAGAATTCTTTTCCTAATCTTTTTCTATGTCTACATCCACACCTTATTCTGAGATAATATTCCCCAAAAAGTGTCCTCTGTCAATCCGAAATTGACATTTTGATAGCTTGTCATATAGTTGATGCTCCATCAGTGTACCCTGGATGATGTTAAGATGTTGGGATTGATTTTAATGAGTCTTAGCGTACAACATGATTCCATCCCCGATCAACACCACAAACTAATCCATGTACGGATGAATGATCTTATTCATCAAGGTCAGGAACCCTACAAGAGCATTTGTCATCCCAAATAGAATTACATCAAACTTAAAAAGGCCTCAATTGATCATGAAATATGATCATGGAATATCAGATGTCTTAACTCTCACTTAATTATACTCCGATATTAGTTTCATCATTAAGAATACACAATCCCCCTTTAGCTGGTCAAACAAATCATCGATTCATAGAAGAGGATATTGGTTCTTAATAGCCTTTTTATTCATCTTCTGATAATTGAAATAGAATGGTAAACTCTCATCTAAATTTGTTGAAAACAATATATGCAATCCCCAAGGAAATGTACATGGATAGATTAACCCTTTATCCTCTAATTCCTCTACGTGCCTCATGAGATATTGATACTCAGTTAGTGTCATTCTGTAAGGTGGAATTGATTTTTTCTCTGCACTACGACATGAGATCAATAGTGAATTCAAATTCTCTCTTAAGTGTAAAATAAGTAAATTCCTCAGGAAAGAAATCCTGAAATAGTACTACCACTATTGGAAGGAAATATTTCCTACCACTCCAATCATAATGAAAAAGTCAAAAACTAGGGAGGTGAGCTCTCCCAATTGCTATGTATTTGTCCCAGCTCAGCCTTCATGGATATCCTATTATCCACGATGAACATACTGGTCAGCTTTATGAGATACAGAAGTCACCCCCTTGCGGTAACAATCTATGTGGACTTGGTATGTGACTAAATATTCCATACCAAAAATTAGGTCAAATCCCATTATATCAAGGAAATAGATATCCAAAACAAAACAATACTCTCTGATCTCTAGCAAACATCCCATGGATAAATAGTTATCCCTAGACCATGCTCCAAATGGTGTATCAGTATTAATCACCATGCTTATAGACTCCACCTCCATGCTCAATAAATTAAAAATATTTCAAGATATAAATGAATTAGAGGCACCAGTTTCAAAGAAATTTGAGTCTTAAGTAGAAGAAAATGGAATTGAATCGTTCAATATTTATTAACCAGCCTCTTTCTCCACAAGTATAGGTTACACTACATGTAACAATCCTACACATATTTCATGTGGTGTCGCCTAACTCCCTGAGTACCACCACTTTGCTGAAATAGGCACTCATACCCTGAAGCACCACATCCATGACCACAACTGGATATTCTTGTAGAACATTAGATTCCCGACTTATATGGTGTATAATCTCCCCTTCACACACTATGACTCTAAGAAGTAGCTCTATCAGCATGATCTAGTCACTGATTTTGAAATAACTTATATAGGTTCCCTATCATGCCACAAAATTGTCACTCTAGTGGTGGTCGAGGACAATGTGTATGATAGTGTCCCTGCATACTGCACTACTAGAGAATCACATGAGTAAGATACTGTTCAATTATTCCCCCCAACTAAACACATTTATTTCCAATTCCTTTACTATGGTTCTCATAATGGCACTTCCAGTTATCAGAAGGGACACTCTCTGATCATTGAGTGACCGCTACCCGTCCGGTACTAGAATCCTCCTTCAGGTTCCCCTCTGAAATGAGGGACTGATTAACCACATATGAGAGTTTCTTCAGCCTAACGTTATTTACCTAGGACATAATTTCACACATAAGTCCATCTTAAAATCATATTTCCAAAAATTCTCATATACTTTTGAAGATGGAGAATAATGTTGTAAATTTGTGAACATCCAGTGTAATCTATTAAGGACATATTTCCACGGTTCATATGCAAAAACTCTAAAGCCTTGTATTTTCTCATTGTCTCTATAAAGTAGTGCTCCCAGAACATCTCTATAAATTCCTTAAATAACATATCATCATTCTGTCCAGATCGTACCTGTATATCCCAATAGAATTTCACTGACCCCTATCACATATAAATAGCCAACATGACCCACCATTATGCTAGAGTCTTCAAATGGTCATGTATTGTCTATATGGATTCAATCTATAATTCATCTCCCTTAGGTCCACCCTCTCTAGTATAAGTAAGAGGGTGCTACTGATGAAACTCCCATGTAAACTCAGAAATGCTTTTTTGTACCCTCATTGGCTCTCTCTCTAGGAATTGCATGAAATGAAAAAATTTCTCTTGGAATATCTCCCCTTCCACTTGAACATGCACCAATGGGGCCTCATTTTCTTGGTTTGGAAGTAAGTTCTGAGCCATACCCCTCTGTATTTTCCTCAACAAGTGTCATGGAGGCATATCTCTACAAATCCAAACACTCCTCTTATGTCTCATAACCCAACCCTATAACATTTACTTAATATGATAAACTAACAAATCAAAAATCTACATTTACTTTCCCCATTTTTCTCGCAACATGGTCAACACCAATCCCTCATTACATCACTTAATAATCCTACTCTATGGTCTTGGTTTACAAGGGTATATACATTCTCATAAATTAATACAACCGTTAATTAATAAATTTATCACAGATTAATTAATTAATTAATTAATTAATTAATCATACTCTTTTCATCAATCAAGGTTCTCCATAGACACTGATTTGGTCTTAAGTTGCATCAATATTTTAATATGACAATAGGGGAAAATAGTTTATGTTCAACAACATACCCATAACACATTCTCCCATGAGTTCCTATAATGATGAATGTCGAAACAACCCTAAATGCCTAGAATGTTTCATGAAAGATCAGGTATTGTGACCCTTTAGGCCAGGAATCAAAATTCAACTTTTTGCAAAAAAAAAATAACACATCACACCACAATTATGTCACCCAGGGTGAAATAATGTCAAATTGCAACAACAAGAAACAATCAAAACAATCCCTCCCTGATTACTCCGATTTTATCCCATAAATATGATTACTACTCCCATACAAGAGCTCATTACCAATATTCGAAAATTCCTAGACACATGTCCAACTTTACCAAAATAGTAAGACAAAAGATGAAGAATGAAAATAAAGATCGTTTGATACTAATTTGTGACTCCCTGACCTGGGTTCCAATGAACGGTGCCCTGAGCTGGTTGGCCACATGCCCTCAACCGCACCTCTCAATATGCCAGAGGGTGTTGAGTAGTAGTGGGGGTTTGAAATGTTAGTTTTTGGAAGACTGTACCCACATTTACCACAATACAAAACTAATGGAAACAAACAACAATAACAATGTTTGCATGAATATAAATAAAAATAATAATCCCAAGTCATGAGATAGTCAAACAAGAAAATACAATAATCATCTAGGAGGATCAACATGCTATGACAATCCAAGTGTTACGTGACTATAATGAAACTAAATGTAAAGATATTATGACCCCCTAATGGGTCACAAACCATGTTCAGTTCCCTCTCCCTTGATCTAATCGCAAACATCAACTTATCCCACGTACTTTCCCTTATCTTGTCCTGTAATTTTTTTTTACTCAGGTGCTGATCAGACGGCATGAATTGTGTTTGAGAACAACTTAGCAGGACACCTTCAATGATATCAAAATTGAGTCCAATGAAATGAATGTGCAAGAATTTCTAGAAAGAAATAAACACAATGAATACATAACTATTTATCACATTTTCATTTAATTATTAACTATCTCATTAGTCCATGTATCAATTTATGCTTTCCATTTCAATCATCATTCATTATTATTAATCATTTAGTGTAGTTCATCATGACCAGCACACCAAATCTCATTATGTTCTGGTCACCATGCCTATCACCCAAAATCTCATTATGTGTAAGTCTCCATGCTGATCACTCTATATATCAATCAGTGTAGGTAATCATGCAAAACACCCCATTATCTAATTCATGGATAACTATTTTGGATTAACTCCATCTCTATTTCCAAACATATAATCGGTCTTGAACACTATATCTAGAACCACAAAATCTCCTCCATTTAATCAATCTTTAATTCCAAATAATTTTCCACATCATTCCATTATTAATCCAATGTTTAGTTAAAAATTTCAAATGAAATTAGTAAAATCAACTATTAATTAAGCACATAAACCATTAATTAATTCAACAATCAACTATTCAATAAATACATTTCTAATTTTATAATTATTTTTTCAGTATTATTTATCTATATTAAATCTCAACTTTTTGTAATTAATTATAATAATTAATTTTATTTGATCAACATCATGAATCATATTTAATTCTGACAAATAATTGTCTTCGGTACACATCATGGCACATAATTTATTCTCATAATTTATTATCTTTGGTGAATAACATGGCACACAATTTATTCTCATAATTTATTATCTTATATAACCAAACATCATTTAGAAAATAATTTCCCCCAATTAATTATCTTATCACAATTTATTCAATTTCTCGATTACAATATCTTTACCAATAAAAAATCTCCAAAACCAATATCAATTTGGGAAACCCACATTCATTTGTTCCATTTTTCAATTATCAATTAATCACTAAGGATATAACTAGTTAATTCCACATTCCTAATTACTCTTATTTATGAAATAATTAGTGAAGATAATCTAGAAATCATAAAATCACATACACATATAAATTTCACAACAATAGGAGTTCGATATAGGCCACTTACATAAGTTTATTGATGGAAGTTAGCCCAATGGAAATCTGAAAATCTGAGCATCCAAATTTCAATGATCAAGGGTCTGATCTAAATCCCTAAACCAAAATTAAGATCAAAGGTATAACAATCGTGAAAATATTGATCTAGATCCAATATCCTAGATCTATATCTCAACTCATAGGTTTAGATCTAATGAAACTGTGGAGATCTTCAATGAAAATATAAAAAATGATTGAGGATTTAATGTGAGAAGAAAATATATGAGTTTCACTTATTAGGATGAGAGCAGATCTTTAATATGGGATTTTTATCTTGAAGAACAATGTTCTGATCACCATGGAATCCCTATGGAAGGCTCTAGGAACACCAAGACTATTTTAAGCCAGGGCCAAGATCGAAATATGGGTGCTTGGAGGGGGGGTGGAAGATTATAAAAAAGATTTTTGGATATTAAATTCTGTAAACACAGTTTCCTAGCTATAGGTGCATGGTTAGGGAAAATAGTGCACCAACTGTGAAAACCCCATGTCCATGTTTTTGTGGATGGAATGGATTAGTAGCATGGTTTTTCAAACCTTGCAAAAACTATTTAGATCTCTCTGTTGGCATGATATAAAAGAAAGGTTTTGTCAATCCATGTACTAACTATGTGCACCACACTTTCCGTTTGTTTTTAATAAAATTTCTCAGAAATTACCCGAAAGACACTACTCCAAAATAAAGGTATGTAACAAACTAAAGAAGAACCTAATAAAGAACCCAATATGTGTCCATAAATATTGACTGTCTTACACATTGGGATTTTTTGTTTATGATTTTTATATCATACATTTTGATTTTCAATTTTAATTCTTACAACTCATAACATTTATCATTATTTACATGAACAATTTTTTGTGTAACATTTGATGGTGGCTGATGTTTGGAAGTATCCATCTTTAGTAATCATAGAATATTCGTTTTTGGAGATACCCATTAGTACCACATGAGACCTATCCCATTTTGGATCTAATATTAGAGGTTTGATTCATAAAATCATGGGTTTTTATAAGGTCAACACATAATCTTCATCTGAAAATGAACTAATGAGAACATTATTAATAAAATATACAGGGATTCGATTTTAATGAATTTCGATGATGTGTAAAATATTAAGCCTCTTCTCAATAAAAATATCTACCTCATAAATTTTCTTCAATGAATTTACATATTCAGATAGTATGTTCATAATGGTTTCTCAAATTGATGAAAATTGAAAATTAATTGGAAAAATCCCTCAGACTCATACCAATTGAATATGGGATTCCTAAGTGATAGTATAATTTTTGGTTTGATTGTGCACAAATTATGATTAATTTTATCAAGCCATGACATCTTAATTGTAGTGGAACATTTTATGAATCATATTTGACAGAGACTTATCGAAAGCCTTTATATATCTTTTTTTACACATTATGGTTACAATATTAGTGATTGGAATGTTTTTTAAACGTTGATACAATCAAATTGTACTTACGATAAAAAAAATAATTTTTTCCACCATTCCTAAGTATCTTGTGTGGGACTCTAAATTTAGTGATAATATTTGAATTCACAACAATGCTGATATCCTTGGGGTCAAATATTTCTAGGGGAGTAGACTCTTATAATATAGAGAATAAGTTATTTCTTGGGATGATATACTTTAAATTTAATATTTTCCCATGGAATAAGGCCCCATAAAAACCATACTCATACAATAGAAGTCTAAGAGTAGTTTGAAACAGTGAATTACGCAGTGGTTGATGGATTAAATTATAATGGATATTTCAGGAATTATACTTTTTAAAAAAACTATATGAAAACCTTTTCATCATTGGTCGAAATCAATATAGCCTACTAATTTAATATGTGATCATAGCTCCGGATTGGTGTGAATTACATGATATAAAATTAAAATCATGAATGATAGTGACTATTTCCAATATAAATTTGAGGATTATGCCACCAATTATTTATTTATTGCATACAATCATTTCAATAGTTCCGTCATGGGGGGATTAGTTTACCATGTGATGATTAATTAGTTCAATTTATACTCTATTTGATGGGAGAATCCAATTATAGAAATAATTGATGATTAGGGACATCTAATCCGTAGTATATTATAACCATAAACATGTAATATATTGCATGTTTTAGATTGTGAATAACACATTAATTTTAGCATATTATGTATGATATATAGATAAATTACAGTTCAAGGAGAAACGTCAACAACTTAATAATCTTGATCTAGATCTACTAGATATATTACTACATTGTACATTGAATCTATACATATGTTAATTCATCTTTGGACATGAGTTAGTGTCAGATTGAGAAGAATTTTTCCAATTGGTTTTTGGGAATAATAATTTAGAGGGATAGAATATTCAAAATTATCTTTTTTGGTTACCATCTCTAAGTAAACAATGATATGTTATAGGGACACTGAAGGATGGAGATGAAACTACTAACGATCAATGATGACTTATTATTCAGATTAATTATTAGATATGAAATCATATAAAAAATTAATAAATAAGGAAAACAGTTTGGAGGAGATATTGAAAATTCCAATTCCATCCCAATTTTTCTTTGAGATATTCAATTAATTTAATTAATTACTAGTCCAAGAACCATCCCATTTGGGTGAATTTTACATATCATTCAACTATTTATATGAGAGTATCATATCCATTAGTTTACTTTTTTTGTGTGGGGTTAAGTGTAATGAAATCCACTAAATTATATCCTTTAACTTGTTTTTACTTTAAAATTTATTATCTAACTACTATAAAATGATATCACATTGATTCACACATCCATTAAAAATTACAATGAAAAATATATATATGACATGGTAGACAATGGACATAAAAGTGTGGAAATGTTTATTATTGTAATGTATTATCTTTTTTACCACAAATTTTATCCCATTGAATATATTCATGATGGTATAAAATCATGTCTCAAAATTAAATATTATCCATTTTAAATAATATTTCTGTTTTAATTAAAGATTTCATTTCTATGCACAATGAGTGTATGAAGTGATTTTTATAGGGAATGCATATAAATAATGAGCTTCCTATACCTAATTAATGATAATGTGAATGATCTAATCATTAGGTATTACATGAGAAAAAGGAAGTACTTGTAAAAATAATCATTTCACATGTTGGTTATTCAATAATTCATTAATTATATGAAATAAAAACATATATTGGATAGTCTGTAGATGAATAATAAAATATTTTTTAGCACCACTTGATGTTCCTACAATATATTCACATTATTATGTGTGGTAGTGTTGAGAATTTCAACATTTTTTTAGAATTGAGTTCAATTAAATTGATGAGAAAAATAATTTAAGGAACATTAATTATGTGGCCCAAAATGTAAATTTTATAATATTACTATTTAGGTTGTGTTGTGGGTGTTTTTGGAGAACAATTTCATCATCAGGATGGTTATCATAAATCTATAGTGACTTGGGAACCATATAATCTATATAACATTAAATGACCCTTCTTACAATGGGATTAAAGATATGATTTCGTGAGTATTTATATATAGTATTAGAATTATTTAGGATATGTGATATAATCTTTTAAAAATGAACCCTTTGTGCTTCCATAAAATTGGTTTATTCTTCATCATATTAAGGAATCTGAAAAAAAATTTATTTCTAAAGTACCATTTATATTGTGTAGATCATTGAAACGAGGTATATTAATCTATAATTTCTTAATTGGTAAATGATGATAATAATTTGGGAAATTAATGTTCATATCTTTAATTTCAATAAGGACTCTTAGATTCTTGTACTTTTTTTGAATGGGATTTACCTAAAAGTTACAATAGGCATTGGAAATCTCGAATGATTTTTTCCTTAATGACATTACCTACCTCAGTTTCTATATTACGAAAATTGGTTTGACATATTCTCATCAATACATTCTTATTACCATAGTGATCTTATATAATCCAAAGACTGTTGGAGGCTACCTAGGGTTCTAGTCTATGAATCTCAAAATAATTCATGGAATATATATAAAAATTTCATTTGGGGAATAATATATATTCCTTAGTTCCATTAGTAAACATCATGATGTTGATCGATAACCATTTTGGATTCTCTTAGGTTTGGAGTTTAACGTTCTTATATTTACCAAATTAGTTATGTATGTTGTACTCAATTTCCCTAGGGGTGTCTATGATATTTTCATCTCCATCATGCTTATCATAATCTTTATATTAGCCTTCCATGTCTCCATAAATTGAATTAGAGATTACAAAATTAGTGGTATAGGGGTATCCATTGCAAGGGATGAAGGAAAACCATTTCACTGGAGATGAATGAGGGAATTTCCATCACGATCATATTATATGCCACCCAATTTTGATTTGGAAGAGGATCTTGATGCCAATGAAAAATTTGAATGGTAATTGTTTAAAAATTAAAATTATGTGGGATATGGAGACTCTATGTATAATTTGTGACATTATTGATATGAATGATGATGTAGATATTTATTTCACCCAAGGGGTATTTCAGGGGTGAAATTATATGAAACACCATTATATTTTATTATTTATTTGTTTTTAAATAAATTTATTTCATATAATCACTTATGATACACCCAACATCGTATCTAAAAGAATAATAATATAATGTAAGATTACAACTTACCCACAATGTTTGACGTGTGATTAGAAATAACCATATTTTAAAAACATGTATACATGTTTTAGATGAAGAAAATAAATTTATGAAAAATTTATTGATTGGTAATAAACCAGTTATATTTTTTAAAAATATTTTGTTTTCATAATTTTTTTTCACCATTTATATATATCATTTTACACGTTAATAAAATTTATTATAAAAATGTACTTAATAGATATAATATACCATACCAAATTAGTCTATAGTGATTTGTTTTGAATTTTATTAAATGATTAATTTTCTAATCAATAATGGAACATATTTAATTTTATTAAAAATGTTTTCATCGTTCAAATATTTACATGGTTCCATTTTTTTAAAATGGATCTTAAAGAAATATAAGTTTATTTAATTATTAATAATTTAAATATTTTCAATGTAATAAATTTTATGAGGGTTTTCATTAAAAAATATTATCTTGATGATTTTTTTAGAAATTACTCTTTCATCCCATTTTTAATGTTTATGTTACTAGTAATTTTTTAATCTTTTAGATATTGAATTTCATTTAATTTAGTAAATATTTGGAATAAATATAACCATATTCTGTTAATTAGTTAACATTTATTTCTCTCATAAATAAAATTTAATATATTTAAAATGTGTCATTGAGGTTAATGTTAAAATAGTATAACCTGAGGCTTAAAACAAGATATAAAGGTGAAATTAGAAATTAAAATTTAATCAATATTTTTTCTTACATTATTTTAACCTAAAAAAATCCCATATTATAATATAAATCCATAATGATGTATTATTATTGATAATTAAATTATTATATATCAATCATTCAAAAAATTCATTGGGTTCCCTCTCCCCCACATTCCAAAGAACATCCCACATTCCATTTTTTCCACAATATGGTGAATTATATCTGAAATACCCTACCCAAAAATGTAATAATAATCCCAATACATTAATTATATGTCCTAGTATTCAAAAAATACCATTGTAATGGTCCTTAATAATGGAATTAAGGGAGGGGAACCAAAGGAGAGGTAGTCATCTTTCCTGATGTATTTCAATTTAGGTCATTTACATCACTATATAAATAAATGGCATTCATCATAAAATAATAAATTATTTATACTCAATATAGTTATATGTTATTATGATCATGAAACTACCAATATCCTTTTTCTTTTATATCAAATGGGAAGTGAATGCATCGCTCATGCGTACATGTGGACTACCACCTCCATGTAATGAAACAAGTAATATGTAATGATGATTTTGATGATTATTATTATAATGAGATTAATTTTTATATATTATATTTCAAATATAAAAATTACTCAATAATTATAATTTATTTTCAACCTTCTTTACTTAAAAACCATTTGAAAACGATTATGTCACTCATAAAAATGTGTGGACTACCACCTCCACAATGTGATGTGATTCATTTTTTATTTCTTCTATAAATAGATGATAATAAAGATATATTAAATGATTATATATGAAATAAATGATATAATTAACATTCTATAGATCTGGTTTTTTATTTACAATTCTTTCATTCCATATGTCAAAAATTGAAAATGATGTTCTTATATACATACGACTTGCCGTCTCTTTATACAATGCAATTCATATATTGGGTTCTATATATTATGTATTAATTTATATATATATAATTATAATAACATATATTTATATCCTAAATTATATTCTAGAGAATATGTAACCATTATCAATATAGAAATACATGAACTACCAATCCAAAATTCACATGTAAAATGGTATATTCAACACGTGGATAGAGATTATTTTAATTAAAAATTTTATAAATTTTGGAATTAAAATGTTTTAGGTGATACATAAAACATATTTTTGTCTATTAATATTTGTAATATAGATTTATAATAAGTTAAAATATATTGTATATGATATAAATTTACATTCAAGTTAATTAGAACACTATGTAAGAGTTAAAGACACACTCTCCTGGTTTACTCAGACTGTTTTTTATTAATCTATAGAGTTGAAATTTCATACCTCTTTAAAATGTTATAAATGTTAATCTATTTTAGTTGTTTATGTATAATACATGTTTTAATTTAAATTTCTTTTAATTACGTACAAATATTCTTTTTTTAACTTAAACAGTCTTTATTTCTCTCTTCGATTTAAAATCATTTTTCTTCCATGATTATGTTTTCTAAAATTTATTTAAAATATGTTTTTTATATTATCCAATATTTTAGATTAGTCATTTTATCCAAAAATGTTTTTTTAAAAAGTTACAATTAACCTTATTAACTTTTTTAAATGATATACTTATGAATTTTACTGAAAATGTGAATGTAATAATTGTTTTAACATATAAAAAATGATAAAAAATTCTCCTCTGTCATGACCGCTAAATTATTTGAATACTACATTATATGTTTTTGTGATTATTTCGAAATTAAATGTTATAATTACTGATTATGAAATTTCTATTTTTCTAAATATCTGAATCCAAAATGAAATGAATATTTTACACTTGAAATTTTCAATGTCACGTATTAAAGGAATTACAATTTATGATAATATCATTTTATGTTACTTATAATTTTATAGTGATTTTAGTCAAGGATAAACACTTATAATCTCAAGATTCCCAATTTTTATGATGATGACATGTTTATGAATCCTATATATTTTCAATGGGTTTTCCTGTGTTGAAACTATGATATTTTTATGAATATCATTTTATTTCATTGTGTTATGATATATAAAAAATGATTTTAGATATTGTGGGACACATATGAATGGATTTTGATTATGCGATGGGTGATATAAAAATTATATATCTTTTTAATACATAGGATAATTGTATATATATCATAATATAATAATGATGTGAATGGGCACTGAACCAAGATTAATAAGGGATTTTTTACTCTATGACACACTTGGGAGTGAGCCTAAACTAAAGATATGATGGAATTTGTTGTGAAATTAATACGCTATGAAAATTAGTGTTGTGAGTCTACATAGAGATAAATATCTTCTTTGATTTTATCTATGTAAAAAAATAATGTCTAAAGCTAATTTTATAATCTTGTGAATAATATTTTTAAATTCCATAAAGATCCATGTCTCCTAAAATATTGTGCATTCTACCATGATTCATAATTATGATACATGATATACTCTGTATATTAGTCAATTTTTTATCTCGTGTTCTCATTACCTTTTTCATAATTTTATTAATTAATGATAATTGAAATATCTCTTAAGAGAATTAATGCTCAACCTTTCTTATGTTCACATTATGCGGTTTTCTAGAATGTTGTTATGTTTTATATGCTGAGGATGGGAGGAATTTTTGATTAATATATAGGGAGATAATGTATATTCCTTATGAACAATATATTAATGTATCAGTGATTCCTAATTTACTAAACCTCATGATTATATTTTGTATCATAGTGTTATGTATTAAGTATTTATTTAATAATATTTAATATTTATGTATGAAATGTATAGGTCACAATATCTTCTATCAGATAAAGATTTAGTTACTATTAGAATCTAAGATGAAATAAAATTAGTGAGAATACATATGAAAATCCTTGGAATATGATAATGTAATGAGTTATTGTTAATAATGGAGTATGTTTTTATTAAATAAACAACCATATATAGACTATACTAATTAATGTTGTATTGGAACTGATGAATATATATGTAATAACTATGAAATACAACATTATTGTATATCTTGACCATCATTCTAATGTATGTTGTGTGTTCCCTTAATATGAAACATATTCTTCACTCTTTAGTTATAATATTTTATAAGTCACATTTTCATTAGTAAATTTTTTGAAGGATATTAAAAGATGATGAACTTGAATGACAGATGTTAAATTTAAGTACTCATATAATGAAATGAATGTTTCATTATTTAGACATCCAAGAAATTATTTTTTCATTATTATCTATTATCCCACTATGGTAATTATATCTCAAGAAAATTATCTGTGGTTATGGTTATGAGATAGAACCTGATGGAACCATGAAAATGATTTTTGGTCGATAAAGTTATATGATTATCACAATATGAAATCAAATTTTATTGGAGGTGGAATGAAAATGATATATCTCTACATAAATAAAATTCTAAATCTATGATCGTACAGATCTTCAATTCAAACAATGGAGTGAACAATGCTCTATTGATTCCTTCATTGGGAAAAATCAACCTTCTTTTATTGTTCCAATGAAACACTAGTTGTTGAGTAGTGGATCAATACCACTAAAAATATATTTTCCATTTTCCACAATTTATAACATGAAAAAGTTAGTTTAGATGTTTATTAATTGGAATGATAAGTAACTCAATTGTGTCCACATATCAATAACATGGGGAAACATGATATATATATTATATATAGTGGGATACGTTTTAGAGCATATTCTTCAATAATTATATTCCAACTATTCTCTTATGACAATATTGAAGGAATTACTTATGCTAAAGTATAAGAATGGTTGATCTTTTTATTGTTATTCATAATTTATTACATGTATTATGAGAAACACATTTGGTTTTATCATTCAACAAAAATGTAATTTTATAAATTACATTAGTTTCATAAATCAAATTTTATGAATGGTGTTATCAAATAGAGACTTCAGTATATTTGAATAAATCAGTTTTTATTATATGATGGTGTAAATTAATATTAGTGTCACCCATCCATATCATTATATTTATATGAAAATAATGAGGAATTCAACGGATATTATAATATTAATAGAGATAAAGAGATGATATTTTATTCATACATAAACCATGGAAGAAAATGTATAAAAATATATCTTATGGTAACAAACAAATATTTTAATTATGGAATGTAATGTCATAAGGATATAGAATGATAATGTAATGGGACAATGGAAAATAATGAAGAGAATAGATAGAATGTGTTAGAGAATGCACCATCCACACTCTAAGGTTTGAAATGAAAGGTTTATGGTAATTATTCTTTGCATTTCTAGAATTCAAATTTTAGTGATGATGACCTACATCAGTTACATATTAAACTCATAGATAATGGGAAAGATCACATGATCACTACTCCCAATGAGGTTAATGATAATTATGTGATGAAAGATACACATACCATCCACTCTTGAACGACTAATTTATTATATGGGTCTAGATCAACCCACTCATTCTTGTGTGAAGAATTTTATATGGTTATCACAACACAAACATAATGATTCGATATTGAATTATTGATAACAACCTCTATTGGTATGATGATATAATCATATGTGTATTGTTATTCCTTAATTTATGTTTCTAGGAATGTGATTCATATAAATCATGTTATATTCTACATATTTTATTTTGATGTTATCATAGTTATGTAGTGGATTTCATTAAAAACATCCCTAATGAATTGAAGCAGATAGAAAGTAACATTTGATATTCTTAACCAACCTATGATCATTTATCAATGTTATAAAATATGAAATCATTACTGAAATAAAATCAATTAAATTGGAATTTATTTCATATCAAAAGTCGTGTTTTTGTAAGATTTTAGGGGAGAAACTTATCATTGAATATATTTTTATTATGTAAGTGTTTTTATGTCTTTTTAATATAGATTCCTCTTTATTTACTAAATCAATTTTTTTTATCTTTCAAATTCTCTTATACCCTGTGAGAAAACTATTTGAATTACTCTATATAGTGTAGACCTTATTGAGTTAAATGAATTAAAGAATCAGATCCAGTTTAATGTTGATAAGGGATTCATTCTTTCTTATTAATCACCAATGGGTGAGCGCATTCTTTTTATTATAAATTTTTATGGAATATTGATACTGTACATTAATTATCGAGAATTTATCAAATTAAAAATCATGAAAAAGTATCATATATGATATATTGATTACATTTTTGTACAACTGCATCGTGCATAATAATTTTCACGATTATCCATCATTAGAGAAACCAAAAATTGAGTGTCTAGATATATATATTCAATATACAATTATATACATTGTATAGACAATATGTATATATTTTTATTCAATTTTATTATACTAATTCCCCCACTAATATCATGGATTTGTAAAATATGGTGGATTAGTATTACGATGATGAGATTATGATTGTATTTATAGATGAAATTATTATACAAATATTGAGAATGGAAGAGACTGAAGATCACTCGAGGGTTGTTCCAATGGACCAAAATAAAGAGAAGAAATATTAATACTTTACCAGTGTGTGAATTTTTAAAATTAAATATTTAAGGATGGGTGGTATATTTTAATGCAAGTTTATATCAATAGATACACCAAAATATGTACGTATTTAAAACTTTTCCACTCCAACCACTACGAATGTGATCCATGGTTTTCATGGATTACAGTGATATTATCAATCCATTGATGATAATTTTACATGGATGTATAATCCATTTTCCATGTTAACTAACAAGGAATCCATGTTACTTTTTATTGATGAATGTTTATAAAATTTCATGGAATCATATAGATGAATATAAATATACAATGTTCTAACATTACTCTGTATTGGAGATTCATTTGTAACCTATACTAATTTATCAAAGATGTGAATGGAATAAATCCTCATCGATAATTTTATTATGTTATCTTATGTCACATTTCAATTGATGGATCATGAAAAAAATTAATTAGCTAATTATTTTGTGTAATCTATGGACAAAATTAATTAAATACAAATACAAAATATCCTTATCGTGGAAGGTGTGATATACAAACTACCCATTAATAATAATGTACATATTCACTCAAGAAGAGATTAATATGAACTAGTGATGAAGGTCCGAGTTATTTACTTATACAGATTATTAATAAATTACTAACGTAGAAAAGTGAACAATTTCATATAATATCTAAGTATAAATGATCATAAATTAATATTTATAATGAGGATAACACAAGATTCAATATTTATAAATTTATAATGGATACATATAGAAATAATGATTTATGGGGAGAAATAATGTCTTTCTCATTTGTGTGTTCATCAATATATATAAGTAATTATTAATGTGGAACCCAAGTAATATGTAGAACTCCAAAAAGGAGGTGATACTATTACCCATATCCCCTATGATAGGGATGAAATTATAAGCTTCGTGAATCGTGTGTGTTACCTTTAATAACTAGACATGAATGAGCTATTACATTAATCTCATAGTTCATCATTATCCATTCATCATTGAGGTATGATGTCTTATTATATTAATCTATGATTTTCATACATAGATATTACATCATTTTTTTACTATTAATTACATTAAAAATCATCTATGGAACAAGGTAGTTTCGATTCTCTATAAACGTAGAAACATAAATAAGTAGTCCATATCTAAATACATTATATCACTCTTATGATTATTATAACGAGATCTATTCATAAAAATATCATACATAATAGATTTCCCCAAAACCTATTCTAATAAATCCATAGAATTGGTTAGATCAGATTTTCATTTTGGGTAAACAAGGGAGATACTTAAACATAATATAAACATAATTTATTGAGATCAGGAGCATAAAATTTTAAAACCAAACCCTATATATCGAAGATAATAATAAATTTCCATGTAATAAAGATCTATATTTAATAATAGCTGAATCATAAGGAAATTAATGAACATGAGCTATGATAGAAAGACATTGGAAAGAAACATAGATTTATGGAATTAACATTATCAAAGAAAATATTATGTCAAGTCAACCCACTAAGACATTATAAAATGTGATTATTGGGATAAAAACCTATAAATATACTTTGGGATTGGGCTATCAACAAGTGTACCTTATTTTTAGGCAGGATCTAACCACCCTTGTACTATCCATTTCAAGATTTTTATTACCACCTGTATACCATATATGCTCTTGGAATATTAACTGTTACCCAATGAATTGGTTAGATATATAGTTCCTCTTATCATATAATTAAAATAATATGTATGTGTTTTATAGGATTATAAAGAATACACCATATCATAACCAATGAATTGAAATTGTTTACATAACCCATACATCATATGATAGACTATGGAAAAGATACATCCTTCAATAATATTTCACCATTTCATCATAAAATCACTCATTAAAAATGAAGTGGGATTCATAAAAATTGTATAATGTTATAATACATTGAATAGAAATGATATTCATAAAATCCATACCATCAAAAAAATAAATTATTTCAGGGAATGAATAATAATTTTATAATGAGATCATATCCCCATTAAGGCATAGGTAATATCTATTGATGTCATAAAAATATGGAAAATTTATTTCATCGATCATTTAAAATATTCTATATAAAAAATATCAATTCATCATCATGAAAAACTTTTTAAAATAGAAAAAAATTTGGAAATAATTTTCATTGAAAATAATAAATAAAAAAATTTAAGGAATCATCAATACAAATAATGGTCAAGATTATTGGAAGTATAATTCATTCTAGAGCTGTGTAAATAGTGATCCCATTGAAAATTTTAGAAAAATCCAAATGGGAATTTATTGGAAATTGACATGGAACATTATTTTAAATAATTATAATATAAAATTTTAATCATGGGTAAAAAATCCTTTTTAAAATCATTGTCGAATAGTAAAACATTTCCATGTTTTTTATAAAATGGTTTAGGATGAAACAATTTTCATGACCGATCTATTAAGAAGTGTTGAATTTTATTAAAAAATTATCATTTATTTGATGTACCAAAGAGTGTAGAAATTTTAACTCACCTGAGTTGAAGAAATATAATTATTTTTTTAGATATGGAACATAATATTGTGTCATAAAAAACAAAAACAATATTAATAAATGATGATATTATAACATAAAATAATTGCCACTTTGGTATAATTGAATCATAAATGACATGAATCAATAATATAAAATTAATCCTAAAATATCATTTGGGTAGATAATTTAATGATATTAAATTTAAAATGGGATGTATGCACACATATTTAAATTATATGGGTGTATAACAAAACATAGGTCTCATATAATTAATATTGACACAAAAATATTTACTAATTTAGTAATATTTTGAATGAGAATCCCCAATGATGAATAAAATAAAATTAAACTGAAAATATTGCTAAAATAATGGGATTAATGATATGATATTTTCAAAAGGATATATATAAACCACCGAAAGAAAAATTGTGGTGTATTTTAATGTCTCACAAAAATAAAATACAGACTATAAATATGTTACCTTTTGTCTAAAATTTTTCATACATGATAAAACCACATTTTTAATTAATCAATGTTTATTATTCATGAATTATATTTATATTTCAGACCACATACATTTAGATCACAACCTTTTATTACCTCATTATTAAGAATTTAATGAAAACCTTGTGTTTTGGGTAATAACCAAATTGTTCTTTTTCTTTATTTTGATATTTATTTATGGAAACTCTAACATTGACCATGGTTCATTCATATCCTTAATTTTAACTATGATTCCGTATCATATATATTCAACATATATTCATTTATAGTAATCAAAAAAAATTGAGATAAAAAATGAAATAGACCATTCCAGGAGATGGTATACCATATGTAAAAATTAATATTGATTTCATTTTATTTATAGGAAATTTCCTTAATTTATCATTCCTTAACCCTAGTATAAGTGGAGTAAATCATATAATATTAGTGTAAACTACAACATTCAGAGTTGTAATTTTTTATATATAACCTCCCATTTCTTATGCTGAGGTTTGGTTAGATCGTACTAGATTTTGTCCGCTGCATCTAATCCATCGAACTCTCTATGACAGTATGTCTATTATGAGAATTAATGGTATTAGGATTTATCTTAATATTTATTTTGACAAATTCTGATTTTAGTCTTAGGATATTACATAAATCTATGATATTGAAATGTACATGTCATGAAAGTCAATAAAATCCTTATGGTGAGGAGAAATTTTATTATTTATGTTCACCCCATCATCAAATAACAACATTGTATATTGAAATGATGACAATCTAGTTAAAGATCCTCATTATGTTGAGGAATGTATGTTGGATATTTCAATCTTACATATTAAATTTTATGTTCAATGCAACTTAGACGGCTATGAGATCCATAAAACTGATATTCAATGTAATCATTTGAAAATAATTATTAGATTTTTCTTAGATTAGGTTATTCCCCATTATATGATGATGTCCATCCTACTATTTGACGTACAAGTAGTGTCTAGATTCTACCTCTATCTCAAAATAGATATTATATTGTGTAGTGGTTGGGGGAAAATGATTTTCATATTACCATTATCCCTCACATTGGACACATCCATTTTTGATTACTCATTAGAGACATTATCATGAACACGGTTGTACTATATGTTCCACTTTCCGGAATAATATTATGTTTTCTCCAATTTATGTATGGTTGGTTTTCATTTCTATGAGTCATACATTGATTAATAGGAGAAATTATATGATATTTTTGGGGTACTGTATGTTTTTAAATCTGAAAATTTAAGGAAATTTATATTAAAAGGTGATTGGAGTGGCACTATATGTAATGTTAGTCTAACAAAGGAAGGATGTTGTTTTTATGGTTATATTATACCATGAAATGGGTTTCAACAATTTATGTTAAGGAAAACATTCGACTGATAAATCTCTTTGCTAGAATAATGTTGATGTTTAGTGTAGGTATGAATTTTCTCCTTATAAAAATAGTAGGGGGAACCTTTTAGAACTCTAGATATTTTCTATATGGCCTAAAATATGATTTTAATCAATAATATAGATATATGATCCTCCTCCTATATTATGATTGAGATATGTTGAATATCCATTTATGATTGAGTAATTTTTTGGTACTGCTACGTATCAATCATGGATATATTCCCAACATCCTTATTCAATTATATAGTGATTTTAACCCTTATAAATTGAGAGAGTGGAGTTTTACATTGATTATTTTAATTCTTAGTGTGAGTGTGATAATTTTTTTTAGTGACTTTTTGGAAATTTCATTTAGAATTAGATGGAGTGGTAATATGTTCCAAATTTTGATATGTATTACACATTTTAAAATATAGACGTACCTCTATAATGTTGGAAGGAAAATACAAATTTTTTTATATGGTTTTTTAGTGATGTAGATATATCCCAAAGTATGATTATGTATGAATAGGAACACGAAATTTATTAACTATTTAATTATGGTAGTTAAGGACTTACTCTCCTGAGTAAAAAATATGTTACTTACATTGTAATATGTGGGAAGGAATATAATCATACCCATCAATCAAATATAAGGTATAATAGTTGGTTTCTTTTATCAGGATATGGACATGATTTCACCTATATGTTAAAGTCACTATTTGAATATTTATATAAACCCCAGTAAAAGAATGAATTTGAGATCATCCCTTTATGTCACCCTTTATCAAAATATCATGATAATACATTAATGTGGGGGAAAGAGTATGTGGTTTCTCTGAGAGAGAATCAAGATCTTCTTGAACACTCTCTATTACTACCCTAGTTGCTGAAACATGGAAATGTCTATAACTTTTGTATTTCTAGAACATATTGGTTAATCTTTTATGATGTTCCTAGGATATTCTAGTTTTTTATAAGGCCCCGAACATAACTAATATATAATATTTAGATTTAATTTATAAATTTAATTCTTTAACATTGATAGTTTTTTATATTATATTGTGGAAGATAATTAGTCCATGACTCATACATCAAAAAATATAAATTAAAAAGTTTACACAATAGACCAAAATCCATTTTAACCTTAAAATTTGACTTTTAAAAAACCATGAATTCATTTCCTGGAAAATATCCTCGACTTCCAACATGAATTTTTTCCTTCCATTACAAATAATTAAACCTAGTTAAAACATTATAAAAACATGGGATGACCAAAAAAATATAGCAACAAAAACCCAATGGAAAGAAATAGTTATTTTCATAAAAAAATGAAAAATCATATTATATATACATTTTTCATCAAATTCCATTTATAAAATAAAATTGAAAATTTTTCACATTAATAATAAACAAAATAATTTCTCAATTGAAATCATTAAAACCAATAAAAAAATTAAATCTCTTCTGGTGGCCCAGAAATCAACTACTTAAAACTTACACAAAGCGCTTTTAATTAGACTAACCAAAAAGCCAACATCCAATTGTTTAATTAATCATCACATTAAATATCAATAATAGTTAAAGAACTTCATATAATCTATATTAGGATCACCCATTTTATGTGAGCTATAATGGCCACATACCATTTAAGTAAGCTAGATCAGCCTCACCGATGATTTATAATGGGGACGAACCCTTCCTATAAGCTATATCAGGATCAACCATTTCATGTAATTTTCATGAACCATGAATAACAAAATTCATCATAAAACTCATATACAAAATCATCATTCTCTTATAACCTGATAATCCCACAGAAAAAATTTATTTAATTTTAATCACTTCGAAATAGGATTAACCCTTGGAAAAGAAATGGGGTCCATAAAAATCTAGTATTAACGAGATTGTCCTTTGGAAAAGATGTGGGTTCCAATACAATATATTTAGAACATGATTATCCCATGGAATGAAAATGGGTTAAAAAACTAGTTTACAACTAGATTAACAAATGTAAATGAAATGGGTTCCAAAAAATTTCTTATAAAATTATTGACCCATATAATGGAAATTAGTTTCAAAAAAATATCTTTGAAACATGATTAACCAATGGAAAGGAAATATGACAAATAAAAATCTCATTGAAGGAAACATAATCCATCAAAAAAATTATTGACGATGCAATGAATTAAAAACATACCTAATACTGGATACGTAACAACATGTGTTTTTGATGTTTATGAATAAAAATTACATTAAAAGGTTATTAAAAACATTTATGAGGAAAATAATCTTAAAACATTCCAAAAAGTCCCATACCACTTTGAAACATCTCAATCATAATCCACATGAATTAATAATATTAAATGAAATATATAATATCAAATTAATATGTAAATTCTTGATATAATATTATATTGGAGAAGTATATGCACAATGTAAAATAATATATGCGTATAACATATCAAATGTATGAAAAAATAAAAAATCTAAAAAAATTATCTTATCGATTTGGTACTTTCAAATTTATAAACCCCATGAAATGATCACGAATAAATGAATCATTTAAATACCATGAAAATAAAATTATTCAACATATAATCTATAAAAAATTTGTTTATATTCACATGAAAAAATAAAGAACTGGTGATTATGAAATTTATATTAAAGATATAAAATGTGACATAAAAGTCATATAAAATTATGGTAAAATATGTTTTAGAAAACCCAAAAGTAATAATAATGAAATTTATGATTTAAATACAATTAAGATAAAATAACTCCCAATATAAAAATTAAAAAGTGTTTGTAGATACACCTCACATAAAAAGTAAGTGGTTATTATGACATTTATCTCACTGATATTAAACGTGAGATGAAAAAACCCTTAACTTGATGCTGACATGTCATGTGTGTCTTTATGACCATAAATAATAAAACTTTTTAAATTATTTAATATCTTTGAAATAATTTTCAAACAGATATTAATTTGTAGTTCAGTTATTATAATGTTGTAGACAACTATGATTAATCTGGTGTTTCAACCACATTCTGTTTATGTATAAAAAATAATTTGGTAAGTCAAATATTGTCAAAGGGGTCATTATTGAAACATAAATGGAATAATAATTCGGAAATAACTATCATATTTATACAAAGATTATACCATTATTACCAATACTGAAATATGGTTCTATGAAATCAAACCACATTATAATCATGGAGACTGTGTTCCGTACATATGAATGAGTAACCTTCCAATTTATTAGTGAATATTATCGAAAGAATGAAAGTAACACATATCATTGCATAATGACCATAATATCAAAAATACCATGTTATATAATCATATATACTTATATGTATATATATTAATGTAAAATGAATCACAGTGTGTCAAAGAGGTGGCAGTCCACATGTTCACAAACAACGTTATCACTTTTTTAGTTTGTAAAAAGTCAATAAGGAAAATTATATATTATATTTGTAAATTAGAGATTATGTCATTAATATCATATGGATGTTACTTATATCACATTTGTTTAATTAAATTCATCCTCAATAAATTCCATATAATTTGTGAAAACATCATATCATATTTTAGAGGTGGTAATCCACACGTCTATAAACGATGTTATCGTATTTATATAAAACCAAATATATGAATTTATGTGTATATAAAAATTAAATAATTATTAACAAACAATAAATATATTATATATATCAAATAAAAATATTGTTTCTTTCATAATGTCCAACCATGTTAGCTAGTAAAGAAAAAATGAATAATATCGTTACGTGGGGCGGTAGTTCCCTATATATGAACAGTAATATCAATGCCCATTTGATAGAAGGGTGTTTTATTGTAGGTATAAAACTCAAATTAAAAGTATAAAATTTTACATAGAATAATTATTTCATTATATATTCATAGACTAACTGTTAATAAAGGGAGTGGATAAGGAATGAATGTTGATATGCATGTTGATGAAAGTTACATCTTCTTCAGGTTACTCCTTTTTGGTTGCACTAAAATAATTATTGGTTGGATTTATAGTCCAGGTGAGTCATGTTGTGTGATATTAGTTTTTTCAAAACCATATTTGTTCGGGGATTGTAGGATCTGTTAGGTCATGAGAGGTGAGAACAAATGGGAATGGATAGTGACTTTTTATAGTGGAGGAGTGAAATTCTGGTAAAAATTTTAAGAGGGGATTCTGGCCATGTTTTCCAATGTTAGATATGAAATAATTCAATCACATGAAATAAATAAGATTATAAAATTTTGGAATATATATTAGGTTGTATGATCACTTGCCTAATTTTTGGTTGATTTATTAGCTGAATGTAATACCATGACAACACCTTCATAAGTGGATATGTGACGCGGGCTTGCATAGCTCATCCCGCTATCAACTCATCAAAAAGGGTTATAAGAGAGTGAAAACATGAATTTACTAAGAATATTACATGGTAAATATATTTATGAGTGATTTCCATCTACTTAATTTTATCCTTCCAAAATCACCAGGGTATTTATTATCATAGGTTTTTGATATTTCCTCTGACCAAATAAAAATCAATCAATGAATAATATTATGGTAGCAGTGGAATAGAAAATCGAATAGGCATCAATATAGGATTGACACCAATCATGTATCATTGATATTGTGAATATGTAATTACTACATATGTAACTCTAGTACATCATGTGATCATCAATGAATTTAAAGTGGTTTACTAAAGATAGTCTTTCTGTGGCCTATCATGTAATAAAAATTAACTTTCATTAATGATTATAGGCCCCATATTTGTATTCTAGATATGATACATCCATCTTTATTCACTTAACCAAGGTTTTTCTCATGTGTATAATGTTATTCAATAACCAATTCTAGAGAACATGAAGAATTATAAGATTGATTCCCTCCATTTATAATGGGTTGGGGTAATGAAATCATCAATATCATGAGTTTTTTATCATCAATGGCCTTGAACTGTTCCATTAGAGATATCCTCTTCCAAGATGAATCATGTTATTTTATAATGATTATCTAATCACATAACCATGACACATGAAAAATATATCATCACTATCCTTGATTGAGGCCTTTCTACAATGGGACTTTGTAAAAAATGGTACATTCCAATGAGTATATTTCACCTCTACTTCATATCGATGTTAATAAAGTGATCATCAATAATTTTATGTGGTTCATACTCTCACAGAACATATGATGATTATTACTATGTGTTCCCCTATCAAAATTGTAATACATTTCTGGGTAATTTTTTATTGAACCCATGTAAATAAAAATTTATTTTAGTTTGATCCCTAATTCTGTATGGAGATTTATTTGAGGATTTTGGGTCATATGTTGGGTAGCATGACTATGTAAGAGTTTGTGTGATGTAAAATAGAGCACGTTACTTATTCTCTGTTCATATTTTTCATGGAATTATTTTGAAACTATTTTATATATATATAAATTTGAGGGGATTTATCAGGATATAGTATTGTTTCAGAAGAAAATATTATATTTTAGAGTCCTGAAGTGAGAATTTTAGAGGATTATGGATTCACGGAATATATTAACAATTGATTTCTATGTTGTCTATCATTTTACCTAAAAGAACATTGACTGTTTTTGGAGATATCTCTATGTTTCAAATAACATAGAGATCATATAGATTCCCTATTTGTGGTAATTAACTAACATGGATTAGTTTTGGTGCGACGATTTTTATGATGGAATGTATGGAGATAGAGAAGATTTTTAACCTCTCACACATTCACAATCCTTGGTTTATACACTTGTAGTTCTATCAGTTTGAATTATTGGAATAAGTACACAATTGGTGGACATTGTAAGATAGTAAAAATGTTGGTTTAGAGTACCATAAATATTCAATCTTCAAGAACACTAAAACTATATGAGAATGAATCAATTATTCATTCAACCAAAAATATCTGAGAGTTGGAAATTTTAGTGGATCTATACGCTAGATGTTGGCCCTATAGAGAGTTACACTTCTGAAAATAAATTTTCACCATCCCATTTTAGTAGAGTTGTTTTATCCATTATAGAAAAATAATTTGATTATGTATGCTAATGTTATTAAAGAGGTCATGTGTTGACTATATTAATGTAGATTGGGATCCAATGCTAGTATTGTGTAGTGATGCATAGATGATTATGTTAGGTTTTGACCAAACATAGTAGTGAGTGGGATTCCCTCATTTGTATTGAGTGGATCACACTATTGTGAAGTTGTAGTCATCTACCAATAATAGGGTAATCATGGATTTATATGTTTTTATCTTGGACGATACACCATTTATTATGAATTTTTTTGAATGTACAAATTCTTTTAAAGGGTGATATATGGTTGGCCACTAATAAGAGATTGAAAAGTTTTTCAATATTCAATCAAGGGATGGTAATTTTATATTTATTTGTGGAATATTGAATGGAAATGTGACATTTATAGATAATATAGGATAAATAAATCCTTGTATAGATTCGTGGAGGGTACATTTTAGAATTCAATGAGATACCGTGATCTTACCCATTAAAGACAAAAAACTTCTCATACACAAATATTAGTTCTTAAATGATAGATATTTGTGACATATCATAACAATATATACTAAAATAAGTTTTCTATAGTTCATTTAGAAACATGTATATGTAAAAATTTCAATATGTGAGATACATCATCTCCCACCAAATTATTCATAAATAGAATCCTTTTTATACATATCGTATATAATAAATTTTTTTATAACCAATGTAATGATGAATAATAAAGGGTGTTCCTAGTTTCTCATTAATGTTAAATAATAGAGACATGTAAACATAACATGGAAAATGAAATGAGTGTAAAAAACCTAATGTAATAGATAACCAAAACATAAATTCATAATATATTCATATGGGGCTATGTACGCAAGTATTAAATTGGGCTTTGGATAACGTACCACATGCCTTATTGTTTTGGGCCTTTTATACCCTCTTATGTACCCCAATTCTCATATAACATTATATATTTCCCAATTAATTTTATGAAGATATTAGTCACACTCTTCAAAAAATATAAATCATATTCAGGTGATCCATAATATAAAAAATCATTGATCATATCCTAAGTTATTAAAATATATAGATTAATCGAAAATTTCATCATATCATCATAACATTACCAATATAAAAATAATTGGTTATATTAAGATCTTTTCCTCATGAAAATAATGAATTCATAAAATAATAAATATAGTGTCCCTGTATCCAATCATTAGTAATGAATAACATATGTCAATGTTTTTCATCTTATATTGAAAAAGGTTTTAAAAGAAAATTACTTGGTACACATCTTGAGAAATGTAAGATTTTATGAGAAAAGTTACATTTCATGGAAAATCACCTTTTTAAAAAAATTAATACTAATTTATTATATATCATTCCTTTGAAATTTATTTTAAAATATATAAAATAATATTTAAAACCAATATGATATTTTTTTTAAGATAAGATCCTTTCCACTATAAATATTATTTTCAAAAAGTAATCCATTTTTGAAAAAAATGATATAACCTGTAACGCCCCGACCCTAGATACCCAGAGTCTGTGCATTATTACATAACATTAGCATGATCACAAAGGATCATGTCTCGACAGACCGATTAGTTTAGTAGTCTTGGAAACACTAGATATATTCATAAGGCATACATTACATTATTAGGTAAAAAAACTACAAAAACCTCTTGTCTTCATATCCCCTAATACTATCCCTACAGGTCATTCATAAATTACTTCTTCATATCCTGGGAAAAATAAAACATTGAAAGGGGTGAGCTCAGATGCTCATTAAGGATAACAATATAGAATATGCTTTCATATATAAGCATAAACACTTAATTTAATTATTAACTAAAACAAAATCCTTTCAAACATGAACATCAGCATAATATGGCAAAGATAAAATGAAATAATGCCATTTAATTATTCACATTGATATTCTACTAGTCGAACAATCACATGCAATATCAATAACCACTTTCATAATGATGGATTGAAAAATGCCATACTATCATAACCACATATCCAAGGCCTCGTGCCAAGACTACAAATAAGATTTTGTCAAGGCCTTGTGCCAAGACACTAGTTTGTCTCATTAGACCTACTGATGAATCAAGGAGCTATAGCGGGCTCCTCCCGTCACTTACTAAGTCCAATGCATTCCTCATATGAACAAGTTTAAACATAACATAAACATTCGTATTAAAACAAACATACAAAATATAAATACTTTAACCACAAACCCTGAATGGTATAAAAATAGCACATCCACAGTCGAACATAACTCATTCGATATAATGTGGAAGATTGTATTGTATCATATTAAACTCAATCAATAATAATGAATGATATTGAAATAGATGAAAATAACCATCAAAACTATTTGAGAGAAATATCCCCCTTTTCTTGAAATCATTTATAAGTCACACAATTTTTCAAGAAGCGATTTAAAAATAGATTTTTGAATCAAAGTGTCCCATACCACTTTGAAACTTTTAAAAGGAGTTTTAATTTTAAAACTTTAATGTCCATATAAATAAATCCTTAAAACCATTTTTAAAACATGGACATTAATGAGCACGATTTAGAATAATAAGTCTTTTAAACATTTATAAATGGTATTTTAGTTAGAGTTTCTAACCAAAAGAGAGACACTTGAATATAAATAATTGAGTTAATAAAAACTTCATAATATCATGAGAATAAAGGGATTCATGATATACTATGTCAAATTACATTAAATACACCATATAAAAGTGATTTGGTGTATAACAACAATGAAGACTCAATGGAATGTAAATTGAGATGAATTCTCTTATAAAGACCATATCCTTTGGTTAAGAATAAATCAACGACATAATTATGTGTGACCAATATAAATACACTAAATATGATTGGATATTTAGTGTAAATCAATCAGATGACATTCACACATATTCTTGTAAAAACAACACCAATGAATTGGATATTTAACTCAACAAATGGAGATTGAGTTAAAATTACTGCTATCAAGTTCAAACTGATTACATGAGAATTTATCAATGAAGTTATTATGTGTATAAAAATTATATCCATAGAAAGGGGAGTGGAAATTATGACATAGTAAAATGAATAGTTATTCCACACATAATCTTGGAGTAAAATAATCAATGAAGTATGTGTAAAGCCGAATGAGTGGAAATTGAAATTTCAAATTCCCTTATCAATTTGGTAACTTATGAAACATGAACCCATGAAAGAAGGATAATACAATGATGATGTAAATATTAAATTATATTACACAATGAATACAAACATGGGTAGTACACACACCACATGTACTAAATTAATGGTGAACAATGGAATTCTCACAGAATTAAAATTGAGATAAGAAACCCCTTACTTTGTACTTTTTCCTTGGTAGAAGGTAGGTTAAACTCCTTTATAATGGTGAAATAATTGTTATTGAATTATACAAGAATAATTTACATTAATTTGATATCATATATGATCTTTTAACATTTATTTGTTAATAATATCTTAGTATTATCGTCATTCCGGGTGTTAACTTACTTGTTTTCCTTTATATTCTTTGTTACCTATGTCGTGTTTGTTATGGATAGGTCTTATATTATTAATATCCAGAATTATATCAAGTCCTCAAACATTAATTTTAATAATCAAATGATAATTATACTTGAATGGATACGATGGAGAATGAATCTCATTACGTTCGTGGAGACGGAAGTCAGTAAGTACACACGAGCGACAATATCATTCTTTTGATATTAAAAAAATATATAATTGGATGGTATATCATATATAAAGAATCATTATCTTGTTATACTTATTATTTACATGAATTACACATCATTATTATACCCATAAAAATAATAATTTATTGAATAACAACTACAGCACAACGTGGAGACGGTAAGCCGAACGTACGCACGTATGGTGACATGTTATTTAATGGATGGATAGAATACTGAATATTACTGTACCATATTTATAATAACATCACAGTATATATAAGATACTGGATTTATTATTTTAGAATGGTAATAACAAATAAATAAGAAGTGGAAGAAGAAAGGAACTTGAAAAATGGTGGTGAAAACATTACCTCGTTTTCGAGTTCTTCCTTTTGATTTGATCAAAAGGGCTCCTTATGTTGGCTTTCTGACTAAATGAAGGCCTATATGATGAAGTGTGGAAAGTTTAGAGAGTATTTGGGCAGAGTTTGGCCGAGCCAAAAGGCTTTTAAGGTGTGATATAATGAGAAGGAGGAGTGCCCTTTTATAAGAGGGGTGAGGGGAACCTCTGGAAAAGCTAGAAATATTATTTTATAATAAATTCATATTCGATTTATAATGGCTCCAAAGTGGATTATTTAAATTTAAAGGTGGGGATAGGTAGAAAACCACTCAACCAATAGAATTTAGACAGGTTTGGGTCATTATATTATCCTTATCTTTAAGTATTTACTCTTAGTTAATTAGTTTAACTTTTACAATGTCTCTTTGTATTTTTATATTATATGGTTAATAAACATACTATATACATCCAATCGAACCCCAAGTGGTCCATTAATGACACACATATCATGATATGAGTCTCTTGGCCGAACCTAATATTTTTAGGAGTTTAATATCAATTAATAATATAATATTTGTTTTAAAAACTCTTTTATTTCAATTTTGACACTATTCAATAATTGATTTTTGTGAAACTCATATCAGAATTATTACTTCAATAAATCAAATTAAATCAATTCTAATATGTCATATTAAACTATAAAATTAGTTTAATTCAATTAAAGTCTCCAATTATATTTATTTGGGTATTTATAATATCAATTATTTTAATTTTCACTATTATGGAAATTACTTAATCATCATTGTGTCATTAATAAATTAAATAATTTAATGTATAAAAATTATAAATAAAATATAATTATATATTTAATTTCTTTATCTTTCTAATGAATATTTATAATCGAATTTATCTTCTGTGTAACCCTATATTATAAATGTTTTAGTAAATAAACATTGATTTTAACTCTTTTAACTCTTCTTTGAATTAAATAATAATAAATGTCCTAATCTAATCCAAGTGGACAAAAATGATAATATTTAATTCCTAAGGTTGTTTTTGGTCGAGATACACTTGTACAATAGAATTAGGACATGTGTTAGGGTAATATTAATATCATTTTTACCCTTAATTACCCTATATACTTTTAACCGTGGTAAACAAATGTAAATAGTTACTATTCATCAAAAATTATTTTCATCTCATTGAACCACATTTTACTTCTTGATATTAACCTTTTCTCTCGGATTTTCAAAATTCCACTCACAGAAGCAGTAAAATTAAGTTTTATGAAAAATTTAGTTTTTTAACTACCACTTAGTGGTTTCACTATTCATCAAAAATTGAAGTTTTTCAGAACAATGCCAAAATTTCACCCTAAGCTATATTTGATATTACGAATTCAAAAATGATGTCTATTTTACAAAAATCCAAACATATAATTTGTATTAATTAATTTTATAATTGATTCCCGTTGTCACAACAAATATCGTGTTTTTAAGAAACAATATATATCAAAAGATTGACAATTGTTTATGTCCAATTTCAATGTGAAATTAATTCTATTGAAAACCATTGGATAAAAAGGTAAAAATATATTCTAATTATACTTTAAAACCACCCAAATTAAAAATTTATCTTTATAAATTATTTTTATTAAAAAAGTTGTTTTTTATTAAAATTTAGTAATTTTCACTATTCATCAAAATATTAAAGTTATCCGAAAAGTACCTAAAATTTCACCTTAGGCTAAATTCGATACTCCAAATCCAAAAATGAAGTCCATTTTGAGAGATGAAATTTCAAAAAATTTAAAAATTAGGTATTAATATTCATAATGGCTAGTTTGATTGGTTGTGGTGTGTTAGAATCTCGAAGTTGCGTACAATGCACGTCATTGAATTATTCAAAGGGAAACGTACCATCGATGCTTGGGGTGTTATATTCTCCCCTCCTTCAATAAATTGCATCCTCGTAGTTTTTTAAAATTGGGCTTGAGAATATAATGGAATGTCCCACATCGAAAAAAGATTCAATAAAACAATCACATCAAAAGAAAGGAAGATAAGTATAAAGGTCACCCAAGATATCCCATACTAGGAGTCCATGTATGAAAACATGGATATGGACGATAAAATAACTGTTCAGTTCTGATGGAGAGAGATAGAAAACATGATCAAGAGAAATTTGACAATAAGAAAATCACAAACTTGTGTTGGAAAAAACGGTCCTTAGTCTCCCAGTATGAAAAGTAAACAGACAACATTTTTTTGTTTTAAGTTACATTACATAAGGATGAGGAATTCATTTATGATATTGACTAAAAACATAATGAGATATAATTACTTTTTATGTAGAGTTTCATTCTTTAATAAATTTTTACCACTACCTCATTTTTTTTGAAAATTGAGTATTCAAGAAGACTTGGTCACAATGGAAGAGCTAGAATAAACTTCTATAGAAATACATGATCCACATAGGATAAACTATATATTTACCTTGTCTTTAGAGATTAATCAAAACCAAAACGGTTAGTATAATATATGATGACCCCCCAAGTTGATATTCCATTAGATAAGAAAACACTAATCTTAATTTCTTATATTAAACCATCAATACCCCAAAGATAACTAAATACCATTCAATAATCAATTGTCCTTAAAATCCTTCAATATAATCCAAACTAATTTTGAAACTCAAAACTTATAAGAATGTAGTCTTCCATGTTAAATTGTATCTCCAAATGATATTAATTACTCTTAAAGTCGCATACTTAAAATTAATTATCCTAATCATTCCCATAAACAACCCAAATCACTCTAAATCCACAATAAAACATAGATAAAAATCAACCATTTCTCCTCAAATGAAATCCCATACTATTCTATTTTCCATAAAACAAAGTGAACAACTTCCAAAATAACATTTATCACTTAATTACAAAATCATCTTCCTATACTAAGGGTATTCATTTGATAAGACATAAGATCCCAAATCAAATTATTAATGATCAATAAAATCATTCAACTAAAAATAGTAGTCACACTAACCAGGGACTTCACATAGTCCATTGGTAGGTGATAAATCCCAATCACACTTTGGTTGTGGTTCGATTCCCACATCTCTGTCCCACGAGACGAGTTGTCACACGGTCTGCGTGTTGTCCCTTTTCAAAAACTATATTCTATAACATTATCAAAATGAGATAAATTCCTCTAAATAACCATAAAATAATTTAACCACAAATGTTATCTCATACCTTGCATTTTCATCCCAAATTATAATAACATGTAATTGCCTCAAAATCAATGATCATATAAAACCAAATGGTTATTTATAACTTTATCCACAAGAGAAAAGATAATTCTTCATAAAATATAACTCTCACATGGAAAACTATAGGGTTACAAATACAAGAGAAAATTATTCCAAAGTAAACCCATCAACAAGGTGCACTAATACTTTTTAAACATTTCTCCAACCATTTATTTCCACATAGCTTATTATTTTTCCAAAAAATATCCTATAGAATAGGGAATTCACTTAGGTAATGTCCAGGTCCCCTACATTTATGGCAAATGACTGTAAATGGACTCTTGGGACCATTTTTATCTTCTTCCATAGTACTCTTCATTTTTCTTCAGCAATTATTCACATTATGTCCTTCCTTACCGCACGTAAAGCATTTCTTTGTCCCATTGAGACACATTCCTAGGTGTCTCCTTCCACATTTCCTGCATGATGGAAATTGAGGATTCCTTTCTCCAGGGTCTCCACTGCGGGAGCTCTTATTATTCACCACCGTTATCTTCTTTGTTGAGTCCGGGAATGGGTTAATATATATATTGTTGATCATATTTTTGGAAAATTTATTTGGCATAAAGACGATATCTTTTACTCCTATCAACATTCCATTTTGTTGCTCATTTCCACCACCGTTCCCACCTTGAACATCATTCTCAAAGTCACTATGACTTCCTTGGAATCCAGCTATTGACTAAAACCAGAAAGCATTGTGTGAGTAATAGTATTTATAAAATAATTTAGATATTAACATGTCACCATATTTTTAATTTGAAACACATTAGGATTAACCAAGGTAATTTACTCTCATATTATATATTTAATACATCAAATCGGATAGTAAAGAAAATGTAAATTATCCTAAACATATCACCCGGGAGTGTCGTAACCAAGAGTGCAGCAAGGCCTGTTGTCGTGCACCAGTTCCCGTTCGAGTCTAGCTCAAAGCGGTGTTTTGGGTTTTACACCTAGGTACATCTGTGCCATAGCCGCCTCTACCTGCTCGTATCCAGACAGTGATGTATTGCTCGGAAAACTCACAAAATCTCTACAATACCAAAATTCTAGGAAGTTCTTCTATACTAATACTCAAAGTTCATCTTAGATCCGCGCGCTTTAATCAGAGTTTATCTAAATATATCTTCCAACGTTTGTACTAAACTTCCTCTAATACCAACTGTAACACCCTGACCCTAGATACCCAGAGTCGGTGCATTATTACATATCATTGTCATGGTCACAAAGGATCAAGTCTCGAAAGACCGATTAGTTTAGTAGTCTTGGAAATACTACATATATTCATAAGTCTTACATTACATTATAAGGTAAAAAAACAAAAAAACATCTTGTATTCATATCCCCTCATATTACCCCTGCAGGTCATTCATAAATTACATCTTCACATCCTGGGAAAAATAAAAAATTCAAAGGGGTGAGCTCAGATGCTCAGTAAGTATAACAATATAGCATAAGCTTTCATAGATAAGCATAAACACGTAAAGCAATTAATAACTAAAAGAAAAGCCTTTCAATCTTAAACTTCAGCATAATATGGCAAAGATAAAATGAAATAATTCCATTTACTTATTCACATGGATATTCTACTAGTCGAACAATCAGATGCAATATCAATAACCACTTTCATAATGTTGGAATTGCATAGTGCCAGACTATCATAACCACATATCCAAGGCCTTGTGCCAAGACTACTAATAAGATTTTTTCAAGGCCTTGTGCCAAGACACTAGTTTGTCTCATGAGACCTACCGATGCATCAAGGAGCTATAGCGGGCTCCACTCGTCACTTACTCAGTCCAATTCATTCCTTATATGAACAGGTTTAAACATAACATAAAAATATGTATTAAAACTAGCATACGAAATGTCAATACTTTAACCACAAACCCTGAATGGTGTAAAAATAGCATATCCACAGTCGAACATAACTCATTCGATACAGTATGGAAGATTGTATTGTATCAGATTAACCTCAATCGATAATAATGAATGCTGTTGAAATAGATGAAAATAACCATCAAAACTATTTTAGAGAAATATCCCCCTTTTCTTGAAATCATTTATAAGTCACACTATTTGTCAAGAATCCATTTAAAAATAGATTTTTGAATCAAAGTGTTCCATACCACTTTGAAACATTTAAAAGAAGTTTTAATTTTAAAACTTTAATGTCTATATAAATAAATCCTTAAAACCATTTTTTAAAACACGGACATTAATGAGCAAGATTTAGAATAATAAGTCTTTAAAACATTTAAAAATGGTATTTTAGTTAGAGTTTCTAACCAAAATAGAAAAAATTGAATAAAAATAATTGAGGTAATCAGAACATTATAATATCATGAGAATAAAGGGATTCATGATATACTATTTCAAAGTACATTATATACACCATATAAAAGTGATTTGGTGTATAACAACAAAGAAGACTCAATGAAATGTAAATTGAGATGAATTCCTTATAAAGACCATATCCTTTGGTTAAGGATAAATCAACAACATAATTATGTGTGAAAAATATAAATACACTCAATATGATTGGATATTTAGTGTAAATCAATCAGATGACATTCACACAAATTCTTGTAAAAACAACACCAATGAATGGGATATTTAACTCAACAAATGGAGAGTGAGTTAAAATTACTATTATCAAGTTCATACCGATGATTTGAGAATTTATCAATGGAGTAATTATGTGTATAAAAATTATATCCACAGAAAGGGGAGTGGAAATTATGACATAATCAAATGAATAGTGACTCCACACATAATCTGGGAGTAAAATAATCAATGAAGTATACGTAAAGCCAAATGAGTGGAAATTGAAATTTCAAATTCCCTTTATCTATTTTGTAACTTATGAAACATGCACCCATGAAAGAAGGATAATACAATGATGATGTAAATATTAAAGTATATTAAACAATGAATACAAACATGGGTAGTACACACACCACATGTAATAAATTAGTGTTGAACAATGGAATTCTCACAGAATTAAAAGTGAGATAAGAAACCCCTTACTTTGTAATTTTTCCTTGGTAGACGGTAGGATAACCTCCTGTATAATGGTGAAATAATTGTTATTGAATTATACATGAATCATTTACATTAATATGATATCATATATGATATTTTAACATTCATTTGTTAATAATATCTTAGTATTATCATCATTTTAGGTGTTAACTTACTTGTTTTCCTTTATATTATTTGTTACGTAAGCCATGTTTCTTATTGATAGGTTGTATATTATTTATATCCAGAATTATATCAAGTCCGTAAACATTATTTTTAATCATAAAATGAAAATTATACTTGAATGGATAAGATGGAGAATAAATCTTATTACGTTCGTGGAGACGGTAGTCCCTACGTACACATGAGCGACAATATCATTATTTTGATATTAAAATAATATATAATTGGATGGTATATCATATATACAGAATCATTATCATGTTATATTTATTATTTACATGAATTACACATCATTATTAAACCCATCATAATAATAATTTATTGAATAACAATTACACCACGACGTGGAGACGGTAAGCCGTACGTACACACGTATGGTGACATGTTATTCAAAGGATAGATAGAATACTGAATATGATTGTACCATATTTATAATAACATCACAGTATATATAAGATACTGGAGTTATTATTTTAGAATGGTAATAACAAAGAATGAAGAAGTGGAAGAAGAAAGGAACATGATAAATGGTGGTGAAAACATTACCTCTTCTTCGTGTTATTCCATTTGATTTGATCAAAAGGGATCCTTAAGATGGCTTTCTGACTAAAGGAAGGCCTCTAGGATGAAGTGTGAGAAGTTGAGAGAGTATTTGGGAAGATTTTGACCGAGCCAAAATGCTTTGAAGGTGTGAAGTAATGAGGAGGAGGAGTTTCCTTTTATAAGAGGGGTGAGGGGCACCTTTGGAAAAGCAAGAAATATTATTTTATAATAAATTCATATTCTGTTTATAATGGCTCAAAAGTGGATTATATAATGGTTAATGTGGGGATAGGTCTAAAACCACTCAAACAAGAGAGTTTAGACAGGTTTGGGTCATTATATTAACCTTATCCATAAGTATTAACTCTTAGTTAATTAGTTTCACTTTTACAATGTCTCTTTGTATTTTTATAATATATGGTTAATAAACTTACTATATACATACAAGAGACCCCCAAGTGGTCCATTAATGATACAAAGATCATGATATAAGTTTCTTGGCCGAACCTTAGATTTTTATCAATTTAATATCAATTAATAATATAATATTTGTTTTAAAAACTCTTTTATGTCAATTTTGACACTCTTCAATAATTGAAATTTGTGAAATTCATATCAGAATGATTACTTCGAAAAAAGTAAATTAAATCAATACTAATATGACATATTAACCTATAAAATTAGTTTAATTCAATAAAAGTCTCCAATTATATTTATTTGGGTATTTATAATATCAATTATTTTAATTTTTCACTATTATGGTAATTACTACATCATCATTGTGTCATAATGAAATTTAATAATTTAATGTCTAAAAATTATAAATAAAATATAATTATGTATTAAATCGTTTTATCTTTCTAATGAATATTTATAATGGAATTTATCTTATGTGTAACCCTATATTAAAAATGTTTTAGTAAATAAACATTGATTTTAACTCTTTTAACTCTTCTTTGAATTAAATAATAATAAATGTCCTAATCTAATCCAAGTGGACCTAAATGATAATATTTTATTCCTAAGGTTGTTTTTGGTCGAGATACACTTGTCCAATAGAATTAGGACATGTGTTAGGGTAATATTAATATCATTTTTACCCTTAATTACCCTATTTACTTTTAACCGTGGTAAATAAAAGTAAAAAGTTACTATTCACCAAAAATTATTTTAATCTCATTGAACCACATTTTACCTATTGATATTAACTGTGTCTCTCGTATTTTCGAAATTCCACTCACAGAAGCATTAAAATTATGTTTTATGAAAAATTTAGTTTTTTAACTACCACTTAGTGGTTTCACTATTCATAAAAAGTTGAAGATTTTCAGCACAATGCCAAAATTTCACCCTAAGCTATAATTGATATTCCGAATTCAAAAATGATTTCTATTTTACAAAATTTCAAACATATAAGTTTCATTAATTAATTTTATAATTGATTCCCGTTGTCACAACAAATTGCGTGTTTTTATGAAATAATATATATCAAAAGATTGACAATTGTTTATGTCCAATTTCAAAGTGAAATTAATTCTAATGAACACCATTGGATAAAAAGGTAAAAATATATTATAATTATACTTTAAAACCACTCAAATTCATAATTTATCACTATTAATTATTTTGATTAAAAAGGTTGTTTTTAATTAAAATTTAGTAATTTTCACTATTAATCAAAATATTAATGTTATGCGAAAAGATCAAAAATTTCACCTTAGGCTAAATTTGATACTCCAAATCCAAAAATGAAGTCCATTTTGATAGATAAGACTTCTAAAATTTTAAAAATTATGTATTACTATTCATAACGGCTAGTTTGATTGGTTGTGGTGTGTTAGAATCTCAAAGTTGCGTACAATGCACGTCATTGCATTATTCAAAGGGAAACGTACTGTGGAAGCTTGGGTTGTTTCATAACCATTGAATAAAATAATGATTTCATTAAAAAAATTAGTGTTAATGAATGAGGGAAATGATGTATATGTTAAAATTGAGATTCCTTTCCCACTTCCACAAAATGTAAAATGGGAATTATTTTGAAAATGACTTGATGATCCCTTTATTTTTTAAAAAATAAATGAATGGTAAAAATTAATTGGATCATTGTTATATTAATATATAAAAATATTTGAAAACAATTTTATAAAATTTTTATATGGATGAAAAATGTGTTTTCTACCGCAGGATGAAAATAAATTCTATTTTATTTAAAAACATTATATTAGAACCAAGAGTACCAAAAGAGAGGAAAATGAATGGAAATAAAGTATTTTTAGGACATAACCAATGGATAATAAATTCCATTATTTTCTTGGTATGTTTATTATAAAATTTCTTAATTGAAATGATAATCATAAATATTCTAGATGAACGATGAGATCATAACATCAAACAATTAACACCATGGTAATATCTGAATCATAATACCCATTAAATATTAACATTTAAAAAAATAATAAAATATAAATAATATAAGTATAATCATGAAATAAAATGCAACCGATATATTATATTCACCTTATAAAAGAAGATAGGTGTACAACCTTACATTTTTCCCACAAAAGAAAAATTGAGCCAAAAATCTGTTAGCATAAGATTCAACATCCTTCAATGACAATCAAACATTTTATATCAAAATATTATGTATATTAAACGTATATTAATTAAAAATAATCATATGTTTCATTCGATATATTATATATATATATGACATGTTATTACCCATTCATTAACAAATTTTTGTTAAAATCTTGTTTCGGGTAATAACAAGTTTGTTTTTCATGAATTTTTTTATTCAATATTTTTGGTCCTTTTACATTTATAATGTTTCCATTGTCTCCATAATGTAAAAAATTATTCAATTATAATATATATTCAGTATATTTTTATTTATATTAACAAATAAAAGTTAGTGATATAAAATGTAAACAAATTGATAATAGAGAATGTTGTTGGTGCATATGCATGAATGTTATTTCCATTTACAAAATGGATGAAATGAAAGATTAATAAATAATATATTACCATTATGAAATAATTATTATTTCATATATATTTAATATATTCTTCAAATTAATCCAAATTACCCTCCATGAAAAGAGGTAGTGAGAAACAAATCATATCGCTTCGTCGGGTGGTAGTTCATTGTATGCACAAACAACATTACCATATCCCACATGAAAGGTAATGTTATAATTTATATGTGATAAAATAGTTATATAAGTATATTTATGTTACATTTTTAATATATATTTATTTAATTTATACTTAACTTCAATCAATGTAAACTAAAAACTATTAAAACATTTCATCGATTGGTTCAGCAGTCTTCCCCATACGCACGAATGACATTATTGTTTTCCAAAAATGATGAAAGGTAAGAATATATTTGTGATATTATAATTAAATAAGTATAATAATATCATAAATATATGATATAATCATTAAATCTATGATTATATCATGCAGTGAGAGGTGGTGAATAAAAAGAGATAACATCGGTTCGTAAGGCGATAATCCACCAAACATTATAATGATGATTTTGTATCCCATTTCATGGGAGTGAAGATTGAAATATGTTATTCCATTAATATAATAACAAATAAGTATATATAATATATTTTTATAATAATTAATCATTTTTTTAGTATAATTTAATTATTTTTATGATGTAATACAAAAGTACATAGTTTGAAACATTACCACTTCTTGAGACATACTCTAAGATGTATCTTAATGAATTTATAAATTATAATTTATATCTCACCAAGTAATTAAGGATGATTTTATATAAGTGGGAATAAAAATATTTTGGTAATGGATAAAAAAATGGACTAAGGATGTGTGATTAATATAAAAGAGAGGTGGCCATTTATTAGTGAGGTGATTACAAAAATTGTGAATTATAAAATAAAAAGGTGAACCCATGATTTTATCATGAAAAAAGCCTAAAGATGATTAATTATTAAATATTAGCGGTTATAAATTCTAAAAATTTTATTATAAATAAGTTTGGAAAAGTTTATTGCTAATTTAACCCCATATAGTTTTATTTTAACCCCTTGTAAACCTGTTTTAACCATAATTGTGATAATTTATTTTTTAATATCATTAATATTCATTATGTTTAAAAAATAGGACCTTATTATAAAATATAAATTAATTTTAATAAAAATATTTAATAAATTTTTACAAATACCATTCCAATAAGTGACCATATTTAATTTAAATTTAACCATATATATGTCACGAAAAAGTTGTCTTCTGATGAATTTTTTTTAAAGAATAAAATAATTATAATTCAAAATTCAATTTTAAATGATCATTATTACCTAATATATATTAATTTATATATAATTTATATAATATTACATATAATAAATATTTAAATATACTTTTACTTATAAATATTTTGAATAAAAATAAGTTTTTAACAAAAGCTTGTATTATTTACTATTCCCTAAAAATATTCATTTCTAAAAATTATAAACAATTCACTCCAATATAAATATAAAATTATAAATTATAAAAATAAAATATTTTTTTAAAATAAATTTCATAAAATTGAAAAGAAAATATTTTAAAACTTGTTATCATAATATGAAAGAATATGTTATGAGAAAAATATTATTTTAAAGAATAAAATTTGATTTGTTATTATATAATGTATAGAAAGAATATAAGATGAATTTTAATAGTATTATTGTAGTTATAAGACAAAAATAACATTAATAAGATTAAATAGAAATATTTTTTAAAATTTATTGATGTAAAACATTTATGTGAAAAAAATATTCTATTAGAAAATGTTTTTAATCATTTTCAATTTTTTCTTATTTTTATGAAAAATTTATTTGTCACTAAATAACTCATTTTATAAACATTTGTAATCCATATATTTTCATAATTTAGTCAGTACAATTCATACCTCCCATTCTAATTATTAGGTGATAACTATCATATTAAATTATTATATTTTAATAGTTGGTCATGTGTCAAAATAACATAGTGTTGTGTGTAGTTAAATATATTAATAAAAATAAAATTATTCTAAAATAATTTCATAACATATTTGGTTGTAACATTATTCCACATTAAATAACTTTAATCTTTTCAATTTGAACTATTTCTTTTTAAAATAAAGTTTACCTTTTGAAAACCACATTGTTTTAAAACTAAATCAGAAAAACGTATAACAAAAATACCTATTGAAAGGGGAGATACTAATGGAATAAGGTCACATATAATAACACATAACATGGGAAATACTTAATATTAAATTGTTGGGATATAAAAATATGGACCAATATTTGAAAATTAAAACAAACATAGTGAATGAAAGTGATAGATAATTTATTCAGATGAATTTTATCATCAAAAAAACCACAGATATGTGATATGTGAAAATACCATTCATTAATCCTATATGAAGGTGTATGTATACAATTTTATTTTAACATCATTTTCATAAAGGTTAAAAATTTTCATGGGAAGATAAAATAATAATATTTCCTTCTTTTTCACATGTAAAATCTCATCATTTGGTTGTGATTCAATAAATTTATAGTTCATGTATTTCTATGTGAAATAAAGATTATTTTTTCTAATTCATGAAGAAGGATCAGATCATAATATCCCTATAATAATGATATTGCATTTCTACACTATCTAATTATTTTTAGAATAAAAATTTCTATAATAGATTATCAAATAAAACCCAAAGGTTACCATAATTTGTCTATAAATAGTTAACTGCATGGATCCTCTATGAGTGAACAATATTCAAATCCAAAAGAATCATCATAAATATCAATAGATTTTAAAAATAATAATATTATTAATTTCCTAAAAAATAAATTATCTTTTAATGTTATACACTAAATATCTGACCAAATTTGTCATGTATTCTTATGGAAAATATAAATGTTTTCATAAGTTAACTATATCCTGATTCCTTAAATAAATAATAAATTATTGAACATATTCAATAAATCAAAAATTTCCTAAAACTACATCAATCATTACAAAACCACCTTTTCATAAAATCATTAATATTTTTCGATTTCATTTATACTATCCAATTTAATTTATACATATCAATCAACACATAATGAAGACTAAACATAATAATGTAAGAATTATAAACATATTAAGTGTTCTCATCCCTTAATCAAGTTTCCCCATAAAATAACCCCTTTAAAAATGACTTTTTTGTTCATTAGTATAATTAAAAATATTAATGAATATCCTAAATGAAGAAATTCTATAGAAAATCCATATATATTTCATAATTCATGTAACAAATTCATGAATACCCATAAAGAGACACACCAATAATTATAATTTGTAATTAAAAAATTATATAGTTCACATCATCATATTTAGTAACATGTCTTTTCTATAATATTAAATATGAACCAACTTCAATTTAATATATCCTATTACATTTTACAAGAACAATATTAATAGAATAAATCCTAGCTTTTATATATCACTCATAGTCTCTTCACCATCAGGTTTATAACCATTAATCATACAACCATGATGAATCACTTCAAAATATTTCCCACTAAGACTTCGATTTTTATAAATCCTTTTATATTCCATATTTAAAAACACCATCCATTCATAACTGTTTAGGAAACCAACATTCCAATCCATTGCATTGGCTAAACATATCACATTCAGTTATAAATTTCTTTCTCTATCCATTTTACTCAAAACACAATAAAATCTTATGATATATTTATACATTACATTGAGTGATTATTACAACATTTTTAACCTATTGGAAACATAACTGTTCCTCATCCTTGGTATCCACCACCTAAAATATCGATGAATTACTTCCTTCTCTTTTATTGTGTGTTCATGAGATGGTTAATTTCAATGTTGTGAGTCCTATATCATGACAAGTGATTAATATTAATCATTGTATCCTTCACTGATATCATCATCTCATTTGGATTTTCATCAATACATTGTCTACAACAATCCATATTGAAATAGTTCCTTTTGTTTTCCAATGTTGACTAAAATAAAAAATATATTATCCCAAAAATATTCATATTGGTATACAACACAATTAGGAGTAATCATTTATATCATGTTAAAATCATGACACCCCTAATTTATCTTTTTAATGCTTATGTTTAACCTAGTTCAAATTTTTTCATCATCTATTTAAATTGTTCATGATAGTTCAGAAATAGTTTGTTAATTAATAAATTATACCACCATAGTGTCATACATGGTGTGCATTAAGTCCTATTTTCATACACTGGGCGATTACAAAGTCCATCTCAATGATCCATTTTCTGATTTGTTTCCCATCTATACCACTATGAAATATCTTCATCCACCAGTGGTATCCATAGAGGGATGTAATTTATTGGAAATGACTCTCTCTATCATCCAAAAAAAATCTTGGAAATTTTCAAATACTTATAATTATCCTTATGGTTCTCAAAAAGGCTGGCACATCCTAGTTTCCAAAGGATTAAATAAACCATTATCTGACATAACCTGTGGATTCCCAAAACATCTCATACATTATCAATACATTATTATATAAGAATATTTATTACATATCATAGAGATCTATTTCAAAATCATTTAGGTATAGTTTCCTTAGAAACAAGGTAAAATAAAAAACTTGTTCACAAGTGAGCTACATCATCTCCCACTATGTTCCTCATAACAATGGAAATTAATTGCCATACTATATATTGTTCCATTATCTATAACCTGGGTAAGGAAAACATAAAAAAGGATGAGCTCATTTGATCATTAAGGGTACATAATAGATTTTTATAATCAAATCATTAGTATAGGGGTATAAGAATAAGCGAAAAAGCATTTCAAATACCATACCCTACATATAATTAATAAAAAAACACGAGTCGTACATTAAATCATAAATTTTAATAAGACATGAGTAAAAAAGGATTCTTCTAACATTATCCATGATACCATGACATTATCATACGATTTACATTTTTGATATTCATATAACAATTGTAAAACTTATGCAAATGATACCAATGATGACATTTATAACAGGTTGGGCTTAGGATAGCCAACCATATACCTGGCATGAGCTAGGGATAACCTCACAGGTAAACTCTTTTTTGGGATTGTGACCACTCTAGTGTACTCTATGAGACCATAAGACACTAATAATAAACTAATGCATTTGTGGGAGATATATTCCCCACTGGTCACATAAAATAAATCATACATATGAGTTCCATAACATAATAAAACATCCATCGTATCAAACCCATGAAAAAATTGGTTTTCTAAACATTTCGTCATATCATCTGTCCTAAGCCATAGAAAAAGGAATTTGTTTCATAAATATATTTCCATCATAAATATAAACCATTCATAGAAATAATAACAAAGTTATACTTCAATTATATCACAAGAAAACAAATAGTAAAATCAAAGGATGTTATCAAAGATGAAAATTTATTTTTGAAAAAAAAATAACATAGACAATTTCAATAAGATAATTAAATTTATTCAAATATAAATTTTTTAAAAATTTATATTAAAAATTGATCAAAAATTTATTTGTATTTGAAATATCAATGGAAACAAATAAGGGAATAATTAATAATCATTGAAAAACATTAATGTGGAATATATCTTTTTCATACTGAAAATATTTTTTATCGAAAATAGAACATTTAAAAAATAATTTTCAAATAAAATACACTTTGAAACATATAATGGAATAATTGAAACATTCTGTGGTAATGATGGTGGGAAATTTCATACATGATAAAATTAATTATCTATTCTGATTTCCAATAAAATCGAATGGATCCTTGTATTCTAATCAACCAGAAGAGTCAAATAAAAAAATCCCAATAATAAATGAAGGGAAAAATTAAATTAAACAATCCCATAGCGACTTCCAGTGCTTAAATATGTACCCTTGGGTAACTTTATTAAGGTCGTGATATTCTATGATGAAATCCAGGATCAAATGATTCAAATATAAATAAAGGGTTATACCTCATGATTCACACAACCCACTATCCTCATGAGTGTGCGAGGCATTGACCTTGTTATCAGTGAGTTTGAAATGCCCCAAAATTTATGCAATGTGTTTTGAAATGATTACCTAGAGATAGATGAAAAGCACAAACACTTTAAAGGAAGATTATTGATGGCTCTACGAGTCCAATGAGCCCCATTCCTCTTCATATATATAGTTTTTTCCTCATGGAACACCTATGAGGATTATGGGACTCCATTTTCTATCAATAGTCATCCCACCCACCTCATAAGCATTATTACGCTGACCATTTTCCTTCCAAGATCACTTTTCACAAAGACCCTGACATCCATGAACATGAGAGAAAATTGAATTTCCCAATGTATAGTAGTATCAAGAAACCCCCATCCCTTTTTCTAATTTATCCTCACCAGTAGTCTGGTTTCCAATCATGAATTATTGAGTATTTAAAAACCCCTATTACAACTCATGCAACTTTGACTAAGAATGGTCACCCTACATCGCATAGATCTTATCATCATGAAGACTCTAATCTCTATGAAGAACCTAAGTTTCCTGAGGCACCTCCCATAAAGGCCCCCTATATCTCATGACCCTCTTATATGAATCCCTATAGGCCTGTACACAATGATTTCTTGGTCCTCATGTGGTTTTCTTTTTTACGTTTCAATACCCAATTCATCTTCATAGAGAAACACTAAAATCTATTTATTCTAGAAATGTCTACACTGACATGGACCCCATGAATTACCACTCCTCCACCCCATCAAATCCAAGAAATTCTTATTCCTTCCCATCACCAAGTGTGTGTGGGTAGCAGTTTTGAATGTCTAAAGTGTGAGGGGAAAAGTCCCCCCCTTCTGTGCAATAGGATGTTAGTCTTCCAAACCTCATCATCTTCATCACATGATTTTGAATTTTAGTATCTCCCCATGCAATGCACATGGAGTGACATTTATTTTGAATTCTCCACTCTAACTCGTCTCTTTAAATGTGGGATCTCATTCAGCCTCATGGGAGGCAATGATATCCCCCATTCATGGAATGAGATCTTTATCAGGCATTCCTCCTAGATTAATCCCCAATCTCCATCTCCTAGGGCCATCTCACTGCATAATCCCCACATCACTTCTCATGGATGCACATTTTATGAAATTATTTTCAAGTGTATTTTTACATCTTGTCTATTGCACTGGGAAAAAATCACATGGGATTATATATTAATAGTGACTGAGACTCTATCTGGCCCACAACAACGCATAAGACCCTTTCCCCTCAATGTAGAACTATGTTGGTTTTGATTCATTCCTTCTGAACTGGTTACCTATGAATCCTTCTTCAGGATCAATCTCATACAATGGTATTCTTTGGTAACCTCTCCTAGGGGTGAACCTCCCTGATCCACCATCAGTGGTTTCCATATCAATATTCACATGGGCTGAAAAGTTAGGTTTAATCCCTCATTACCACCATCCTAAACATCATGGACATTGATTACCAACCGCTGGGATACTTATGTAAGAACTTAATGGTTTAATCCCAATACTGTCACATTCATGTTAGTTCACTCTTGTCTTTACTATATGACATTAAACTAAATGAGATACGTGAACTATGTGAAATTTTATCCCTATCCTATAAACATGGTATGTTGTAACCCTTCTCCAGTTTGAATACCAACACCTTTAAAAACCCATCTATTCAATCTATTTTTTTAGCCTCAGCGTGTAATCCTCTAATACATGACTCATATCCATTGGGGCTGCTAACCATGAATAATCCCAAAAATGTAAAGGGGGATATAGACGTGTGTAATCACGGATTCTATCCAACTTGAACTATAATAAATTTGATTCCCACCCACTAGAATACGTAAGATGTATCCTAGAGGTTCAAGAACATCAACTACATCCATCAAGGTACTTCTTTCATGTCTCTATGTCACAGTAAGATCATTCCCAATCCGAGAGGTTTTCACATCATTAGAGTTCTTATACATGGAATTCACATTCAAAAGGCACCCCTTTATGTGTCCTATCACCCCACTCCTAATCTATGTGGACATTTGTTACCATCCACTAGGAAACGTAAGTAGCGTACTGGAGATTCAAGCCCATCACCCCTAACATTCCATCCATTTCAACACCTCTACTATCTGCTTTTGTATTATCACTTAGTCCCCCCCATCTCAGTGGGATTATTACATCTATATGGTCTGTCACATTGTTTATTCCTTGTCCATCTAAATCATCATTACACCTAGTGGAATCTGCGAATTCATAGTGTGTAATATCCACAAAATCCATCCAATAGAGATCATATTTAGATGGGTGGTCTCAGCGCATAAGCCCCACTCCAACCAAAAAACGGAATGGGTATTGATCCCTTTCATCTATGTAGGAGATGTTGGAATCCTCCAGGAGGATTAATCCAATTAAATGGTAAACTTTAGTGTAATACTCATTGGGGTATAACTCATTGAACCTCCCGTAGTGGTGTCGAGATCATCCTTTATAGTGTAATAACTTCCCTTTATGGGAAAATCCATCAATGTTCTTTCCTCATTGTGTGCTTCCATCCATCCATCTGGTAAACCTTCCACATGCTCCATCAGAGGAATGTACCCATAGTATCTACCTTCATAAGTGTTTCGATATGTTCAACATGTCTATGATAGATGTTAAACCTGGGGCATACCATGTGTTTGAGAAGGTATGAATAGGAAAAACCTTTAAGACATTCCACTAGAATAGGATACATTTGGATCGATGTGGGATGCCATAGGTTTCCACACCCTTCATAATCCATTTTATAAGGTAGAATTGATGTGTACCAATTTTCCATCATCTAGACATGCTCAGCGTTGTCCAAAATGACTACTATATATAATGAAGCTTTCTTTCCAAGCATGAAACCAAGTAATTTCTAGATAGAAGAAATATTATTTACCATCATACATTAATATATGGAACTCAGATGTAGTTTCATGAAAAACATTTTAATCTATAAGAGTGACCCAAACTAGGGACGCAATTTTGAGGAGGAATCAATGGAAGGAGGAACCAAAATCCCATCATCCTACTTCAATTAAGGGAAAAAATCTCTAGGGAAGTGGTGAATGTCTCGAAACATTGGAATGCGATAATTTGGTGGAATAATGAATTACATCAACTGAGAAAATGAGCATGTAATATGAAGGATGTGTCTTAGTAGAATGTTTCAGAAATTGAATTGGTTGAACCGGCATGAACAAGTTATCCTTCAACCATGTGGACTAGTAATTTTGGACATTAGATCAAATATTATACTTCGTTGCAGTTGATGTTGGGATACCAATAGAAATGTTTAAACTAGAATGGTTTCTTATCCTCAATTTGTATTAGTACGATTGGATATGTAATTAGACTAGAGTGTCACAAGATCCATATATCCAGTAACAGGCCCTTTCAAGTATATAATGGGATTGGTGTGTAACTCAACATAATTAAAGGCCAATAATTGTTTGGAATTATGGTCTATTAAATCTTTAGAGTTGATCATTCTATCCCACCATGTAATAGTAGACAATGCTGGGGCATTGGGATTACTTTCATATATCCATACGGATAGCTGAATCGTCCTTCTTTGGAGTAACAAATATATATAAAACTCATCACTACTATTAAATGAAGCAATATAAGGAGAAACACTAATTCACCAATCCTTCCTGACACATCATCTTCCATGATGTAATGTAGGACCAGAGCTACCGAGAGTGCAAGCTTTATCTCACCCATTGAAATTGTTCAAAGAAGGGTGATAGAAGATATAATCTGAATATATGAGCAGGAGGGGGCCATCCCCATTAGAGACATGGGCCACCATGTCCTTTATGAATCTTTTCCACACATTCATTGCCACCCCCAAGGGCATCACAAGTAACCACTTCTTACGACTCCATCATCCCACTATTTTGGGGAATCCCCCTAAACATTCCTAGGGCTCACTCCGTTATGATAATGAGGTATGGATTATCGAAGTCATACAAGTAGTGAAAAAATTCAGGGAGCATCAATTGAGGGACTCATCTATGCCACATTAATTCCACCAACCCATCACATATGCTAAAGAATAGGTGTTCTACACCCCTACACCACAAACCTTGATATGGAGGACCTGACACCAAACTCAAGCTCATGATTAGGAAGATGCCCATGAAGTGTAATTATATTCAACATATCTAGTGGTTCATTCCACCCCAAATACATTCTACAAGGACACATCCATTGATGTTAAGGGATTTTTCAATGTTTGATCAGAATCCGGTCCTCAACCACCATATTAGTAGGCTTGGTTGACTCTTTTAATCAATTAAACACCCATAAGTCATTGTGGTCAAACATGTGATGGTGATATCTAGTAAAGAGTCCATACCCATAAGATCTCTAGCCATGGTTGATTTCCCCCCTACACCAACACCCGTCATGGGTGAGGTCTTCCCCCATCATCCATCATAAAACCATGTAGTGGTCCTCCCCATCTTTTTGACGTTCATCATGCAAGTCATCCATGTTCTTATGATTCAAAATACGGAGTCATACCATGTGTTATTGATCATCGTTGTGAAGGTCCTACTAGAGATATTACAATCGTATGGGGATGTCCTCCCTACCCTATAAGCCATAAATGTAGAGGTACTCCTCACATAATCAACACTCACCACAGAGGTCCATCTAGTGTTCTATATGATGAGTATGAAGTTCACCATCATTCTAACACTACCAACCCACACATAAGTCCCCCCATGTAACAAATGGAAACCTTGAAGGCCCTCGTCATGTTCTCAGTAGCTTTGTTGGAGGACCTACGTTATCCATAACTACCCCTCACTTTTTGAAACTAGTTCAAAGATCCTCTTTGTACTCAATCTCAAGAACATAGTGTCCCTCCCTTTGTCATGTTTGAAATTTTCCCTGTTTTGACTCTCAACTCATATCATCAAAGCATTTAATCCCCCACTCTTATAAAAAAATATTTCCTCCCCAAATTATCATCTTTTCTAGTGGGGGCTATCCTAGCTTTCATAGAAGTCCATGTATAGGTCCTCCCCACTCTGATGAAAACAGATGCAGAGGCCCTACCTATATCCCATCCATCTCAAGATGAGGTACTCCCGGCTCCAGCACCAACCCGGACGAGGGTCCTCCAACTGATGAATAATTATCTTGACATGAATAGTCATCCATTTTTATAAAGACGAGTTGTAAACACACAATGAAGTACTCTAAAAAGTGCCAGATCATCATTAATCTTGCTCATTTTTTAGATTCTGAAATGCCATGTGATTCAATGATGGATCCTTCACCCCAATCCTCTATATCATGTTCTCAAAAAGGAATCCAACATGTGATTTTCAAAATAATGGAAATTTTAATGTACAAGATCATCAAACCCCTCTGTAGGTACATGTTAGAGTAGCAATATTTTCCTCCATTACGAGGTCTTTTTGTGCAATCCTCTCTATTATTTCTAGGTTCATTCTCTTCCTCGACACAAGATCATAGAGATTTATTCTGGGGCTTCGTATAAGAATAAAAATCCTCATATTCACAAACAATAATCGTTAAACACAAAAATGAAGTGGTGGTAAAAAAATCCTACAACGACATGATAATGTAGTAAATACTGACCCCAAGAGATGACCCAGTAAGTAGCGGCTTGTCATGTCATGGAAAGTTATCTCTATCATCAAGTATAAAACTGAAATGGTCCAAATTATTATCATTTATTGTTCCCTATTCACCCATGTCGATGAATTAAGAAATTAAGAGATGAATACTGTCCTTGAATTGAGGATATTGTGGGACACTCTTACAGTGAATTAGGTGACTGAGATGTTCTGGATTGACAATATGTAGTCTGTTACACAATATGAGGTCCTGTGTTTTCTCAAAAATATTTGGATGATGTATTTTCACCATTGTAAACATATGTTGTCCAATCCATAGAGTCATAGCATTACAATGACCTCATCCATCACTGTCTCATGATTGAGTTAACAGCACTTCTCGTGGATCAGCACCCTTCATCACCTTGTACTCAGTAGTCCCTTGAGCAATGTTGATTCAAATATTCACCATGTTATTCAAAAATCATTGACAAGGTGACCCTAAATGTGATGGTTTGGGGTTATGGATAGTATGCAATCATCCACTTTAATCCCATCTTATGATATCCAGACATATCAAGTGACATTTATGATATGTATATGGGAACTATCATGTTAATCATGATTGTCCTTAACATATATCCAAAATGGGGAACCATCACATTTTATAATGGATAGAACCATCACCATATAGATGAACATATGGTGGAACATGCCGATGTTCACACTCATTATAAAAAGTTTTTACATGTTCATGGTGACCTACTACATGATTAACAATTATTCAAAATACCGAAAAAGATAATTTTCATGTTTATGATACCATGCCATTTGAACCATCTGACGCAATATAGAAGGTAACACCAATACTAATATGTCAACCATTCTCAAATAGATTGTGGATCAGAAAATACTCATTGATGAGCTCATTATTGAGAACATTGCAAAGTGGTGTCTGGACTACATGTATCCTCGATAAAAACTTATCCATCCTCCACTTGTGATGTAGGTTTTTTCATGGGTACTCCATGGTTAGTTTCCTCCTATCGATCAAAAAAAACCTATACATCCAAATATGGTTGTGATCAGAGCCAATAGAATGTATCGCCAAATCTGCACAACCTACACGAGAATGTTCTTCATTTCCTCACTTAGGTCATTCCACTAGCAGATCCTTAGGAAATTCATCATGTCATTTTTATGAAATTCCTATAGTATCCCCACTAACTAATCCATGAGATTATGATGTTTCACAACATGTTTATGAGCCAATGAATGCATTGCTAGTTAGGAATCCTCACCCTGGTAGGAATCCTCCTATGGAGGATCTAATTTCCACCCTCTTTTCCAGCATTGAGGCCCTTGAGACCTTGAAAGTTTTAGTCCCACATGATATAATGTTGTATCCAGATTCGGTATAAGACTATAGGCACCACCAATTATGTGAATCCTACCTTCTCACCCTTCATTGTGATGGTTGACTCACTAAAGTATCTGGATCAATTCATATCAATGTGCTCTCTCAGGTTGGTAAACCGAACACAATAGGAGGCTACCAAGCATTAGGTTTTCATAAATACATTGGAGGGGCCACCATTCATCTTGTAAAACCACTTACCAATTAGGTCCATTTCTAGTTATGATTATCTTTTTAGGTAGTTAAAATACCAGTTCAGTTCGATGACATGGAGGACTACCATTTCTAATCTCTCTATGTAAATGTAATGACTAGATAAGCACATCACAGACATCGTCACCAGGTGGAAAGAATTTCACATATTTACTCGACAAGTCACTGTGTCATGAAATGAAAATTAAAATGTGTGGGGGTGTTTCTGATGCTTTCATCTTGGAGTGCGCATCCATCTTGTTTGAGGGCGAAAGACGCAGTTTCGTTGCCCCACATTCCCATTTACCAAAGGTGGGTAGAATCCATCGCTTATTCAGGGACGTTTGCTCATTGATCAAAATGGGATAATGGGATTTCATTTCTTCCTTCCACGGATTCCTCCTCAGAACTCGTCACCTATTTTGGGTCTCCCTTATAGATTTAAGATGTTGTCCATGAAACTCTTCCTAGTGCCATATCTTCAAGGACACCAGTTAACTAATCTGCTTCTGTTGGGATATTCCAAAGGGTCCAGTTAGAGAACCATCATTCGGTCAGTGGATTAGTCACATTGGACATCACGGGTGTGTCTGGACACTGACAAGTGGTGCATTTGGTATTCTTCCACTTATTATAGGGATTATTGAGGGTGGGGAAGCCCAAGGCATCCCACGTCGAATGTGGGGAATAATATTCCATATGAATGTATTGGAGGTTTTCCTCATCATCCCATTTCTAACTAAGGGAAAGTCGTTGATTTATTGTCCAGAAGATATATATTGGATTGATTTGAACACTGATTAAAGTGGATTAAATGGATGCAACATCTAGAGGGAAAACCGAAGTTGGTGTGTGAGTCTTCAGGACCTCACCGGGATGTGGTGGCCCGTGTAAGAATAAAGATAGATGATGCAGTGTATGAATGAAGTGGATGGTTGATTGGATGGAACTGCCATGAGGATAACAATAATGTTGGGCTTTAGTCTCAAGGAGACTTCCTGAATATCTCCATGACAGGGAATCAAAGTCTGCACAGTTCGGTAGAATGAAGGGAAAACTAAAATGGTGACCCATGTGAATGGACGCATGTATTGGACCCAGAAGAAATTGAACTTCTGGGTTGGGGCATGTTCATACCGAAACAAATTGGATCGAAGGGAAGACCAGGCAATGGACATGAATTGGGGGCGTACACCTAGGATGACATCCCGATGATGTGTATGGTGCTTACTCATGGTTATCAGCCCATGATGATCAAACACTACTAAGATGGAACAAAGATGAGGGTCCCATCAAATGGGATTACAACGTCTATCCACTGAGTAAGGGACACAACGACTAACTGATGATTGAGGTCACAACAACATACCGCAAGATTGGGTCACAATAGATTACCACTGGATGGGGTTGATCCTCATGGATGATTCCAATGTACCCCACCTAGGTGACATAGATTAAACCCACATAGTTCGTATGGGATGGCGGTCGGTGGACCGATGCGAAGGAGGACCTGGGGTCCAAATGGATTGTGGGATTGACCCTCCTGGAGGCTTCCTTTGTACCATGCTAGGGAAGGGATCAAATACCTCATATTTCATGGAGGATTTTGGTGAACCGACATGAAAGGGGGGGTCTGAACCAATGGGTGGTGGTCTTGAACCTCAAGGCGGCTTCCTACGTACCTCATCTTGGCATGGATCAAAGTCCACATAGTTCAGGTGTGTGCAGCGTCTTACTACTGACTGGGGGAAACAACAGATTACCGCTGATCAGGGGAGAAAATAGATTACCGCTAGTTGAGGTTCAACGTTTGACATCATGAAGGATGGGGTGAACCAATGTGAAGGAGGACCTGGGCCCCAGATTGATGGTGGTCTTGATCCTCATGGAAGATTCCTACATACCTTTCCATGGAATGGATCAAAGACCTCTTAGTTCTGGTGGTGTGGTAACCAATGGGAAGGGGGTCTGAATGACCATGGGTTGGGCTTGAACCTCAGGGAGGCTTCCTAGATACCTTGCATTGGAAAGGATCAAAGACCACACAGTTCAGGTATGGGTGTGGGGATTACACTCTAGGTTTCCAAGGGTGTTGGTGAACCGACGTGAAGATGGTCCGAAAGACTGGGTGTTGGGATTGAACCTTAGGGAGGCTTCCTACATAGCATTCCATGGCAAGGATTAGAGACTTCATTGTTTAGGTATGGGCACCAGGATTACACTCTAGGTTGCTAGGGGTGTTGCTGAATCGATGTGAAGTTGGTCGGAATGATCGGGTGTTGGGATTGAAACTCATGGTGTCTTCCTATGTACCTCACCTTGGCAAGGCTCAAATACCACATAGTTCATGTATGGTTGAGGGGATTACACTCTAGGAGGCCTAGGGTGTTGGTGAATAGACATAAAGATGGTCAGAATGACCGGGTGTTGGGCCTGAACCTCATGAGGGGATTCCTATGTACCTCGCCTTGGCAAGGATCAATGGCCACATTGTTCAAGTATGGGTGTGGGTAATACACTCTAGGCTTCCCAAAGAGTATGTCATGGTCGATGCTTTCTCGGATCCCACATGATTCATGCTAGGTGTGAGAAACAAGAGACAGCAAAGGCCTGAAAATCACATCATGAAAGGTGCACCCGTGGGACATAGACTGGGGCCACAAGTAGTTGGCGGCCCAAAGAGGAAACAGGGGCATACGCCTGGTTAGCATCCCAAGTGATTGTGATTAGGACTTACTTCATGGTGGAGGCCCTGATAGTGGCAAAGCCCAGCTAGAGAGGAACTTGTCACCCTGGAAGGGAGTTGGAGTAGGGATATTACCTCCTGCATGAAACGCTAGGGTCTTACACAAGGGTGGATTCCCTTACCTCACAGACAGAAACCTCTATAATAAAGGGGATTTATTTACATTTGAGGAATGATATCACTATCATGGAGACCATTTGGCATGCAGAATGTCCAAGGTGGGGTACCCTGCATATGATGCACGGGGTGAGGCCATAGTTTAACATCATGTGCTGAGGAAGAAGGTGCTTGGCAGTTTAATGTCCAGCATCTTGGATGAGCTAGGTTTTCTCCCCACCCCAAGGACAACCATAACAGATACCCAACTTCCCTTGAGGGAAGGAAGGCATCAACAATGCTGTGGTTGGGGGTGTTATTGAGAGAACCATTGGGGGTCCACGTTAGCATGGTATTATGAATAAGCAATAGCCGTTAGCATTCCTATGTGAAGAAGCATGAGGAAAAAAATGCAACGGGTAGTATCGTCCAAGCGAATTTGAAATTTCTCTGTGAAAACCTAAAGGGTTTCATGTGAAAATGAGTTTTAGAGTTGAAGGGTTCATATTTAGAATCATTGTGAACCTATGGTGTTCCATTAAGGTGTAGGGCTTCATAAAGGGATGTGCTTCGCAAAGTGAAGTCTCATAGCCTAGGAATATGGAATAGGTTCATATAGGAGGAGCTTCGAGAATTTTAAATGCATTTATAAAGTAATGCCTCATGAAGCAAGGGTGCCTCGCGCGGTAAGCTATTATGATGTAAGATGCTTCATGAGGCATAGTGACCAAACCATAGCATATGGGGCACATATGTCTGAGGGGTGTTTCATGAAGCATAAATTCTCCACGACGACCTGAGTCCCCATGGGGATCCCCTTCTTCCACAGAGGCCCATATGCTTCGTGAAAGGCATCCATCCATAAAAGGGGAAGAATTAATTCCATGGGTGTGGAATTTCGCGATGAAAAAATACCTCGTGTAGCTCATGGTTCATTGAGCAGAGAGTGATTCATGATTCGGGAGCTAGGAAGATGAATGGTCATATGTTCCTTCCTTGGGGCTCAATGGGAGCCCTATATTTATAGGCAAGAGGTGCCACAAAGCAGAGCTCACTCAGCACGATGAGGGATTTAGCTCGGCGGCGGGATCACGAATGTCAATGTGGTTCGTAGAGAATCACTCTTCCCTGCTCTGTGGCAGGATCTCAAATGTCAATGGGGTTCCCAGAGCATACCTCCTCCATGCTCTCCAGCGGGCTCACAAACCTCAATGGGGTTCACGAGGAATCCCTCCTCCTTGCTCCACGGCGGGCTGGATAACATCAAATTAGCTCACAAAGCCTCCTTAATCCTTGCTCCATGGCGGCCGCGAGGCCATGGGGGCTCCATGAATGGGCTTCATGATGTATCCACTTGAATCTTTCATTTGTACTTCTCTGTCCCCAATTTTTGCATTATCTAATTCCCCCCCTCAGTCCTGGAGCTAAGAATAAATCAAGGCTCAAAGTCGGAGGTTCAATTGCCAAAATCTATCAGTCGTTCGGGATGTTGTCTCGTGAAGGACGATCCCAAAGATGGGAGGTGTCGGTGTAGCTGAGCGCGCTGCGGAGCTCGCCGTGGGATAGATAAGATGAAATGCTCTGAAGATCTTCACTTATAAATAAGGGATCCTGCCTATATTTTTTCTTTTCTCACCTCCACGATTTTGGAATTTAGCACTCTCGATTTGTGAAGCTCTGCATAATCTGTGATTGATCTCCATGAATCGGGTCTTCTTCTCCGCATTGTTCATCAAGCCATTGACTCTGTGATAGCACTTTGTGATCTTAAGCTTGATGGTCGGCTAGGGGTCTGCACCTGTTCTTTGAGAACGTGCTCCACGACCTTGATCCGTGACATGGCTTCATGAACTGAACACAAGAAGCACCCAATCTTCAAACTGAATGCCTCATCAGAAGGCTACCAGGGGGTCCTTGTGGATGTTCCCGAAGAGAGGAGATGTAAAATATTTTGGGCTTAGGGGAGTTAATTCGGAGCCACCCTCACAATGGTTCATTGGAGGAGATGATATCGATGATCCATAGGAACGAACAGGGGTGTAAGAGGTTGCCTCTATATGTCTTTAGACTGAGGGATGACATCATCATCCAAGAAGAAAATCTGGACAAGCTAGCTTACTGGTTTAGGAGAACGTTGTTCCAGCGCTGATGGTTCATGGCAGTTAACGGCCATTCCTGGGAGTAATTCACACCCATCCTCGCAAAATACCTATAAAATCACATTAATAATGTGGAAGGGAAGGAATTGTAGCCCATGATGTCTCCCCCATTGTATGAGACTTTCTTGAAGGCATCCTTGTGAACCTGGGGATGGGATGGTCTTGGAAGTGGGACCAACACCAGGGTGGAAACTTCATAGATGATTGGGCCTGGGCCTACTGGGTAGGTTCCTCATGTGAAGGGTTTGGGGCTGAGTTGAGGAGAGTGGGTCTATATGAGCCTTCTTGGGCCTCCCAATTCCACATATATTAGTCGAAGTAGCTGATGCCTGAGTTCCTGAGTTGGTGGCCATCGAGGACCAATACCATCCACTTACACCACTGGGAGGTCGGTATCAGCTTGTGGGATGTCCACAAGATCATGGGGGGCCTAATACTGGGGGCTATATATGATGAACTTCTACCCATAATGGGTGCATGGGACGATCCAGAGTAGATTTCTCCACTGGTGATGTCATTGATAGAGCTGGTTCTGGGAGATGAAAAAGAAGTAACAAGGGACGCCCACTTTAGAAAGTGGTTGAAGCAGTTTCTGAACATCTCCGATGATAATCAGTTTTTAGTGAAGCCTTGGACATTCTCAAAGGGGGGTCAATGGGGCAAGTATCACTCATACTGGTGGCTCTTGGAGGATATCTAGTGGAAGAGTTGGGGATTTAGCATTAGCAAGAAGCAACAGTCGATGGTCAGTCTTGAAGCATTCATCACGGATCTTATATATTGTTGGATCATGCCGTTGTGAGATACCAACATGGGTGTGTGACCAAGAACATTCATCATGGTTTCCATGTTGGCGACATGAGGGCGATACAACCTTGGGATTCTGATGCTCACCATGTTATACAAGATGTTATGGCACATCAGTGATGGGAAGTAGACATAGAGGAATTACGGGCCATTCCACCTCTTGTATGGGTGGATAGTGGTGCAAATTATGGGGGTTTATGAATACCCGAACCCTATCTCACCTCCTGGATCTAGCTTCATCCCATCAATCCTAAATACCACGGGAAGCTTTCCGGCCAAGCTGACCACACCATTGGTACTAATCCTAGTGTGGAAGGTGGAGGAATTCAATTTTCACCCATTTTTGTTTCCAATGGGTGCTTTTACTGATGAAGTCCATGAAACAGAATAGACCCAATCCTATCTCCCAGCTTTTTGAGGTGGAGTGTTGGTGGACAGGGTAGACCATGAGCCCCTCTGCGAGCCATACACCACACACTAATTAGCCCGAAAATGTTTGTGTATCCAGCGACTAACCCCGTAGGTGTATCTAGGGGTTCACCATGAGGAACACCCATGTGTGATGAGGTAGATGTTGCTCATGTTCACATGGTAAAATTGGAAAAAAGAGGAATGAGCTACCTCCACCTACCGCTGCATTTGGGTTGGTAAAGGAGTATGCCCAATGTTGAGAAGAGACCTTCATGGTGGAGATACTAAAGCATCAAATCATTCGGGTTGGTGATGGAGAGCCTTCCCAACCTCGGAGACGGTGCTGGAAGGCAGCAAGGGAACCTTCTGGTGAGAGGGTTTCTGTGCCGGTGAGGCCCTCACTGATTGAGGGGGAGGCAGTGGCAGCAGATACAGCCGCGTTAGTAGAACTAATGGTCCCAGAAGAACTCGGTTATCCAGAGGGGAGGCAATAGAGAGGATTTCATAGGATATCCATCCAAGATATGGGGAAGAGGTTGTGCCATATAAACATGTCAAAGAATTCTATATTCTCGGATGCCTAGGAAATCTAGAATTTCAACGGGAAATTCCTTGACCCTTCTGAGATGTGGCCACACTTGAACCATATCGGGATGGATTTTCCAGGGATAGGCCCAATCAGGGCCTGCGTTGCGGTGTCCAAGGCGGAGGTGGTGTAATACCTGACAGATCTGGAGGACATCGTGCATTGTAGGTGTTCTCCTCATCCAGTGATAGATCGTGTCATGGTGTTGCTGGATCGTACGACCCCACCTCATTTATCGACCACTGAACTGAGAAAGAGGTTCCGTCTACCGGAAGAATGGGACAAGTCCTCCTAGGGGGATGAGGCCGGTAGAGGGATCCCATTGGAGGAGGGAGAAGTCGGTGATCAGGACACGGTCCCTGAATAATTCACAGAGGCCCTTGAGAAAAGATCCTATGCCCCTTCCTCAGGGTCTTCTCTCAGGTCGTTCAGGACTCCATACTAATACATGAACTGTGTAGGAGTGTCTCATAGACAAAACCTGCTCTCAACCCTAAATAGAGATAGATTTGGAAAATTTAGGATCTCCATCTATGGCTACCGTGATTATTGCATCTGGCGGGGTCAGAATACCTGAGGTGGATTCTCCATAACTTTCAGACCTTCCGACCATATACGAGGGGCCACACCTTGGGGTCCCAACAGCGTCAACCTAAGAATGAGACCAGGAATTCGACCTCTATATGTCCCCTCAACCAAATTCATGATTGTCACTCATTGACCATGTCAAGTGATTCCCAAGCCCCATTTTGGTGAGAAATGTTCTTCAAATGGCGTTAGCCACCCTGGCGTGGTTGGTGGGGGCTTCTGGAGGCATCCTTCCTAGAGGAATGCCAGTTATCATGGAGGCAGATACCCAGACTGACCAAGTTGTGGAATTCCCGATCACTAGTGGGATGGTCATCTGGGTTGAGCCTAAGATTATTGAGGTGGGGTATGGTGATGAGGATCGATCAGACGGCATGTTTCCCATCATACTCAATCATACACAAGATGTAGACCCTATAGACGATTTCATGGGGGCATTCCCAACATATGACCCTACCTACCGTGCCGTGTAGGATGAGCTGACCTCTAATGAATATGATAGAAAAATAGTTCGTCGCCAACCGTTGATGATGATCATGATTTTCATCGATGATACCCAGCCCCCCACAAACACAATGGTTGGATACTATGGATATACATTTCTTGTAACTGCATGAACTGTGTGATGGGGAAGTGGATGATCAGCGTCCCTACCTGCTCGTCTAAGATCTCATGGAAACGAAGAATCAGGATTACGACTGTGGCCTTGGAGTGTGCTGGTAGCAAAGGAAACCAATGAACATCAAGATGTAGCAAGAGGCAGAAAATGATGTCCAACAGCTGTAGACTCGGGCAGACGAGCACTCATCCTTCCTCAACGCACAATCTGAGCTAATATTGTAATTGAAGGCACATATAGTAGAGGCCTAAGAGGGAATGAAGAAAACCTCCAAAGAAATTACCATTATCCAGATAGGCATGGAGCGGGCCCAGACTGCATCTAACGAATTGCGCCCTATCGCTGCCGAGGAGGAACATGAGCTGAGCCAGCTTCATAAAATCCAGGATTCTATAATCCAGAGGGTGGCAAAGCTGTAACTTTCTTTTTATGAGGATAATCCATCCACGGGAGGGATAAATCCTTGGGTGATGTAATGATTATAAACCCTCTAATGTAATTTCATGATTTTATTATTTGATTTCATAGCATGCTTGGGTACCATTATTACTATGGGTTTTACATGCATCTATTATACTCATGAAACGCCTAGTGATCAATCCCTATGCTCATATAGGTTGAGCCCAATGTGAGAAACAAGGGATGATATCTATCTTATTCCATATGAACATACGAGTGTTGACCATGTTTCGGGCATCAGGGGTTTGACCATCCAACCCGGATTTCTGAGAAGAGAAGGGGAAGACCATACTGGTGAATGAAGCTCTCAGAACATCTTAATTACCGTTTTCCCAGTGAGCTCTTGTGAACGAATGGGGTAACAACACGAGTTCTAGATTAAATATGAACAGGGGTGGAAAATGTGAACCACGATACCCAAATCATGGAGCTATGTAGGGGTGGTGTGACAATGACGGATTATTGTTGACCGAGTTCGAAAAATAGTATCCTAATCATGTTATCCTTAAATGGGGATAACAAATTAGGTCCTACCTCTGACCATATTGGAAACATGGGGTCTAACTCGAAATGTTATCCATTATTCTTAAGGATCATTATCCCATGGAGGTAGGTGTGCCATAGGCCTAGCATCCATACTGGTAGGTCATTCATTCAGATGTGAGAGGGGACGAGGGTCCGAATAAAATGGGCAAGAAAACAGTGGAGTGTTGAGTGAGGGGTTGTTCGACTGGAATCCAACACTCTTGAAATTACACCAATGTGGTGGAGACACATTGGGTGGGCACATCAGTCTGATCTGTGATCAAACATAATTATGAACATGACCTATTAGGTAAGGACCTGTAACGATCAAAAGTTTTACATCATACAAATAAGGATGATGGACATGTAGTTTATTGTCCTATGGTGAAGGAGGTGCACATAGTTTAAAGGTTATACTTCCTGGACCAAGATCTGGTCGGAGGGGCCAGAAGGGTTAATGACCCAGGGGCTAGGCCCAAGGCTGAATTCCATGGAGTCACTACATATCCCATAAGGATGATAATCAAGCCAACTGTTGTTCTGAGAGAATAGTTTAATGTCATGCAGGATGAGGAGGGGCATGGCTGCGCCAGTAAAGATCCAACCACAACTACAAAGACCAGATGATTCATACTCGATGTGGGAAGCTAGAAGTTGTGGTGGGACATTCATGACATAATAAGGAACATTATAGAGGTGAAGGGACACTCGGTGAATTCCATTCCAATAATGTCGACCCACCCATGTAACACACCTAGATTTGAGGAGAAGTAAAGACGAGTATGTTGGAATTCAACATGAATATAATGAAGTGGAAATGTGTGAATCATGATGCTCGTGATCTGAAACAAAATGATGGATGTGTTATGATAGAGGATAGCTATCGAACATGTTTGAAACATAGTATCAATATCTCATTATCCTATAATGGGGACAGACAAATGAGGGTCAATGGACGACTATATTCAAAACACAGGACCTGTCACAAATGATGTTCGAGATCTTTAGATACGTTGGCCCGAAACAGTAGTTGGGACAAGGTGGCAGGAGAACAAGCTATGAAGGGGGTCCCTTCGGATGTGGAAGGGGATGAGGATCCAAATAACAGGCTCACATATCTTGGACATGGAATTAGGGGAACGTCCTCATGAAAATTCCACACATTGGGCTCTCTGTCAAAATGCATATTAGTACTACAGTGGGACGTATAAAATAAAGTCATTCAAGCCCCTTCCAAAGGACAAGGGTCTTGGGGTCAGACGCTTTCAACTTAAGGTCCTATGGTGGACCCTTAAAGGGGAATTGATTTAATGGACTATGCACAGGGTGGAGAAATAGCCGAACGAGACGTGCAGTTCCCATGGGAGATCTTAGTTTTGGGTCATAGAACATGGACCATGCTATGAAAAGATATGGGAATCACATGGTGTCCTTATTGAAAACCCCGACATGAATGAAACCCTATGAGGTACTTGTCACACCACATGATCCCAAATGAGTTCGGGAAAGGGGACGCAAAATAGATGACATGATTTTTAGATTCTTGGGGATGGACCCAGAGACTAAAAATGCATGGACATTCCTACATATATAATAAGGATTGGAATCAAGACATATGTAGTTCTGGAAGATTTCATGAAGTTTAACTTCTTGAGGAAAGGACGTGGAGTGGTCTTAGTTTATGATCATAGAGTTTGGACCATAGATGTTAGGAAATAAGAGAGATATGAAGACATAATTACAAGACCCGACATGAATGAGGACATGTTCCAGATCAGCATGCACTTCATGGGGGAGGTTTCACGTCGAGGGACAAAAAACGTAAGTTAGGATGGGCCTGAGGCATAGTGTATGTGTGTTCCTATGTATCACATGATGGTGGGAATCATGAAAAACATAGTTCTAAATGGTCGTGTGTGTCTGGCCCTTTCACAAAAAAGTGGTATTTGACAGTTCTTGTTTGTCCTTTAGGATGCGTGAGTGCTTTTTTGTGTAGCGATGGGCCTAGGATAGAAAGTCCAGGAATCACCACCAAAATCAAGAGGTGTGTAGGTGTTGAAAAATGGTATTCTGTATGAATGATACCAAACATGACGCCTCCTCGAGTTAGGATATCATGATGTAGTGCTATTTTTCATCATGCATCCAGGATGATAATGTCACAGTTTAGGGTCATGTGATTGGAACAACTAGGAATTTTTAACATCGTGCTGGATAGACGCAACAGTATAATGTCATGTGGGATTAAGAATCATTGTTTAATGTCATATGGCTCAGACGTATATAGGAGGGATGAGGTTCCATATGGGATGTTTACGACACGATGAAGCATACCCGACGTGAATGAAGGAAAATGTCCAAACCATACCATGCGCAATTCCAAAGAGTAAACATCAGTCTGAGGGGCCCGGAAAGATTAAATGATGGGGGGAAGGAAAAACTAGCTCCCAGTTGAAGTAGACCCAAATACGAGATGTCCGGGTGTTCCTACATATCCCATGAGAATGGGAATCAATCCACACATAGTTCTCGAAGGAGTCTTTTAACATTGTGCGGGACAAAATACTGTTTAATTCCATGTTGGACATGAAGTAGTGGGGGATAACTCCTAGACAGGGCCATATATTGTGTGGCCAATGCAAACCTGACGTGAATTCAGACATAATCCCATATCATTCCACGTAGTCCCATAAGTGCTAAAGCACCAAAGGTAGAGAAAAAGAGATAAATTAGCGAAACCTAAGATGGACCCAAATACATGATGTCTAGGCATTCCTAAATATCTCATAGGAATGAGAATCAAGTTATACGTAGTTCTAAAAGATATATTAGTTTATAGTCTTAAATCATGGACCATAGAAGAGAAAAATCCTTCCATGTTAGTGCAAAGATCAACCCAATCCCGAAGCCCATGTGATTCAAACTCGGTGTGGGAAATATGGGTGAAAATATTTTTTGAAATACCTGGAACACACGCCAAAGGTAAATTGGTGTGGATCCCCGGATGATGCCTTTACCACTGCTCTTTTCCTCCTAACGTGTAAATGAGCACTAAGTGATAGTGACAGGAGTCTCAAAATTACATTTGGACATGATGGGGTGGAAAATAATGTGAATCATGTAACCAAAATTCATGGACAGAAGGGGATGATGTGATTATGGAGGATAAATGCTTACCATGTTCAAAACACAACATCTATATCACAGTACCCGGAAATGGGGACAAAAAAATGAGTGTAGACCGCTGACCATATTCATAATGCATGACTTGTATCGATTTTATTCCTAAAACCCATGAGGACATTTGGCCCGTAATGATAGGAGAGCCCATAGACCTAGCATCGATGCCATTTGGGGGTCCCTTCAGGTGTGAATCATTATGGAATCCCAAATTAAGGGGAACACAAATCCTTGAAGGTGTGTGAATGCATTTCCAGGTAAAAGCCGATACTCCTAATGCTGAACCGGAGTAATCTTTGGCATATTGGTGAATCACTGAAGAGGGTTGAGGGGCTAACTTGAGGGTGGCCGATTTGAAAAGATGTCTATAGAACAAGGGGGTAGGTATCTTCTCTAGAAAAAGTGGAACATAGTGTGGTTGTTACAGAGCCGATGCGAATGAATACTTTAGCCCGTACCACCACTCGTACCCCTCTCCCTGGTAATGTGCGGGCTGGGGGCCATGTTGAAGGAGATATTTATAAGAGATGAAGCTGGTCCAGAAGACTAGATGTTTGGGTGGTCCTACGGTTCGCATGATGATGGGAATCAAGAAACATGTAGTTCTAGAGGAGGGCATCTTGCTGTTTATCTTCATGCAGTACAGACCCAAATGAGTAAGATACCCCCACACAATGGTTGTGTACGGAACGGTGAGTAAGCAGACGTGAATGAAGACATAATCCCCTAACACGCCATACAACCCTATGCAAGAACTTGGGCCAGGGGCCCAAGAAGGCCAAGGGGCATGTGGCTAGGCCTCAGACCCAAAGTCCATGCTTACTTGTAGTTTAACCTCTTGTAGTAAGGATGGTGGTGATCATAGTTTAGGGTCATAGAGGTTATACCATATATTCCTAGTTTAATTTCATATGTCTGGGACGGAAAGTGTGAATCATAATTCTAAAGGAAGACCACATAGTAGCAGAAATGATTGAAGACAACTGTTGACTAGGTTCACAACATTGTATCCACCCTTATGTGACATGAATTTGGGGAGGTCAATTGAGCATCGATAGTTGACCATTTTCACAACATGGTACATTCATCAACTTTTCCCTCAAAATCCTCGTGGGTGTTGGCCCGTAAAGTTTGGATGCCCCATGGGCTAAGATTCCATGCCATTCGGGGGGCCTTTTGGATATATTGGGTGATGGAAACCAAAATTATGGGGCTCGCAAAGCATGGAAGGGAATGTGCTAGTGAGATAGATGATAAATGAATGGAGGAATATCTCTAGGGGATATGTCTGGCATGGAAAAATAGTCTGACATGAATGAGGACATGAGTCTTCACCACACCACACAATTATAAATGAGAACATAGTCAAAGGGCCTGAAGGGGTTGATGGACCTGAGGCTGGGCATCCCGGCCAACTGTAGACATAAGACCATTTTTGTGGTTACCGCCTCAACACAGCTCCTAATACCACTTGATTAGTGATCATTGTGGGAAAAAAGGAGTCAGATTCGTCTTTCCCAATCTTATAAGTGTTTGAGAGCTGGCATCGCCCTAAGGGATTTGTAACTCAATGATACAATAGGTATGATGAACCAACACACTCAATGTTTGGGATCTACGAGGGTGGTGACAACAACAAAGGACATCCATTAACCATGTTCGAAACAAATCTTCCTTATAGTGTGACCTGACATGGGAACAAAAAATGAGCATCGACCACTGATCATATTCACAAAGCGGGATTTGAATCGATTTGTTTCTCAACATCCTCGATGGCATTGTCCCAAAGTGGTATAAGATCCCTTGGGCTGAACATACATGCTAGTTAGGGGTCCTTTTGGATGTGAATGATGATGGATTCCCAATAAATGTATTGGGAGAAGCATAGATGTGCCGATTCATTTTAATGTTAAGATGGGCAGTGAGAGTGATGGGCATATCTGGGGAGTGGGATGTATGGTGGAATCGAGATGAGATCAATGTGAATTGGGGAAAAAGCTTATACCACCATATGTCCTTACCCAAGGGGGGATTCTTAAGTTCGTCCTTGGCCAATAGAAAAAATGTTTGGGCATTCCAAAGTATCCCATGGGGATGGGATTCACGTATTAAGTATTACTTAAAGGCTGTGCAATTTAACATCATGCAGTGAGTATGTGGTAGTATAGAAGAATGGGGAGGGGGCACATGGGGAGACCATCGTAATCCTGACATCAGGGGGGATAAACAATCCTTCAGAAAACTAAGTAAGGATCCTCCAAGAGGTCTACCCCGTGGGGGGTAGTCAAAGACGTGACATTGGGTGCTGGACTCAGGACCGAGTGTCCGAGAAATCCTATGTATCCCATAAATATGTGAATCTAGACTTATGTTGTTCTGGAGTACCAATAGAGTTTAACATCATGCAGGATGATGAATAATTTAAAATCATGCGAGACGAAGTAGTTTAGGGTCATGCAAGACCTGACATCTTAGGGTCAAGCCGGACGAGACATTTTAGGGTCATGTACGATCGTCATGTAGATTAGGGTCATGTAGGGCCGTCCAGTTTAAGGTCGTGCAGGACCGTATAGTTTATGATCATGTGGGACCATATAGTTTGTGGTCATGTGGGACCGATAATCCAGAAAAGTATTACTTTAGGAACTTGAAATTGGTGGTATGAGTTATACACTCACCATCCATGGTCACTAGTGAGTACGAACCATTGAGGTAAACCTTGTGAAGAACGAAAGTTCCTTCCCATTTGGGCTCCAACATGAGTGGTTTCCTGCTTGGTAACATTGGTGTTTGGAGGGACAAAACCAAATCACCTTGCTGGAAAGAGTGTAGGAAATCATTTTATAATGCTCTAGCTATCTTATTTTGATGCCATTCCAAATTGTGCAGGGCATGGAGCCTATATTCATCATATGCATCCAACTCAGCAAGGAAAATTTTAGCCACATTATCTGGCGCTTGCTGATCATAGACCGTTGTGCGTAAGGAAGGAAACTGAATATTGTTAGACATGACGACTTCTGTTCCATATTCCAGGGAATATGGGGTCACCTATGTGGAATTACGAGTCATCGTACGTTAATCCCTGAGGGCTTTGGGGAGCCTGTCCTACCAAATCTTCTTGTTCTGACCAACAATTTTCTGCAATATGATAGAGAGGGTCTTATTGAATGCCTTGATCTGCCCATTCTCTTTTGTTCTACTTGGAAGCTGGTGTCATTATCAGTGAGGTCGGTATGATGGAATCCAAATAGATAGTTGATATTGGAGATCACGAAGTCAACGATTGAATGGGCCTTAACCTCCTTGAGGGGAACTACCTCTGCTCACTTGAAAAGGAAATCTGTATCGGTCAGGATGAACTGACATTGGTGAGATGTTGTTAGAAGATATGGTTCCATGACATCTAGTCCATAGACTGTGAAGGGACAAATGTACTTGGAAATGAGGAGAGTATCTGGTGGCCGATGCATAAAGATGGCATGAACATGACACACAAGACACCTTTTAGAGAACATGACACAGTCATGGATCATAGAGGGCCAAAATAACCCCACGTCTTTAGATCTTATGGGACAGCTTTGGTCTGATCTGGTGGGAACCACAAGAATCAGCATGAAGCTCTTGCATGACCTAAAAAATCTCAACTCCATGGATGCAACAGAGGAGAACACCACCGAAATCGCACATTTTGAGGATCAGATCAAGACTCTGACCACTCTGGTGGGTAAATTGCAGCGCGCGATGTCGGTTTCACTCACGCACGACCCGATATTCCAGGAGATTACCGTGTTGGAGGTATTCAACCATGGGTATCCTCTCATCAGGAGTTAATCAAATCACTGCATACAGGTGACCTGGGGTCTTAACATGAAGGCATTTGCGATAAGATGGATTACCTATGGGATATCATCATCATCTGGAATGATAGGAGAAATGACTCTCTGATGCACTATGTGGATAATCAGGTCATCTAGTTCGGGCTCTGCATGTGATGCCGCTAAGCTATCAAAATTATATGTTCCACCATACTTTGATTGAGGGACCTAGGTAACCTCTAGACGAGAAGGGTACTGGGCCATTATCTAGAGAGTGCGTTCCAACAATAGTATGAGTTCTGGCTTCCTGACAACATAGTCACCCATGATCTATTTGATAACTAGTTCAGAATCCCCTTTCACATGCATATGGGGAACGTCAATCTCAAGAGCCAGCTCGAGTCCGGTGATGAGAGAATGATACTTTGCTTCATTGTTCATGCATCCATCTGACAACATAAATGTATACGGTAGAACGGATTTCAGAGGGGTAATGAAGATGATACTGAGGCCCACTCCATTGAGTCTGGGGTCATTGAGCCTTCTGTTGGCGGGGCTCCGAGTAGCCCCATTGAAATGCATCTTCCAACACGATATGACATGATCTACTGAGGGGATTTCCTCATCAAGAAAATCATGGTCAAATGATTGGTCTGCTGGGGTTGGATGAGCAGTGAGGAAATATTCCAAATATTTCTCCTTGATAGCCTTCTTTGGCACAAACCTGATGTAAAACTGCTGGAGGATCATCGCCCACCATGCCAGTCGGCCTATCAGCATTGGATGACTTAGGATGTAATTCAGCAGGTCTAATCGGGACTCCAGTAGTACATCATGGTGTAGCAGGTAATGTCACAATTTCTTTACTACAAATACAAGCACAAGGCATCTTTTATCGATGGGGGAGTATATGGTCTCTGTATCGAGGAGCATGCATATAGGGTATTATAGGTTGTTATAATTCCCTTCGTTGTACTTATGAAAGATAATGGAACCGATAGATCGTTCTAGGGTGGTCACAAAATGGACTAGTGACTTTCCAAAGACATGGGGCATCATGATCAGGGGCAGAAGAAGATACTGCATGATTTCCTCACACATGGTCTGGAAAACATCATCCCATTATTAGGTGGTTCATTTCATAATGAGCCAAGAAAAGGTCTTACACATTCCATAAATATTCAAAATGAATCGGAATTTCTTGGCCATGTGGCATTGGAAGCCCTGAAGTTCCCGGATGTTTCTAGGGGGAGACATCTGACTGATGGCCTTGATCTTCTCCAGGTCAATCTCGATGCCCCTGTATCTGAAAACGAAGCCTTGTAAATTCTCTTAAGTGACCCTGATGGCACACCTCAATAGGATCAACTTCATGTGGCAATAATGGAGGATGCCGAAAACATTCACAATGACCTTGAGATGGTCCCGACACTAGTGATAGTTGACCACCAAATATCTTATGTATCATTCCACCAATGTCCTAAGGATTTTGTTGAATATGTGATGCATGACCCGCTGATTGGTGGAACCTACATTTTTTAAGCTGAAGGGCGTGACTTGGTAACGAAACCTACCTTGTGGTGCCTTGAATGTTTTAGAATCCTCATCCTTAGGGGCCATCAATATCTGATTATATCCGGAATACCTATCCATGATAGAAAATCCTTGGATCCTAGACGTACTATCGATCATCAACTCCATCACTAGAAGGGGAAATCATCCTTCAGGAAACGATGATTGAGGTCTCAGAAGTTGATGCAGACACATATCTTCCCATTCTTCTTCCTAACCAGCAAAGATTTTAGCCAAACAATTTGGGGTACTAGACCTCCTTAACAAAATCCTCTATGATGAGCTTATCGACTTCTCCCCCGGCCGTGGCACCACAAGAAGGTTGCATCTTTCTGGGAGGCTTCTTGAACCCATGTTGATTTTTTTGGGAGAAAGAGGCGTTTGAAGGATCCCTAAGTATCTTGTGTTGGCATCTCATCATATATCTAGGAAAAAACATCATGATGCTATTTTAGGTTGTCTATATATCATTGTTGCTCCTCAAGGGGAATGATGACACTGATTAATGTTGGTCTTGAATCTTCCTCACTAACGAGGCTTACATATACCAACTCATTGACCGAGGTGGAAAAGCCCTCTTCAAAGGTAGGGGAGAATCCTATAGGTCCCCATATTCACTCATGGAGAAGGGACTCTTGGTGGGAGGAGATTTCTCTACGTCAACTGGTCCCGATGAGAGGTTGGTGCTACCCTGAGCAGTAGTGGTCACTACAACAAGAGATTCTGGTGCTACTGAAACCATAGAAATGATGTTTTTCGACCCGATCCCATCTGGTATACAGCCCAATGGAAAACACTTGATAATATCACAAAAAATGTGGCACTCCAGCTTGAGCTAGTTAATTCCTGCCCTGTGGAAAAAGTATGTTTGATGTACTGCCATGACCATGGGGTGGACATCGCGATACCTTATAGGAGTAGGGGTATCAGTGAACCCCAAGGCCTAATTCTTATAAGAATACGAAGTCATCTTATGACACTGTATGGATATGGGAATGTGGTTCCCCCTTGTACAAGTGACATCAATACATTTCCCACTAATCGGGGGTTGTGGCCTCCAACCGATGGATTGGGAAGACGTAGGAGTCATTCAGGCCTACCCAGGGGTCGGTCGTAGCCGCGACGGGCTCAACTGCACTTGTCTAAATATGTTTATCCTTGATATTGTTATAGTTAGTGTACATATAGTGGGCTTTACAAGAGGATAAAGGAGACGTGTCACCTTGGAGTATGCCCACTCGATCATTAAGGGATTACGTGAGGCACTAGTGATACGATGAGGAGACTTCCACATAAAGGTGGAGCCACGGCCTTCCCATCAATGCATTGTACACGGTTTCCTGGGTGAAAACCATAAACTCAGTGTTGAAAAATAGGCCACTGAACTGGGTCTTCCAACGAATCATTCCGACTAGGGTCTGCTTTGTACTTTGATAACCATGGATTTTAATGTCAGAGGGAGTCAAGTCATCCACATACAACCCTAGTTTCCCCAATGTCTGTGTTGAGATAAGTTTCTCTCGCAGCCTGTGTCGACAAGGCAGTGGCGAAAAACCATGTTGTTGAGTTGTCCGGTGATATATAATGGGTGAATGTGCCTATATATAAGAGAACCTTCAAATTCTTCGGAGAACGAGATGATGTCCTGACATTCAACATTTTTGATTTTCTCATCATGAATGGCCTCTATAGTTGCTACCTTCATCTCAAACTAAAGGTGGTTATTAAGGCCTCAACGAGGGCCTCACACGTATCTTCAAATAGGCGAAGGGTCTCGAGGATAGAAAGCATTGCTATGATTCTGGAAAGGTTCCTGAGAATATCATACTTATGCACCAAGCGTGAACCTCTTCTTGCAGGAGGTCGCCCTATGAGAGGCGGTATAATGGCCCCTACCTGCTGGGCCGGTGGCTGACTAGTGCTAGGCATATCACGCTGCCCACTAGTTGATGCTTGCAGAGTGGCTACCAGATGAGGGCCGGGAAACTGAGACCGGCCTATACCAGGGCATGGTTGGTCGCTGCATGGTCGAGGTGGCCCTACTTGATCAAGTAGAACAAACGACGGTGGAGGCGGGCCTGATGACAATAGATGAGGAGGATTCACATGTTGAGCTCTACGAGGGGCCTTCTGTCTAGTCTTAGTTGCGTGCATAGCCTGGTTGGAAGTGTCATCTGATGTGCGTCGATGACACATATAGCTACGGCTCTGCTGACGTTGTCATTGACTGGGAACAATGGGAAGATCATCATAGCACTCACCGTCATCGAGAGTCATGTATTGGTTTTACCAAATGTATAGTGTTAACCAAATCGTACCCTTGACTGTCACTCAAAGAGTCATCCTCTTCTAGGAAGATTCTAGGAGGGATCTCCATCTCTGGGAGCATGAAGTCACTGAGAGTACGGGACAACGATGGAATTGGAAGTGCGTGTGGATTTCACTTGCACCGTCGTATCTTTCTCTTCTTAGAAGAGGATGGCTAAGACGATGATGAGGAAGTATTAGTTGTGGAATCTGAAGGCTCCGACCGATTCATGAATGCATGAATGATACAATTGGAATAGGTGACCATCTTGTGAGCCATCCAGTCATCATGATTCTGGGACCCATGGCTAGAAACAAGATGCAACTCACCTTCGTTGCCACAACTGGTATATGGCCTCATGAAGACACATGCCACTTGTGCTGGGGCTGGGCCAAACATGATTATGTTGTTGTCGACCTGGTATTAGAGCCATTCATTAAACACATATCACTGTTTGAGGGTGTTCCCCAGGATCCAGTGATAAGGGATGTAGTTGGGGAGATTAGTGATATTTTCCTCCTCTGGCCTTCTCCACTCAGACAAACGCACAATCCCTTATTCGAAGGCACTTCAGAAATTTTCGGGGACATGATTCTCACAGAACGTGTAAGTATGGTTTCTTCTATTCGGAAAGGGGGGCCCTGGGAGCCTGATTCTGATGAGGGGTAGAATGAGCCTGTTGAGGGGGCAGATCATGATTATCCCGCCTGGGAGGTGGCAGCACATTACGTGGGGGAACCTGCAGATTTTGAGGCGGCCGCTGCAAGGATGGAGGCAGCACCTGTGGTGGCGAGCCTCTGTGAGGTTGTAGAGGTGGCTCCACTGGTAATAATTCCAGTTGTCTTGGGGCCTCTATTTGGTCCACCTCGATGAGCTCAGCTCTAGCGTCCCTCCACGCATGAATGACAAAAGGCAATGGACATGGCTGGATAGCTTCTTATTGGTCTTTTTCTAGATGGTGGGCCTTATTAGAGTAGTCATGAAAACATCCAGGGTAGTTCTTGGTGATCAAAGAGGGAACCGGTTCTGTCTTAACATTTCATACACACATCGTTAGTAATTTAACTTGATTCGGTGGCATGGAATGGTTTTATATATTCCCTTCCACCAGTCGATGAAGTTTGCGACACGCTCATCAGGCATCAGTTTTCACTTGAAGAGGTCTGAAATACTTGTCTTCCATGTGCTGGAGCTAAACTGGGTACAAAAATTTCCTGTGAAGATCCTCCATCCCATTATTGACCCGATGGGGAGTTGGCTATACCGGACGAACGTATGCCCTTCCATTATCTGTACAAAACACTGAAGATTGGCAGCCACTTACTGCATCAGTGTTCCCAATGTGGGCCCAAAAATTGAAGCAATGTGGTACAGGTGCTGTGGTGGGTCACCCATCCCATTAAAATAGGATAAGGTGGGATTTCTGAAACCCAGGGGTGCTAGCATATCATCCACCCACGCCGGCTGTGGCTTTCCATCACGTGGGATTTCCACTTGTCAGGTTTCCAATGCCTCAAGGCGGGCGATGAGTGTCTCCATTAGATCATCTGGATGGGGGGTCCATGTTTTGATGGAGATCCCTATCCCCGAGTGCATTGGAGGGTTCTTCAACAATGTATGGTGCCTTAGCAGCTCATGGATCGGCTTGTGGGGTGACCTGAGGTGTAGCTGGGGGAACCTGAGCAAGGTTCCATGGATTTTTGTGCGGTTTTGGAGGGTTTGGAGAGACATACATTGAACTCTTGACATATGTTTTGGACTCAACCCTATCTGTGAGGGCAGGATGGTCAAGGTCACCTGGAGGCAGCTCTCTGAGGGGAAGTTGTTCTTTCCCCTGTTTCCCTGGCCGAGGTTTTACATAGTATGGGCGTCACTCTGCAGCGTGTTTAGTGAGGAGGTCATCGACCAACAAATTCTGTTTGGAAATTTGTTGGCACAACACGACCATCTACGGTCCATCATCCATCTTCTACACTGAGGCGGATGGGTCAGAGAGTTTCCTACTCCAAGGTTCTTTTTACCCTTACCATGATTTCGGCCATGGACCAACGCCTCTGTAGGTTCATGGTGACCTAGAAGATTCCTCTAATGGTGAGTAACGCTTCCCAATGGATACAGTAGTTGTAGTACTCTCTCGAGGGGTATGTCCCCATCAAGAAGCTCTGGCTAATTCTCCTCATCCACTATGTTGGCCATGTTGACTGTGACCCTTCCTGAGGTCATGTCCTTGATATCGCCTAGCGAGTCTGGATGCTACCAGATAGGACTGAAGAGGAGGAAAAAATACTTCCCCTATCCATGGATTTGAACATGGGGGGGGAAGCCTCCTTGATAATATTACAGAGTACCTTGAAACACTAAACTCATTGCTGTTGAAGGGCCTTACGACGACCTGGTGATTCGGGGCGCTGGGCCACAGGGAGTGTGGCAAAAAAACTAGATAAAATTACTCACCAATGACTTAAAAATGCGATTGGATATTGGTATAAACCACTCACTGATGATGTAGGCAGATGTGCGTTTCCTAGAGGGTTTGGAGGAAACACTCATGTTCTTCTAGGGTGAGGGATTCCGGCACACATAAATTTGGCACTACCACAGGCCAGAACATCATGGGTATGTGGTCCGATGCGAGGATATTTAATAAGCTCTTCATCTGAGATTCAATATATGGCCCTTGATTCCCCCATACGTAAAAAGTGGGTGGCTGAGGGATAGGCAACGGTACTGAGGGAGACCACTAGGAGGGCAGGCTGGCCAGTGGGGAATACGGCGAATGGGCTAACTGGCTGCCAAATCTCGGGCTGTCCTCCGAAGAGTGTAGCGACTCAGCCACCACATCCTGCTATGATAGACTGACGACCGTAGTTCCTAGTGAATGGGATAGGGATACTAGCGATAATAAAGGCTATTGCTCTCCCTCCATTGGTCCATATAATATCTCTCCATGATCTATAGTAGAGGTAGAGAGTGCTTCTGGTGACGATGGTGGTGATTGCACGAACGTAACCTGTGGTGTTGCCAAATTTTCATCCTCATGGATATAACTATGAAGGGAGGTGAAAATCTTATGAACCTCACATTCTGGGATTACTAGGCTGATGTGCCTCATTGCTGCCCCATCCCATGACTCAGATGAGCAAGGGGTGCATTCCCACACTGAGTCGTATTCTACTTTGGAGTCTGAGAATCGGAATGGTTTGATCTATGTCTGTACCTTTCCCGAATCCTTCTTATGGAAACGATGACCCGCCTCCCTTCCCCGGGATGGCTCTTCGGGGCTGGGTAGATTTCTAACACGAGGAGGTCCATCAACCAACGTAGTGTCAGGGCTGGGAGGACATCCACCCGAGAAATCCAGGGTGTGAGGAGAACTAAGGACAATATCAAATGTGATATGGGGAGGACCTCGATTGGAATTGATGGAGTGGGTAGGACCTCCACTCCAGCCCGTAGGAGCATGGGTGGGACACCCATGATTGTTCCATCTAATGTCATCAGTCTGAGGAGTTCCCTCACACTAGTAGAACTGAAACCGTGTAGGAACAACATGTTGGGCGCTAGTGAGGCGAAGCCGACCCTCACTCTTATGATTATTGAGGTGATGAGGACATTCACCAGCTACTACGAGGACACTATGAGGGTCTCCATGTAGAAGAGGGACTGAATGTGCAATTCCCACATACCAACAATTTGTGGCGGGAGGAATGACTCCATATCAGGTGTAAAAAGCACAAGTGCAACATCAGTAGTGAGCGTCACGGTCATGGGGAGGACCATTCGTTGGACTAATGGTGGCATGGGGCAGACCTCCATGCCGAGCCTATAAATTGGGAAGTCTCTCATTCTCCAAGGTAGCATTATGGGGAAGACATCATTACTTTGTGTCATCACTGTGGGCTGGTTTGAGGTTGCGTCTTCCTATGCCGGAGATTAAGAGAGTCGACCCAGCCAGCCCATGGGGTAGTTGAGGCATCGATCCAGGTCAGACATATGAATGTCCTTATTCGGCATACATAGGGAGTTGGTGATATGCATGAACAGTGGATTGGGCCACAGTATCCGCTGAGGTTGATTCCCCTAGGTGGATTTCCTCTTCATCTTGTGCTCGATGCTAGTGTCGGGTCAGATGGACTAGAGCATGTGTCGTAGGTATTTGGCTTTCCAGGTGCCCGTCCAGTGGGATTGGGTGGAGGCACTAACGCAGCCTGGTGGGGGCCCTCGCTGGGAGTCCCTAGAATGGGACCCTGACCAGGCTGGCCCAAACATCCCCTACCTCGTCGGTGTATGGTAGGGAGTCATCGAGGTATTCCAGGGACAGGATCTCGAAATGATTATTTGTTGGAGTGGGGAGCGGTGGCTCAATGTGCGGCCCTCGGGGATGGTGTTTATGATGAGGAGGAGATGCCTGTAAATCCATGCGGGCCATACCTTGCGTCGGTGGGAAGGTGGTGACCATGTTCCGGGTACAACGGCTTGGTTTCTGAAGGAAGGGAGATTAAACAATCCATGTTGAAAGAAAAAGGACTTGATGACCAATGCCCCAACGCCATTCCATATTCTATGATTGGTAAGAGGGATCTATGTTGACAACGTCATTGTTTGGGATGTCCAACGTTCTACTTCCCCAACTTCAGGTCAGTTTCACACCTGACCCACTATTTTCTTGTGGGGGGGGGGGGGGGGGCTAGAGCCGGATAGATGCATATGGTGACATGCTAATCCACTAATTACTCGAACACTACTAATATCCATATTTCGGAGAAGATATTCACGTCAGGTTCACCATTTTAGTTTTCGATGCTTTCTTAGGGGATCACACATCTGTCATTTTCGAGAATAAAAAGTACGGTTTCATTTCCTTGCATTCCTGCATTCCAACGGTGGGCGTCATCCATCGCTTATTCAGGGATGTTAGCTCTAGGATCAAAATGGGATGATGGTATGTCATTTCATCCTTCCATAGATTCCTCCTCTGAACTCGTCACCTAGTCGGGGTCTCCATTATATTTTTATGACCTTGATCGTGAAACTCTTCCTAATGACATATATTCATGGACACCAATTACTTACACTACATCTATCAAGACATTCTAAATGGTCATGTCTGAGCAGCAACCTTCGGTCATGGGAGTAGTCCCTTTGGACATCACTGGTGTGTCTGGACACTGGTGCACTAGCGTGTCTCAGTTTCTTCCCCTTATTATTGGGCTTCTCGAGGGCATGGAAGTCGATGGAATCCCACACCAAACATGGGGAATCATTTTCCATAGGCATGTATATGTGGCTTCCTTAGCTTATCATGTTTAACAAAGGGTATGATGGAGGTTTGACATCTGAAAGTGATGAATCAGACTGATCAGAACATAGATTAATGTGGATCAGATGGTTGCACCCTCTGGAGGGAACACAGATTTTGGGGGGTCAGTAGTCATGGCCTCACTGGGAAGTGACAGCCTGTGTAAGAATCAAGATGGATGATGGAGTGTCTGAATGAAGTGGATGGTGGATGGGATGGAACTGCCGTGAGGATGATGGTAATGTTGGGATTGAGTATGGAGGATACTTCCTACGTATCCTCGTTGCAGGGAATCAATGTCTATGTAGTTCGTCAGGGGAAGGGATTCTTAAGTAGGTGGCCCTTGTGAAAGGATGTACGTATTGGACTTAGAAGAAATGGAACCTTTGGGTTGGTGCCCGAACTTCCCAAAACACATAGTCACCATTGTAAGACTAGGAAATGGACTTGAATTGGGGGTGTACACATTGGATGACAAGCTAATGATGTGTACGGGTCTCATGCATGGTTATCATCCCATGTTGGTCTGAAGCCACTAGGACAAAAAAAATAAGGGTCCAAGCAAATGGGATTACATGGGATTGTCGTTGAGTACTGGACAGAATGACTTTCCGCTGATTGAGGTCATAATGGATTACTACTGGATAGGGTCTCAAAGGCTTACCAATATATGGGGTTTATCCTCGTGGATAATTCATGTGTACCCTTCTTAGGAGACAGAGATCAAACCCACATAGTTCGTATGGGATGGGTGTCGGTGGACGGACGCGAAGGAGGATCTAGGGTCCAAATCGATGGTGGGCTTCAACCTCATGGAGGCTTCCTACGTACCATGACTTGGCAAGGAGGAAAGAACTCATAATTCATGGAAGTGTTTGGTGAACTGACATGAAAGGGGGGGTCGGAACCAGTGGGTGGTGGGCTTAAACCTTAGGGTGGCTTTCTAAGTACCTCGCCTTGGTGGGGATCAAAGTCCATGTTGTTCAGGGGGGTGCAACGGCTTACCACTAACATGGGGAAACAATGGCTTACCACTAATTGGGGGAGATGACAACTTACCGCTAATTCAGGTTCACAGTTTAACATCATGTTGGATGGGGGTGAACTTACGTGATGTAGGATTTGGGGCCCAGATAGATGGTGGGATTGAACCTCGTCAGGGCTTCCGACGTATCTTGCGTTGGAAATGATCAAAGACCTTGTAGTTATGGTGGTGCGGGTACAGACATGAAGGGGGATGGAATGTCTGAGTGTTGGGATTGAACCTCATGGAGGCTACCTACCTACCTTGCCTTGGGAAGGATCAAAGACCCCATAGTTCAGGTTTGGGTGTGGGGCTTACATTCTAGGTTGTTCGGGGTGTTGGTGAACCAACGTGAATTTGGTCGGAACTACTGTGTGGTGGGATAGAACTTCAGGGAGGATTCCTACCTAACTTTCCTTGGCATGGATCAAAGACCATGTAGTAGAGGTATGGGTGTGGGGATTACATTCTAGGCAACCCGTGATGTTGGTGAACCGACGTGAATAAGGTCGGAATTACTGGGTGTCGGGCTAGAACCTCAGGGAGGCTTCCTACATTCCTCGATCTCTCAAAGATCAAATACTATTTCATTCAGGTATGGGTGTGGTTCTTACACTCTAGGTTTCATAGTGGGTTGGTGAACCAACGTGACGACGTTCAGAATAACCGGGTATTGGGCTTGAACCATAGGGATGCTTCCTATATACCTCGCCTTGTCAAGGATCAAAGAACACATTGTTCATGTATGCGTGTGGGGATTACACTCTAGGCTGTGCAAGGAGGATGTCATGTTCAGTTATTCCTCAAAGACCATGTGAGTCGTCCTCGGTGTGAGAGACAAGAGACATCAATGACCTGATGATCACATCGTGAATGGTGCAACCGTGGTAGGTAAACTAGGGTCACACGTAGTTGGCGACCCATAGAGGAAACATGGGAATACACGTATTAGCAGCCCAAGTGATGGAGATTGGGACTTACTCTAGGGTGGAGGCCCGGATGGTGGAAAATCCCTGCGGGAGAGGGACTTGGCACCCAGGAAGGGATGAGGAGAAGGGATACTACCTCTAACAAGAAAAGCTAGGGGATTCCACTAGGGTGGTTTCCCTTTCCCTGGGGACAGATGCCACTCTGATAAAGTGGATGTCATTCAATTTGAGGAATGATCGCACTCCCTTGGTGACCAGTTAATGTGTAGAATGTCCAGTGGGGTACCCCTGGTATGATGCGTTGGGAAAGTCCACTTTTAAACACCATGTGCTGAGGATGAAGGTGCTTGGTAGTTTAACATATTGTAGTTCGAACGATGTGGGTCCACACCCCACCGCTAGAACATACATAACTGATACCCTACCGCTATTGAGGGAAGGAAGGAATCATGATTTCCGTTGATGGGGGGTTATGGAGCGATCCATTGGGGGTCCACATTAGTTTGGCTATGCGAAAAAGAAATAGTTGTTAGCATTCCTATGTAAAGAATCACGAGTTTAAGAAACACACAGTGCAATATTGTCCATGGGACATTAAAATTGCTTCGTGCAAACCTGAAGGGATGCATGTGAAATGGAGTTTCAGGGTAGAGGGGTTCATATGTTTATGTCTCATGATGCTCTGGTGCTCCATGAAGTAGAAGGTCTTCGTAAACGGATGTGTTTTGCAACGTGAAGTATCCTACCCTAGGCATACGGCATAGGTGCATATGGGAAGAGATTCACAAAGTGGAAAGGCATTGGCGAAGCAATGCCTCGCGAAGAAAGGGTGCCTCATGAGGTAAGGTTTTGTGAAGAAAGGTTCATTACGAGGCACAATGCCCCTAACTTAGATTATGGTTCACATGTGTGTGAGGGGTTTTTCACAAAGCATAAACGCTCCGTGATGACCTGGCTCCCCTTGGGGATCCCCTTCCTCTAAGGAGGACCATAGGCTCCATTAAAGGAATCTGTCACTAAAGAGGGGAGGAACTAATGCAAGGGGAGGCATTTCGCAATGCAAAATTAACTCGTGTAGCTCATGGTTTGCAGAGAAGACAATGCTTCATGATTCAGGAGCTAGGAAGTTGAATGGTTGGATGGTCTATCCTTTGGGCTTGAGGGGAGACCTGTATTTATAAGAAAGAGGCGCCACGTAGCAGAGATCGCTCAGTGAAATGATTTATTTTTCCCCATGGGGGTATCACGAACATCAATGGGGTTTGAAGAGCATATCGCCTGCTTAATCCAAAGCGGCCATTAGAATGTCAATGTGGATGACAGGGCATCCCGCCTCCTTGCTCCAGAGTGGGATCGCAAATGTCAAATTGGATCACGGAGGCTCCCACCTCCTTGCTCCGTGGTGGCTGTAGCGCCATGGGGGATTCATGAATGGTCTTTTCGAGGCATCCCCTTCATGCTTTTGTTATTACTTCCATTTCCCCAAAATTGGCGTCAACATGGGGTAATTTCATGATGGAATTGGTTCAATCCCTCATCACTCAATATTTACAAAGTGGATTTTGGATTTTTCTACCAAGGAATAGATCATATTGGAAGCCATGCATGATGTTAAGAAGTAAATCTCATTACCTCCTCATGCTCCTAAAATAATTGCCTCCAAGGAAGGGATTACTATTATCACATAGATATAGGTCCCCATGTCGCTATAGTAGTTTTCGGTATAGAGAAACCCAAAGTAACACCAAGTTATATAACCTCGAATCCTACCTTAGACTCAGTATTGCCCAGGACATAATGAATTAGTGCTACTACATAATACACCACCACCGACTATGATGGACAATCAGGTTCTAGTCCCTCACCCAGATATAGACCCTCATTAGGGCTAGGCTCCTGGAGTTACATTCCTGGATTAGAGGAACCAGACCAAAACTCATTCAGTGAGGCTTGTGTTCTTTGTTACATTTAATGAACTTTATATCAAGGGATTTTGAAGTTGATAAATTGAAGGATTCCCCAGGAGGTTGATCTCACTAATCACACATGTTACTTCCATATTAGAGGATCCTAAATAATTACTTGAAATGATTGTATGTCTTTTAGCAATGGATTTGGTAGTAGGATTATAAAAATATAGTCAGATTGAATCTTTTCCTAGCACAAGTGACATGCATCTCAGCAATACCTGGCAGCTATTGTGAATGGTTAATGACATCGGGCCTAATGGAGTGGGCTCAGAATTTGAATTTTTTTGGATATCAAGGATATTCCTCACTCCCACTATATCTTTCAAGACACATTGAATTTCCTTAATCCTATTGGGGATTATAATCATCCTACAACTACAGTTTATGCATACACTTCACATCCTTTTACTTTTACAATGTGTAGTCTTCGTTGATCTAAGGAAGAAAGAATCCCTCCACTGGTTCCAAAGCCATCTCATAGTCCCAATGACTTAATTAACCTAGAAATGGAAATCACACATGGACATCACCCAACATTGTAATATTTCATAGGTGATTGTCATGAGTAAACCTCCTTCAATATAGTCAGATTGGTAGAACATTACATGGTTCGTGGTCACGGGATCATGAGGTAGGTACACCTAATATCCCCAATCAAGACCATCATCAATGGGGCCATGGATATGTGAATAATTAGAATGAACAAGATACTGATTCTAGACAAGCCATGAAAACTACAATGACAATTCATCATGCTCTGTGTAGTGCCTAGTAGGATTAAACTTCTCATCCTGTCTAGTCATATTCATAGCCTCTATCATTTGACATACTCGACCCAAAATAAAAATCATGACCATATCAGGTTTATCCATGATCATCAACGGCTATGCTTCAACCGTCATGCATCCATATATTATCTATTATTGATTGTTGGACCATGGAGAATCAACATTTTCATTGAACTATCTTGAATACAATAGTTTATCTTGAACACTCATTCATACCTCCTTAACAATCACAATTAACTTCTTGAAGAAATGTGCTCATTGAATTGAAGTATTATGTACATAAAAATGTTGTCAGCGTTCATTAAAATATTTTTATTCTCAATGATCTTAGTCAATCAGATGAACTATAATAGGCCCTCACAGAGGCCTTGAAGAGACCACTTTTGTTTGAGATAGAGGTGGAAGACGTATATTTTATCATTGATGAGTATGTAGAATTAATAGAATACTGGGACATCATCTCATTTTAATTATATGATTAATGTTCTCCTATAAATGGGTACATTCGTCCCATGTACTTCACATGACATCTCAATTGTGTAGAAGTCTTCTATTGTATTATTGATACAGTTTCCATGATCAATCTCATCCTGACCTGCATGCTCTGTAAGCTAGTACTAATGAAAGCATATTGGGGTCCCTCCAACCCGATGATTATGGGTTATGATATAATATAATAGATTTCATGTGTTGAAATCTTCCTGAAGATCCATTAGAGTATAATGGTTGTAATCACTGAATTTATAGTGGTCTCATTGGATACCACATACAATGTGTTCATGAAAAAACCCTCGATTCATCATCATGAAAAAATTCCCTCCTAATATCACAAATGCCTCAAGTACTCCACCAATGGATGATTGGGTGTTCTCCAAGATGATGTATCTACATTTTATATGGTGGATACCTCTATTTGGATGTATATTATCTTAATATTATGAAAAAATGTGTTTAGACAAATAAGTTGTGCACAATGCTATTGTGGCCAACCCCTAGATGGACACGGATGATACATTTATTCTCCAATTTAACATTTGAGGGAAACAACCTCATAGTTGGGATATTGTTCCATTATTTATGAGATGAGGGGAAGAAATGTTCCTTGGTACAAGGATCATAATTAAATTAACTCATACACAAACACATGACATGATAGAGTGACACAAAAGCCTTTAACCCTAGCAAGGAATCAGGATGTTTACACCACAACTATGACAGTATGACATACCCACATGTTTGTTCAATATGGTCTATGTCATCAGAGAATACCCACCACCACTGTATTTTCATCTAAAAGTGTCGTCCCCTCAGTCGATATTGTGATCAACTGGGTTGACAACCATTTTTTCTATGGGTTCAAAAGTGCAAGAGTATCTAGATTACGATTCCACCACTAATAAAATGAACATAAATATTCATCTAGGGAAATCTTACTCAGAATAATTTCCTCATCCTGATTAACCTCACACCACAGAGGATAAAGAGTATTTAGATTATGATCATCCCGTATTCGAAGAGGGTCTATCAACCATCATTGATAAGATGGTACTTGTCAATAAAGGCATTAAAAAAAATATGGGGATGAAGCTAATGAGTAAAACCATGATTATAAAGGAATAGAAATAGTATGTAGACTTTTCGAATCAACATTGTGAAGATATTTTATGGAGATATCATGAAAAAATATGGATAGACCCTCAGGTCATATTCCATAATATCAGCCTCCCGAAAATTCATTACGTCATCAACAAGCCACTCAAGAAGATTCACCCTTCTACCAGTGTAATGGTCAATGTGGAAGTTGATAAGACACTCAAATAAAACATCCTAAAGGGAGGCAAGTACCCCAGATAATTAGAAAACATAGTTCTTATCAGGAAGGAGAACAATCAAATCAGAGTCATCATCGACCTCAGTGATCTCAACAACAACTACCTCAAGGATGATTTTCCCCTTCCTATGATGGAACTATGCTGGATTCTGACACCATGTTTCAGGTTCTTTATTTTATGTATGTGTATTTAGTGATTCATCAGATCTTAATATCTCCCTGTGATAGGGATTACAGCACCTTAAAATAACCAAAAGGTACTGTTTATTATCTTCTAATGGCTTTTGGTCTAAAAAAAGATCAACATATCAGCACGATATGAACCCTATTTTGAACTGAACCTTGGAGTACTAGTTGAATGAAACATCAATAATTTGGTTGTAAAATCCTATTATCGTCATGATCACCTTAGAGTTCATGAGAAATTAGTTTTCTTCTTCCGTTCCTAGAATCAAAAGATGAACCACGAAAAATTTCTTCCAGGGGGAGATCTAGATTTTTTAATAGGATTCATTGTTAGATATAGAGGCATCAAAATTGACCTAGATATGATAAAGGATATCATCTATATTCCCTCTCTATGAATCCTCTATGATTTTATAGGATTTATATAAAACATATATGATATATGATATTTCATCATGAATCTGGACGAAAAGAGTAATCCCTATTCCGTACTCATGTGGAATGGTGTTGTCTACCATTTGGATGAAGTGTACAAGACTTTTTCTGAAGAGAATAAGTTGTATATGTTGAAAACTCTTGTATTGATGTTGTATATATTTGTAAATTCGATACTCTACTATGTGACAACTTTAGAACAATCCCTTTGTGCCATTATCACGTAGAAAAACAATGAAGGGATATAGAACAATTTGAAATATCTCTGTTTCACGATGCTTGAAACATAGTCTAGATATTTTCTTATCAAGAAGAGATTTCTCGTGTTTGTTTTTGTAGTGAAAATGTGTTGACAATACCTTTCGATTCATGATATATATATAGTTTTTAGTGTGGATACTCTAATGTAAATTTTGAACTTCACCGTTTTGTCAATCATTCTAGCATGTTGGGTGGTGATTCATTAGCAGTTTGATATCAGATTCAATCTGTATATGTCCATCATGTGTGAATCATTGGACGATTTCCTAGATTCTCATCTGACCTCCTTAGTGTAGTATCTAGATATTGATTTCCCTATCAAGGCCATTATATTAGTCAATAATGTTGTGCATTGTTGACAGATTCACATTGACGATGCCTCCAACATCCCTAGCAGAAGATTGGTAATTGATTGCATGTTCAACAGAGTATGTTTGGGTATCATATTCATCCATACTACATAGGATGTCTTTCCATATTCATTGTTGTTATTAGAAGGATGAACCTATAATGAGTCTATGTATAAATATCTCATCAGTTGAATTGAGTTGGTTCTTCATATTGATGTTTCCGACCAACATGTGATGTGGTACTGAGAGCTAGTCATCATACATATTCACAATAAATATATTTCCAGGAAACCCAAGATCCTTGCCTTTTTTTGGAATTCTATCAATATGATGTTTTAGTTCCCTTCTCATATAAAGGATACTCATGTCCAAGTTGTCAAATGGTTTAGCTGATTCCTAGGAATGTTTAGCCACTTCTCTCATAGATGTTGACTACCATGATCAGCTCATTGTTTTGGTGAAACATAGAGACATCTCCCCTATCATTTTTGAATGTAATGTTAACTTGTAGGTAAACCACATTACCACTGAATATTCCACATTGGGTCCTATGTTTTCCTATGTAGCTGAAGAATCTTCGGATTGGACATATCCATTCAATAATTATTTATCTAATGGAAATATCCTATCGGATAGACGCAAATGTGGGTGGATCCGTCAATGTGTAGTTCAATTGACCATCTATAGGTGTCCCATACGTGATAATAATCTCTACAAATATGGGTTTTATGTAATTATCATCCATTTTATACAAAGAGATGACATTCTATAGGGTGGGAAGACAGTTCATTCCGATTCATATGGCACTCATCAAGCTGGGATGAAGCATTCCCACCAGAATCAAAGGCTGGATTACTTTTGGACCACCACGGTCCCTAATGGTATTGAGTTCTCCAAGAGGTGGAAGTTATGTAGATCAACACACTATCCAAATTTGATGAAAATGAAAAGGAAACATGTATTTCCCCAAAATAACTAGATGAGAGTAAAATAAAATGTATTTACCAAATAAGGATCTTAGAATTTTTTAAAAAAATTGTCATGTATAAACCATATGAATTAATATAGGATTGAAAGAAAAATATATTACCTCAAGAATTACATTCCTTCTTATGCCTTCATACCTATTATATAATAAATATTGAATTATTATACATGTATTATCAAATCATAATCATATATATAATTCCATGTATTAATTACCTATGACATATTTCTCATTTTTATTGAAAATATTTAATTAAAAGAATGAATTATATTGGTCACTACATTGTTTTCCATTCAGGTTTCGATTCATTACACCACATACAAATACATTGATCATGGTACCATAATATCCATAATTTTCCTCATGATATAAAAATCCCATATAGTCATTTTTACATATTAATTGTCATCTAAAAAATCATGATATTGAATAATTATATTCACCATTCATGAAGATGGAAGACCATATGTAGGTATGAATGTCGCATGCAATTTTTAATATATGGAACTAGTACAAAATAATGCATTCAAGAGTGATTGAAACCACTTTTAGATGTGCTAGAAAAGCACTGATAATCACGGCGAAAATGATGGGGGTCCCCTTTAATAGGGCTAAAATGTTGTGATAAAGGGGGCACATTATCTGTGCCAAAAAATAACTAATAATGCCCCCTCCCCCTTTATAAGAACTATTTTGAGCAATGATAAAGGTACAATTTATTAGCGCTTTAATTGGTGGTGATAAAAGGGGCCTTTATCAGTACTCAAACTATCGCAGATAAAGTCCCAGTTTTCTCTGATGTGCGGTTTATATAACAACACACCCATCACCCGCACACCTGCAAAAAAAAACACCTTAACATGAATAAACCACTGAATAACAAAAAAACACACACCAGAGTTTAGAAAATAATGATATATAAATATTATTGATATAAATAATAAAAAAACACTTCTATATAAATTTTAAATAATTTTTTCTATGGTTACAAATACAATTATTCAAAAAATAGTTAAAAATATTAATGTTTCATACTTTGGCATCTGTTATCCCCTTTAAAAAAATCTCATCCATGGTATTAGTTGCCGAATAATGTATCAGAACTCAACAAACAAATTCCACCTATATAGGATAAAAAAATTATGTCAGTCATAAAAAATGAAATAAATTAAACATTAATATGGAAGGATATATTAAAAAATTTCAATTTTTTTATAAAAGAAAAATTTGGAGTTCTAACTGTCATACAATGTGTCATATTGAGGTGGGGTTGATTCATACACATCAAAAATGATTCATAGTTAATTGTTTAAAAATATTAAAAGAATTCAAAGATGTATTCTTAGTTCTGAGTATGTCATATGTTATTTTATGGAAATTAATATCAAATTGAAAAGACACATTTGAACTTATAATGGTCATATAGTTTGTTTTATTGAGGTGCAATTGACTCTTACACGTCAAAAATGATAGATGGATAATTTTTATAAATTATCAAAAAAATCCAAATGTGTTTGCTTAGTTGTCAATATGTCATATGAGTTTTTATTCTAAAATTAATGTTAATTTTAAATAAAAACAGACACTTTGAGTCATACAAGTCACATTGTGCATTGAATTAACGTTCTATGTATTCCTACATATAAAAAATGACATATGGATAGTTTTCCAAATGTATCAAAACAATCATAATGTGATTACTCAGTTTGTATTTTGTCAGTTGTGTTTTTTGCAAAAATGCCATTTCAAACTAAAAAAACGCGTTTTGAGTCATACTTGTCGCATAGTGCACTGGTTTGATATGAGACTACTTCATACACATCACAAAGAACCTATGATTAGTTATCCTAAATTATGAATACAATTGGATTGTGTTTTCTTGGTTTTCATTGAGTGGCATGTTTTGATCAAAAATATAAATTTTAAACTAATAATATACAGTTATTTCCATACCGGTCACACCAAATGTTATATTGAGGTTTAGTTGATTCCTACATATAAAAAATAACTGATGGATCATTTTTCTTAATGTTTCAAAAAAATATGTAAGTGTTTTCTCCATTTATAGTATGTCACTTTATTTCTAAAATTAGTGACAATTTATAATAAAAAAAGACACATTGAGTCATACCAGTAACATTGTTGATTGAATTTTGGTGTTTTTGATTCCTATATGTCACCAATGAGTTATGGATCGTTTTCTTGATGTATCAAAACAATCCAAATGGTTTTTCTCAGTTTTTAGAATGTCAGTTGTTTTTTTACTAAAAGGTAATTTCAAACATGAAACACACATTTTGAGATGTATCAATTGCATCGTGTGTTGGTTGGATACGAGAAAACATAAAACACATCACAGTGAACATATGAATCATTATCCTAAATAATGAACACAATCGGAGCAGTTTTTTTTGGTATTCAGTGAGTGAATCGTTTTGAGCTTAAAGGTGATATTAAAAATGATAATAGTAACTTTTAGCCATACCGATCACACAGTGCATCAGATTAAGGTGTGGTTTATTCTTACATGTCAAAAATGACTCATGGATAATTTTACTAAAGTATGAAGACAATCCAAAAGAATTTTCTTGGATTTATTATGTCACTTGTTTTTTTCTAATGATAATGTCAAATTTAAATTAAAAAGGCACGTTGTGTTATACCTATCATAATATTAATTGAATTATAATGTAGTTGATTATTACATGGCACAAATGTCTTTTGGATTGTTTTCCAAACGGATCAAAACAACCCAAATTTGTTTGATAAGTTTGTAGTATGTTAGTTATGTTTTTTAGTTAATATCATCTCAAACTAGAAACACGCATTTTGAGTCATCCCGATCGCATCGTGTGTTGGATTCATATGGGTCTACTACCTACACATCCAAAAGATCATATGGATCATTATCATAAATTATAAACACAATTAGAGTGTGTTTTATGGTTTTATTGAGGGACACATTTTGCGCTAAAATGTCAATTTTAAACTGATAATGGATTGTTTAATCCATACAGGTCACACCATACATCAGATTAAGGTGTGATTGATTCGTACAAATAAACAATTACTCCAGGATTGTTTTCCTGAAGTACCAAAACAATTCGAATCTTTTTTCTCAGATTTCTGTATGTCACCTATGTTTTTTAAAAAATTTATGTCAATTTTAAGTAAGAATATATAATTTCAGTCATATAAGTCGCATTGTGTGTTTAATTGAAGTGACTTAAATTCCTACAGGTCACAAATGGCTTATGGATCATTACCATAAAGTATAAAAATAATAATAATGTGTTTTCTTAGTTTTTCAGTATGTCACTTGTTCTTTTTACTAAAAATAATGTCAATTTTAATTAAAAATAGACACTTTTGATTCATACTTATACCATTGTGTGTCTTATTGTGGTCGGTTTGATTCCTACACATTTCAAATGACTTATGGATCATCTCCCTATAGTATCAAAATAACTAAATGCGTTTTCTCGATTTTTAATAGGTCAGTTACTCTGATACCAACTATAATGACCTAAACATTTCATTCATTGATATCACATATTAGTATAGTAATATTTATTACATAAAAAAATAAATTAAACATAAAATTGAAATAATGCATTAATTATATGTATAATGATTTTCCTATGAAAACATCATGATTACCTCTGTGATTGAGTAGACACATTGTCATTGCTCTTCATGTAAACACATGTCACATGGATAGACATATTTTAAAATAAATGAACCCTTAAAAGAATAATGAAAATAAAATCAGTGTTTTATTATATAATCATTCATTAAATTAGTCATATTATATTGTAACATTACCTTTACATCATGCCAAGGGGGTTCATTTGTCCATATATATGAAAATAAGAAAACTACTGATTCTTTGAGCACATTAATACTATTGGTTAACAACCGCTTAACATTTCATCAGATATGAACATCCTATCTAGCATCCACGTGATGCTCTCATCCGAAACCATCTTTCTGATATAATCATTCATCAGTCACTTTCTCTTCACTTTATGCACCTATTTACCATGTAAATGTTTTCAGGAAGAGAAGGAAAAGTTAATGTTGACTGATTATATCACAGAGATGGTGTGGAGTGAGAGAATCCCGAGGATTCCAAATCAGATGTTTAGATGAGATGTTGTACTAACCGGTAGTTAACCAAATGTAGTGAAGAATCCTTATTTTTTTCTATTAATTTTGAGAGTGATGCAGAAAAAATATTCATCCAACATACTATATCAGTATAAGAAACATAGTAAATTAAAAAAATACATAATACAAATGATATTTGACCTAATAGTTTAGGTCATTACTTTTGGAAACAAGTACACTTAAAGAACTAGTTTACAAGTGTTTCTTAGTATTTTATTTTTTACTAGGAAGAAAAAAAATTATTAAACCATTAATCAAAACCTAACACTACGAAACATAATAAAGGGTGATCATAGATGCTCGACAAGTGTAAATAATGGAGATAACATTGATCTTATAATGATAAAATAAGTTCTAATAATTCAAATTCATCTTATTTGTATACAATATTCCATCATGTATGCTTCCCATTCGTTTCTAAAAACAACTATATCATCTTGTGAATATGATTTTTTACAAAATTCATGGTAGTACTGAAAAAATATAAATACACAATGTATTATAAAATATTTTATATTAATTAGTAATTTTTTTCATAAATACTACTTCATGCATACTGGTTTGTTGATGAAATACGATCTATTTTATAAATTTACAATCATAAAAACCACAACAATTTCCATTCGTTTGTCTTGGATACTAAATAGGCATCTAGAAAAATAAGTAATTTGTTTTGATATTTTTTTAGATAGTGAAATAGTATTATATATACCATGATACTTGTCTGGTTGTAGATCGTGTCAGCATTCTTATCCATTGGCGTTGGATTCATTCCATGAATAGATGATATTGATGCACTACACTATCATAACTGAATCCCCATTAAAAGATATTATAAATTATACAACTAGAATATTAATTCTAATATGGTGGATCTAGTTTATTAAAAATTGATGAATGTTATCATGCACGGTCGGTTTTTCTAATTTCCATGTATTGAATCTTGATAATAAATCATTAGAGTTTCCAAATTGACCACAATGAGCATCCAATGATGCACAAAAACACAACAAGGAATAAGTAATGAATGAAATGAAAATATAGACGATATAATTAAATTATTGATTTTTTCCCCTACTAGGTTTGTATTAAAAGTAGTCTGTCATCCATAATGTTTTATCAAATTATTTCAGGGGGGAGGAAATTAATTCAACATCATTATCAAAATTTATTTCTAAATTTTAAGAGGAGTTGTGAGGACTAAGAAGTCAAATTTCGTGTTCATAGGGAAATCCCTCCAATATTTTTCCACATATATGGCTATGAAAAAAATGAAATGTATTTAGTCATAATTACATAGTATATTAGGTTTTGTAAAATCAAATACTAAAAAAATACCTCTTGTATACATTTATAACTGAGGCGCCTATCCATTCATACATTAGGATTTCATTTACATTATCAGCACCAATGCAATCTTATTCATCCCGTACATATATATATTCATCAAAATAATCTACGTTAGTATTACTATCTAAAAATTCTATACCCACATGAGTCTGTAATGATATTAAATGTGGATATAGAATGGGATGGGTGAATGTACTCTTAAGAATATCATATAGATCAGTTGGGTGATTTTTAAGATGGGTTTGAACGTATCTTTCATTTCACCCCCTTCCCTTTTCCATTCTATAATGGAATTCATCGGTTCAGACCTTTTTTCATTAAATGTTAATGGTTTAGCTTGAAAATAAATTGTAACTGAATTAAACCTTGTCGACTTGTTTTTTTACAAGAATTTATGACCATGCGATAATTGTTCTAAAAGCTTGGTCGACCATATGAATGTCGTCATTGTCATTTGGAATATGTAGCATGGTGATCAGTTTAAGAGATATGTTAATAAACATTCTGACATTACTTATTGGAAGTGTTCTATTGTGTAGTATGTATTTTTTTCATATTGAATATTATATCCCTCACTACAAGGAAATGGGTGATGTTGATACCTGTACATCATGATCATTTTCACCAAGTATAATATCAGTACATGAAAGGAATCGATGTATAATGGATTCAAATTCCAATGAAACAATTACTTCCACATTGATTACATCAGATAAGTATGGTATTTAGGGGGAATGGCTCACCGCTATGCTAGTGGGGGTGGGGTGGGATCGTTACATGTTGGTTGTTCATGAGTGGTTTCTTCTCATCACATTTCCCCCATAATGCTTAGATCATCTCTATCTGCAATTGGAATTGTTATTAAAGGGTAGATATTATTTCTCCAATCATTTTAATTTCTTAATTTTTATCATATCTTGTTTTTTAGGAAAATATGTTCTGGGTGTCTCCCCAAAACCTACACCTCTGACATGACCATACCGTTTTGGCTGCTTCCGGGCCACAGAAAGTATGTCCATATATGGCGTGGCTGTTGTTTATACCATTTAGTACATCTGATATACATTATAAGAAAATATGTAATCATTGTTATGCAATAGTGAGTTCAATAAATAAGAATTAATAGTATGTCATACTTACACATGATTCCCGCAATTTTTGTGTGTTTTCATCCATGAGAATCCCCTCATTATTTACATAAGACACATTTCATAGAACATGTCATGGGATGGATGTAGCTTTCAATTTCAATTCATCAATAAGCTTATACATATAGGAACATGGTTATGGTGTTGTTTTATGTCGATAAAAGTATTACAGTATATTTAAATTATGTACCAATATTTTCTAAATTGAAGTGTTCCCCATCCTTCCATTACGGTAGGGGTACACTGGTTTTGCTTCCTGTTCCTAATTTTCATCACACAGTTCCTATTTCATAAATAAACAATATTTTATTAATGTGATTAATAGAAGAAACGTAAAACAACGTATTACTAGAGGCAATGTAACTGAAAAGTATGCTTCACGCGACAGCTGCTAAATGCATCCCACACTACTAATGATATCAAGTGTGGATAAGGAGGAGGTGGGTGTGTTAAATTTTTCCCTTCAACATGTTTAATATGATATTTTGTTAAAATTGTGAAGAAACCACTTTGAATCCTTCCTAAAAATCATAATATATGTTCTTAATCTGAAGAATATAATATAAATTCCCACTACAAGGGATGATTAGGAGTAAGTCAATGTTTTATTAATTATTTTTATTTTAATAAATTATTGAGTGATGTCATAATGGTACCATAATCTCTTCCCACATTAGTGTATAATCCTAATGACAACATGGTGCCATAACTGTACATCAATCGACATGCATTGCTGAGTGACGATTCCAATGTATCTAGAAACATGGTTTTGGGGGTTAATGTGATGGCCTCGATTATTCCATCCCTCCTCAAACTTATTCACTTTTATTTTTCCTTTTGGATTTTTGGTTAACACTATCAATCTACGATGCTCTTTTTTTTGTGCCATTGTGGGTTTTTTACCTACCATTTCCTCATTTTCAACACCATCATTATGTTCCTCTGGACCACTATCATTGTCATTGGGACCAGTAGGAATAGGATGATAAACCTGTTATAACTCAGCACTGGGACCATAAGATTAGGGTGAGAAACCTATTGTTCCTCTACATATGGTCATGAATTAGTAGGTTAAGTGACCTATTTTGCCTTCGTATTGGGCACAATAGACAGGGAAGAATTCAATATCTGCAGAAGTGGTTTATCATTTAACATAGATTACATAAAAGCTGCAGTTATCATATTTTAACATAAGGTAACATAATGTATATTACAATAAAAAATAACCTTATTTTTGAAATATCTTTTTTATAGGATAAATATATTTTCCCATCTATCAACTATCCATATCGGTTCATCGTGGTATCATATGACATACAATGCACTCTCTACAATGAGACCCTAGGGAAATGATTATGAAGTCCTAATGAATGGGTCATCCTCCATTTAATTTTCATCTAACCCTTCTTTTGTTTAGGTCAGTAATAGAACAATTGACCAGTTTCAGTTTGTGGGATATGGAACACAAAATAGATATACATCCTGTTATTCTATTATAAACAGTTCATCCTTCTCCACTTCCTTACTGAAATCAACTTTCATGAATCCCAATTCATGTATTTTAACAGCACTCCTAATTTCAACCCACTTGCATTAAAATATTTTCACATGTAATTTCGTAGAATCTAATTCCTATATTTTTTTGATGATGCCAATGTATGACATATTTGCATAAATTGTACTTAGATCCTTAGCACCAGAAAAATGAATCACATCCACCACAAGTTTATCCCCACTATTCTTCATGGATCTATCTTCACCATGTTCATTAGTATAGAATGTATGACAATTAAATATATAATCATTGTACAACGATAAACATACACTTGGTCATCTGGCTAGCTATCGAAGTCTTTTAGAAAATGAGTTAGAATTTTCATCTGACTTATTCTAAATATAGTCCCGAAAGATTCCTATAAACTATTGATTATGCATATCTGATGTAGATTTTTCAAACCTAGATAGATTCAAATACATATGAATAAATTTGTGCATTTGAACATATAGGTCAATGTCTAAACTATTATGCCAAATGTAATGGTGGGCCTACTCCCGATCTATAATATTGATTGTGACAACCTCCCTTCCAGAAATACCTTCACCCATAATCTGTCCAGTGTTACATGATTTCGGTAGGGTAATGCATTCCACACCAGACAGGTATTCGTTATAGAAATCAAATTATTCCTGGAAAATATATCGCATCTCAATTCAACCCTCTAGCCGACTTTGATTTTTGACATAACCGTTCAGAATCTTCATTTACCGTTCAAGGGGTAAATCAATCAATAATGTACAAGGAAACATAGTCGAATCTCTCTCATAAAGTGAACCATCAAATTACCATCATATCAAAGAATTTCAGTGGGAATACCTTTTTCAATTAACATAATATGATGGAAATTTCTCATTCCATAGTTGGCAATTTCGTCATGTCTAAAACATTTCTGCATATATCATTAAAGAAGAAACATATATCCATTAATGTATAGTGTACATTCTTGGGAAAAATATAATTTAAAGCTATATGAATTAAATTTTGGACAAAAAATGGCACCCATGTGATTTCAGAGCCTTTATCATTAAATATACCATTGACACGATGATGTTTATGTTTGATGAATACCCCTATGGAACATTTACATCATTCAAGAAGTTGAAAAACTGAAATATCTCATTCCTGGAAATACTGTAAGTAGATAGAGGAAGAAATGTTCATTTTTCACCCTTTACTAGTGCCAACTTTTCTTGTATTCCCTTCTCAGCCATGTCCATCCAAGCCTTAATTCCATCATTTTTTGGGTGAATTTTCCAATGTCCTGATGAGACTACCAAATACATTATATTATTCATTCATAAAATCATGAAAATTTATACCATATAGAATATTCTATTATGGTAATTAAAAAAACTGATCTCTATTTCCAATAGGTTTTTGTATTTTTTTTTGAAAATGCTTTATGAAATGTAGTTTCCATGGATTTTACTTTCACAAATAATTGATAAACTATTGGCAGAGAGGGTTTTATACATTCTTATGAACTTCTATCATATTATTTCATCCAAAATTGGTACTTATGCCATTGGGGTATAAATATGATATGTCCTAGAAACATGGTTTTTGATGGATGTTTCAAAATAATTTACTATGCACATTGTTCGCAAATGGGTCACCCTAGAGTTATTTTAATGCTTTATCCTGACAAATTTCCCTATGTAGGAATGTAATTTATTTTCCCATACAACATGGCTCTCAATATGAAATCCTCATTTTTTAATAATCATACAACATAACACTTGAATCCCTCAATTATTTTAAATCCTCGTTCATTGGAGATAAATAAATTTCAATATCATTACCCAGTTTTTTAGTCCTAATATAAGCATATATAATATGATGTTTTTTCACATTAAGAATAACCACGATGGTATGTTATAATTTACCAACATATTCATACATGTACTTAGAGTTTTGATTTGAAAACTAAAAGGATTCACTCCATCTATAGACAACTAAAGATGATGGTTTCATGGCTCTTTTCCAAATTTCATGATACCCCTGATCAATTATCTTCCTCGTGGGAGGGTCTATTAGGTGATGCATTTTCCCATCATTAATTACTGTATATTCAAGCTAGGGAAATTTTCCTATAGTCTCCCCACTACTATTTAATAACCTAAACCATATAATGATCAGAAATTACAATTAAACATTCATTAGACTGGATTTATATTTTTCGTATCGAGAATTACCACACATTTGAGTTCTTTTTTTTTGATTTTTGGTCCTTGAGAAATAATATATAAAAATTCTCGCATGAGTGTATTCTTAATGAGATTATACCAATCGAGCGTAGAATTATTTTTGGCATAATATGTTTGTCTTTGGAGATCCTTATCTTATAGGTTCTTTTCATTCAAGAGAGAAAGATGTCAGTAAAACTGGCGTCACTCGGCCCATTAAATACGTTCAAATTCTATAGATTCAGTACAACTATCAATTCAATATAATCCATTCAACCATAATACAATGACGAATTTTAAAAACTCTTTAACATACCAAACAATTTTGGGAAATATTGAATTCCATCTTCAACTGTCATTGTAATTTCCTCGATATGATCATGAACATAATTTCCATCTATAATCACGTACTCTATACAATCATCACCATTGTTCTTGATTTTAATCACATTATATGATCCATAAAATTTAATTTTATCCCATCAACTACCTACATTTTTCCCATATTTACTCTAACATGTATAACATCAATCTTTTATATGACCGATCAAGTGTTCTTCCATCTTCTCTAGACAATTTTTTCTTGAGTAACAACAACATAGAACTAGAAAAAAAAATTTGGAAGGGTTATATGCAAGATCATTTAATAACACGATAAACTCTTTCACACCATCTTCATACTCTTTTTTAAACTGATTTACATTCATCCATTCATTATTCATATTTATCGTATTTGATTTAGTAATAATAATATTTAACAAAATAATTACAGAAAATATGTTTTACTAGGGTCATAATCCAACATAATAAATGGAACTAACAATATAAACAATACCTTTACCACTCCAAGAATTACTCTTGACCAAATTAGATCAACCCCATCATCCCAACAACCTGATCAATGCAACTAGCTACGAGATGCCCTTACACAAGATTATTTTATTATCCCACATGTGATCTATATTCATTGTGGTAAACTTGTTTTTAGTGATTCTATAAAAACATAAAGTCTCGAGTCATGAACTAGTATACTAATCTAATAGACGGTATCAGTGTACATATAATACATTCAGGTTGAAGGATTCATTAAATGTGTTGTAATTGTTATTTGACAATGGTGTTCATAAAGTGTCACATAGAGTCTTTTAATGAAGTGGTTTTCTAAGATTCGGTGGAATTGAACTAGTAAAAAAGTGGTGGATCCATTGAAATGGAAATGGATTGGATTGATATTCAATAGTGTATGAACTGAATCATGGAAAAAATGGAATACTAATCATCTAAAAAATGAAACACTATACAATCTCACAATCTTGTTCATAATCGCTTCACCATAGAAACCAATCAAAAAAATTCATATTTTAAAATTCATCCCTTATTCAATTCAACTTTTAAATTCAGGAGTTAATACAAAAGTTTTACCATCCAGGGGAATTTATTTATTTTCCTTTTATACGTAAATTACAAATCTCTATTTTTTAATGGTAAACATAAACCAACCACCATGAAATTCATTTAGTGAATAAACAAAGACCACCAATAGTCATGATTTTGAGCAGGGAGTTTATCCCATTCAATTAACAAACATAACCATCAATATCAAACAGCAATAACAGGAGAACAATAGTAACCCACCGAGTAAGAATAGAAAACTCACCACGATGGTGTCGTTGAGCACGCGATGGTGGTGTGTTCACAGCGGAGGAGAGGCACACAAAAGAGGTTATTTCCAATTAAAAATATAACATAATATGATAACTCATATGTTATAGAAATCCAAAAGAGGTCTAATGAGACTTTGGAATGGTTAATATCTGGTTAAATATATTTTTTGGTCAATAGTGAAATTTTATTTTCCATTTATGAAATATGCTACCTGTTTATTTATTTTTTTTTGTGTCTACTATTTTCCTAGATTTCCAACTTATGAATATGATAGGTCTAGTTTTTAGTAGAAATACCATTTTTAATTTTCTCTAATTTAGGGGTAAAATATTCCACATTAATTGTATAATTTTCCCATGAGACAGTTTCTATAATATAGGGACCATGAATGCCTCTTAGTTTATTAGAATGTCGGGTCAGTTGTTGGTTATGATATCGGAATGGGTTTTATAATTACATTTCTAATTATAACTCACCCATGTTCATTTAAATACAGAATGGGGGTCATACTGTAATATATTTCCAACTCATTGGAGTTCCTATGGTGGAGTGACCCGATAGTATCATATCTGATAAATATTTTATAGATAAGACATTAGAGTAGTTAATACTAAGAATTTATTCATATGTATGGTATTAATGTTTGATGAACCTAGAGAGTGAAGTATACATAATAATAGGTGATTGAAAAAATATGTGATGGCCTTATAACCTTTGGAAAATATTATAAGAAATATCTTACAAACCGCATTGAATCTTAATAGGTTTGGTTTCATTAATCATATAGTAAAAAGTAATGCGGATGTGTAAATTGTAATCTTGGGGGGGGGGGTGAATGATGTTGGTATGTTGATGGAAATTATGACATCATAATTTTTGAAAGGGATAAATCTATAGAGATGACATCATTGATGAGTCAATGTGAGAAAAATGTATTATACTCACCTTGAATGGATTAAAATTTTAGTGACAATAATTTCATAATAAGGTTATTGTGAGGCGCAATGAATAGACCTAATGAAATGGATGATTTGAGAGATTGTGTAAAAACACAAACAAAAAATAGGCAAAAAAATCAAAAAAAATCTAAACATGGTAGAGTTACCCTCACCCCCAAATCCCTCTAAAAGCACACACGTTGAAACCATTTCAAAAACAAAAAATACAAATTTTACATAAACATGGCTAAACATGACATTACACCATGCATTTTACAAAAATATCCCATGTACCATTTTCAGCCATGTTAAACACACAAATCATTTGAAAGTTAGAAACATGACCTTGAGTTTCAAGCACAAACACAACAAACCATTTCCCAAATACCAAAAGGGCCCTTATCATTTCCAAACACAAACCAAATCATTTCCATAATAAATCCAACAATTATTTAAAATGAATCCACCATTATAAGAAACCATAAAATTTATCAACAATTGTAAAAACAATCTAAACAATTTATAAATATTTATATAAACAACCCAACCTGTTAATAAAAAAATTTATAACAGTCTAACCAATTTTTGAGAAATTATTATTTTCAGGAAAAAAGATATAAATAATTTTATATGAAACCAAAATAGTTTTCTAGAAAATATATAATCAAATCAAACAATTCCTAAACGATTTCATAAACTAGGAAATGAATTTATAAATAATTTTTTTATAAAAAACTCAACTATTTATTAAAAATTTAATAAATTCATTTGAAAAAATTAAAAAACCAGAAAAAACCATAATAAACTATTTTTGAGTAATAAAAAGGTTCTTGTAATTTTGAAAACATTATCAAACCAACCTTTGACATTCACTGAACATAATTTCAATAAGCGCGCATAATCATAACTAGTGAAAAATACTTCAAAACATTTTTTAATAAAACCATCGAACTAGAAAAAACATTACCATATTAACATAGTGTATTTTGATGCTACTATTCAAGTCAATGAATTAACTAAATACAGTCTAGAATATAATAGAAATAATCTAAAAGGAATATGCAGATTATCCTACCTCAGATGTGCGCAAATGAGACACTGCTTTAATTGAATGGAGAATCAGACATTTTAGAACCTCTGTACACCATAAAAAATGAAGGAAATGCAGCACACCTAATCCCTACCCATAAGGGTTCAGAGAAACCCAAAAAACCCTATGTAAACAAGGGTAACCAAAATAGAGACACACTAATGGAATCTGTATGCGATAGAGGTGGCTATTGGGATGGTCATCAGATGAGGGGGGTGCGCTGGAGTAGGTCTGGTGGACAAGGGGTATGTGCAAGTAGGGGGAGGCGAAATAGGCATAAGAGGAGGAGGAGGAGGAGGAGGAAGTAGTAGTAGTAGAGGAGTAAGCGTTAGTGGTCATAGAGGAGGAGGAGGAGGCAACGACGATGGGGGAGGAGTAAGAGGAGAGGTGGAGGTGGAGGATGGCTCAACGGTGTAAGGGGTCAGCTTCCTCGAAGGCTTGAAAGGGAGTGAGGTAGGAGGATATTGTTTGGGTCGTTTTATAAAACCTTTTAGAAACTTTATCAGCTCCAGTTAACAGCACTGATAACAGTATGTTTTATCAGCACTAAAAAAAGTGATGAAAAAACATACCTTTATCAGGGATTTGTTAGTGTTGATAAATATAGGCTATTATCAGCGCCAAAAAGTACAGATATAAGACCTATTTATCAGTGTTTTATTTAACATTAGTAAAGGACAACATTAGTAGAGATAAAAAACAATTCAAACAGGTACAATTTTAAAAATTTATTTATATTATTATATATTTATTTTAAATGACATATAAGAAAAATATATATTTATTTATTAATAATTCTAACTATAAATATATATTTATTAATTTTTAAAGATAAAATTATAATTTAAGTGATTATAAAACATTACGAAATATACATATTAAATTTATAATTATTTAACTATTTAAAATATTATAGATATATATAACTATATTTATTCATATTTTCTAAATATTTTAATGATATATATTTATTTAAAAAAATATATATAAATATATAAATACAGATATATTTAAATACTTACAAAATAATAATGAATATATATATATATATATCTAATATTTATAATATTTTAATACAGAAAATTATTATATTTTTTATAATTTAAATATTATTTAAATATATCTGTATTTATTTATAACTATAAATAAAATATGTAGTTATTTATCAATATTATTATCAATATTTATAAATATGTTTTTAAATATATGATTATTTAGTAATATATAAAATATTGTATATGAAATAATAAATATATTTCTTAAAAATTAATAAATATTTAAATAAATATAAATTTTTTGACATTTATTTATAAATATTTATATGTATTTATATATATATCAACTTAATTATATATTTATAACCTTATAAGTGGTGTACTAAATATCATTATTATAATTTTATAATTTTTTAAAAACATATATATATATATATTTATTTATTTATAGTCAAAATTATAACTATAAATAGTATATATTTATAATAAATTGTATATAATTGGTAATATATATATATAATTATAATATTATATGTATAATTTTATAATTATATATATAGTTATAATTAAAATTAAAAGTATATTTGAAATGTTTTTGTATATCTCATGACAAAAACAATAAAATATATTTATTATTTAAATATAATTAATGTAATTTTATAAGTACATTTTTTAGAACATATAATGTTCATATGGGTGAAATTATGAGTTAATAAATATACCACATCAATGGACAATGTGATGTAATGTATAAATGAACATTTATGCAAGACACATAACAAATACACATGATCAATATATTCATTGACCAAATTCATTGGAAAACAGACATGTATTAAAAAATTTAATTATAAATATATATATTAAAAATTATTATATATTTATAAATAAAATACATATATTAAATATATAAAAAGAATGAAATAATATAATAATTGAAATAAATATAATCAACTATTATAATAAATCTCTAATAAATCTATTAAATATAATAAATACAATAAATTTAATAAATAGAATAAATAGAATAAATATAATAAATATAATAAATATTATAAATATACATAAAATTATAAATCTAATAAATCTAATAATTATATTAATTATTTAATTTATTTCATTATAATCATATAATTATGTAATTATATATATACATATATATTTAATTAGAATATTGGAAATATATTTTTCATTTAAAAAATCATATATATATTTTTGAATTATTAAAAAATATATTTTAAATATAAACATGAATTTTTTATTTAATGTATACAGATAATAATTATTTCTCAAACTAAATATAATAATTATATATATATTAATATTATTTATTAAAAACTTTAATCAGTGCTATTAATAACACTAATAATTTTAGCCTTTATCAACTTAATGAAAACAAATGATAAATGGTACAATTATCATCACTAAGAGAAGTGATAATAAAGGAAAAAATTATTTATTATTTTAGATAGGGCCGATAAAGGCCCACCCCTTTATCAGCACTGTCTTCTTAGCACTGAAAAAAGGAAGCACATCCCTTGCCATGTTTTATGGTAGTGTTGAACGAGTGAAAGATAAATTATAATTCAACTCTCCGTAATTATTATTTTTAATATATATCACATATATTAATTAATTAAACCCTTTTTATCATGAATATCAGAATTAAATCAATCTAAATCATATTGAATCATGGAGGTGGTAGTTAACAAGTACACACAAGATACTTTATCCTTTTCCAAAATAAGAAAATGTATGAAGGATTATAAGTTATTGAAATTACAGAAGAATATTAATGTCAATAATATCATATATATATAAATATATATATATTAAATCAATCGTTATAACCATCCCTAAAATTTGATGATGGATAATGAATTTCATTGCTACATGGAGTTGGTAAGCCAGATGTACCAAAAATAGATTCTATTGTGCCCCATTTGATGGATAAGAGTGTTAATAAATTTCTTTTTAAAATCATTATAACATTTTATTATATTGGGGATAATTAATTTTTTGTTGATTATCAGTTATTTCGATGAGGAAGGTGAATAAAAAAAATTGAGAGAGTTCGGGTAATATGTTTACAACTTCATCAGAACACCTCTAATATATCCCTTTAAAGGACCCTTGTAATGATTTTATAAGAAGAACATAACTTCTATAAAATATACATGGCCTTTTATAAAGCATTTGGTTAGGTATTGTTTGAGATAGTTGACTCAATGTGGATAAAATAATAGAAAGTATTGGAGGTCATTTATAATTTCGAGGAGGGAAACTTTTGGAATTTCATAATGGGGAAAAATATAATAAATCTAAACATTAGATAAATTATTCAAAATGGATTGAGATAATATGAAAAATATTATAAGGACTAAATATCATCATCCAATTAAATTTATCTTGTTGTTGGTGTAATTATTAACATCATCTTTTTGATTAACCCCTAGTTTAACCAATTTTAACTGTAACCGCTATAATAAATTCCAAAATTAATGTGTCGTCAATTTTATTATAAAGAAAAAAATTGGATCCTAAATGGCCAATAAAATAAATTTTAGAACATATCATATCCCCTGATAAATTTTCAATATTTATTAGTTTTTATATATAATTTAATAATATATTAACTTCAAAAATATTATAAATTTTATATTTGAAATTATTTATTTATTTCATCATTAAAGACCCCAAAGAGAATAATTAATTCAAATATTATCCTTTCACACATCCCTAATATGATATATTTACTTAATATTCATTATTACTCAATAAATCATCCAAATTGTTATACCTTTATATTTCATAAATTCATTTATTTTTTAAAATAATTGAATAAGTATTGAATTAGTGTTGCACATGCAATTGTTGTAATTATTCAATCACTAAAAATCAGATTTATATTAAAATGATATATTAAATTAATTCAGTTATCAAATAATAATTTTGTACATATATTTAACATTGTGATAAATTATTAAAGATATTATAGTTAAGAGACTATAATTTTTTATTTATTAGTTTATTAAATTAATATAAAGGTCATAATCAGTGAAATAAGGGACCAAGTTGACATATATTTAGGGCATGGATAGAAAATGAAATAATAATCCAATAAAATAGGATAAATGAATGTTTTATAAAAATTTTAAAGACATATCCCAATTTTTTCACACTTTATACCTATTTTACCCATACTGAGGTGACAAAACATTATTTATGTTACTATTTATTTTTACCTAAATTAACAATAAAATATTTAAAAAATGAAATCCCAGGATTAAAAATATTTAAACCATTATTAAATATTATATTTCTACAAGTGTAATAAATTTATTTTAAAACATGTTTTCAAAAATGCGATGAGAACTATTATTTTTGAAACAATTTTTTTTAACATTTAAATGTTTATATATTTTTATCACATTCTAAGAAAAAATATTGGATGAATATTAAAAAAATTATTGAATAAATAATAATTTAATTTTATTAAATTCATTCTACCATTGTTATTTATTTAAATTATTATGTCAAAATCATTTCATGTAGAAAAATAAATTCCAATAAAACAACTCCTTTACGTTTAGATGATTTGTATTTTCATTTCTAACAAGTTAATAACCAAATAATTGATTTTTATACATGATTAATCCAAATTGTTTCATAATTTCGTTATTCATATTATTACATACTAATCCAACAACAATATAATAACTTTATACATCATTGTGATTCATGTAAACACTCAGTAGTGTCCATCTTCACATTTGTATAATTTAAATCTATTTAATTGTATATATATATATATATTAAAATATAGGAGTGTCACATTATGTAGCCCTTATCATTAGAATCACCCTTTAAATACCATCAATATGTTCAAAAAAATCATTATCCTTTTTTAAACATTTCATTGAGTTTTTATGTATCTTTTTCCATAGTATGGTTTCATATGAAAGCATTGACCAAGTGTGTTTTCCAATTTCAGATAACCTTCTCTCAGTAATAAAAAATACCCCATTTTTCCTTATAATTGAGATCATGATACAATTTTACAACCTATATGTTTGTTTCACATGAAGGTTCGGGTATGCACAATCTCTATAATGATATTTGGATCACAATAAGATATTGGGGGAGAGTTTGGGAATGAATTAAGAGATGATTTACCATAACTACATGATAAATAATTCTATACTTACTGATATATATGGTTATCAAATTTCATTTATGTCAAAATATAAAAAAATAAAAGGATACATTCAATGGAATACCTTATTCAAGACATCAAACTCAAAATCATTCTGTTGATTTTCATCCTACGATTTTATCAGACCTTGAGCTCTGCATTTGTACGATTGAATGGTTTTGACATTCTCAACCATTTACACAACTATATCAGAACTCAAAAAAAAAATCACTAACTATAACCCAACATGTTGGAGTTCTATATTGTTTTATAAATATGGATTCATATATAGCCACATGTATTCTTGTCTGAAAGCTATAGATGTATGAAAATTCCAAAAAATGAGGGATTTTATCAAAACTACCTCTGAAAAAATGGAAACATATCTCAAAATAATTTCTAACGTTTGAATGATAATCTAAAATGACCATCTACATGAGGAAAATATGTTGTAATGATAATCAAAATTATACCTAGAGTCTACTAATGACTTCATTAAAATATCTATGTACCAATCAGATACCAATAAGATAAAATATAATGTGGTACTCCGTAAAACATTAGAAAATCATTAATGTATAACCTATTAAGATGATCAGAAGTCAAATAATCTCTAGGATTAATTATTGTGTTTAATTCATATGTTAATTGATTATGATGCAAATTGAAATGAACCCTTTAAATATTTCTGAGTGTCTAATAATGAAGTCCATTGTATTTTTTTACTATTTTTATTAAGAAATGTGTAATTATTTCAAACTCACCAAAGACAATATATTCTCATCCATAATATGTTTACATATAATGAATCAAAAATTATAATATGAAATATCAAAGCTCATGTGGTCCACCAGAAATATTCCTCTATGTCACTATACATTTTTTTACATCCAAGACAAATAATGAGTGATGAAGAATTCATTTCATGTAATAGATACTTCATAAATTATGTTATTGATAGTACATATACGTAGTTCCTATACCATATAATTCTATCACTATCATGGTTGATATTGGTAAAAAAAATTAACATGATTTATTGTTACACAAATTCCCTATATAGAAGTTTAATCCACACATGGATTAATTATTCTATCTTAACCTATGAATGCTAGGACATGTCCCATTCATTAATATTTCATGTTCCATCTTCTTTGACTCCACATGTATTAGATATATTCCACGATTATTCATGGGTGAACTAGATTTTTACTTCTAACTCAAATAGTCAGCCACCTTTTTCCTTTCCCATAGTTGAAATATATTGAAAAATCATAATATTTAATCAATAAAAACTACCTTTTCTAGAACATATTAAAATCATAAAAAAATGTTATGTATTTTTAAAAAATTATAATATATAGATATATGTCATACAATTAAACATAAATATATTTCCACTATATCATAAACTAATAAAGTACAATTGTTTTCTTCAAAAATGAAATTTTTCGATTTTTCCCATGTTATATCAATTAGCGTAATGTATATGAAATTACCATATAATTACACAACTGGAAACATCACATAAAATTAATTGAGGAATCATTATATATCACATAAACTTCTCCACAACATGTTAGTTTAATCATAGGTGTGCTAATCAACTATCTCGTGTGTTCATTAAAGTTATCTTCACAGTAATATGTGCACAATAAATTTACCCCTTCATTGTAAAATTAGTGATTGGAATAGATATTTTGAGAAATATTGAATAATGCATCATTAATTTCCATTTATATAAAGATTAATAAAAAATTTCTTACCATGGTTGGTCTATGTTTTTTTAATAACTTTTATCATTGAATTATTTACCTATATTCCATCACCTGAGAATATATATTTTTTATCTAAAATTAACTCATGGTAATGATTTATACAACTTCCCTTTTTATAGGCCCATTTAGTATAATTAATCAAGGATCATTATACAATTAGTGTATATTTGAATTAATACGAATATTATCAATGAATACTACCAAAAACAGATTATGGTAATCTCTAAAGACATTAATTCATATGTTTGTGAATATATAAGGGGGATTAGTATGCCCAAATGGGATCACTATAAATTTATAATTCCCTTACGTTGTCAAAATAGTTTTCTTTGGTAGAAACTCCATATTAACCCATAATTAACGATATATATAATAATTTTCAGTTTTAGAAAAATATATATCACATATTAATTGATTAAAAAAATCATAAATATGGGGTAGAGGAAACTTTTTCTTGATTTTGGTCCTATTATGTTCATAGTAATCAATACAATGATGTATGGATGCATCATTCTCATTAATTTAAGGAATGATTTATCTCTCTGTGGATACACTAGTTCCTGTCATTAACTAATCATATTTCCACTATTGATACATTTGGAATTCCTAAAACCAAATATGTACACTATATAAATATTCATTCAAATAAGTGTATAACTATTTATGATTTCTATTGAAACCCAATATCATGATTTATAAGAATATAAGAGAATTATTATAAAATGAAATAAATAAAATCCAATAAAATATATGAGATATATATAAATAATGTAAATATATGAGTAAAATTACATAAACTACTAGTAAAGGGAGAATCATAAGAGTCACATGGTGTATTTTCCCAAAAACTATAATTGGAGAAGAAGTATAGAATTTTAATTCAATCATTATACCAATATGAATTTTTACTACTAAATCAACATCTCATTATTTAGATGGTTATTAAACATCCTTTGAAATTACCTTTAACATAAAAGAGTGTGTAGAATCAATATCAAATAAAACATTAGTTGTTCTAGAGTGGTTGAAACGTCTACATTTAACCATAACATTCTCATTACCCACTTCGAAAATCATGATCTCTTGATATTTCAATTTAAATTTGTGTTTTATATTTTTTTTATGATCATCAACATACACCTTTAGATTCTTGAATAGGTTGGATTAACTCACATACCTTGTTCATTTTAGGCATTTACATTTGGGTGATGCATTAGTTCATTACTTATTGTTCTTTATTTTATTTTTTAACCTATGCGTCACATTTTCCATTCAAAAGATTTATGACCCAGCTTTACACCTCTATCAATGTTTCTAGTTCCATTTATGAATTTCCCATAATGTCTAATTATAGAAACCATAACCCTAGTAACCTAGATTCAGTGTCTAGTTTATTACATAGGAATACGATACAAGGAGTAACATATTAATCAATTGAATTCATTAGTAGTCTAAGTAAACTAGATATAATAAATATCCACATATTTAATTATCAAAAAAACTAAACATATATTATTCATGAATAACATTATTCCCTAAAGAATATTCTATAAAATAACTCACACTACACTTCATTGATTATATATATAGGAGAAAAATAATATTGGGCTCAAATTCTTAGAATGGATTAATTATAGAAAAAGCTATCATGAATCAATAAGAAAAAATGACATGGAAAGGTAAGTAACTAAACAAGCATTATATATAAATAAATTGACAATCATAACATGATAAGGCATAATCAGTATGGAAACATAAAAAACTGAAACCAAAATCTATAAAATCAATAAATTGATAATGAAATTCATTTGAAGATAATATAATTTTGAAAATATTATAGAAAATAATAACTACATTCTAAAACAATTAAATATATAATTATTATATGTCATGTAATAGGCACATGATTCTTCTACCATCTAGAGCTATCCTAAAGGTAGTATAATGTTGATGTGTAGAACCCCATTTAAGATAAATTATCCAACTGATTCGTCTCATGAGAACTATTGCTGCATCAATGGGATATATAATACAGGTCCACACCCACCATTGTTGGTCCAAATAATTACTCATATATCAATTAATTGATTATATTTTATAAAAAATGTACCTTATAATCAAATATTCGAAATTATTAAGGAATATAGATTTATCAATATTTCCCCAAATATACATATATATTTCAATATAGAACACCTTATGTAAAAATTATATATTGTTTATGAAAAAACATATCCAAGCAAAATGATATGGATAATTTGGGGTTATTTAATGATCAACAATCAGAGTAATGTTAACATTTCAATGGGAAGATAATGACTAAAGAAATTCATAAAGGAAATATATTAACATACTATTGTTTTCCAAAATAATCATAAATCATCATGGTAAATAAATAGCATGGTATCAATTAAACATATAGGAATAAGAAAAATAATAATTTTATATTTTTGTTTATGAATACAATTTCAATAAAATTATCTTTGAAATAAATTCTTCCAAAAATATATATTTAATTTTGAATATCTCCCATTAGAACATAAAAAAATTATAAAATTCATTGAAAATATATTTTAATAACTAATAAATTCTATAATAGTAGGAAAAAAATTTCATTAAAATTGTTCTTATAAATCGCGGGAAGGAAACTTCATGGAAATGATGGAGGTTAATTCTGTACCTATCGAACAAGTTAAATAGAACATTTCTTTAATAATATAAAAATAATTAAAAGAAACACATAGAGAAATTGAAAAGGAATTACCTATAATTTTTCATTATATTGAAATATTTTGTAGAAATTTATTTCAACAATCAAAAGAGGATGTTAAAAAAATTTATAACATCTTTATAAAACATTTTTTTGAAATAGAAACTAATTTTTGACCGAATAGTGAAATGAAGTTAGGTTTTATTAAAGACATTTTAAAAATTAATTTATTTACCAAGTATTGTAAGAATCATAATATTACTTGAAATAATTTTTCATATCCAAAAGATAGTAAAATTAAATGTTTTATTAGAAAATGATCAAATAATTTCATTCATGGGAAACTCAAGTATAATCAATCCCAATTAATATGATAACAAGAAATAAAATTCCATAGTTATTTTAAAGTTGAAGTGAGAATAAACTAATATATAAATTATTAATATCAAATGTAAAAAACCATAATAAAATTGGACTAAAATAATATATTGGAATAATTATTTTAAAACATAGCATAATATTATGAAATACAATGAATGATTAATATAACCGAGTGAAGAGAAATTGAGTTGTGAAATTAATTACCCCATTATAATTATCATGTTAGTTTATATTGGATATAATAATTCAAATTGAAACAAAAAATAACATTGAGAATATAGTAATGATTATATTACATATACTATTATTATTATGTAAACAATATAACGAAATTAGTTTCACAATAATAAAATATTCCTCATTGATGAGAAATTGAGACAAACTCACATATATCATGCTTCATTTTAGATGAATGTTATTTAAAATAATTTTTAATCATTTTAAACATTTTATTATCTTATAAAAAATTATATTAAAATTTATAATTTGAAATATGTTCCTATTATATCATTTTATTACTTGTTAGTTGATTATCATTCATCAATTTCATTGATTATAGTATTAGTTTCCTTTTTTTATCATGCGTGTATCCTCATGAAAGAAATGATTCATGCACATATATTACGGTTCGATAACAGAAATAATATTATTAATTACATTTTACTATATTTTTAAAAAAAATTTAATTTTAAATCCAATCAATGAAGATGGTTACAAAAAATGAAGTATGTTGGGATCACATATATGGTTGGTTATACGTACATATGAGTAACATTTTATTTTCTCAATTATCATTATGGAAAAGAAGGTATGAAATATTTTACCACTATAAACATATAAAAATATTATAAATTTTATTTTTTTTATTAAATATATATATATATCATCTATGTGGTGTGTTGAAGAAAATAGAGTCACATTAGTTTGTGATGGTGGTAGTCCAGACATACATGAATGACGTTATCATTTATTAGTGTAAGAATAAAAATTAAAAATTATATTTCTATACTGATAGATATGTAATCAATATCTCAATTAATTCATTAAAACACATATATAAATTTATTTTATCCTAATTACCACCAAAATAAACTGTTAGTGAAAACCATATAACATTGCTTCGTGAGGTGGTACTTTTCCATACACAAGAGTAACATTATCTTATCCAATACTAAATTAAAATTAAAAAAATGTTATATATGATATAGTGACTCAATAATTATAATTGTAATATATAATATATATATGTACTCTATATCCATAATCATACCCAACCATGAGAGGTGGTAATAGACCATTGAATAAAATCTGTTTGTGAGGTAGTAGTCATCCCTAGACCCGAATCATAATCTTGTAACCCATATGATGGATGTGGATATGTTTTTAGGTCATAAAACTAAAAGAAAAAAAATCTAATTATATGTATTATAAAGAAGCTATTATAAAATAATGTTTTAAATATAATTGAATTTGTGGGATTAAGAAATAAAATAAAATCACTCATTGGAGGGCATTGTGTCTTCTTCTGGTATCCTAATTAATTTAACTCCAAAAGAATACTGAGGATGAATTTGTTCAAAAACTATGTCCTCTTAGATTATAGGATGTATATTTTATTTTTGTTTTAGAATTTATATTCAAAACATAATAGTATTATTGTGAAAATAAGTGAGTAGAAGAGGTGTCCTTTTATAAGTTATAGGACTGGCACACTTGTAATTGTTGGAATGAAAATGGTGTGCCAAAATTTAATACAAGTAAAAAAGAGAATAAAATTGAGTATTATAGATAAATATTCACTTTATGGTCTAAATATATCCATAAAATTTAATTTATATAATTTTTTTATTTCATTTTTTCCTTATCATTTTGGTTTAACCCCGTTAAAACTATTTTATCATTAAAAATGATAATTAATTTTTACTCGTTTTATTATTCATTTAGGTAGACTTATGTTGGAATAATTATATTCTAATAATTATTATGATTAATAATATTGAATAAATATTTAAATATTATATTAATAGAAGTGAGAAATTATAATTTAAAGTTAATATTATAGATGCAACAAGAAAGCTAAGTTTTAAAAAGAAACTATTAAAATGTTTACAATGCTTTTAAAAACTTTAAATGTCAAAATGATTCCAATGCCATAAATAAGATTAATATATATATATATATGGAATAGTTTTACTTTCATATCTTTAAAAATAATATTTATCTTTATATATACATTAAATAAATGATGTTTCTAAAAAAAATTATTATAATTCACTATTTATCCAAAAATGAATTATTTCTAAAAAATACAAAAAATTATCTAATTGAGATTTTTGATAAGATGATTTAAAAAATTAATTTTTTTAAAATAAATTCTCTATTAGTCTTTTAAATTAATTTTAAATTATATATACAAATCGAGAGTAAATAATCATTTTGAAAAATACAGTTTTTCATAATTTTTTTTAAATATCAAATAATTATTACTTTATTCCTTATAAATATGTTACAAATGATGTTTTTATATTTCTAAACCATATATTCCCAAAATTATCATATTAATATTCATACACCCTAATTTAATAAGTATTTTGAAATTTTATACTATACTACGGTTTATTTAGAGCATAGTTTGTGAATTCTACAAGTAACCAATAAGAATACATTTAATGAAATATATATTGTGGGTTTTTTATGATTATAATATTATGTAAAAAATCTATCATTAATAAAGAAATTATTTTAAAATATTTTTTTATTACTTTATCCCTACTTTAAATAATCTGTGTCCTAAAAATTTAAAATTGATGTTATTATTCATTGGTTTAGAATTTGAAAATATAATTTTTTGAAATCCTAAATCAAAAATATGTTTATAAAATATATTTATAAAATGAGATAAAGATAAAAAATATGTACATATTTAAAAAAAATGTCATGTATACTTTATAAGGTAATAATGGTGGAATGTAAAGATATATATATGATAGAAAAGGATAAATAATTATTGAGAGTGACATATGAAATTGATCTGAATAAAGGAAATTATTAATATAATATTTTGGGGAAAAAACAATAATTCTCTCTATAATTAAAACACCATATGATTATTTAGATATGAATATAATAGGATAAAATTATGTTTCAATATGTTTTTCTTAATATTGGAGAATTATTTTACAATCTATACAAGGAAATTTCATGTATGATATATTTCTATTCCATAACATGATTTCCATTATTTTGTTATGATTTGATTAATTTTTGATGCATCCCTTGATATAAGAATGAAATTCCCAAAATAATTTTTTATTCCTAAATCACTAAAAATAACATTTAATGGATCTTATGATCTATAAATGAACAAATATTTTTTCCATTCTAGTCTAAATTTATTCTAAAACTAATATAGTTAGCCCAATTAATCAAATATAATTAATTAATCACTAATCCTAAAAAGCATCCCCAGTAGTTCATCATCAATATTTATTTTTGAAATCATTTATCTAAACAATGACATATATATTAAGACATCGTTTAGGCTAGTCGTAGGATTTAAACAATTACCATCTCTTAGACATTGGTTAAAGCCCCTCTACCTTTCCAGATGTGATGGGTTATCACCTACTGAGAGTTTTTTCATATCTATATATTACATTAATATAATTCCTTAAAAAATAAAAAATATGATGTAAATCTTTCAAATAAAATTCATTAAATAACGTCTTACTATGGTTTTCAATACCACCATTCTTTTATCGTATAAAAAACTTATTTGAATATTATTATAAACTCATTAATGATTATATTGATACTAATGGTTATCAATAAATTTAATCTTTTTCCTATAAAATTTATGATAATTATTCCTCAAATACATTTTCACTAAACCATATATTACACCAATGGGTTTTATTGCCATATATTTATCCAAAAATATCATTAATATTTGTATAATCATAAAAAATACAAAAAAACCTTTTAAGAATTTTAACTTATGTTAAATCTTAATTTCATTAAACCATGATGGTAACCATAACTCTTATGTTAATGGGGAAATGTATTATGCTAAAATATTCATAATTTTGGGTAGATTTTTTATTCTCAAAACAAAAATATAATTGGTAAAATAATTCAAAAAAATATTTATTTAATATCAATAAATACTTCATCAATTTTATTTCAATATAAGTCTTTACTTAGTATAGGGTTTAACAATTACAATAGACAATTGAATCTGATAATTTCTGGGTTCACCACCATATATAAATGAACTAAAAATGCATCCTGAAGATGAGATATATATCCATAAATTATAACATTACTCTATGACTGAGATGTTATTTTCTTTATTCATTTCCTTTATACACTTAAATCATTTTCCCATTCTATTCTGACACTTTATTTAGTGTCTCCTTCAACATTTATTACATAATGAATATTGATCATTCTTTCCTCTATTGTCTCTATCACGTGATTTCCCATCGAACATAATTCTTCTCTTATTTAGTGAATATAGACATTTGAAATAGTATATTTTTTAATCCTATTTATAGAAGACTAAATTTTCATATTCATAATAAATTTCAATCCATTATTTATCCCATTTTGTTTCTTGTATTCACCACCATGGACATTATATTAGATGATGAAATGATTCCTTCGGGTTCCATCAATTGACTAAACTCAAATTTTATACAATGACAAACAATAATCATGTTGGGAAACCAATATAATAATTTTTAGTATTTATAAGACATAGATACATATTTTAATCCAATATAATATAGTTTTGACCTAGGACATTAATTATCTTCTTATATTCAAATCCTTAATAATAGATTGTAATGAAAATATAAATTATTATAAAAATATCCCCTAGGAGTTTCAAAAATGGTGCAAAGTAAAGCTCATTTTCATTAATGAGTTGATGATTGGGTGAAACCCAATTCTCCATTTTCGAGTTATTTCTTTAATGTAATTCTTTTCAAATAGCATGTTAGATTTTAATATCCAGATATGGTTGTTTTTTCTAGGTGAAATAACCTAATATATTACATAACAAACAATTTGGATGTTCCTCTATAATTATCCTAAAAAAATATCACAATGTTAAAATCCATAATCTACATTCTGATTCAAATATTTCCCAATGATTCTAAAAAATTTACAATGATACCAACTCTAGATATCCCAACCAACTATCCCAGAGTTGGTGTATGAATTTTTACATTTTCATATAATATAAGAAATCATGTCCTAATAGACTAAATATTTTAGTAGTATTGGTATGATAGATACATACATGATTTCCATATATTATCTTGAAATAGAAATTTGTTTTTCATGTATAATATAATTTTCTATAGTATATCATTGCATATTAAACAATAAAAATTACATTGATTCCTGAAAAAGGTTACAAAATTAGGTGGAGTTAGAATTGGCAGTACAAGTTATATATATAACAAACTATCATTAATCAAGAAGATTAAATAATATTTATTAGAAAAAAACCCATATTTCATTTAAATAATAATAATATTATAACGATTTAATAAATAATACATTTGGTAAGGTAAGTAGGTGAAAATTCATTCCATTAATCAGTAACCTGAGAGTAAAATTCCTTTAAGCATAATATAATTTTGAAAATATCATTGTCAATAAAATAATAATTCTTAATTAAGAAAATTATTAATTAATATACATCATTTACCAGGTAGATAAAACCTCTGTCATCAATATCTATCCTCAATATAGTCTAACAATGATGGTTAAAAACATATTTGACTACGAATAGCCAACAGATTCTTATATTGATACCTGTCGATTCATTGAGGGGACATATAAAACTTATCACTTCCATCACTATAGATCCAGTGAATTTTTAATTTCTTGAAATATAAATTTATTTTAATGAATAATGTACCTTATCCTCAATTTTTCATGTGGAGTAAAGAATACATATTTATCAATATTTCCCCAAATATATAAATATTTTTCAATATATAGAGGCATATGTAAAAATTAATATGGTTTAAGAAATAAATGTATCCATGACAAATGATGTGGACAATATGGTGATATTTAATGTCCAATGATGAGAGGAAAGTGAAAATTTCTAGGGAATGTTAATGACTAAAAAAAGAAACCATGAAAGTGTTTATCAATAATATCCTTGGTCAAAATAATCATGAAGAATTCAAAGGAATAATACGGATGGAATCAATTCACAATATAACAATTGGATTACGAATTAAGGGTTATTTTCACTCATTAAATGAAATAATATAACTATAATTGTAATAATAATCCTTTTGGAAATTATCATTTTAATTTAAAAATCACCTAATAAAACATAATTTTTTAATATAATTTTATATATGAAAATAACATATAATAACTATTAATTTCAATAATTTCATGAAAAAAATTTATTTAAAAATCCTTATAAACATGAAAATGAAATCTCAATGAAATGATAATGTGTAATTACACACTTGTTACAAAAGATAAAAATAACTTTCCTTTATCACTATACATTTTTTATAAAAGATACTTATTAGGAGTGAAATGATAAAAATATATTACAAACATTTAGTAAAAAATCATAATAGGTAAAAATATATATAATATCTTTAGGAGAACAGTAAAACCTTTTGTAATTTTCTTTTCATAACCAATTGTTTTGAATGAAAAAAGATTTCCGATCAAATAGTGAAATGAAGATTTATTTTAATAAAAACTATTTATCAATTATATTATATACTATGGATTATAATAATTTAAAATTACCAGAAATATTTAACAATAACTATATGATTTATTAAAAATGATTATTATTCAATGATGAAACAATTTCATTATATATAAATTGACCTATAAACAATCATAATAAAAATTAAATTGTGAAATCAACCATTGTAATGATCATGCTTTTGATGTGATAATAATCCAATGAATAAATTATGATTATGTAATTAAAATAAAGTAAAAAATTTAATGAAAAAACATATTGTAAAAATTATTTGTACACATAATCATAGAATATCAAAGACTATTATTGAGTAATATAACACAATGAAATTAATTTGATTTATGAGATTCATTACCACTTTATAATTCTCATGTAATATTCCCTTGGAAGTAGTAACTCAAAACGAGACATTAAATACCATAAATTGTTATGGATTCATTATATTATATGTAAAAATATAATTATTTACAGCATGTAAAATTAATTAGGTGAAAAATAATAAATTATTCCTCCGTGTAGTGAAATTTAGAGTAAATCCATAACCTCAAGCTTCTATTTGGTTGAACATGATTTATATTAATGTATATTGGTTTTAAAAATGTTATTATATTTTTAAGAAACCATATTTTTTATTTATAATATAACATATTACCGTTTTATAACATCTTAATACCATTTTTTTAAATTATCATTAAATATTTTCATTGGTTCTATTTCAATTTCCTTGTTGTTAAATGACTCTTTCTTCATGAATGGTCTAGTTATTACAAATTTTATATATTTTCATAATATATAGAAAAATAATATTGAAATTTGTATCATATTTAAACATTAATTAAAATTTTAATACCAATCAGGATTATGGTAATTTAAAATGCAGTACATTACAATCATGGACATGATATGTCATATGTTTTCATGAGTAACATTTAAATTTATCAATGACCTTTATTAAAATGGTGTATGTAATGTTTTACATTTCCAACATTATAATATTACAAAAAATAAAATATTACTTCTTGAAATATACTTATATATATTTCTTCAATGTAGTTTGGTGATGAAAAGAGAGTCACATTGATTCTTTAATGCATTGGTCGACACATATACAGATATTGTTATCATATTTCAGTTTCATATTGAAATTGATATATTATATTTTCAAAAGTTAATTATTTCATTAATATCATAATTTTTAGAAATATATCACATATATTCATTAATTTTATCCATACTACCATCTATGTACCGAGTTAGTGAAAAACAACTGACATTTCTTCGATAGTTGGAAGTTTATCATACAGACGAGTAACATTATCATATCCCATACAGAATAGAAATTAAAATGATATATAAAATAAAATTAATAAATAAATATAAATCAGGTATAATAACATATAAATTATTTATAAACATCATCGTACCCAATAATGAGTGGTTGTAATAGAAATTAAATGACAACTGTTCATGAGGGGGTAACTTATTTTACACACAAATGATGATTTAATAAACCATTTTTTAGAAGTGGAGGTGGTTGTAGGAAATTACATCAACATAACAAAATTTAATTAAATATAATATATTGGGGTAATTTTATGTCCAATTTTATATAAAAACTGAAGGGTGAAATAGATGAAATAAGCTAATTACACTTGCCGATGAACATTGCCTCATCTCTATGTATCCTTTTTAGGATTGAAACAAAATCATTCATAGGTTTGATTAATTCTATAAACAATTCTTCTATTATGAGGATGGAAATTTAGATGTGAATTTTTTATGAATCGATTAATCTAAATAGTTTTTAATATATAAAGTAGATATTAGATGGGGTATCCTTTTGTAACACCCTAAGATTTTATGAAAAATATTCTTTTTAATTTCATTAATGTCTTGTGTTGTACGCTACACCAAAAGGAGCTTGCAAAACACGTATCCTTGACTTTCCTTGCATTACACGCAATCACGACCTTCCTCGATAGCGTGTGTATTACGCAATAACGAGTTTCACTAAACAACAATATGCTATTAAAATATTATTAAAACTAGCCGTTATGAATAGTAATGACCACTTTTTGAAATTTTGTAAATTTTATTTTTCAAAATGGACTTCATTTTTGGATTCGGAATATCGAAATTAGCTTAGGGTGAAATTTTGATTCTTTTCGGATAACTTTCATTTTCTGATGAATAGTGAAAATTACTAAATTTTAATTAAAAACAACCTTTTTAATCGAAATAATTAATAGTGATAAATTATTAATTTGAGTGGTTTTAAAGTATATTTAGAATATATTTTTATAATTTAATACAATGTTGGTCATTGGATGTAATTTCACATTTAAACCAGACATAAACATGTGTCAATCTTTTGATAGTTTTTATCTTTTAAGAACACGCTATTTGTTTTGATGACGGGAATTAATTTTTAAATTAATTAATAAAACTGATATGTTTTTAATATGGTAAAATAGACATCATTTTGGAGTTCATAATATCAAATATATCTGAGGCCTAATTTTTGGTATTTTTCTCGAAACTTTCATTTTTTGATGAATAGTGAAACCACAAAGTGGTAGTTAAAAAAAATGAATTTTTCATAAAACTAAATTTTACCGCTTCTATGAGTAGAATTGAAAAAATCCAAGAGACACGATTGATGTCAGTAAGTAATATGTGGTTCAATGAGATGAAAATAATTTTTTGTGAATAGGAACTTTTTACTTTTTTTTAACCACGGTTAAAAGTAAATAGGGTAATTAAGGGTAAAAATGATATTATTATTACCCAAAAACATGTACTAATTCTATTGGATAAGTGTAATTCGACCACAAACAACCTTAGGAATAAAATATGACCATTTAGGCCCACTTGGATTAGATTAGGACTTTTATTATTAATTTATTTAAAGAAGGGTTAAAATAGTTAAAATCAAAGTTTAATAAGTATATCATTTTTAATATAGGGTTATACATAAGATAAATTCGACTATAAATATTCATTAGAAAGATAAAAATATTTCCTACATAATGGTATTTTATTTGTAATTTTTAGACTTTAAATATGTTAATTTATTTATGATAGAAAGATGATGCAGTAATTATCCTTTTAATGAAATATTAACATAATTGATGTTATAAATACCCAAATAAATGTAATATGAGACTTTTTGTGAATTACTCTAATTTTCTAGGTTACTATGACATTTTAGTATTGATTTAATTATCATTTTTCGAACTAATCATTTTGTTATGATTTTCAAAATTATTAATTACTAAATAGTGTCAAAATTGACAAAAAATATTTGTTTTAAAAAAATTTATATTATTAATTGTTATTTTATTCCTAAAAATCTAAGGTTCGGCCAAATTACTTAGATAAGGTTATATATATTAATAATAAACAACTTGGGGTTCGTTTGGCTACTTATAGTAAGTTTATTAACCTTATAGTATAAGAACACAAGTAGACACGGTAAAAGTAAAATTATTTAACTTAATGTTAAATCTAAATGATAAGGTTAAAATAGGAACTTAAACTTGTCTAAAATCTATTGGATGAGACGATTTTGACCCATCCCCGCCTTAGCTTATAAATAAATCAATTTGGAGCTATTTAAAACCGAATTTTGATTTATTATAAAATAATATTTTTAGTTATTCAAAGGTACCCCTCTCCTCCCTTATAAAAGGGCACCTCCTCCCTCTCTTCCTCACACCACTTTGAGCCTTCAAGCTCGGACAACCCCTGCCAAATTCTCTTCTCCACTTCACTAGAAACATCCTATAGGTTCTGGTCTTCCTAAAAGACCAATTTAATGCCCAAAAAGGAGATCTCAAAGAGGTGTTTGAAAGAAGAGGTAATGTCTGTTACCGATTCTTTCAACTTTATTTCTTCTTCCACTTCTTCTTCTTAGGTTGTTTCATTATGAAGTAATAACATAAGTATCAATAATATACTGATATGTTATTATAATTATGAAACAAACCTATTTCACCATCTATCCATCCTACGGAAAATGAAATCACCGCGTGTGCGTACGTACGGAATACCGTCTCCACGCCGTGGTGTAATCTATATTCCACCGCCACCTTACTTGGATGGGTATAATGGCGTACATAATAACTATATATAATTATTTTAAAGTGATATTGATTATGAAATAGTATACATACACTCAAATACAATTCCACGATCATGAAAACGATATCATCGCTCGTGCGTACGTACGGACTACCATATCCACGATGCGATGAGATTCATTCTCCACGTTAACCATTCATGAATGATTATAAAGTATATATAATAAGTAATCATGAAATATATGAAATAATAATTATACTATATTTATGTGAATATATATGTATGTCATCTACTTAATTCCATTCAACTCAATAAGGAAACAAAAACAGCGTTCATGCGTACGTACGGCCTACCGTCTCCATGAACAGTGTATTTCTTTCCATTTACTAATTTATTATATATATGTATATTCTGAATATATATTATATATAAATCATGTTTTATATTCTGTAATTAAGTAATCATGATCTATGTAATCATCTGAATAATTACAAGTCAAAACACGGACGACAAATGAAACGATTTTACCCAAAAAGCTCTTTAACATGGAATTTACAAAAGAATGGGTAATACAAAGGCATAGGTGAAACATATATGATATCATAACAATGAATATGATTATTTAATAAGTAAATGACATTATTTGAATCATTATACAGGAGGTTCGGATCCATACAAAGCATATCAGACCTAAGGAAAGGGATAATTTATCAATCTCATTTTTATCTGAGATTGTTTATTCGTAAGTATTTACTGGGGTTATCTTTATAATCCAAGCCCATGTTTTCTAAAACGGTTTTCATGTATTTTTAATGTCCTTTTTACCCATTTTTGACTTTTAATACATTGTATGTAAGGAATCATTCTTTTATTTACGTTACGAGGTAATTTTTTGACTTTTCCGACAAAAGTACGAGGAGAATGTTATTTTTAACTTATACGGAGTGAATGGATTTTTACGGTTTTATAAAGACTTATCTTCATGAAGCTTCCACAAAAATATTTCATGAATATTTTCAACAAAATCCTATTCATTTAAAATTTCATGACATTTTGTGATAAGAAAATGATTTTGAATAAGAAAGGATATTTTCCTCAAGAATTCATTTCAAGTGTTTTATCAAAACCATTTTCCATCTAAGATGACATTATATCTTATGTGTTTGTTTCATGAATAATGTCTCTATGATTTAAATGGATTCAATTTTATGATTATGAAATGATATCCATTTCTTTTATATAGATTATGTGATGATGGGATGATGTTTATGAAACCCATTTTATTTGTTGGGTTATTATGAATGATGTATGTTTATTTTGTGGCACAAGTATGAATGATTTCATTATGAGATGGGTGGGACCTATATATTTCTCCAATTCATTGGGTAAAGATTTATATCTCAAGAGAAAGACATGGCCGGAACGGTATGTTAATTCGGTTCAGTATTACAGGTCTGGAATGAGGAGTGAACTCGATTTAGAAAGGGACTTTGTCCACTAAGATGGTCTTGGAAGAAATGCCTTGGCTACTATGGAAAACATTACATGTGCATAATGGATGACACAATTACATGTTTTATTCCCATGCTATGTTATCATGATTTATGTTCCATTATGATCTATGCCTTATGTATTTCCATGTTTTAATCTTCGGGTCTCTATATTTGGTATCAGAGGAAAGGTTTAGTGAACCTTTGGAAACTAGGATACGAAAATGTTAGTGAGATCCCTAGAGATATTTCCAAAGTATGTCTAGGGATGTTCCTAAGGATAAGTATACGTATAGGATATAGTCCTAGAACTAACGTAACAGTATTAGAATTTAACTTAAGATGTTAGATATTGAGGGTGCTCCCCCTTTACTATGTTGTTTTCCCTAGCATGATTTTTGTCTCTCACACTATTCTTTTTGGGTTTCAGAAAATGGCTGGAAACAGGAAGATTCATGATAATAGAGGATATGACAGACAATGGAAAGATATTCTTCATGAGAAACCAAACGAAACGGGATTTGGAAGTCCAAACATCATTATTATGCCTAATCAGAAATCTCATAATATGATCAATAATCTTAACTTTGGTATGTTTCCCGACTCAGATAATAAGAGAAAGATGGAGTTTCATGATGATCATCGAGGAAAGAAAGTTCAATTTCCCTCATGTAAATCATGTGGGAAGAGGCATAGAGGTGATTGTTTCAAGGGAACTGGAAGATGATTTGGGTGTGGAAAAGAAGGACACAAATCCAGTAAGCACAAAGGAAAAGGTTCAGTTAACACCATGGATAAGGATCATGGTATTGCTAACACATCAACAATGGTTAAATGTTTTAAATGTGGAATTTACGGGAATTATGCAAACCAATGCCCTAAGGGAAAGTCTCATGAAGAGAATCAGTACGGCCATATGGGTAGTATTTATGTTGATGATGATGAAGAGACTACAAATGATATGTGAGATGAAAGAGTTGTTGAAGCTCGGTCAATGGTTTAAGAAGTAGTGGAATGATTACATGTTTATCATGTGTAATGTTGAATAAGTAATCTCATGGTACTATGGAATAAAGAGACATCTAAGGATTGTAACACTGTTATCCTTCCTTGAGTTTTGAAAGTGTATGATTAATGGTGCCAGTATCCATTAATGGTTATTCAGTTATTTTTGAAATGTATATAATATGCGCATAATGAAGGGATAAGGAGAAAATTAAATGTCTGATAGTATTAATGAGCACATGACTTATATAAGGAGAAGGTTATATCATGGTTTGAGTATATAGAGTTTTTGGATTTTGGTATGTGGAAGGAGTTAACATTTGACATCCTTAATGATTTCACTAAGGTTTAATGGGTATTCATTTTTCAAGAGAGTACATGATTAAGGTATTCACATGATTGGAATGTGACCAACAAGATATATGGGGGATAAATGATGGTATTCACATGCTTGGTTGATGACATTTCAAGTAATAATTTTCATTATACTATGAGCTTGGACAGAATTATTTTAGATAAGCCTGAAGATTGGAATGGATTATGTTAGACATAAGTTAGTATTGTTTATGGATAGAACTTTTTTTTGATATTATTTATGTGATGTTATTGTAATGTAGTTTTAGAAAAAGGACAACCTACAGGACGGATGACAACCCATCGCGTCGGACAAGGCTGTGGGAATCGAACCCACAACGGAAGTGAGACTGGCCTTTATCGCCTACCACTGGCCTACAGGAAGTCCCCGTTTAGTAGAAACTAGTTTTATTATATTAAGCAGTATAATATAAGAAGTATAAGTCCATTTTAGGAACCATATATGATTAATCTCACTATAGATGGACTTACGTATTTTTTGATAACTTTTCTAACCTTTTGATTGAGATAGATGGAATGAACCACCATTCTATGACATGATCTGTTAACACATCATGAATGACAAATTCAACTTCATTTCATTAATAAGAACAACCAACGGTGAGACTATACCAAAATCACGAAAGTATTTCTTCTAATTCCAATTTCATCAACTTTAGGAAAATGATCTTGAAAACCAAAAATGTTTTCCAAGTGCTCTTATATCTGATGAATCAGATGGTACCTTAGATCGTCACAAATTTATGGCTGTGTGATTGCTGGATTTTCCATAGCCATGTTCTCTACCACTCCCCATCAGAACATGATGGTTATATTTCTCTTCCATATCTATATTTTCACCTATGTAGAAACCCAGTGATTAGTTTATTTGGGTAACCATTATGTTTCATACTATTGTTTTTAAGGATTGGTTTTGGTATTCCTTTTTATGATGTGGGTTTCTATTAAAGAAACTTTCGATTATAAACCATTTATAACCCCGACGAATTTCGAGGGCGAAATTCATTTTAAGGGGGGTAGAATGTAACACCCCGAGATTGTATGAAAAATATTCTTTTTAATTTCATTAATGTCTTGTGTTGTACGATACACCAAAAGGGGCTTGCACAACATGCATCCTTAACTTTCCTTTCATTACACGCAATCGTGACCATCATCGATAGCGTGTGTAGTACGCAATAACGAGTTTCACTAAACAACAATATGCTATTAAAATATTATTACAACTATCCATTATGAATAGTAATAACCACATTTTGAAATTTTGTAAATTTTATTTTTCAAAATGGACTTCATTTTTGGATTCGGAGTATCGAAATTAGCTTAGGGTGAAATTTTGATACTTTTCGGGTAACTTTCATTTTCTGATGAATAGTGAAAATTACTAAATTTTAATTAAAAACAACCTTTTTAATCGAAATAATTAATAGTGATAAATTATTAATTTTAGTGGTTTTAAATTATATTTAGAATATATTTTTACAATTTAATACAATGTTGGTCATTGGATGTAATTTCACATTTAAACCAGACATAAACAAGTGTCAATCTTTTGATATTTATTATCTCTTAAGAACACGCTATTTGTTTTGATGACGGGAATTAATTTTTAAATTAATTAATGCAACTGATATGTTTTTAATTTGGTAAAATAGACATCATTTTTGAGTTCATAATATCAAATATAGCTTAGGCCTAATTTTTGGTATTTTTCTGGAAACTTTCATTTTTTGATGAATAGTGAAACCACTAAGTGGTAGTTAAAAAAATTGAATTTTTCATGAAACTTAATTTTACCGCTTCTGTGAGTAGAATTTCAAAAATCTGAGAGACACTTTTGATGTCAGTAAGTAAAATGTGGTTCAATGAGATGAAAATAATTTTTGGTGAATAGTAACTTTTTACTTTTTTTACCACGGTTAAAAGTAAATAGGGTAATTAAGGGTAAAAATGATAGTATTATTACCCTAACACATGTACTAATTCTATTGGATAAGTTTAATTCGACCAAAAACAACCTTTGAAATAAAATATGACCATTTAGGCCCACTTGGATTAGATTAGGACATTTATTATTAATTTATTTAAAGAAGGGTTAAAATAGTTAAAATCAAAGTTTAATAAGTATATCATTTTTAATATAGGGTTATACATAAGATAAATTCGACTATAAATATTCATTTGAAAGAAAAAAATATTTCCTACAAAATGGTATTTTATTTGTAATTTTTAGACTTTAAATAAATTAATTTATTTATGACACAAAGATGATCCAGTAATTATCTTATTAATGAAATATTGACATAATTGATGTTATAAATACCCAAATAAATGTAATTTGAGACTTTTTATGAATTCCACTAATTTTATAGGTTACAATGACATGTTTTTATTGATTTAATTACCTTTTTTCGAACTAATCATTCTGTTATGATTTTCACAATTATCAATTACTAAATAGTGTCAAAATTGACATAAAATTGTTTTTTAAAAAAAATATTGTATTATTAATTGTTATTTTATTCCTAAAAATCTAAGGTTCGACCAAATTACTTAGATAAGGTTATATATATTAATAATAAACAACTTGGGGCTCGTTTGGCTACTTATAGTTAGTTTATTAACCTTATAGTATAAGAACACAAGAAGACACGGTAAAAGTAAAATTATTTAACTTAATGTTAAATCTAAATGATAAGGTTAAAATAGGAACCTAAACTTGTACAAATTCTATTGGATTAGAGTATTTAGACCCATCCCCACCTTATCTTCTATATAAATCAATTTGGAGCTATTTAAAACAGAATTTGGCTTTATAATGAAATAATATTTTTAGTTATTCCAAAGGTGCCCCTCTCCTCCCTTATAAAAGGGCACCTCCTCCCACTCTTCCTCACACCACTTTGATCCTTCAAGCTCAGAAACCCCTGCCAAATTCTCTTCTCCACTTCCCTAGAAACATCCTATAGGTTCTGGTCTTCCTCAAAGACCAATTTTAGTTCCCTAAAAGGAGATCTCAAAGAGGCGCTTTAAAGAAGAGGTAATGTCCGTTACTGATTCTTTAAACTTTATTTCTTCTTCCACTTCTTCTTATTGGGTTGTTTTATTATGAAGTAATAACATCACTATCACTCATATACTGATATGTTATTATAAGTATGAAACAACTCTATTTCACCATCTATCCATCCTACGGAAAATGAAATCACCGCGCGTGCGTACATACAGAATACCGTCTCCACGTCATGGTTTAATCTATTTTCCACCACCACCTTACTTGGATGGGTATAATGGTGTAAATAATAACTATATATGATTATTTTAAAGATATATAGATTCTAAAATAGTATACATACACTCCAATATAATTCCACGATCATGAAAACGATATCATCGCTTTTGCGTACGTACGGACTACCGTCTCCACGACGCGATGAGATTCTTTCTCCACATTAACCATTCATGAATGATTATAAATTAAATATAATAAGTAATCATGAAATATATGAAATAATAATGATACTGGATTTATTTGTATATATATGTATGTCATCTACTTAATTCCATTCAACTCAATAAGGAAACGAAAATAGCGTTCATGCGTACGTACGGCCTACCGTCTCCATGAACGGTGTATTTCATTCCATTTACTGATTTATTATATATATATGTATATTATGAATATATATTATATATAAATCATGTTTTATATTCTTTAATTAAGTAATCACGATCTAAGTAATCATCAGAATAATTACAAGTCAAAACACAGACGACAAATGAAACGATTTTACCCAAAACGCTCTTTAACATGGAATTTACAAAAGAACGGGTAATATAAATGCATAAGTGAAACACATATGACATTATAATAATTAATATGATTATGTAATAATTCAATGACATTATTTAAATCATTATACTGGAGGTTCAGATCCATACAAAGCATATCAGACCTAAGATAAGGGATAATTTATCAATCTCATTTTTATCTGAGATTGTTTATTCGTAAGTATTTACTGGGGTTATCTTTATCATCCAAGCCCATTTTTTCTAAAAAGGTTTTCGTGTATTTTTAATGTCCTTTTTACCCATTTTTGACTTTTAATACATGGTATGTAAGGAATAATTCTTTTATTTACGTTATGAGGTACTTTTTTGACTTTTCCGACAAAAGTACGAGCAGAATGTTATTTTTAACTTATACGGCGTGAATGGATTTTTACGGTTTTATAAAGCCTTATTTTCATGAAGCTTCCACAAAAATATTTCATGAATATTTTCAAGAAAATCCTATTCATTTAAAATTTCATGACATTTTGTGAAAAGAAAATGATTTTGAATAAGAAAGGATATTTTCCTCAAGAATTCATTTCAAGTGTTTTATCAAAACCATTTTCCATCTACGATGACATTATATCGTATGTGTATGTTTCATGTATAATATCTCTATGATTTACATGGATTCACTTTTATGATTAAGAAATGATAACCATTTTTTATATAGATTATGTGATGATGGGATGATGTTTATGAAACAAATTTTATTTTTTTGGTTATTATGAATGATGTATGTTTATTTTGTTGCACAAGTATGAATGATTTCATTATGAGATGGGTGGGACCTATATCTCCCTCCAATGAATTGGGTAAAGATTTATATCTCATGAGATCGACATGGCTGGAACGGTATGTTAATTCGGTTCAGTATTACAGGACTGGAATGAGGAGTGAACTCGATTCAGAAAGGGACTTTGTCCACTAAGATGGTCTTGGCAGAAATGCCTTGTCTACTATGGAAATCATTAAATGTGCTTAATGGATGCCACAATTACATGTTTTATTCCCATGCTATGTTATCATGATATATGTTCCATTATGATCTATGCCTTATGTACTTCCATGTTTTAAGTCGTTGCTCAAGATTTTGATGTTTAAACATTATGTTCATGTTTTTAAGTTCAAATGTATGTGGTATGTTTTATTTTATGCATGCTTACCCTTACTGAGCATTTGAGCTCACCCTTTTGAGGTTTTATTTTCCCCCAGTATTAAAAGAAAGTGTTTAGGTATGGAAACAAAATGTGGAAGATCTTTATTGGAGATGTTGAAGATCTTTCACCACGATTAGAAGATTACGTTCCAAGTTTCCAAAGACACTAAACAATTAAGGTCCTTGTGTGTGTGTGTTTTTGTTATGTACTAAGTATTACACAAAAGATATGTAATGTCCATGTACGTTATGCTTTGGGTATCTACATTTTGTATCAGAGGAAAGGTTTAGTGATCCTTTGGAAACTAGGATACGAAAATGTTAGTGAGATCCCTAGAGATATTTCTAAGGTATGTCTAGGGATGTCCCTAAGGATAAGTATACGTATAGGATATAGTCCTAGAACTAATGTAACTGTATTAGAATTTAACCTATGATGTTAGATATTGAGGGTGCTCCCCCTTTACTATGTTGTTTTCTCTAGCATGATTTTTGCCTCTCACACTATTCTTTTTGGGTATTAGAAAATGGCTGGAAACAGGAAGATTCATGATAATAAAGGATATGACGGACAATGGAATGATATTCTTCATGAGAAACCAAATGACACGAGATTTGGAAGTCCAAACACCGTTATTATGCCTAATCAGCAATCTCATAATATGATCAATAATCTCAACTTTGGTAAGTTTCTCGACTCAGATAATAAGATAAAGATGGAGTTTCATGATGATCATCGAGAAAAGAAAGTTCAGTTTCCCTCATGTAAATCATGTAGGAAGAGACATCGAGGAGATTGTTTCAAGGGAACTGGAAGATGCTTTGGGTGTGGAAAAGAAGGACACAAAACCAGTAAGTACAAAGGAAGAGGTAAAGTTCACACCATGGATAAGGATCATGGTATTTCTAAAACATCAACAATGGTTAAATGTTTTAAATGTGGAATGTATGGGAATTATGCAAACCAATTCCCTAAGGGAAAGTCTCATAAAGAGAATCAGTACGGCCATATGGGTGGTATTTATGTTGATGATAATGAAGAGACTACAAATGATATGTGAGATGAAAGAATTGTTAAAGCTCGGTCAATGGTTTAAGAAGGTAGTGGAATGATTACATGTTTATCAAGTGTAATGTTGTATAAGTAATATCATGGTACTATGGAATAAAGAGACATCTAAGGACTGTTACACTGTTATCTTTCCTTGATTTTTGAAAGTGTATGACTAATGGTACCAGTATCCATTAATGGTTATTCAGATATTTTTGAAATGTATATGATATGTGCATAATGAAGGGATAAAGAGAAAATTAAATGTTTGATAGTATTAATGAGCTCATGACTGATATATGGAGAAGGTTATATCATGGTTTGAGTATATAGAATTTTTGGATTTTGGTATGTGGAAGGAGGTAACTTTTGACAGTATTTATGTTTTCACTAATGTTTAATGGGTATTCATTTTTCAAGAGAATATATGATTAATGTATTCACATGATTGGAATGTGACCAACAAGATATATGGGGGATAAATGATGGTATTCACATGCTTGGTGGATGACATTTCATGTAATCATTTTATTTATACTATGAGCTTGGACAAAAGTATTTTAGATAAGCCTGAAGATTGGAATGGATTATGTTAGACATAAGTTAGTATTGTTTAAGGATATAACTTTTTTTTGATATTATTTATGCGATCTTATAGTAATGTAGTTTTATAAAAAGGACAACCTGTAGGACGGATGACAGCCCATCGGGTCGGACAAGGCTGTGGGAATCGAACCCACAACTGAAGTGCAACTGGCCTTTATCACCTACCACTGGCCTACAAGAAGTCCCTGTTTAGTAGAAACTAGTTTTATTATATTAAGAAGTATAATATAAGAAGTATTAGTCCATTTTAGGAACCATATATGATTAATCTCACTATAGATGGACTTACATATTTTTTTGATAACTTTTCTAACCTTTTGTTTGAGATAGATGGAATGACCCATCATTCTATCACATGATCTATTAAAACATCATGAATGAAAAATTCAACTTCATTTCATTATGAAGAACGACCAACGGTGAGACCATACCAAAATCACGAAAGTGTTTCTTCTAATTCCAATTTCATCAACTTTAGGGAAATGATATAGAAAACCAAAAATGTTGTCCAAGTGCTCTTATATCTAATGAATCAGATGGTACCTTAGATCGTCACAAATGTATGGCTTTGTGATTGATGGATTTTCCATAGCAATGTTCTCTACCACTCCCCATCAGAACATGATGGTTAGATTTCTCTTCCATATCCATATTTTCACCTATGTAGAAACCGAGTGATTAGTTTATTTGGGTAACCATTACGTTTCGTACTATTGTTTTTAAGGATTGGTTTTGGTATTCCTTTTTAAGATGTGGGTATCTATTAAAGAAACTTTCGATTAGTAAACCATTTATAACCCCGACGAATTTCGAGGGCGAAATTCATTTTAAGGGGGGTAGAATGTAACACCCCGAGATTGTATGAAAAATATTCTTTTTAATTTCATTAATGTCTTGTATTGTACGATACACCAAAAGGAGCTTGCAAAACACACATCCTTGACTTGCCTTGCATTACACGCAATCACGACCTTCCTCGATAGAGTGTCTAGTACACAATAACGAGTTTCACTAAACAACAATATGCTATTAAAATATTATTAAAACTAGCCGTTATGAATAGTAATAACCACTTTTTGAAATGTTGTAAATTTTTTTTTCAAAATGGACTTCATTTTTGGATTTAGAGTATCGAAATTAGCTTAGGGTGAAATTTTGATACTTTTCGGATAACTTTCATTTTCTGATGAATAGTGAAAATTACTAAATTTTAATTAAAAAAACATTTTTAATCGAAATAATTAATAGTGATAAATTATTAATTTGAGTGGTTTTAATGTATATTTAGAATATATTTTTACAATTTAATACAATGTTGCTCATTGGATGTAATTTCACATTTAAACCAGACATAAACAAGTGTCAATCTTTTGATCGTTATTATCTCTTAAGAACACACTATTTGTTTTGATGACGGGATTAATTTTTAAATTAATTAATGCAACTGATATGTTTTTAATTTGGTAAAATAGACATCATTTTTGAGTTCATAATATAAAATATAGCTTAGGCCTAATTTTTGGTATTTTTCTGGAAACATTCATTTTTTGATGAATAGTGAAACCACTAAGTGGTAGTTAAAAAAATGAATTTTTCATAAAAAATAATTATACCGCTTCTGTGAGTAGAATTTCAAAAATCTGAGAGACACGGTTGATGTCAGTAAGTAAAATGTGGTTCAATGAGATGAAAATATTTTTTGGTGAATAGTAACTTTTTACTTTTTTTTACCACGGTTAAAAGTAAATAGGGTAATTAAGGGTAAAAATGATATTATTATTACCCTAACACATGTACTAATTATATTGGATAAGTTTAATTCGACCAAAAACAACCTTAGGAATAAAATATGACCATTTAGGCCCACTTGAATTAGATTAGGACATTTATTATTAATTTATTTAAAGAAGGGTTAAAATAGTTAAAATCAAATTTTAATAAGTATATCATTTTTAATATAGGGTTATACATAAGATAAATTAGACTATAAATATTCATTAGAAAGATAAAAAGATTTTCTACATAATGGTATTTTATTTGTAATTTTTAGACTTAAAATAAGTTAATTTATTTAGGACACAATGATGATCCAGCAATTATTTTGTTAATGAAATATTGACATAATTGATGTTATAAATACCCAAATAAATGTAATTTGAGACTTTTTATGAATTACACTAATTTTATAGGTTACAAGGACATGTTTTTATTTATTTAATTACCTTTTTTTGAACTAATAATTCTGTTATGATTTTCACAATTATCAATTACTAAATAGTGTCAAAATTGACATAAAATTGTTTTTTAAAACAAATATTATATTATTAATTGTTATTTTATTCCTAAAAATCTAAGGTTCGTCCAAATTACTTAGATAAGGTTATATATATTAACAATAAACAACTTGGGGCTCGTTTGGCTACTTATAGTATGTTTATTAACCTTATAGTATAAGAACACAAGAAGACACGGTAAAAGTAAAATTATTTAACTTAATGTTAAATCTAAATGATAAGGTTAAAATAGGAACCTAAACTTGTCTAAATTCTATTGGATGAGATTATTTCTACCCATCCCCACCTTGGCTTCTAAATAAATCAATTTGGAGCTATTTAAACCCGAATTAGGCTTTATAATAAAATAATATTTCTTGTTATTCCAAAGGTGCCCCTCTCCTCCCTCTCTTCCTCACACCACTTTGAGCCTTCAAGCTTGGAAAACCCCTGACAAATTCTCTTCTACACTTCCCTAGAAACATCCAATTGGTTCTGGTCTTCATCAAAGACCAATTTTAGTGCCCTAAAAGGAGATCTCAAAGAGGCGCTTCAAAGAAGAGGTAATGTCTGTTACCGATTTTTTAAACTTAATATCTTTTTCCACTTATTCTTATTAGGATGTTTCATTATGAAGTAATAACATCAGTATCACTCATATACTGATATGTTGTTATAAGTATGAAACAACTCTATTTCACCATCTATCCATCCTACGGAAAATGAAATCACCGCGCGTGCGTACATACGGAATACCGTCTCCACGCCGTGGTGTAATCTATTTTCCACCACCACCTTACTTGGATGGGTAAAATAGTGTAAATAATAACTATATATGATTATTTTAAAGTGATATTGATTTTGAAATAGTATACATACACTGCAATACAATTCCACGATCATGAAAACGATATCATCGCTCGTACGTACGTACGGACTACCGTCTCCACGACGCGATGAGATTCATTCTCCACATTAACCATTCATGAATGATTATAAAGTATATATAATAAGTAATCATGAAATATATGAAATAATAATGATACTGGATTTATTTTTATATATATGTATGTCATCTACTTAATTCCATTCAACTCAATAAGGAAACGAAAACAGCGTTCATGCGTACGTACGACCTACCGTCTCCATAAACAGTGTATTTATTTCCATTTACTGATTTATTATATATATGTATATTCTGAATATATATTATATATAAATCATGTTTTATATTCTTTAATTAAGTAATCATGATCTACGTAATCATCAGAATAATTACAATTCAAAACACAGACGACAAATGAAACGATTTTACCCAAAACGCTCTTTAACATGGAATTTACAAAAGAACGGGTAATATAAAGGAAAAAGTGAAACATATATGACATCATAACAATGAACATGATTATTTAATCAGTAAATGACATTATTTAAATCATTATACTGGAGGTTCAGATCCATACAATGCATATCAGACCTAAGGTAAGGGATAATTTATCAATCTCATTTTTATCTGAGATTGTTTATTCATAAGTATTTACTGGGGTTATCTTTATCATCGAAGCCCATGATTTCTAAAAAGGTTTTCATGTATTTGTAATGTCCTTTTTACCCGTTTTTGACTTTTAATACATGGTATGTATGGAATCATTCTTTTATTTACGTTGCGAGATACTTTTTTTACTTTTACGACAAAAGTACGAGGAGAATGTTATTTTTAACTTATACGGCGTGAACGGATTTTTAGGGTTTTATAAAGCCTTATTTTCATGAAGATTCCACAAAAATATTTCATGAATATTTTCAACAAAATCCTATTCATTTAAAATTACATGACATTTTGTGAAAAGAAAATGATTTTGAATAAGAAAGGATATTTTCCTCAAGAATTCATTTCAAGTGTTTTATCAAAACCATTTTCCATCTAAGATGACATTATATCGTATGTGTATGTTTCATGTATAATGTCTCTATGATTTACATGGATTCACTTTTATGATTATGAAATGATATCCATTTCTTTTATATAGATTATGTGATGATGGATGATGTTTATGAAACCCATTTTATTTGTTGGGTTATTATGAATGATGTATGTTTATTTTGTTGCACAAGTATGAATGATTTCATTATGAGATGGGTGGGACCTATATCTACCTCTAATGCATTGGGTAAAGATTTATATCTCATGAGATCGACATGGATGGAACGGTATCTTAATTCGGTTCAGTATTACAGGACTGGAATGAGGAGTGAAATCGATTCAGAAAGGGACTTTGTCCACTAAGATGGTCCTGGCAGAAATGCCTTGGCTACTATGGAAATCATTACATGTGCTTAATGGATGCCACAATTACATGTTTTATTCCCATGCTATGTTATCATGATTTATGTTCCATTATGATCTATGCCTTATGTACTTCCATGTTTTAAGTCGTTGCTCAAGATTTTGATGTTTAAATATTCTGTTCATGTTTTTAAATTCAAATGTATATGGTATGTTTTATTTTATGCATGCTTACCCTTACTGAGCATTTGAGCTCACCCTTTTTAGGTTTTATTTTCCCCCAGTATTAAAATAAAGTGTTTTGGTAAGGAAACAAAATGTGGAAGATCTTTATGAGAGATGTTGAAGATCTTTCACCACGATTAGAAGATTACGTTCCAAGTTTCCAAAGACACTAAACTATTACTGTCCTTGTGTGTGTGTTTTTGTTATGTACTAATTATTCCACAAAATTAATGTAATTTCCATGTACGTTAAGCTTCGGGTCTCTACATTTTGTATCAGAGGAAAGGTTTAGTGATCCTTTGGAAACTAGGATACGAAAATGTTATTGAGATCCCTAGAGATATTTCTAAGGTATGTCTACGGATGTCCCTAAGGATAAGTATACGTATAGGATATAGTCCTAGAACTAATGTAACGATATTAGAATTTAACCTAAGATGTTAGATATTGAGGGTTCTCCCCATTTACTATGTTGTTTTCCCTATCATGATTTTTGCCTCTCACACTATTCTTTTTGGGTTTTAGAAAATGGCTGGAAACAGGAAGATTAATGATAATAGAGGATATGACGGACAATGGAATGATATTCTTCATGAGAAACCAAATGAAACGAGATGTGGAAGTCCAAACATCATTATTATTCCTAATCAGCAATCTCATAATATGATCAATAATCTCAACTTTGGTAAGTTTCCTGACTCAGATAATAAGAGAAAGATGGAGTTTCATGATGATCATCGAGGATAGAAAGTTCAATTTCCCTCATGTAAATCATGTGGGAAGAGGCATCGAGGAGATTTTTTCAAGGGAACTGGAAGATGCTTTGGGTGTGGAAAAGAATGAAACAAAACCAGTAAGTACAAAGGAAAAGGTTCAGTTAACACCATGGATATAGATCATGGTATTTCTAAAACATCAACAATGGTTAAATGTTTTAAATGTGGAATGTACGGGAATTATGCGAACCAATTCCCTATGGGAAAGTCTCATGAAGAGAATCAGTACGGCCATATGGGTAGTATTTATGTTAATGATGACGAAGAGACTACAAATGATATGTGAGATGAAAGAATTGTTGAAGCTCGGTCAATGGTTTAAGAAGGTAGTGGAATGATTACATGTTTATCAAGTGTAATGTTGTATAACTAATATCATGGTAATATGGAATAAAGAGACATCTAAGGATTGTTACACTGCTATCTTTCCTTGAGTTTTGAAAGTGTATGATTAATGGTACCAGTATCCATTAATGGTTATTCAGATATTTTTGAAATGTATATGATATGTGCATAATGAAGGGATAAGGAGAAAATTAAATGTTTGATAGTATTAATGAGCTCATGACGGATATAAGGAGGAGGTTATATCATGGTTTCAGTATATAGAATTTTTGGATTTTGGTATGTGGAAGGAGTTAAATTTTGACAGCATTCATGTTTTCACTAAGGTTTAATGGGTATTCATTTTTCAAGAGAATACATGATTAAGGTATTCACATGATTGGAATGTGACCAACAATATATATGGGGGATAAATGATGGTATTCAAATGCTTGGTTGATGACATTTCATGTAATCATTTTCTTTATACTATGAGCTTGGACAGAAGTATTTTTGATAAGCCTGAAGATTGGAATGGATTATGTTAGACATAAGTTAGTATTGTTTAAGGATATAACTTTTTTTTGATATTATTTATGTGATGTTATAGTAATGTAGTTTTAGAAAAAGGACAACCTGCAGGACAGATGACAACCCATCGCGTTGGACAAGGCTGTGGGAATCGAACCCACAACCGAAGTGCGACTGGCCTTTATCGCCTACCACTGGACTACAGGATGTCCCTGTTTATTAGAAACTAGTTTTATTATATTAAGCAGTATAATATAAGAAGTATAAGTCCATTTTAGGAACCATATATGATTAATCTCACTATAGATGGACTTAAGTATTTTTTTATAACTTTTCTAACCTTTTTTTGAGATAGATGGAATGACCCATCATTCTATCACATGATCTGTTAACTCATCATGAATGACAAATTCAACTTCATTTCATTAAGAAGAACGACCAACGGTGAGACTATACCAAAATCATGAAATTATTTCTTCTAATTCCAATTTCATCAACTTTAGGGAAATGATCTTGAAAACCAAAAATGTTGTCCAAGTGCTCTTATATCTGATTAATCAGATGGTACCTTAGATCGTCACAAATTTATGGCTTTGTGATTGCTGGATTTTCCATATCCATGTTCTCTAAAACTCCCCATCAGAACATGATGGTTAGATTTCTCTTCCATATCCATATTTTCACTAATGTAAAACCCAGTGATTAGTTTATTTGGGTAACCATTACGTTTCATACATTTGTTTTTAAATATTGGTTTTGGTATTCCTTTTTACGATGTGGGTTTCTGTTAAAGAAAATTTTGATTAGTAAACCATTTATAACCCCAACGAATTTCGAGGGCGAAATTCATTTTAAGGGGGGTAGAATGTAACACCCCGAGATTTTATGAAAAATATTATTTTTAATTTCATTAATGTCTTGTGTTGTACGATACACCAAAAGGATCTTGCACAACATGCATCCTTGACTTTTCTTGCATTACACGCAATCACGAACTTCTTCGATAGCATGTGTAGTACGCAATAACGTGTTTCACTAAACAACAATATGCTATTAAAATATTATTAAAACTAGCCGTTATGAATAGTAATAACCACTTTTTGAAATTTTTTAAATTTTATTTTTCAAAATGGACTTCATTTTTGGATTCGGAGTATTGAAATTAGCTTAGGGTGAAATTTTGATACTTTTCAGATAACTTTCATTTTCTGATGAATAGTGAAAATTACTAAATTTTAATTAAAAACAACCTTTTTAATCGAAATAATTAATAGTGATAAATTATAAATTTGAGTGGTTTTAAAATATATTTTTAGAATATATTTTTACAATTTAATACAATGTTGGTCATTGGATGTAATTTCATATTTAAACCAGACATAAACAAGTGTCAATCTTTTGATAGTTATTATTTCTTAAGAACAGGCTATTTGTTTTGATAACGGGAATTAATTTTTAAATTAATCAATGCAACTGATATGTTTTTAATTTAGTAAAATAGAAATCATTTTTGAGTTTATAATATCAAATATATCTTAGGCCTAATTTTTGGTATTTTTCTGGAAACTTTCATTTTTTGATGAATAGTGAAACCACTAAGTGGTTGTTAAAAAAAATGAATTTTTCATAAAACTTAATTTTACCTCTTCTGTGAGTAGAATTTCAAAAATCTGAGAGACACGGTTGATTTCAGTAAGTAAAATTTGGTTCAATGAGATGAAAATAATTTTTGGTGAATAGTTACTTTTTACTTTTTTTTACCACGGTTAAAAGTAAATAGGGTAATTAAGGGTAAAATGATATTATTATTTCCCTAACACATGTAATAATTCTATTGGATAAGTTTAATTCGACCAAAAACAACCTTAGGAATAAAATATGACCATTTAGGCCCACTTGGATTAGATTAGGACATTTATTATTAATTTATTTAAAGAAGGGTTAAAATAGTTAAAATCAAAGTTTAATAAGTATATCATTTTTAATATAGGGTAATACATAAGATAAATTCGACTATAAATATTCATTAGAAATATAAAAATATTTCCTACATAATGGTATTTTATTTGTAATTTTTAGACTTTAAATAAGTTAATTTATTTATGACACAAAGATGATCCAGTAATTATCTTATTAATGAAATATTGACATAATTGATGTATAAATACCCAAATAAATGTAATTTGAGACTTTTTTATGAATTCCAATAATTTTCTAGGTTACAATGACATGTTTGTATTGATTTAATTACCTTTTTTCGAACTAATCATTCTATTATGATTTTCACAATTATCAATTACTAAATAGTGTCAAAATTGACATAAAATTGTTTTTTAAAACAAATATTATATTATTAATTGTTATGTTATTCCTAAAAATCTAAGGTTTGGCCAAATTACTTAGATAAGGTTATATATATTAATAATAAACAACTTGGGGCCTGTTTGGCTACTTATAGTAAGTTTATTAACCTTATAGTATAAGAACACAAGAAGACACGGTAAAAGTAAAATTATTTAACTTAATGTTAAATCTAAATGACAAGGATAAAATAGGAACCTAAACTTGTCTAAATTCTATTGGATGAGAGGCTTTCGACCCATCCCCACCTTATCTTATAAATAAATCAATTTGGGGCTATTTAAAACCTAATTTGGCTTTATAATAAATTAATATTTTTAGTAATTCCATAGGTGCCCCTCTCCTCCCTTATTAAAGGGCACCTCCACCCTCTCTTCCTCACACAACTTTGAGACTTCATGCTTGGCCAAACCCTGCCAAATTCTCTTCTCCACTTCCCTAGAAACATCTTATAGGTTCTGGTCTTCCTCAAAGACCAATTTTAGTGCCCTAAAAGGAGATCTCAAAGAGGCGCTTCAAAGAAGAGGTAATGTCCGTTACCGATTCTTTAAACATTATTTTTCTTCCTCTTCTTCTTCTTAGGCTTTTTCATTATGAAGTAATAACATCAGTATAAATCATATACTGATATGTTATTATAAGTATGAAACAACTGTATTTCACCATTTATCCATCCTACGGAAAATGAAATCACCGCACGTGCGTACGTACGGAGTACCGTCTCCACGCCGTGGTGTAATCTATTTTCCACCACCACCTTACTTGGATGGGTATAATGGTGTAAATAATAACTATATATGATTATTATAAAGTGATATTGATTCTGAAATAGTATACATACACTCCAATACAATTCCACGATCATGAAAACGATATCATCGCTCGTGCGTACGTACGGACTACCGTCTCCACGACGCGACGAGATTCATTCTCCACATTAACCATTCATGAATGATTATAAAGTATATATAATAAGTAATCATGAAATATATGAAATAATAATGATACTGGATTTATGTGTATATATATGTATGTCATCTACTTAATTCCATTCAACTCAATAAGGAAACGAAAACAGCGTTCATGCGTACGTACGACCTACTGTCTCCATGAACGGTGTATTTCATTCCATTTACTGATTTATTATATATATGTATATTCTGAATATATATTATATATAAATCATGTTTTATATTCTTTAATTAAGTAATCATGATCTAAGTAATCATCAGAATAATTACAAGTCAAAACACAGATGACAAATGAAACGATTTTACCCAAAACGCTCTTTAACATGGAATTTACAAAAGAACGGGTAATATAAAGGCATAAGTGAAACATATATAATATCCTAACAATGAATATGATTATGTAATAAGTCAATTACATTATTTAAATCATTATACAGGAGGTTCGGATCCATACAAAGCATATCATATTTAAGGTAAGGGATAATTTATCAATCTCATTTCTATCTAAGATTGTTTATTCGTAAGTATTTACTGGGGTTATCTTTATCATCCAAGCCCATGTTTTCTAAAAATGTTTTCATGTATGTTTAATGTCCTTATTACCCATGTTTGAAGTTTAATACATGGTGTGTAAGGAATCATTCTTTTATTTACATTATGAGGTACTTTTTTGACATTTCCGACAAAAGTACGAGGAGAATGTTATTTTTAACTTATACGGCGTGAACGGATTTTTACGGTTTTATAAACCCTTATTTTCATGAAGCTTCCACCAAAATATTTCATGAATATTTTCAACAAAATCCTATTCATTTAAAATTTCATGAAATTTTGTGAAAAGAAAATGATTTTGAATAAGAATGGATATTTTGCTCAAAAATTCATTTCAAGTGTTTTATCAAAACCATTTTCTATCTAAGATGACATTATTTCGTATGTGTATGTTTCTTGTATAATGTCTCTATGATTTACATGGTTTCACTTTTATGATTATGAAATTATATCCATTTCTTTTATATGCATTATGTGATGATGGGATGATGTTTATGAAACCCATTTTATTTGTTGGGTTATTATGAATGATGTATGATTATTTTTTGGCACAAGTATGAATGATTTCATTATGAGATGGGTGGGACCTATATCTCCCTCCAATGCATTGGGTAATGATTTATATCTCATGAGGTAGACATGGCTGGAACGGTAAGTTAATCCGGTTCAGTATTATAGGACTGGAACGAGGAGTGAACTCGATTCAGAAAGGGACTTTGTCCACTAAGATGGTCTTGGCAGAAATGCCTTGGCTACTATGGAAATCATTACATGTGCTTAATGGATGCCATAATTAAATGTTTTATTCCCATGCTATGTTATCATGATTTATGTTCCATTATGATCTATGCCTTATGTACTTTCATGTTTTAAGTCATTTCTTAATATTTTGATGTTTAAACATTATGTTCATGTTTTGAAGTTCAAATGTAAATGGTAAGTTTTATTTTATCCATACTTACCCTTACTGAGAATTTCATCTCACCCTTTTTATATTTTATTTTCCCCCAGGATTAAATGAAAGGTTTTAGGTAAGGAAACAAAAAGTGGAATATCTTTATGGGAGATGTTGAAGATCTTTCACCACGATTAGAAGATTACGTTCCATGTTTCCAAAGACACTAAACTATTACAGTCCTTGTCTGTGTGTTTTTGTTATGTACTAACTATTCCACAAAAGTAATGTAATGTCCATGTACGTTAAGCTTCAGATCTCTACATTTGGTATCAGAGGAAAGGTTTAGTGAACCTTTGGAAATTAGGATGCAAAAATGTTAGTGAGATCCCTAGAGATATTTCTAAGGTATGTCTAGGGATGTCCCTAAGGATAAGTATACATATAGGATATAGTCCTAGAACTATGGTAACAATATTAGAATTTAACCTAAGATGTTAGATATTGAGGGTGCTCCCCCTTTACTATGTTGTTTTCCCTAGCATGATTTTTTCCTCTCACACTATTCTTTTTGGGTTTTAGAAAATGGCTGGAAACAGGAAGATTCATGATAATAGAGGATATGACGGACAATGGAATGCTATTCTTCATGAGAAACCAAATGAAACGGGATTTGGAAGTCCAAACATCCTTATTATGCCTAATCAAAAATCTCATAATATGATCAATAATCTCAACTTTGGTAAGTTTCCCGACTCAGATAATAAGAGAAAGATGGAGTTTCATGATGATCATCGAGGAAAGAAAGTTCAATTTCCCTCACGTAAATCATGTGGGAAGAGGCATCGAGGAGATTGTTTCAAGGAAATTGGAAGATGCTTTGGGTGTGGAAAGGAAGGACACAAAACCAGTATGTACAAAGGAAAAGGTTCAGTTAACACCATGGATAAGGATCATGGTATTTCTAAAACATCAAAAATGGTTAAATGTTTTAAATGTGGAATGTACGGGAATTATGCAAACCAATGCCCTAAGGGAAAGTCTCATAATGAGAATCAGTATGGCCATATTGGTATTATTTATGTTGATGATGATGAAGAGACTAAAAATGATATGTGAGATGAATGAATTGTTGAAGCTCGGTCAATGGATTAATAAGGTAGTGGAATGATTACATGTTTATCATGTGTAATGTTGTATAAGTAATCTCATGGTACTATGGAATAAAGAGACATCTAAGGATTGTTACACTGTTATCTTTCCTTGAGTTTTGAATGTGTATGATTAATGGTACCACTATCCATTAAAAGTTTTTCAGATAATTTTGAAATGTATATGATATGCGCATAATGAAGGGATAAGGAGAAAATTAAATGTTTGATAGTATTCATGAGCTCATGACTGATATAAAGAGAAGGTTATATCATGGTTTGAGTATATAGAATTTTTGGATTTTGGTATGTGGAAGGAGTTAACTTTTGACAGCATTCATGTTTTCACAACGGTTTAATGGGTATTCATTTTTCAAGAGAATACATGATTAAGGTATTCACATGATTGGAATGTGACCAACAAGATATATGGGGGATAAATGATGGTATTCACATGCTTGGTTGATGACATTTCAAGTAATCAATTTCTTTATACTATGAGCTTGGACCGAAGAATTTTAGATAAGCCTGAAGGTTGGAATGGATTATGTTAGACATAAGTTAGTACTGTTTAAGGATAAAACTTTTTTTTGATATTATTTATGTGATGTTATAGTAATGTAGTTTTAGAAAAAGGACAACCTGCAGGTCGGACGACAGCCCATCGCGTCGGACAAGGCTGTGGGAATCGAACCGAAAACCGAAGTGCGACTAGCCTTTATCGCCTACCACAGGCCTCCAGGAAGTACCTGTTTAGTAGAAACTAGTTTTATTATATTAAGCAGTATAATATAATAAGTATAAGTCCATTTTAGGAACCATATATGATTAATCTCACTATAGATGGACTTACGTATTTTTTGATAACTTTTCAAACCTTTTGTTTGAGACAGATGGAATGACCCATCATTCTATCACATGATCTGTTAACACATCATGAATGACAAATTCAACTTCATTTCATTAAGAAGAACGACCAATGGTGAGACTATACCAAAATCAAGAATATATTTCTTCTAATTCCAATTTCATCAACTTTAGGGAAATGATCTTGAAAACCAAAAAAGTTGTCCTAGTGCTATTATATCTGATGAATCAGATGGTACCTTAGATCGTCACAAATTTATGGCTTTGTGATTGCTGGATTTTCCATAGCCATGTTCTCTACCACTCTCCATCAGAACATGATGGTTAGATTTCTCTTCCATATCCATACCTTCACCTTTGTAGAAATCCAATGATTAGTTTATTTGGGTAACCATTACATTTCATACTTTTGTTTTTAAGGATTGGGTATGGTATTACTTTTTACGATGTGGGTTTCTTTTAAAGAAACTTTCTATGAGTAAACCATTTATAACCCCGACGAATTTTGAGGCGAAATTCATTTTAAGGGGGGTAGAATGTAACACCCCGAGATTTTATGAAAAATATTCTTTTTAATTTAATTAATGTCTTGTGTTGTACGCTACACCAAAAGGAGCTTGCACAACACGCATCCTTGACTTGCCTTGCATTACACGCAATCACGACCTTCCTCGATAGTGTGTGTAGTACGCAATAACGAGTTTCACTAAACAACAATATGCTATTAAAATATTATTAAAACTAGCCGTTATGAATAGTAATAACCATTTTTGAAATTTTTTGAATTTTATTTTTCAAAATGGACTTCATTTTTGGATTCGGAATATCGAAATTAGCTTAGGGTGAAATTTTGATACTTTTCGAATAACTTTCATTTTCTGATGAATAGTTAAAATTACTAAATTTTAATTAAAAACAACCTTTTTAATCGAAATAATTAACAGTGATAAATTATTAATTTGAGTGTTTTAAAGTATATTTAGAATATATTTTTACAATTTAATACAATGTTGGTCATTGGATGTAATTTCACATTTAAACCAGACATAAACAAGTGTCAATCTTTTGATAGTTATTATATCTTAAGAACACGCTATTTGTTTTGATGATGGGAATTAATTTTTAAATTAATTAATGCAACTGATATGTTTTTAATTTGGTAAAATAGGCATCATTTTTGAGGTCATAATATCAAATATAGCATAGGCCTAATTTTTGGTATTTTTCTGCAAGCTTTCATTTTTTGATGAATAGTGAAACCACTAAGTGGTAGTTAAAAAAATGAATTTTCCATAAAACATAATTTTACCGCTTTTGTGAGTAGAATTTCAAAAACCCGAGAGACACGGTTGATGTCAGTAAGTAAAATGTGGTTCAATGAGATGAAAATAATTTTTGGTGAATAGTAACTTTTTACTTTTTTTACCACGGTTAAAAGTAAATAGGGTAATTAAGGGTAAAAATGATATTATTATTACCCTAACACATGTACTAATTATATTGGATAAGGTTAATTCGACCAAAAACAACCTTAGGAAAAAAATATGACCATTTAGGCCCACTTAGATTAGATTAGGACATTTATTATTAATTTATTTAAAGAAGGGTTAAAATATTTAAAATCAAAGTTTAATAAGTATATCATTTTTAATATATGGTTATACATAAGATAAATTCGAGTATAAATATTCATTAGAAAGATAAGACTATTTCCTACATAATGGTATTTTATTTGTAATTTTTAGACTTTAAATAAGTTAATTTATTTATGACACAAAGATGATGCAGTAATTATCTTATTAATGAAATATTGACATAATTGATGTTATAAATACCCAAATAAATGTAATTTGAGACTTTTTATGAATTAAAATAATTTTCTAGGTTACAATGACATGTTAGTATTGATTTAATTAACTTTTTTCGAACTAATCATTCTGTTATGATTTTTACAATTATGAATTACTAAATAGTGTCAAAAATGACATAAAATAGTTTTTTAAAACAAATATTATATTATTAATTGTTATTTTATTCATAAAAATCTAAGGTTCGGCCAAATTACTTATATAATGCTATATATATTAATAATAAACAACTTGGGGTTCGTTTGGCTACTTATAGTAAGTTTATTAACCATATATTATAAGAACACAAGAAGACACGGTAAAAGTAAAATTATTTAACATAATGTTAAATCTAAATGATAAGGATAAAATAGGAACCTAAACTTGTCTAAATTATATTGGATTAGAGTATTTCGACCCATCCCCACCTTAGATTCTAAATAAATCAATTTGGAGCTATTTAAAACCTAATTTGGCTCTATAATAATATAATATTTTTAGTTATTCCAAAGGGGCCCCTCTCCTCCCTTATAAAAGGGCACCTTCTCTCTCTCTTCCTCACACCACTTTGAGCCTTCAAGCTCGGCCAACCCATGCCAAATTCTCTTCTCCACTTACCTAGAAACATCATATAGGTTCTGGTCTTCCTCAAAGACAAATTTTAGTGCCCTAAAAGGAGATCTCAAAGAGGCGCTTCAAAGAAGAGGTAATGTCCGTTACCGATACTTTCAACTTTAGTTCTTCTTCCGCTTCTTCTTCTTTGGTTGTATCATTATGAACTAATAACATCAGTATCACTAATATACTGATATGTTATTATAGGTATGAAAAAACCCTATTTCACCATCTATCCATCCTACGGAAAATGAAATCACCGCGCGTGCGTACGTACGGAATACCGTATCCACGCCGTGGTGTAATCTATTTTCCACCACCACCTTACTTGGATGCGTATAATGGTGTAAATAATAACTATATATGATTATTGTAAAGTCATATTGATTCTGAAATTGTATACATACCCTCCAATACAATTCCACGATCATGAAAACGATATCATCGCTCGTGCGTACGTACGGACTACCGTCTCCACAACGCGATGAGATTCATTCTCCACAGTAACCATTCATGAATGATTATAAAGTATATATAATAAGTAATCATGAAATATATGAAATAAAAATGATATTGGATTTATGTGTATATATATGTATGGCATCTACTTAATTCCATTCAACTCAATAAGGAAACGAAAACAGCATTCATGCGTACGTACGGCCTACCGTCTCCATGAATGGTGTATTTCTTTCCATTTACTGATTTATTATATATATGTATATTCTGAATATATATTATATATAAATCATGTTTTATATTCTAGAATTAATTAATCATGATCTAAGTAATCATCTGAATAATTACAAGTCAAAACACGGACGACAAATGAAACGATTTTACCCAAAACGATTTTTAACATGGAATTTACAAAAGAACGGGTAATATAAAGGCATAAGTGAAAAATATATGATATCATAACAATGAATATGATTATGTAATAAGTCAATGACATTATTTAAATCATTATACCGATGGTTTGGATCCATACAAATCATATTAGATCTAAGGTAAGGGATAATTTATCAATCTCATTTTTATCTGAGATTGTTTATTCGTAAGTATTTACTGGGGTTATCTTTATCATCCAATCCCATGTTTTCTAAAAAGGGTTTCATGTATGTTTAATGTCCTTTTTACCCATTTTTGACTTTTAATACATGGTATGTAAGGAATCATTCTTTTATTTACGTTACGAGGTACGTTTTTGACTTTTCCGACAAAAGTATGTAGAGAATGTTATTTTTAACTTATACGGCGTGAACGGATTTTTACGGTTTTATAAAGCCTTATTTTCATGAAGATTCCACCAAAATATTTCATGAATATTTTAAAAACAAAACCTATTCATTTAAAATTTCATGAAATTTTGTGAAAAGAAAATGATTTTGAATAAGAATGGATATTTTTCTCAAAAATTCATTTCAAGTGTTTTATGAAAACAATTTTCCATCTAAGATGACATTATTTCGTATGTGTATGTTTCATGTATAATGTCTCTATGATTTACATGGTTTAAATTTTATGATTATGAAATGATATCCATTACTTTTATATGGATTATGTGATGATGGGATGATGTTTATGAAACCCATTTTAGTTGTTGGGTTATTATGAATGATGTATGTCTATTTTGTGGCACAATTATGAATGATTTCATTATTAGATTGGTGGGACCTATATCTCCCTCCAATGCGTTGGGTAATGATATATATCTCATGAGATAGGCATGGCTGGAATGGTATGTTAATCCGGGTCAGTATTACAGGACTGGAATGAGGAGTGAACTCGATTCAGAAAGGGACTTTGTCCACTAAGATGGTCTTGGCAAAAATACCTTGGCTACTATGGAAATCTTTACATGTGCTTAATGGATGCCACAATTACATGTTTGATTCCCATGCTATGTTAACATGATTTATGTTCCATTATGATCTATGCCTTATGTACTTCCATGTTTTAAGTCGTTGCTCAATATTTTGATGTTTAAAAATTATGTTCATGTTTTTAAGTTCAAATGTATATGGTATGTTTTATTTTATCCATGATTACCCTTACTGAGCATTTGATCTCACCCTTTTTATGTTTTATTTTCCCACATGATTAAAAGAAAGGTTTTAGGTAAGGAAACAAAAAGTGGAAGATCATTATGGGATATGTTGAAGATCTTTCAGCACAATTAGAAGATTGCATTCCAAGTTTCCAAAGACACTAATCTATTACGGTCCTTGTGTGTGTGTTTTTGTTATGTACTAAGTATTCCACAAAAGTAATGTAATTTCCATGTACGTTAAGCTTTGGGTATCTACATTTGGTATCAAAGGAAAGGTTTAGTGAACCTTTGGAAACGAGGAAGCGAAAATTTTAGTTAGATCCCTAGAGATATTTCTAAGGTATGTCTAGGGATGTCCCTAAGGATAAGTATACGTATAGGATATAGTCCTAGAACTATGGTAACAATATTAGAATTTAACATAAGATGTTAGATATTGAGGGTTTTCCCCCTTTACTATGTTTTTTTCCCTCGCATGATTTTTTCCTCTCACACTAATCTTTTTGGGTTTTAGAAAATGGCTGGAAACATGAAGATTCATGATAATAGAGGATATGACGGACAATGGAATGATATTCTTCATGAGAAACCAAATGAAACAGGATTTGGAAGTCCAAACATCGTTATTATTCATAATCAGAAATCTCATAATATGATCAATAATCTTAACTTTGGTAAGTTTCCCGACTCAGATAATAAGAGAATGATGGAGATTCATGATGATCATCGAGGAAAGAAAGTTCAATTTCCCTCATGTAAATAATGTGGGAAGAGGCATCGAGGAGATTGTTTCAAGGGTACTGGAAGATGCTTTGGGTGTGGAAAAGAAGGACACAAATCCAGTAAGTACAAAGGAAAAGGTTCAATTAGCACCATGGATAAGGATCATGGTATTGCTAAAGCATCAACAATTGTTAAGTGTTTTAAATGTGGAATGTACGGGCATTATGCAAACCAATTCCCTAAGGGAAAGTCTCATGAAGAGAATTAGTACGGCCATATGGGTAGTATTTATGTTGATGATGATGAAGAGACTACAAATGATATGTGAGATGAAAGAATTGTTGATGCTGAGTCAATGGTTTAAGAAGGTAGTGGAATGATTACATGTTTATCAACTGTAATGTTGTATAAGTAATCTCATGGTAATATGGAATAAAGATACATCTAAGGATTGTTACATTGTTATTTTTCCTTGAGTTTCGAAAGTTTATGATTAATGGTACCAGTATCCATTAAAGGTTATTCATATATTTTTGAAATGTATATGATATGCGCATAATGAAGGGATAAGGAGAAAATTTAATGTTTTATAGTATTCATGAGCTCATGACTGATATAAGGAAAATGTTATATCAAGGTTTGAGTATATAGAATTTTTGTATTTTGGTATGTGGAAGGAGTTAACTTTTGACAGCATTCATTTTTTCACTAAGGATTAATGGGTATTCATTTTTCAAGAGAATTCATGATTAAGGTATTCACATGATTGGAATGTGACCAACAAGATATATGGGGGATAAATGATGGTATTCACGTGCTTGGTTGATGACATTTCAAGTAATCATTTTCTTTATACTATGAGCTTGGACCGAAGTATTTTAGATCAGCCTGAAGGATGGAATGGATTATGTTATACATAAGTTAGTATTGTTTAAGGATATAACTTTTATTTGAATTTATTTATGTGATGTTATAGTAATGTAGTTTTAGAAAAAGGACAACCTACAGGACGGACGACAACCCATCGCGTTGGACAAGGCTGTGGGAATCGAACACAAAACCGAAGTGCGACTGGCCTTTATCGCCTACCACTGGCCTACAGGAAGTCCCTGTTTAGTAGAAACTAGTTTTATTATATTAAGCAGTATAATATAAGAAGTATAAGTCCATTTTAGGAACCATATTTGATTAATCTCACTATAGATGGACTTACGTATTTTTTGATAACTTTTCTAACCTTTTGTTTGAGACAGATGGAATGATCCATCATTCTATCACATGATCTATTAACACATCATGAATGAAAAATTCAATTTCATTTCATTAAGAAGAACGACCAACGGTGAGACTATACCAAAATCACGAAAGTATTTCTTCTAATTCCAATTTCATCAACTTTAAGGAAATTATCTTGAAAACCAAAAATGTTGTCCTAGTGCTCTTATATCTGATAAATCAGATGGTACCATAGATCGTCAAAAATTTATGGATTTGTGATTGCAGGATTTTCCCTAGCAATGTTCTCTACCACTCTCCATCAGAACATGATGGTTAGATTTCTCTTCCATATCCATATTTTCACCTATGAAGAAACCCAGTGATTAGTTTATTTGGGTAACCATTACATTTCATACTTTTGTTTTTAAGGATTGGTTTTGGTATTCCTTTTAACGATGTGGGTTTCTATTAAAGAAACATTCGATTAGTAAACCATTTATAACCCCGAAGAATTTCGAGGGTGAAATTCATTTTAAGGGGGGGTAGAATGTAACACCCCGAGATTTTATGAAATATATTATTTTTAATTTCATTAATTGTCTTGTGTTGTACGCTACACCAAAAGGAGCTTGCACATCACACATCATTGACTTTCCTTGCATTACACGCAATCGCGACCTTCCATGATAGCGTGTGTAGTACGCAATAACGAGTTTCACTAAACAACAATATGCTATTAAAATATTATTAAAACTAGTCGTTATGAATAGTAATAACCACTTTTTGAAATTTTTTAAATTTTATTTTTCAAAATGGACTTCATTTTTGGATTCAGAATATCGAAATTAGCATAGGGTAAAATTTTTATACTTTTCGGATAACTTTCATTTTCTGATGAATAGTGAAAATTACTAAATTTTAATTAAAAACAACCTTTTTAATAGAAATAATTAATAGTGATAAATTATTAATTTGAGTGGTTTTAAAGTATATTTAGAATACATTTTTACAATTTAATACAATGTTGGTCATTGAATGTAATTTCACATTGAAACCAAACATAAACAAGTGTCAATCTTTTGATAGTTATTATCTCTTAAGAACACGATATTTGTTTTGATGACGGGAATTAATTTTTAAATTAATTAATGCAACTGATATGTTTTTAATTTGGTAAAATAGACATCATTTTTGAGTTCATAATATCAAATATATCTTAGGCCTAATTTTTGGTATTTTTCTGGACACTTTCATTTTTTGATGAATAGTGAAACCACTAAGTGGTAGTTAAAAAAATGAATTTTTCATAAAAATTAATTTTACTGCTTCTGTGAGTAGAATTTAAAAAATCCGAGAGACACGGTTGATGTCATTATGTAAAATGTGGTTCAATGAGATTAAATAATTTTTGGGGAATAGTAACTTTTTACTTTTTTTTACCACGGTTAAAAGTAAATAGGGTAATTAAGGGTAAAAATGATATTATTGTTACCCTAACACATGTACTAATTCTATTGGATAAGTGTAATTCGACCAAAAACAACCTTAGGAATAAAATATGACCATTTAGGCCCACTTGGATTAGACTAGGACATTTATTATTAATTTATTTAAAGAAGGGTTAAAATAGTTAAAATCAAAGTTTAATAAGTATATGATTTTTAATATAGAGTTATACATAAGATAAATTCTACTATAAATTTTCATTAGAAATATAAAAAGATTTCCTACATAATGGTATTTTATTTGTAAATTTTATACTTTAAATAATTTAATTAATTTTTGACACAAAGATGATGTCGTAATTATCTTATTAATGAAATATTGACATAATTGATGTTATAAATACCGAAATAAATGTAATTTGAGACTTTTTATTAATTACACTAATTTTCTAGGTTACAATGACATCTTAGTATTGATTTAATTAACTTTTTTAGAACTAATCATTCTGTTATGATTTTCACAATCATCAATTACTAAATAGTGTCAAAATTGACATAAAATAGTTTTTTAAAACAAATATTATATTTTTAATTGTTATTTTATTCCTCAAAATCTAAGGATCGGCCAAATTACATAGATAAGTTTATATATATTAATAATAAACAACATGGGGTTCTTTTAGCTACTTATAGTAATTTTATTAACCTTATAGTATAAGAACACAAGAAGACACGATAAAAGTAAAATTATTTAACTTAATGTTAAATCTAAATGATAAGGTTAAAATAGGGACCTAAACTTGTCTAAATTCTATTGGATGAGAGTCTTTCGACCCATCCCCACCTTAGCTTCTAAATAAATCAATTTGGAGCTACTTAAAACCGAATTTGGCTTTATAATAAAATAATAGTTTTAGTTATTCCAAAGGTGCCCCTCTCCTCCCTTATAAAAGGGCACCTCCTCCCTCTCTTCCTCGCACCACATTGAGCCTTCAAGCTCGGCCAACCCCTGCCAAATTATCTTCTCCACTTCCCTAGAAACATCCTATAGGTTATGGTCTTCCTCAAACACCAATTTTAGTGCCCTAAAAAGAGATCTCAAAGAGGCGCTTCAAAGAAGAGGTAATGTCCGTTACCGATTCTTTCAACATTATTTCTTCTTCCACTTCTTCCTCATAGGTTGTTTTATTATGAAGTAATAACATCAGTATCACTCATATACTGATATGTTATTATAAGTATGAAACAACCCTATTTCACCATCTATCCATCCTATGGAAAATGAAATCACCGCGCGTGCGTACGTACTGAATACCGTCTCCACGCCGTGGTGTAATCTATTTTCCACCACAACCTTACTTGGATGGGTATAATGGTGTAAATAATAACTATATATGATTATTGTAAAGTGATAATTATTTTGAAATAGTATACATACACTCCAATACAATTCCACGATCATGAAAACGATATCATCGCTCGTGCGTACGTACGGACTACCGTCTCCACGACACGATGAGATTCATTCTCCACGTTAACCATTCAAGAATGATTATAAAGTATATATAATAAGTAATCATGAAATATATTAAATAATAATGATACTGTATTTATGTGTATATATATGTATGCTATCTACTTAATTTCATTCAACTCAATAAGGAAACGAAAACAACCTTCATGCGTATGTACGACCTACCATCTCCATGAACGGTGTAGTTTTTTTGCATTTACTAATTTATTATATATATGTATATTCTGAATATATATTATATACAAATAATGTTTTATATTCTGGAATTATGTAACCATGATCTAAGTAATCATCTGAATAATTACAAGTCAAAACACGGACGAAAAATGAAACGATTTTACCCAAAACGCTCTTTAACATGGAATTTACAAAAGAACGGGTAATATAAAGGCATAAGTGAAACATATATGATATAATAACAATGAATATGATTATGTAATAAGTCAATGACACTATTTAAATCATTATACATGAGGTTTGGATCCATACAAAGCATATCAAACCTAAGGTAAGGGATAATTTATCAATCTCATTTTTATCTGAGATTGTTTATTCGTAAGTATTTACTGGGGTTATCTTTATCATCCAATCCCATGTTTTATAAAAAGGTTTTCATGTATTTTTAATGTCCTTTTTACCCATTTTTGACTTTTAATACATGGTATGTAAGGAATCTTTCTTTTATTTATGTTAAGAGGTACTTTTTTGACTTTTCCGACAAAAGTACGAGGAGAATGTTATTTTTAACTTATATGACATGAACAGATATTTACGGTTTTATAAAGAATAATTTTCATGAAGCTTCCAAGAAAATATTTCATGAATATTTCAAAAAAAATCCTATTCATTTAAAATTTCATGACATTTTTTGAAAAGAAAATGATTTTGAATAAGATAGAATATTTTCCTCAAGAATTAATTTCAAGTGTTTTATCAAAACCATTTTCCATCTACGATGACATTATTTCATATGTGTATGTTTCATGTATAATGTCTCTATGATTTACATGGTTTCACTTTTCTGATTATGAAATGATATCCATTTCTTTTATATGGATTATGTGATGAGGGGATGATGTTTATGAAACCCATTTTATTTGTTGGGTTATTATGAATGATGTATGTTTATTTTGTGGCACAAGTATGAATGATTTCATTATGAGATGGGTGGGACCTATATCTCCCTCTAATGCATTGGGTAAAGATTTTTATCTCATGAGATAGACATGGATGGAATGGTATGTTAATCCGGTTTAGTATTACAGGACTGGAACGAGCAGTGAACTCGATTCAGAAACGAACTTTGTCCACAAAGATGGTCTTGGCCGAAATGTCTTAGCTACAATGGAAATCATTACATGTGATTAATGGATTCCAAAATTACATGTTTTATTACTATGTTATGTTATCATGATTTATGTTCCATTATGATCTATGCCTTATGTACTTCCATGTTTTAAGTCGTTGCTCAAGATTTTGATGTTTAAACATTATGTTCATGTTTTTATGTTCAAATTTATATGGTATGTTTTGTTTTATCCATGATTACCCTTACTGAGAATTTGAGCTCACCCTTTTTATGTTTTATTTTCCCCCAGGATTTAAAGAAAGGTTTTAGGTAAGGAAACAAAAGGTGGAAGATCTTTATGGGAGATGTTGAAGATCTTTCACAACGATTAGAAGATTACGTTCCAAGTTTCCAAAGACACTAAACTATTACGGTCCTTGTGTGTGTGTTTTTGTTATGTACAAAGTATTCCACAAAAGTAATGTAATGTCCATGTACGTTAAGCTTCGGGTCTCTACACCTTTTTTAAAATAGAAGAGTGGAACACTTGTGATTTTTTAATAAAAAATGTGTAACCATGTTTCTCAACTACCAAAAGGGACCAAAAAATTGAGTAACATAGAGATTTATAAATTTTAGTGTACACATATGTCATGAAAAGTTATTTTACACATGATTTTAGATATTTTTAACAAATAATTTTTTGTTTAACCCCTGATAAGTCTGTTTTTACCATAAGAAGGATAATTATGTTTTTCTTTTTTTAGATATTATTTTTGAAAAAAAATAATTCAATTCATTTTTATAATGTAAATTATGAATATTAAAAATGTGGAATAAATTTTTAATAATTTATTTCATATATGTGGATTAATTTAATTTAAAATTTATCTCAGAATGTTGATTATAATGTATGTTTTTATGTGAAAATATTAAAAATTATATATTTTTTTATATTATAATTATATATAAAAATTATTACAATGAAATTAATTAGAAAAATATATATATAAGTAATATAATTTTAAATTAGAACCAATTACAATTATAATTTAAAATTCACGATAGTTTTATTTAAAATTTAGTAATTTTTACTATTCCTTTAAATATGAAATATTTCAAAAAATTCCCAGTTATTCAATAGATGAAAATTATGATATTCTACTTTAAAAATGTTATTTAAATTTTCTAATTATACTTTCATAAATTTTATATAAATAATTTTAAATAATGTTGAGGATGTGTGACAAAACTGTCATTTATAAATAATATTGTTTCTTAGAAGAATATAATTTTTTATTAAATAGTTGTTATTTTATTACTAATAAATGAATTACTAAAGAATTTTTTTTATATATTAATACAATATAATTTTCATAATTTAGTTTGTATTATTTATACCTTGCAATTTAACATCGATGCTATAACAATGTATGTTATTACTATTAATTTATAATCATAGTAATGTGTTCTCCAAGCTATCAAAGGGATTATATCTAAATATATATATTTCTTGGTGTTTTAAGCCATGTTTTTGTTTTGATAATATCTATAATTTATTTATTATTTTAATATTTTAGGTTTCAATATTCATACCACATTTTTTGCATGTAGATGGAAGTAATTTCATCTAACAATGTGATTCATCTGATTTTTCTAGATAATTGATCTTCATTTTCAAATAAAAACCATAGGAGCGATGGGAATATATAATTTCCATTTATACATTTAGTGAACATTGATTTATTTCATTATTGATACTAAAGACTCTTATAACTTATTTCATTTCGATAATTTGTTTTAATTCATTATAAAATCAAACTATTTTTATTTCTCGTACAATGATTAAACAAGAAGCATAATTTGAAAATATTGTAACATATACAAAAAAAGTACAAATAGATTTATCACCCTTTTAATTAATATCAAATAATACCTTATCAATCAATATACATAGAATAAGAGAAATGTAAATACTAAAAAATAATTTCTTAATATCATCCAATTCAATGATGATAATTTCATTTTCATATCTCTTATTCTTAATATGCCTCCACCAATGATATGTTTGACATTAGAAATAGTAAAAGTATTATTATTTTCATTTTTTGAGATCTATAGAGAATAAAATATTTTATCAATTGTATTGATCCATAACTCAATCACCAATGGTTCAAATAATAAACTTAAATAAGGTTGATGTTTCTTCATTAATAACTCAAAATTATGTTTTTCCCTATGTTTATCATTTTTACGCCCAATATGATTCATTTCAGAAGAAATATTCATGATCATAACAACAAGATTCTATTTACAAACTCCTATGTTACTTCCTTCTAAGATATAATAGAATTGCATTTTCCATCATATTCATTATTACCATTATGTATTATTGTTCATGAAATTGAAAAAAAAACTAAAATGAAAATTTTAATCATCAAACTATAATAATCAAAGTGAGATATAGAATAATCCAAAAATATCATTCAGTGGAAGGCTAAATCATTACACAAAATTCTATATATATATATAATCTATTGTTTATCTAACCTGATATTAAATAAAACAATAATATAATACCATCTACAGTTATCCATACCATTTATATATATATATATGTTTTTTATATGAATATCCCATAAATTTCCAAAATAAATCCCTCAGGACCATAATATTATGGTTTTTGTTGTCTAGGGAAAAAATATTCTTATTTTATGAAATATAATCAAATTATAAGAAAAGGTTATTCCCAAATATAAATATTTATAAAAATAACATCCATTGTAATTTTTTCGTAACCTACAGAAATATAACATAAGTAAGATGGATTTCAAATGCTTGGTAAGGGTTCACATAGGACTCAATTATTATATAAGAGAGGATAATAATAACGATACGAGATCATGAATATAAATTAAAATAATTATAAGAAATATATAATTTATTATAAACATGACTTATTATATATGTCATGGATGTTCATAAGACCTGAATCATAGGAGTGAGAAATTATCATAGAAAAGTCATGAACCAAATGTTTGTTCCAAAAAAATTGGAACCATCATAGGCACAAAAATAATTTTATATGTCATGATTAATTAATGAATCTAACACCTCGAGATTTAATTGACGTGTTTTTTAAATAAAAATGAATTTTCATTTATTTCATGAAATACACTTTTCAAATATTCCTTTTAAATACAATACATACTTTTCATAGGTTACATGGAGCAACGACTTAGAATTTGATACATGAAACACTATGTTTCTATGAAACATCTATTTTCATTATTATAGTTATCTAAATAATATAATTATAAAATATCCCTTAAACATATCTATATGAATTTTAATAACAAATTTTAAATTATTTTTCATAATTTATTTATTTAATGAAAACATATTAATAATAAATGATATCGTTTTTCTAAAGTGCTTCTATGTCTAAAAATACTATATTAATTCACTCATTATATAATATATTTTTGACACATTTATAAAATTAATTTTATAAAATAATAAAAATTCTATAATTTATAATTTCAAAATTATCTCAAGGTCAAATTCTGGGGTTTTCTGGTTAACATCATTTTGGGATGACTTGTTAAAATATAGATTTTTAATTCCAAACTACTTTTTTATTAAATTTATTTATAACGATATAAAATATTTTAATTCAATTTAAAAGAATAATATGATAAATTTTTTATTACATGTTACAATTATGTTCATTGTAACCATTTACACATTTATGATGTGCATAAATACTTAACAAACTTTAGATCATTTTTACTATAAAAATCTGTAGTGTCGTCGTGACAGTGGGATTATTTTTAATTTTATTTCTTCAACTTCTATTATTAGAATTTAGAAAATGGATTTAAAATTTAGAATCATCCTAATTTATAGTTTTTAATAGGTTCAACATTTTTGTGACTAAAAATATTAGTAAAAGTGTTTTTAATTAATCACTGAGGTTGTGGTAAAATTATTCATCTTTAGCAACTAATCCTTAACATTAAGGGCCAAAACGACCTGGAAATATGTCCAAATCCCTTTTGTATGGAAATATTTAGACACTATAATCAATTTTATAAACATTTTTCTATTATTGGATCTATATTTAACATGAAAAACTTGGGTGAAATTTACTCTACAAAAAATTACAACAGTGTCACTCCTCCACCACGATAAAATGAAACCACATCTACCCATTCGACAGACATCTAAAACCATTTATGTTTGGACCATATATTCCTTGTTAGGATCTCAGAAACCCTTCCTTAAACCAATAATCCTACCTAAGGGCATAAATCCTCTCAATTAATCTTTTTGGACCAAACCATAATGATTTACCTGATTTAGAGGTATTGTCTTCTCTCAAGCTCTTTCCCATTATTTTACTTCTCCAACCCTCCACTATTTTTTCCAATTATTTAGGGAAAGCACAAGTATAATTAAAATAAAATGATTATTTTATACTAAGGGTTTAACTTCACTTAAATTGACCACCATCTAATATATATTTATCATATTGTTTCTCTATATGGTGAATTTCTACATCACGAAATGATGATTGTTCATTTTTCATTAATTACCATTCATGTTGGACATAATGATGGAAACATGTATATATATTACATTAACTGAATTTATTATTTATTTAACCTTTGTTATTATTTTTAAGATGCACATATATTTACATTATATTTTGTGTTAATACGATAATCTTGTTCGAGGAAATGTGGAACACCATCCCCTCAAAGCGATGTGATTCGTTCACAAACCAAATGGAATATATTAATGAAGGGTATAGAGGGATTGCATGATATAGATGAAATATTAATTATACTATAATGATGATATATGTATATATATACATATTTACACATATATATGTCATTTAAATACTATTTTTTAATACATCAAAAAAACTGAAACAATGTTCAGGTGTATATACAACTTATTATCTCCTTGAATATCATATTCCATTTTCTAATTCATTATGATATTGATTATTATAATATAAAAAAAATTTATATACCTGGGAGTTGTATCTTATTATATATATTTTTATCATGATATAAAAATACAGATCAATGATATAACAAATTGAAACACATGAGGAGAACAAAGAAATATTACCTAAAGTAAAACCTTTACATAGGATATCCACTATGTTGGTAATATAAGGTCATAGTCATACCATATGTGGTATTATTTATAAGAATGTTATTTTATAAATGTTTTATAATAAACATCTATTTATTATATAGGAATATTTTATGATTACAGAAACAGTTAAGACATAGGTGAAGGGGATTTCATCTCACTTTTAATTTCGGTGAGATACAAGCTATTTTCTCCACTCATTCATTATGTGTGGTGCATGTAATTACAATGTTTTTATGTATAATGTAATTAAATTTATTGGTATTCATATTCCCATTTTATAATCATTCTTCCATGTGGTTTAACATTATAATGTTATCAAATCCGTAAAACAATTTTATATCAATTTTCCCCCATTGAGATTCACGTTTCGTTATGCACCTAAACTCATTTTTGAGGTGTTTAGAAATCCATGTAACATGATATATTATGAATATAAAGCATTTACCTATATTATATGCTTCATCAAATTTCATTTTTTTAGGATGAGTATGATACCATGTTATCAAATTGTAATAGTATATTGAGACAATCTCATCATTTTTTCTAGATTATTTATCATTATGATTTTTTTGATGAAATATAATGATCCATAAATACAGAATATTCATGAGTTGTCTTATAGATATTTTATTCATGATATCCTCTATTTTTAGTATAAATTTTATACTCTTTTTTAAATAGGATAATATTTTTTATTAAAATATGACCATCATTTTATTTGTTTAGAAATCTATTCTATTTAAAAAAACATATTAAAAAATGATTTCAAAGATGATTTCAAACGATCCTTGCAGATAAAAATCAATAAAAATATATTTTTAATTTTTTTTTTGTTTCCAATGCTTCCAATAAATTTTTTTAGAGCTGTTTTCAAAGAATTATATTTTACAATGATTTTTATGTTTTTAGATGTATTTTTTAAAAAAAGAATGTTTGTTGTCCTCAGAAAATATTTTTAAAAGATATTTCAAAAATATATCCCATCTAAGATAAAATCCACTAGTTTTACTCCATAATTTTTGGGGAAATTATTCAATGTTTTCATTAATATTTTTTCTCTGAATGTATTATGTTTTGACGATATGTTGTTTATGAATACCATTCATCATTAATGAGTTATAAAATTTTGAAACCCACTTCATTTCACTGGTTATGATTATGATGAAATAAATATGAAACACATTTTGTTCTACATGTTATAATATGTTTACAAATTTATGTAACCCCTTTTATTTTAAAGGTTATGATTAATATATTTATGATATTATAGAACTTGTATGTATGATTTCATTATTTAAACGGTGGGACCTAAATCTACCTCTAATTAATTAGGTAAAGCATTATATATCATGATATAAAGTCGGATGCAATAAGGGTATACACGGTTTATTATTATAGGAGTAGTAAAGGGATCACATGGTTATGTAATATAAGGATGGAACATGGGATCACCTGGTTTAGTAAAAGACTTTTTCTAGTATAATGGTCTTCGAAGTGATTCAATGGATATTATAGTAATAATATTATATGCTTATGTGTTTTCCACAATTCAATGGTTCATTTATCTGATATGGTTAATGTAATATTCTCTTTATCCCATTATGATTCATTTCTTATGATCTACCAATAATTATAGCGAGATCTCTTTTATGATCTTTGATATGCAATTTATGATATTTTATCATCATTATAATGTTCTCATACCCTTATGCTCGTGATTATTTTTACATGTATCCCTTGGTTACCCTTACTGGGAAATTTAGATGACCACTTTTTTTCTCCATCCCATGGATATGAATATATTTATTATGTTTTCTATTTCTAAGAAGGGTTATAGTCATGAATAACCTAGATGGAGATAATGTATCTCATTTATCTATCTGTGTTTATGTTTCCATGATATCAAAGGCACTAAGCTGGTACAGTATTCTGGTATCTTTCTGTGTAATGTTTTGTGTATTACACAATAGTTATTTATTGTTAATGTTTGAAAATATGGGATTTATATCTTTGTTATTAGTGGAAAATTTTAGTTATCCTTTGGAAACTATGATAATCAAACCTTGGCTAAAAACCTAAGAAAATGTGTAATAATATGTTTAGGGATTAGTCAATGTATTGGAAAATGTCCAAGAATTTTGGAGAAAGATAAAATCATTCATTTCATAAAAATGAATCCCTGTCTGGATTTGATAATTCTTTGTGGCTCTGTAATAGATATAACTAGTGGTAAATAATCTTAAAATATGTTTTGAGCATGACTCTGAGTAATCTAGTACACAAAAATAGGCCATTCTACATTCCTGGTTTTACACTCCCAGAGGATATGCCTTGGGAATTCCCAAACTATTCCTAATCAATTCTGAATAGATTAACTATTCAATTACTCGGAATAAATAACCATTATCCTATGGAGTCATATATTAATGAATGATTAAAAAGATAAAGAACCAATAATTTTTTTTCATGATTATGTGGTTCTTAATTAGGATAACTATTTCTAACTTTATGATTTTGTTTTTAGTCATTGCCTAATCCCAATCAAACTGTGTTGATAGAGATTGCGATTGAAAATAGAATGATTTTCCACCTTAGAAACTGAATGCTATTTGAGTTGGATCGAAAAATTCATTTTTATGCTCACACTACATTATCATGCTATAAATCATGGTTGAATTACAAATTAGCAATATAGGGAATGAAATTCCTCTGATCCTTTTATGAGGAAACAAAATAACTTAATTCAGATGGTCTCTAGATCAAATTGTTTCTGAACAATGTGTTAGTTCAACTAAAATGTTATTTTATGTTCTTCATTTTATGGATTGGGATAAAGACAATATGGCTCTTTATCGGTTAGAAGGAGAATCATATCAGTGTTAGACTCTAATAATGAATATGAGGAAGAATGAATAGATTTAATCTATGTATTGGGGTGAGTTAAAGAACAAGTTTATAAATTTGTAATTTCCTATAACTATTTATTCCAAGATGGAGAAATAGATCCTTGAGTTGATAAAAAGGGATGATTAATCTATTAGTACCAATGAGGATAATTTCCAAAGACTTTTGAGGTACACTACTAGAATTATCATAGAACCCAAATGTAAAGTTGATAGGTTAATTGGATGATTAAATATAAGTATCAGAACAAAATTTTTCATAAGGGACTTTTGTAGCTATGAAGAGATTGTTAATTCTGCAATCAAGGTTGAAATGGATGTAGAAGTCACATAGAAATCTCATGATTTTTATAAGAATATGAATTTTATGTTAAAAAGAAACACTAAAACCCATTGATAAATGATTTTTAACATTATTTTATGCTATATGTGTGGGATGAATCATGGAGTATATTTCTATAGGGGGTGCAATAAATGTTTTATTTATAGAAGTGAAGGCCATCCGTAAATTGATTACTAAGGCAATGAGATGTATTTGTCTCAAAATGCTGATGGAGAATGATCCACATAGAATGTGTGTCCCACGATTTAGTTCTAAATGTGTAAGGAGAATAGGAATTATTATAACCACTATCCTAACCTAAGGTACGGTGTTTAGGATTTTGGAAACCTACCTCATAAGCTGAGGGACAAGGGGAAATCTCATGCAATTGACAATTCTGATGAGGGGAATGATAATAACGTAATGAAATGTATAATTAAAATCCATTATATAATTGATAATATAATATTTTATTCTATATATAACATCTATTTCAAATTTAAATAATTTTCTAAGGGTGTTAAGATTACTGCAAAACAATTTGTGGTGGATTTACTAATGCGACCCCTGATTGTACGTTGATTTCATATCATGTCCATGATTCCTCTATGGTTGATGTTTGTGTGAATGTACATCATAAAAAAACTTTCATTCTCCCTTTGTTAGAATCCGATGTCATCTTAGTCATGGATTGTCATTGACTACCTAGATCCCACATCAATTTTCATTAAAGAGATGTTATTTTCTCTATTTAAAACCCTCATATGACCATCCATCAGTGTGAAGATAAATATGAACTTCCTTTAGAGATTACACCTACTTTATGGGTCTTAATTCTCAATCAATAGTGTTTTTTTATCTCAAATGGTTGGGGAGAAGATAGAAATCGAAGATATTCTTATTATTCGGGATTTTTGGATGTATTTCCAGAACATTTTCCTTCCCTTCCAATAAAATGTGATGGTGAGTTCTCTATAGAACATGTACCTTGTTGAACATAAAATTCAATGACACCTTATAGAATGGCTCAGATTGAGGTGAAGGAATTAAAGATAAAACTCCACGATAACCATGATAAGGGATTCATTTTACCATGTTTGTCACCATGGGGTATATCAGTTCTTTTTTTGAAAGTGAAAGATTGATCAATGTGGCTCTGCATAGATTATTGGGAGTATAACCAGATCACAATCAGGAACAAGTATCATATTCCTCTTATTGATGAATTTGTGTATCAAATTCTCAGATCTTTATATAGGCCCATTATTAATCTTCATTCTAGACATCATCAATTGAGGTTCAATAAGGAGGATATACCCTTTATCATATTAAGATACATTATATCATCACTATTAATATATAGTGATGCCATTTGGTCATACTAATTCTCTTATTATCATCATGGATTTAATTAATAGAGTCATTAGATATTTCCTTGACCAATTTGTGGTAGTGTTTATATATGATATATTCAATGTGCATTGAAGATCCTGAAGGTATGTTGGAAATTATACCGAAGACCCAAAATAATGATATGATATATGAAAAATTTACATAGTTTGAATTTTAGATGAAGAAGGATTCAATTTTGGGTTATATAATCTCATGTGATGGTATATTAATAGATCCATCAACGAAAAAGGATATTTAATGGAGTCCAAGAACAACATTGGTGATTCAAATCAATATATTTCATTGATTAGATGGAAATTATTAACCGTTTTTTGATAATTTATCATGACTATCTAGTCCCCTGACAATGTTAACTCAGAAGGGTGTTATGTTACTTTGGATAGAAGAATGCGAGTAAAATATTATGGATACAAAGAGAATGCTGGTTAGGGAACCTGTGCATTCATTACCCTGTAGTGAAGAAGGGTTTTTTATCTATAGTGGTGAAACCAAAAATGGATTGGGATGTTTTCATTAAAAAATAAAATGGTTATAACATATTACTCAAGACAAATGAATATTAATGATAAAAATTACACAATTCATGATCTGGAGTTAGTATCGATAGTTTATTCAATAATGATATATGAGCATTATCATTATGTGGAAATGTGTGATATATATATATAACATAAATTTATAAAAAATATATTAAAATAGAAGGACACGAATAGGCACTGACAATGATAGTCAGAGATTACCAATCATTATGACTACTCCATACATTACCCCCCCCAGCGAACAAGGTGGAAGATTATTTGAGTTAAAAAGATCATGTTATCATATATATGATGAGGATCACAAATAAACCAATATATATGGATTTGTAATTGCTGAATATTAGAATCCTAAAGAAAGGAGGAAAATATTATCTTGCAGAAATGATTGTTCAAACCTCTATCTCTGTGGGGATTAAGGAGGAACATAAGGAAGATTGTGAACTTAAATGTATGCTTTGAAATGATCCTATGTTTATTCCTGATCTGTGTGCAATGCTAAGGTTCATGAACTCTGTATGTGTTTTTATTATTCTAGTTTAGAAGAAGGAGCTATTAGATATGCTCATAGTTTACCATTATACATTCTTCATGGATGTATGGAGATCTATAGAGACATAAAAGAATAATTCTTTTGTATATCATGATGAAGGATTCCACAATGTTTGTATCTCGGTGTATGGTATGCCAACAAGTTAGGGATGAATGAAAAATGTCTAATGTGATGTTTCATCAATTACAGATACCCAAATAGAAATGGTAGAACATTAATATTGATTTATTCATTGGACTACCAAAAATATCTAAAGGGATTAATGCCATTTCGGAGGTAATTGATCACCATACAAAGTCATCACACATTATTTATAGCAAAGTAGATTTATCTCTTGATTATATTACCATAATAGTCTTTATGTTACTAGTAAGGATGCATGTAGTACCACGTTATATTGTATCACATCAACATCCAGGGATTACCTCAATGTTCTGGTAATGTGTTCAAAAATTATATGACAAAAAATTTAGTTTTAACACTACTTACCATCCTCAAACTGATGGTCAGTTTTAAAGAACAATTCAAACCCTAAAAGATATATTGATATTTTTTTTCTCTGGATTTAAAATGTTGTTTGGATCCACACATTACTATAGTTGAGTTTTTAACAATAATATCCTTCTCTCAAGCATTCATATGTCACAATATTAATCCATTTAAGGGAATAAATGTAGAGATACAACTTATTATGATTAGGTTGGAGATATAAATCTATTAGGAAATGAGATTACTGAAGAAACCATTGGGAAGGTTGAATCCATTCAATATCATATTATGGAAAATCTATCTTGGAATAAGGTCTATACTGATAAATATCAACATGATATATAATTTTAATTTGGTGAAAATTTGTTTCTTCAACTTTCCCTCTGGAAGAAAGTTATGAGATTCACGAAGAAATGGAAAATAAACCCTTGGTATATCATTCCGTTTGATATTATTGATCATATATGGATAGTATCCTATCACATGAAACTTCTTAAAAATGCCTCTCAAGTCGATAATGTGTTCCATATATCTTTCTCGAGGAAGTACAAACCAGGCGCTTCAAATGTACTGAACAGAATGGTCATATCGTTGGGGCATGATCTGTCATACGTGGTGTAACCAGTAGAAATTATAGACCGAACAGAGAATGTTATAAAAAACATGACCAATCACTTGGTCAATGTATTTTATAAAATTTACCAGTTATATGATACTATTATGGAACTTGAGGAAATGTGGATGCAAAATTATCATTATTTATTTTCACTCTAGTATCTAATATCGATCGTTAAATTCATTTTATTGGTTGTAGAATGCAACAACCCATGTTTTTATAAACCTATTTTTTATAAAGAAATATAAATTATTATTTATATCTTGAAATAAATAAAGAAAAATATTTCTTTTACATGAAATACCATCTTTTCTTATGTGACACACAACACTGGCTTGGTGTAAGATACACGAGTCACTGGGTTGGTGTACGATGCACACGACATTGAGTTTCTATGAAACATATCTTTTTATAATATTAATTATTTAAATAATAAAAATATATCCTATATTTAAAAATATTTATATGAATAATATTAAATATTGGTTAAATATTTTTTATAATTAGTTTATATAAATAAAACTCATTGATTATTAAAGATATGTTTTTTCGGTAACGTCCTTAAATTTCTAATGATACCGTATTAATGTCCTTATAATAAAATTAAATTTTGAAAAAATTTGAAATTTAATTTGATAAAATAAAAATCATTTTTGAATATATGATTTTAAAATTTTCGTAATGTGATATTTTGGGGTTTTTCTAATAAGGTTCATTTTTGGATGAATAGTGAAAAATAAATGTTTTTTATTTAAAACTGTTTTTTGATTAAATTTATGTGTATGGTTAAAATTTATTTTAATTTGTTTTAAAAGATTAATATGATAATATATTAATTATATAATCTAATTTTGGTCATTTTAAATATTTACACAATCAATTAGATATAAAAACAGAACAAACATTTGATACATTTTTACTATAAAAACCCACATTATCGCCCCGTCAATGAAATTATATTTTAAATTAATTTTGGGAAATTACCTGATTAGTATTTGTAAAATTTGATAAAATATTTAAAATATTAATCATATATAATGTTTAATATGTTTAACAATGTTTTTGACATAAATTTATACTAAAAGAGATTAAAATAAATCGCATTGGTTATGGACAAATTATACTTAATTGGGGACTAAACCATAACAAAAAGGGACCAAAAGACCTAGAAAACTTCTCAAAAACCATTTAATAGACATATTTATCCCCTATAACGAATTGTATCAAACTCAGAAATTTATGGAATCAATCTTGATAAATGGAAAATATTGGTGGAATTCGCTATTCAAATAATTACAAGAGTCCCCCTCCCCCAGTATAAAATGCTACCAAATATACACAATCTACACAACTCTAAAAAAATTTATGTTCTTCTAATAGGTTGCCAAGTAGCCCCACAAAAACCATCCCTTTATCCAGGAAACCACCCTTTTGGAAGAAAACATCTCCATGAATCGTTTTGGTATAAATCGAAAGGAACTAAATGAATTAGATGTAATGTCATCTCTCAAACGATTTTCCATTAATTTATATCTCCACCCTATTCTATTTTTTATTTTTTTATTATGTCGAAACACTATTATCCTAAATATACATGAAATTTTTTATTCTATGGGTTTCACCAACACTTACAAACACCAACTTCTAATGGATATTGAACATACTGTTTCTATGTATGGAGAACTACACCCCAACAAAACAATGAATGTTCAGTTTTATTTTTCCACCAAACATGGATTCCATTATGATTGAAACTACATTAATATATGTAATATATTTTATTTACTATGTCATTATGCTAATTAATTACTTTTACAACTCAGGTCTCTTTTCATTACATTTTGTGTTAATAAGATAATCTTGTTTGAGGAAGTGTGGAATACCACCCCCTAAATGTGATGTGATTCATTCACACACAACAAAAAATATATTTAGGATTTTAATATTGAATTTATATTATATATATGATACATTAATTCTGCTTTATTGTTGATATATATATATATCATTTACATTCCTTCATTCAATAGGACAACAGAAATACGTAAATATCATTCATGCCTACGTATGACATACAATCTCCATGAATAGTGTATTCCATTTAGTAACATATAATTCTATACCTTATTATTATATAAAAAATAATACTGTATCAATATTTATATCATCATTTACAATCTAGAATCATTATATTAATATAAGGATCAATGATATAAAAAATTATGAAACATGCGAAGAACAAAGAAAATATTACATGAAGTAAAACCATAAAATAGGATATTTAAAAAGAGGGTAATAAAAATTCATAATATTAAAATGGTATTATGTATAATAATATCCTTATTTAAAATATTTATAATAATCATATATTTATTATATTGGAATATATTAAAAGTATATAGAAATTCATAACTCAGGTTAGAGGATTTCATCTCACTTTTAATTTTTGTTAGACAAAAGCTATGTTTCCACCAATTCCATTGGTGTGGTATATATAATGAAAATTATTTTATCTATGTATCTTTTAAATAAATTTATGTCTATTCAGATTCTCATTTTATGATCCTGTTTTCTTGGTTTTTAACTTTCAAAATTTCCCAAATCACAAAAATAGTTTTCTCTCAATTTTCCTTCTATGAGATTCATTGTTTAATATAAAACTATTATTTTTATCTTGGTGTATATACATACATTTTATATTTTATATAATGAATAAAATTAAATTCCTAATATATTAATATTATGGTATTTTTTCATAAAGGAGAGTATGATCCTAGGTTACCATGTTAAAAGATTATATTGAGACAATCACATAGAATTTTTTGATATTTTTTATCTTTATGCTTATTTAATGAAATATTAAGATCCATATATAATTAATATTTATGATTATACATATCAACTATTTATTCATGATATCCACCTTTTTAAAACCATTTTACCAGTCTTTTGTACTTTAGGTAGTTTTTTTGTAAAATATAACCATCTCTCCCATGAGTCAAGATTCTTTTGTATTAAAAAACAATGTCTTAAAAATTGTTTTGAAAACTATTTTCAAAAAATCTTAGATGAAAATTTTCAAGGAAAATTGAATTTAAAAATGTTTTATTATTTTCAATGCTTTATTTATATATTTTTAAATCTTTTTCATATTATTTTTTTTAAAAGGATTTATATTTTGAAGATCATTTTTTCAATTAATGAAAGGATATTGTCCTCAAGAAATGTTTTAAAAATATCCTTCGAACATACTTCCCAACTAAAATAACATATATTGGTGTCAATAATGACATTAATGGGAAATTATCCAATGTTTTCCTTCATATTTATTCTTTTAGTTGATTATGTTTTTATGAAATGATGTTTTCGAATCACATTTCTCTTTAATGGGTTATATGCTTTTGAATCCTGCTTATTCTAATGGATTATGATTATTACAACTTGATTACAAAACTTATCAATTTATAAAAAAAATGATATTTTTAGATGTTTATGATAATAAATTCATTTCATGGGTTGTGAAATGTTTATTTGTGATATTGTGTCACATGTTTTTATGATTTCATTACGTCACAGGTGGGACCAATACCTCCCTCTAATGCATGGGTGAAGATTTATATCTCATGAGATAAATATGGATACTATGATGGTTTACTCATTTTAGTAATATAGTGATATAATGAGGGTTCATTATGTTTTGTAGTACAAGGATTGAGCATTGGTTCACTCTATTAAATAATAGACTTTTCCACTATGTTGGTTGTGGAAATGGTTCGTTGGCTACAATGGAAATCATATTATATTCTATTTCATTTTTCACAATTCTATGTTTTATTTCAATATAATGCATTCAAGAATCATTCTCTTTTTTACATTTTTATTCATGTCTTATGAAATTCCAATCCATATTTAATGATATATGTTATGATATTTGATATTCAGGTTATGATATTCTGTCCTCATGTTAATGATTATATACCCTTATTTTCCTGATTATGCTTACAAGTTTCCATTGTTTACCCTTAATGATCATTTGATCTATCTTCTTTTTATGTTTCTTTCCCCAGGTTATAAAGATATGTAATTTTTTATATTTATATTATGTTTTATATTCATGAAGATCCTAATGGGATACAATGTATCTCATTAATATAATAGGTTTTATATATCCATGTTTCCAACGGTACTTGATAAGGACAAACTTCTTGCATCTTTTTGTGTAATGTTTTTTATACCATAAATGATACGTAATTTTAATGTTTAAAAAGTGAGTGTTTCTATAATGATACTATCAAATAAATTTTTATTAGGAATCAAAACCTATTTACCATATATAAATAGATTATGATTAATTACCATATTATTATAGTGGATCATGTAGATAGAATTGTTTCCCATAAATGATCACCCATGTCAATCTGTTACCAAGAGTTATCTCATGATAAATAAATCATTAACCAATATGTTAAAGGTATATATAATTATTTTCCTATCCATCAGATAACAAAAAACATACATCTATGTTCAACATGATCATAATGAATTCATCATATAATCATATAATAACCCTTGTAAAATACAGATTGAAAAATATTTAATAATTTCATCATAACATAACAATGGGAGAATAACTATGTTTCATTAAAATCACATGATCATCAAAATATAAATTATAAATATTGAAATTGGATTGTATCGTTAGATAATAGCCCCACTAAATCAGAATTTACATCAATGGTTCTTATCATAGATGATTATTCATCTAAATGATTCACTGCAATATTTTTGAGAGAAATACCCTTTTCACAGCGAAATAAATTATTAAAAATATAATAATTTAACAAAATATTAATGGAATGTTTTTATTATAAAATATAATATTATAATTTTAAATGATTCATTAAATAATTCAGGGTTCATTATGTCCATAAATTCCATTCATGTAATATAATTTAAAAGAATAACCTCATTCAAACATTATAAAGAATGTAAACAATAACCTCGATTGGAAAGAAAAAGGATGATTACATTGATAAATTTTAAATAAAATTAAAATATTTATAAAAATCCATTTACAATGTCAATGGAGAATATAAAAAAATTGAAATTATTTTATAGGAAACATCTATATTGAATATAATGAAATATTGACCAAATAGTTAAATACAGTCGGTTTTAATTTAAAATAATATTTCAAGGTATTTAGTTCATAAAGGGGGGAAATTGAGGTTAAGAAATTTATTCTCTATAAATATATTATAATATTTTTATTTTTATTTATCATATTATGATCAAATAATTTCCTGAACATCAATTCAAATAGAAATATTCTTCTATAAAATTTGATTAAAACATAAATCCCTTATCCCATGCCCCTTATATATTTTATGTACTCAAACCTACTTCATTATAAATATATATTTTGTTGAAATTTATTATACTACCATAATAATATATATTATACCCTTTATGATATTCTTTTTATATATAATTATTTTTCATAATGTGATATTAAAATCTCTATTCTGAGTGATATCAACATTGTTTTTTATGCATGATTCGGTTTAGCAGTACCAATCCATTTACAATAATCATGGATCCACCATCCATATAATTTTAATCATGATATATGAATCATGTATATTAATTATATATATATATTCATTCATTTGAATTTGAGATAGAAAAATGAATTATAATGTTTGTAGAGATGGTAGGCCATATGTACATATGGAGGATTTTTTTTGACTGATAGAATAGATGAAATGAAATTAATAATTCACCTTAAATGATAACTTACAAAATAAATATGTCCTTATTATAATTCATGTAAATATAACTTAAAAAATGAATCGCATCGGTTTGTGGATGTAGTAGTTCACTTGTATAAATTAACGATGATATAAATTACCAATGGATAGAGAGTTAAAAAGTTAGATAATATATTATAATTAAAAAAGAATAAGTATTTAATAACTATCGTATATAAAAATTCAGTCAATATTTATAACTATTTATGGATGATGGTGATGGAAAATGAATTGTATAAATCAATGTATATAGTAAGTCATACATACACAAATTTGGCACATTAACATCCACTTTGAAAGAAACATGGGTGAATAAAGGTGGATTCATAATCATAGTAAAATTTATTAGCTTCCTGTATATATAAGTTATTAAATTACTAAAAATATGGGTGATTTAAAGAAGGTATAAGAGGAATCAAAATGAAAATGTTGGGTATGATTATTTCAGCCTCTTCATTGGGCTTCCTTAACCTCCATTTATATAGAACCTAATAATTTACATATAATATGAAATATAACTCAAAATACTAGATATGGATGTTTATAATATTTTTTAGGGTTTCTAGGCTAGATAGATCAATGTGGTGTAATGATTCTAATGAAGAGGGTTCCAATTTATAAATGAGTGGAGAGGAACTATTCGAATATAATAAATGATTAAAATATTATATATTCATTACATAAAAAATTATTCAAAAAGGATAGATCTTATAATAAACCTATTATATAGTCTACATATCATAAAATAATGATATTTATCTTGGTTTTTGTTTCATCTTATACCTTATGTTTTTTATTAACATAATTGTTAACCACATTAAACAGTAATTGTGGAAAGAAATTTGTTAATAATAACGGGTTATAAAATTACTTATATAATGAATATTTATTCATAATTTAAAAATGTATGATATTTTGGTCCATATATTGTGGTCATTTATTTAATTTAAATTTTTTTACCAGAAAAGCTAAGTCAGAGGCAAGACCCGGACCATATATTAAAGTAATAGAAAAGTAATGGAAATCGTTACAAAAAGGTAAAAGAAACAACTACATGTCATAAAAGTCAGATCCATCACCACATCAATCATAGTTATCTTCCTCTACCGTAGCTGTTTCCCATTGCAATCCGTCATCCTAGTTCAAAATCTTGGCATACTTCATTCTCAGACTCAACTTCTCCAAGGCAAGAAGTTCCATAGAAGAATTTTCTACCAATATCTCCTTCCTAGTAGAAGACCTAGTGGACATTGGTTTTGGAAGGTAAGAATAGTCTTTCCTCATCCGTCTTCGTGGTGGTGCAGTCATCACATCCTCCTATTCAGACACATTCATTGATGAAAAAATATCGTTGTAGTGTTTCACAAGAATTTATGTCAATTATACCAACACATACAAATAAAATTAATTTACTATGACAAATAAAATTAATTTAAATTTAAATGATTTTATTTAATGAATTATTTCATCATTATACCCATATGATTAAATACTAGATATATTAATGTTAAGAGAATGTAATTTTTATTTCTTAATATTTTAAAATTAATATAAATGTTACAATCAATGAAATATCGAACCAATTGGAACTATATTTTTAAAATCAATAGAAATAGTTGATAGAAACCCTTAAAATATGATAAATTCAGGTTTTGGTTAAATTTTAAGGCCTCATACCGTATTTTGACAATATTTTACCAATTTTATCATTTCCATGTTGAATATTTTTTACTATGGTTAATATTCAGGTTGAATAAAAATAAATGGGCCATATTTTAAAAAAAATTCTTACAAATTTAATGTGATGAATACATTGTTCATGATTTAGTTTCTATTATTAAGGTAAATTTTTAAAAAATAAATTCCCAATACATGATGATAAATTTTTTTAGTGAAATATACATTTTTACAATTTATATATATTTATATATATATTATTATCTAATGGAAATAAAATATTTTTGATAAATGTTAAAATATTTTTTTGAACATATAATGTATAAAATTCATTGAAATCATTATTTTGTAATAAAAATTTTAACATATTAATATAAAAACACATTACACTCCTAAAAATGTATTTCATAAAAGAATATCTTATACTTTAAAACGAGTTTTATTTTCATTTGTATTCAACTTAAATCTACTGAATTACTTTTATACTTGTTAAAACCATAAATCATTCATTATTATGTTAGTCATATTTATATCTTCCAATCTAATGAAAATGGGATGATTTCATACTCCATAATGAAACATTAAGTCGAATGGTAATTGGTATCACTATCTATTAATAATATTATTTTTTCAAGTTAAATATGTCATAATATTGAGGGTGTTACAACATTAATTCCCATGGTATATATTTCTTTTTGGTATCTCTATATCAATTGATTTTCAGAATAAGCATTTTATTTTGAATATAGACTACTCCACATCATATTATTCGTTAGTTGTCAAATGGTCTATTTAATATGACCCAATTCTTATAATAATTCTCAACATATACTCAGTATTTCTTCGATAAGAAGTTTTATTAGGCCCCTCAAAAATTTCTTTTCACATAAAAGATGAGTTCTCCATTTATCACAATGAAACACCTCCCCTTCGTAAATATTTCATTAATATTAAAAAATATAATATAATGAATATGATCACAAATATTATCACAATAGTTGATCATGAATATGGAGGTAACACGATGATCGATAATAGGTACATTCCTCATTGTAATTGTTTTAATTGAATATAAATTATCTCCCTAATTATTATAGAAATTATTTCATGTTAAATGTCCATAAATAATTCCACAGGAAATTACTTGATAGGTTGGGGAATTACATTCATAAATTTATACATATATAATTAACTTATATCATGAAATTCATTAGTGAAAAATTTAAATAATTATATCATTATAATAAACACATTATTTTGGGTAATGTTTCAGAATAAATATCCCATAACAATTTCCCATTGAATTATTGAATATTAACCTCAAAATTACTTTATAATTCATCACAATAATAAACTAATGGATTTAGGTATCATTTTTTATTCATCACATTTTTAATGAATGACTAAATTATCATTATATAATAATAAAATCTATCATGCATGACATGAATGGATCAAATATGTAGCATACATTCATTTTATATGAATATTATTTATTGATTATTATGTAGTCAAATTATTCTGGATTTTTTCTATGTTATTTATAAAACCACTGAATAGATGATTTTTATCAAACAATAATTCTAAACAAGTGTTGAGCTCACTGATTCATAAAAAATAGTGTGTGTGAATCCTATAATTGTTTTGGTCATATCACATTGTTCTTGAAAATAATACATATATGGATAATGGTATATTATTATTTAAAAAATAATACTAGTATTAAATTTGAAAAATAATCTTTCATCATTATTTATTCATTCTCTACATGTTATATAGTTCATGTATCCTTATATATACACGTATTTACACTATATCATATTCTCTTTTTAATCAGTTGTAATATAAAAACCTTTCGAGACAAGCCTCACGAATGTTATAATGTATTGTATTCCCCTTTTTTGTCATACATTTATTGGGTTGTGTTTTGTGGTTTATCGGGAGAAATTTATATAATTTGGAAGCCAATGCAGTTGTTCATGGTTGGTGTAAGATTTGGGATAATCCTGTGGTTTTTCATAGGAATCAGTGCACCCCATTTTACAGGCACATAAATTGGAAAATAATAGGTTCATGGTTTGAGAAAACTATTTCTACCCTCCCTGAATTGTGCACCCTCATATAGTGGGTGTTTTCAGGGTTGGAATATTATGATTCAAAAAACTCTCCACTTAGGGGAAACTGTGCACCCGTATGTAATGGAATATGGTTGATGAAAATGATTTCGAAAATTATATGCATCTACCTAAGAAACCATGAATGTATGTTTTAATCATCCCAAAAAATTTATGAAAACTCCCAACCCACTAGTTTTTTCCCTAACTGCCTCGGCAAGACCCTAATCATTTTCCTTTAATTTGGAAGATCCTGAGAAGAATCCATGAATCCTCATTAAAATTATAATGAGAATCTAAGATCCATTAGATGAATTCAAATGCCCTTTCAGTATGTAATTTATTCTAATTACTTTTATCTGTCCCTTGTATATCTTTACCGATGGAGAGGAATGATTTTTTCTGCATTATAAATGGTTTAGATATATGATTTGACCTTTATATTTTGTTGGATCTTGGTTTAAGAAATTTTTGAAATTTCTTCTGCAACGTTATGATTTAAATTTTTCAACATCAAATTGAGTGATACAATTTTGTTAACACACACCAATCATCGCAAGTTATGTGCTATAATTTCAATTCCAAATGTATTTATTATAAATAATTTTACATTATTTAGAAATTTTAATTTCCATGTAGGTAAACTACATATTTAAATCAATTTATTTAAGTATTTACCATGATATTGCAAAACCATTACGAATCTAGTTGCACCCATTAATGATTTTGAATCATGACATGACCGAAACCCCTGTGGTTTTTTAATATTATTGAAATGATGAATTACTTAATATTCATCATTGTAAAATCGAATTATGAATATGGTTGATAAATGAATTTATGAAATATGTTATCAACTGGATTATGTTAATGGTTGAAAGTTGTTTATGAATATGGAATAATGAAATGTGATATTTTCAAATGAGTTATTTCACATAGAGTTCTACTCCAAATACACATGATGGGATAGACAACTCTTATAGGTTCCCATGGTATATGTGCATATTTATTGAACGTGATCACGATGTTTTTAGATAGATATTTCAGTTCAAAATAACCACAAGGTACTAGACAGATTCTATAAGACCCAAATGTATGAATGTGAAACTGGATATTGAATGATTTTTGAGAACCCAATATAGAGTGAAATCTTATTATCCTTTTTCTGAAGGTTTTAGAGTCTGACATAGGTTGTTGTATGTCTTATTAGTTCGGGTGTCACCATTAACATGAGGACTAAAGTGGTAAAATAAAATATAAATTTAATATTTAAATTGTATACCTTACAATTTTTATTTTATTCTTCATAAAATTTCATACACCATTATAGACTGGATATGATTTCTTACATTATCTGAGGTGGCCTACATAGTTATACTAATACCCTACCCAGGATTCTTAATCTTTTCCAAAACTGAATTTACATTTGTAGAACATGATATGGGAACTCCCCTTATGATAGATTAATGAGTTGGGATTTAGGATGGATAATGGTTTAGAGAACTAAGAATTAGGTCGGTATCATCACGGGAGATAATAGGGTGTCTGCATTTATGGTTTTATGTGACACCTTATAATAATTAGGGGATGGAAAATCAATTTATTTTTTTTATGATCATTTATCCATGTTTATAGATTATTATGTGAGGTTAGTATTTATATATTTTGGTTTTATCATGGGTATTATTTCTTATAATATAATCATTTTTTATTTTTTCTCGACTGTGGTTTTTATAAATACATTATAGTATCCACATGTTACACAATAGACTCCTACTAGTAGTCATCATCCTCTAGCATATGGGGAGGCCCGATTGAGGTCATGTAACAAACCATCATGAGGTTTTGGCATGTAGAACCTAGTTCGATTTTTTATAAAGTTGTATTAAAGTAATTTTATTTCCATTTTATTTAAATTACTATTCGGTAATGGTTAAAAGTTGAAAATGGGGATTGTAACCTTGGACATGAGCTTTTGAATAAGAGCTGCTAACTCACGTATATGAGAAAACCATTGTACAATGTATGGGATTTTTGTAATTGATGTTTTCTATTAATATTGAATTTTATTTCCAAATTGGTGATTCACTTTTTACTGATGTTATATTTATATGTGATTTTACTCATTTCTGAGTATTTTGTGGAAGTTGACTATAAATGTTTCATTATAGGCACCTGAAATTTTTATGTTAAATAAATTATCCCAGGAACATAGGTAAAATATATTTTTTGTCTATGTTATAATAAATTATTTTTTCATTTACTAAGTCAGTTAGAAATTAAATGAATCCTAATAATAAATTAAAAATTGTAAATAATTTTTATTATGGTAATTTAAAAATGGGAAAAGGTGTGTGTAATGGGAAACAATGAAATATTAAATTGTTATATCATATTTTAGATATGACCCATTTGAGTTTGGTTGAGGGTTGTGATAGTGCCTTGATAAAGATAGTATGGTGGATTATTTGTTTGACTTGTTAGGGATTTATCTGAATGCCACCCATTAAATAACCTTATTAATTTTTTATGTGTTTGAAGATGTGTATTTTTAATTGTAGAGATATTTATTAAAAATGACAATTGTTGATAATATAAATGGAGGACACCAAATTGAATGATCCCTTGATAAGGGAACTAGATGTTGCAATAATTCTAGGTGAAGGATCAAGATTTATGTTCTATGATAAATTTCCTTTCATAAAGTTATTTATTGAATAAGACCTAGGTATTTTTTCATAGAATATGCCTTCACCATCATGGGATATCCAATTATAGAGCCCTCTAATATTCATTGTCAATGGAAAACCATATGTAGTTGGGATCTAGATTGATTATATCCTAATGATTATTTTTCATTTATAGACATATGTTGAGATGTGGGTGATGTTAGATGCTTATATAGTATGTTTTGAAATGATGAATTAGAGTGAAATTCAGAATCGAGATGGTTGGATGGAGAATATGAAATGGAGTGACCTTGAGGATATGTTTCTAGGGTAATTTTATTAAGAAATTCTTAGGTAGGATAATGATAATGAGTTTATGTGGTTGACCCATTGGATTATGTCTCTAATGGAAAATTCTAATCGATATACTAATATATAGAGAATTGTTTTAGTTTTAGTAGGGTATGAGTAAAATATAGTGAAGAACATATAGGATCGTATTAAATTTGATACTAAGCCCTATATTAACATATTTTTTGATGAAGATGTTTTCTAGAGTGGTGAATTTTTATCCCATTCATAAGGGGAACTAGAAGGTTGATTCAATTGAAATTAATGTTGTTTCTATATGACTAAAAGGAGGTACATATTTCGATAATAGGAAGAACCACTATGAGAATTTAAACTGTTGAATTAAATAATAGAGACTTTTGGGAGAAGTCTCAGTTAATCAGATAAATAACTAAATAAACTGCCACCAGTGGGATAGGTTGGGATACATTTATAGCCAATGTCCCTAAATTGTTGTGGAGTGCGACAACTATATTTGGAAGGTGACATACAAAGTTGATGCAAGAACACACAATCAATGCGTAGTCATAGAGGAACCAGGATGAATTAGAGTACTAAATATGGGTATTCAACCCCATATTTTTCCATCAATTGGAGTTCTTATAACCAAGGTAGTTGAGGATGTAGATATAAAATGTAAATTAAAGTGCACACATATGAAAATAGTGGTGCAGCTCAGGGTACTCATAATGCATAATAGTGGATAGGGATAGGATAGTTTAATGAATGTTCTACATAAACATGTGGATATCAGGGGTGGTATATTAACATTCCGAGGTACTATTATTGTAGAATCTACACTTGATAGTACCTTATTTAATATATTATCATAACATTCTTTTATATTTTATTGTCTTGTGAATAGTTTGATACTATTAGTTGGGTTTATGATTGGGGTTTTGATGATTTTCACACCTATAATATTACTGTTTATGGATATCTATTTATATACTGGATGTTCCCTTATGGTTTGGAAGTATCATCCCTATGGGTATCATTATATACATGATTGTCAGGATTTGAAAACATTTTATATATGAAGATGTTTGAGTTATAGATATCCCATATTTATTATTATTATAGGAGAGTGATCATTAACAATTTTAGGGCAAACCAAATGTTCATTGTGCAGAGTAGGATATAGAGGATGGTAGTGTAGGGAAGTTCATCAACAACTAGGGGTGATCACAATAGGGGTTTCAAGTACTTCTATTGATGATGGTGGTGTAAAGAAATATGTATTTTCACTCATAGTGGACTAGTTCTAGGTTTTTTTCTTGGGGAATTATCAGGGTTTCTACTCAAGAGAGGTGTGGAGTATACAACTGAGCACATTCTTAGAGATATAATAGATTCCATTACCCGTTACCAAATAAAACCAAATAAGTTTTAGAAACATAACACTATTTTAGAAGAGTTGATGGATAAGATATTTAACTAAATGAGTACATCTACAAGGGTTATCAATTATTTTATTTTAAAAAGGATGACGAGATATTATTTGATTGTATTTATTTTTGAAATATGAACCATATGATTGTGAATAACGGGTATCCTCATCCATTTCTCCGTGGTCTCTTTTAGATTTTTGAGGAGATTGTGTATTCTATAATATTTAAGTGAGGTTAGGTTATCACGATTTTAGAGTTATACTATCTGATATACACTTGGAATATTTAAAATATAGGAATGGAATATATGACCTCTTCATGATGCCATTTTGGATAAAGAATTATTCTGTTGCATTTTTGGCCTTGGTAAACAAAATTAATCACACGTACCAAAATCAGTTTGTGGTTGTTTTTTGTTGATGAAATATTTATGTACTTGAAGACTACTCAAAATCATGGACATCATCGTAACATCATATTAGTTACACTGGGAGATAATTGACTATAAATCAAGATATATAAGTGTCAATTATCTACTGACATGATACATTTCTTGGATCACATAATCAATGAGGAAGGTGTGTCAGTGGAACCTCTTAAGGTGATTGTAGTGTTCTCTTGGGATCAACCCAATAATATTTTGATAAAAAATTATTTTTGTGGTTGGTAGGTTATTATCAGATGTTTATCCTAGAATTTCCCCACATTAAATTACCATTTCCATGCTTGAACATTTGTTGATCATGTTTGAATGTTCTGATGCGTGTGAATATGATTTACTGTAGTTAAAAAAGATTATAACTACCACAAATATTTTGATCCTACATGTGTCGGGTGAGGATTATACAGTGTTTTGTGATGTATCTAGGATAAAATATTGAGTAGTATTGATGTATAGAGATCGAGATATGGTGTATGCATCATGGTTGTAGGGGCCACATGAAAATAATTACACAATACAAGATATCAAGTTGGCAAAGGTGGTTAGTGACATAATGTGTTTGTTGTATTATATAATGGAATAATAGTTTACAATGAATATATATAATAGAGGTTTAAAGTACATATTTTAGTGATTTGATTTAAATATTTTGCAATATAAACTGTTTAAATACATGAATAATTTTGATATTGGTCTAGAATATAATATTGGGAAAGCAAAATATGTTGTTGATACGTTGAGTCAGAAAACATCGACTTAGCATGTTCTGGAGTCCAGTTCTGAGTAGCAGATTATGACCATAGAAGATGAGAAATAAATTGTGTTGCATTAGGGGAAGGAAAAGATGAAAAATATATCCATATCATCTAATTCCAAACATCTTATCCATATCAGGGAATGATAGTATAAGGCCCCAGCCTTAAACCTTACATAATCTTGAGTTATTACAAGATTACACATTGAGGATCTTTTCGTGTTTAGAGTTTTAGAGAATTAGATCATAAAACTTGCATTACATTCCACATATAAACAAAGTGGTTACATAAAGATAGTATTCTTCATTCCCATCAATGGAAACACATTTAAAATAAAACATGGATTATTTCTTGACACATCCTTGACTCTATCATCTTATCATGTACCTTTCCCTTGACCTGTGAAAAACATTTCAAAAACTTGGGATGAGCATAAAAACTCAGTATGGGTTACAAAAAAAACATGGAAAGGAAACATGAGTTCATAGATACATAAGAATGAAATCATACTTTACCCATAAAACATAGGCACTTTAACATACCTCATAAAATCAAGAATAAATCATAGAAATCATAAGACATAAAGGTAACTTGAGGCATTCATAACATTCTTACGTAGGGAGTAACCCTCTTGGTTACGTTTGGAATACCCATCACAGTATATTCCCTAAAATCTCTTCGGAGAAACCTTAACGTTTCACTCCTTCACGTTACCCAATGCATTGGAGAGCTATATCGGGCTCACCCGCCCTTAGTTTATCACGGAACCACCCGTCTTCATAATAATGCCCAAGAACCATAACATAATCGTATCACATAAAACATGAATAAAGGAAACATAACATTTCCACATTTCAATCACAAGATATCAATACAACACAAAAAAAACATTGTGAAAACCATTTCAATACCAAAATAAAATAAAAGTAAAACATGGTATTTATTTTTCTTTTAAAAAGAAGGTATGGCTTGTAGAGGAAGCCGAAACTCAAATAACGGTCACGACGGCGGAGAAGTCGTTGTCGCCGCATACGTACAACAAAAACATTCCCTTTTGTCATTTAGTAAACGCTTCGTATAAAAAAGATTCCTTTTGAATAAACGTAAAATTCAAAGGGGTTTATACACCGTATAAAAGAAAGTTGTGTATAAAATAAAATATGCCTCAACGAAAGGAGATTGAGACGAAGTCCCATACCTCGTATCCGACTTGACCCGACCTTTCTTTAATCTCTTGAATAATAAACTTGAGTTAATCTCTACTTTCTTATGAATCATTTTCAAGTTCATTATTCCTTTTATACCATGTTATGAACATCATGTAATTATTTATGTTAATAAAGTTCATTTTGTCGGTATTTGGTTCTTAAGTCAAAAATAGACTTCTTACACATACATGTTGTTAATTTGGTCAAAGGTTCATTATATCCAGAATGGTATTCATGATGTAGATATCATATATGTCATATATATCCAGTACACACATGCATTTATAATATTACATCACATTTAGAGGTAAGAAATGAAATGCACCGTTCATGGAGACGGTAAGCCGTACGTACGCATGAACGCTACTTCCATTTCTATTTCATATTTTCTGGAATGGAATAATAATGATATAAGAGTATATTATAATTCCAGTATAATAACATATATAATATCATTAACTTTATCCTTTACACATCCCACATATTGTATTAACGAATCAAATCACTTTTAGGGGGTGGTAGTCCGCACTTCCTAAAATGAAGATATCGTGTTTACCCATAATGGAAACCATAAAGGTATGACCAAAATGAAAAACACAGAAGCTTAAGGAAAACATAAACATATTATATATCATATATAAAAATAGTGACATCATAATGGCCACCTTTGAAGGTGTTAAATGAGTATTGAACAATCATCGTTTCGGGAGGCAGAATTTCGCCATCCACGGAAACCGTATGTTCTTTAACCATTTGATGCAGTTGTGTGAGAGTGTAGCTCAAATAAATCTTATAACAACATCCTAGTATATTGAAGATACTGGTGTTGTTACAAAAGAAGTAAATAAAAAGAGATTAGGGGGTTGAAGAAGCAAAATAAAACAAATGAACATGAGAGAATGAATTACCTTTAAAAGTGTAACTCTTTTTGATTTGAGCCTAAAGGCTTCCTTTGAAAGGATTCTTCCCAAAGGGAATCCTCTAGGATTAGAGGAGGGATGTGGAGAGAGTAAATGGGTAGGGGTTGGCCGAGCCAAAGGCTTGTGGAGTGTGTGAAATGAGGTAGAGGTGGGGGCCTTTTATAAGAGGAGAGGAGGGGCTCTTTTGGAAAGTAAAGAAATATTACTTTATTTGAAAATGTGTTTCGGTTTCAAAAGGTCCCAAATTGATATAATTCGTGGATAAGGTGATGATGGTTCGAAATCCACTCATCCAATTGGTTTTGGACATGTGTAGTTCATAGATTTTATATTATCTTTCCATTTTATTTAAATCGTCAAATAATGATGTCATCGCTGCATCATTATTATGTCATAAATAATTTAATTTATTTAATGTCTAAAAATCATAAAAAAAATACTATGATGTAGGAAATCTTTTTAGCTTTCCAATTACTATTTATAATCAAAAATATTATCTTTATAACCCCATGTAAAAATTGTTTTCGTAAAACATCTTATGTTTGAGTCATTTTTACTTTAACATTTAATAAAAAGTTATTTATGTCATTTCCAATCCAAAGTGTCTCCATGGGTCCCCAAGATGACCCATGGCTTGTCTTGGTCGGCCATGACACAACCAATAAGGTTGGGACATGTGTCTAGGTCATTTCCTATTATTTAAGCATTATTTATACCTTAAACTACCCTAATTACCACTAATCGCGATTAAAACATAATAAGTTACTATTCACCAAAAAAATTATTTTAATCTCATTGAACCACATTTTACTTCTTAATGACAACCATGTATGTCGGATTTTCAAAATTCAAGACACATTAGTGGTAAACTTTCATTTAACTGAAAAATCAGTTTGCTTGATTACCACTTAGTGGTATCACTATTCATCAAAAATTGAAGTTTTTCAGAAAATTACCAAAAATTCACCATAAGATATATTTGATATTCCGAATTCAAAAATGAAGTCTATTTTACAAAATTCAAATCATATAAGTTACATTAATTAATTTAATAATTAATTCCCGCTGCCAGAGCAAATAGTGTGTTTTTACAAAACAATAAGTATCAAAAGATTGACACCGGTTTAAGTCTAATTTCAAAGTGAAATTGATTCCAATGACCACCATTGGATAAAATGGTAAAAATATATTCATATTAAACATTAAGACCAATTCAAAAGATAATATAATTATATAAATAAATTAGATTAAAAAGCAGTTTTGATGTAAAATGCAGTATTTTTCACTATTCATTAAAAAAATGAACATTGTCAGAAAAATACCAAAAATTCACACAAGGTAAATTTTGATGTCCCAATCATAAAGAATAAGTTTATTTTGACAAAAATATTTTATAAAATTGTCAAAAGATAGATTCAAAAATGGTTTGCCATCAAAAGGCAGTAAAACAATTTTTTAAGAATATTAGTGTATTCCATGCATAAGATTGTATTTACTTTCATTTTAAGCCTCTATAACACTATCTTAATCATTAATAGACATAGATAAAAATATCTATTATTCATTACTTACTTGGGATGTTACATCCTTCTCCCCTTTAGAAAATTGCGTCCCCGTAATTTATTTACTTATCAAATAAATGGGGGTACTTATCCCTCATTGCATTTTCAGATTCCCATGTTGCCTCTTCAATCATGTGGTTTTTCCACAAAACCTTTACCTGCTTAATCACCTTATTCCGTAACACTTGCTCCCTGTGGTCAAGAATCTGGACTGGTTGTTCCTCATAAGATAGGTTCTCTTCCAGCTGAACTACCTCTGGACTCAAAACATGAGATGGATCTGGCATATACTTTCTCAACATCGAAACGTGAAAAACATTGTGTACCTGAGATAAACTCGGAGGTAAAGCCACTCGGTATGCAACTGATCCAACTCTTTCCAGAATTTCGTATGGTCCAATGAACCTTGGACTCAACTTTCCTTTCTTACCAAATCTCATCACACTTTTCCAAGGAGAAACCTTGAGAAAAACATGATCACCTACCTCGAAAGATAGATCCTTCCTCCGGTTATCCGCATAACTCTTCTGCCTGCTCTGAGCTGTTCTCACGTGTTTCTGAATCAACTGAACTTTTTCTGCCATCTCTTCTACCAATTCTGGTCCCATCAACTTCCTTTCACCCACTTCATCCCAGAAAGCTGAAGTTCGACACCGCTTCCCATATAATGCCTGAAATGGTGCCATCTGTATACTAGAATGAAAACTGTTATTATATGAAAACTCAACCAAAGAAAGATGTTGGTCCCAACTTCCCTGATAATCCATAGAACAAGCTCGTAGCATATCCTCCAATGTCTGGATTGTTCGTTCTGACTGCCCATCTGATTGAGGATGAAAAGCTGTACTAAAATTTAATTCAGTACCCAACGACTTCTGAAGGCCTTTCCAAAAGTTAGAAGTAAACCTGGGATCACGATCCGATACAATGGAGAGAGGAACTCCATGTAACCTGACTATCTCTTTAAGATACAAACGGGAAAGTTGATCAAGAGAGAAATTATCTCGTATAGCAAGGAAATGAGAAGATTTGGTCAAGCGATCAACAATAACCCATATTGCATTATTACCTCGAGATGTCTTTGGTAATCCAACAACAAAGTCCATGAATATATTCTCTCATTTCCACTCTGGCACTGGTAAAGGCTGAAGCATCCCTTTCGGTAACTGCCGCTCTGCTTTAACCTGCTGACAAGTCAAACACTTCACAGTAAAATCAGCAATATCTCTTTTCATTCCATCCCACCAGTAATACTCCTGCAGATCTCTATACATCTTAGTACTGCCCGGATGAACTGAAAACGGAGAACTATGAGCTTCACATAACATATCTCTCTTCAACTGTGAATCACAAGGCACACACAATCTCTTCCCAAATCTCAAAACACAATCACTATCAATGTTGAATTCAGGCAACTTACCTTTCTGAACCAGCTCTACCTTTTTCTGCAACTCACTATCTTGCTTCTGTGCTTGCTTGATTCTATCTGATAGAGATGATCTCACTGATACCTGAAACAAAACAGAAGGACTTCCTGCACCAACAACTTCTATGCCAAAGTTCATAAAATCCTTAACCAAAGGATCACGTTCCAAACGCAACATTGTTAATGAAGCATTACTTTTTCGACTCAAAGCATCAGCCACATTATTTGATTTTCCCAGATGGTAATGAATTGTACAATCATAATCCTTGATTAATTCCAGCCATCTCCTTTGTCTCATGTTTAACTCTTTCTGAGTGAATATATACTTTAAACTTTTTTAATCGATATATATTTCACACTTTACTCCATACAAATGATGCCTCCAAATTTTTAAAGCAAAAACAACAGCAGCTAATTCCAAATCATGTGTAGGGTAATTTACCTCATGAGTTTTCAAATGTCGTGAAGCATAAGCAATTACCTGATCATTCTGCATTAGGACGCAACCAAGTCCTTTCAATGAAGCATCACTGTATATAACAAACTCACCATTCCTGGAAGGTAGTGCCAAAACTGGAGCGTTCACCAATCTTCTTTTCAATTCCTGAATACAATCATCACATTCTTTTGTCCAGATAAACTTAACACCCTTCCGAGTTAGCTTAGTCATTGGACTAGATAACAGTGAAAAATTTCTAACAAACCTTCGGTAATAGCCCGCCAAACCAAGGAAGCTACGAATCTCGGTTACAGTTGTGGGTCTTGGCCATTCTTCCACAACTTTTGTTTTTGCAGGATCAACAGTTATTCCATCTTTAGAAACAATGTGACCAAGGAAAGAAATTTGTTGCAACCAAAACTCACACTTGCTGAATTTCCCATACAGTTTCTTTTCTTTTAAGGTTTGCAAGATAACCCTTAAATGTTTTTCATGCTCCTCTTTACTTTTAGAAAACACCAAAATATCATCAATGAAAACCACCACAAATTTATCCAAGAACTCATGGAAAATTCTATTCATTAAGTCCATGAATACAGTAGGTGCATTGGTTATCCCAAAAGGAACTACTACAAATTCATAATGGCCATATCTAGTACGGAACGCAGTCTTCGGAATATCTGCCTCCTTTACCTTCAGCTGATGGTACCCCGATCTCAGGTCAATCTTTGAAAAAAACTGAGCTCCCTGGAGCTGATCAAACAAATCATCGATATGAGGAAAAGGATATTTGTTCTTAACAGTGATATTATTCAAGGCTCTATAATCAATGTAAAGTCTCATAGAACCATCTTTCTTTTTAACAAATAAAACAAGAGCACCCCATGGTGATGTGCTAGGTCTAATGAAACCTTTCTCTAATAAATCTTGCAATTCCTCCTTCAACTCTAAAAGTTCAATTTGTGCCATTCGATAAGGGGGTTTTGAAATTGGCTTAGCATCAGGAACTAAGTCAACAGTAAACTCAACTTCCCGATCTGGTATTATTCCAGGCAACTCATCAGGAAAAACATCAGGATACTCATTTACCACTGGCACACCATTAATCTGAACAGTTCCTTTATTTTCAACGACATGTGCAAGGTAACATTCATTTCCATCTTTTACATGTTTCTCGGCCTCTTGATAAGTTATCAAAAGTAAGGGTTCATTCTTGTAAACAAACTGAAAGTCTTTCTGAAAAGAAACTTCTTTAGCTCTACAGTCAATCTTAGCATGGTAAATAGAGAGCCAATCCATACCCAGGATAACATCAAACTCTACTAGAGGTAGAACAATAAGGTTTGCAAGTAGGTTCTTTCCACAGATAAGGATAGGAAGATTCTTATAAATTCTTTTTGCCTCGACACTTCCCCCAGGTGTTTTTACCAAAAGTTCAAGAGTCATTTCTTGAGATGGTATTCCCATTTTACTAGAAAAGGTTTCAGAGATGAAAGAATGTGTAGACCCCGAATCAAACAACACACTGGCATAATCTGAAAAAACAAACAAAGTACCTGATACAACATCATTTGATGGCCCGACATCTGCTGAAGTAGTTGCAAAGGATTTCACCACCCCTTTCTGCTTGTAGTCTAACTGCTTCCCATCACTCAAGCTCCTTGTCGGACACTCGTTTGCATAGTGACCCATCTCATTGCACTTATAACATTTCACTAACTGTAAATCAAATTTGTTCTTACCTTCACCTTGATCCTTCTCAGTGCAATCACGAGCATTATGTCCCATCTTACCACATCGGTAGCACTTCCCAGAATTCAGAAGACATTCCCCAGCATGCCTTTTGCCACATTTATCACAAACTGGAAACTTAGTTCTCTTACCATCAGACTTTTTTGAATAATTCTTACCTTTCTCCTGCCACCTCGGTCTCTTCTTCTGCTGGTTGTTATAGAAAAATTGGTCATCGGCAAACTCCATTTCTACCTTCTCAGCACATCGAACAAGCTTTTCATAACTTTTAAACTCACGAGAAGCTAATGCCGTTTGATACTTTGGCTTTAATCCTGAGTAAAAATGATTGATTTTACTATCAAGGTCCTGGATAAAATTTGGAGCATACCTTGCCAATCGAGTGAACCTTTCTTCATAGGCAGCCACTGAGTCTTCCTCTTGCCTCAATTCCAAGAATTGCTTTTCCATCCTAAGTCGAACAGCCTTAGGAAAATACTTCTCATGAAACATACCTTTGAATTCATTCCCGTCAAGAGCATCAATCTCATCGGCGTCCCTGTTATTTTTAACCATAGACCACCACTGATCTGCTTCACCCTCTAAACGGTAAATAGCAAGACTAACCTTTTGATTGTCTGAACATCCCATGACATCAAAAATCTTCTCCAGTGCTTTAATCCACCCTTCAGCTAGCACAGGGTCAGATGATCCTCTGAATGATAGTGGATGTTGCCTCATGAAATGTTCCACCACTGACATGTTCCTCTGCGGTTGATCTGGCTGATCTCGTGCATGGATACCACCACCATTTATCGCCTGAGTCAACTGCGCCATTACTGCAACAAACTATTCAGTTCCAATTCCGACCATTTCTGGATGCTGATTCGGAAGGTTATTTCCTTCTGTATGCCTTCCTAGCACTGCTTCCCTGTTTCCTATGCGGAAAACCATTCTGAACAAACATGTCTTAGATGAAGCAACATGGTAATCTTTAAATGCTATATCATTTCAAAAAAAAAAATATTTTTGGATAATCATTTAATAGAATTATAACTCCTAAAGTTATCTAAACCGCCCTTTGATACCAACTATAAGGCCCCAGCCTTAAACCTTACTTAATCTTGAGTTATTACAAGATTACACATTGAGGATCTTTTCGGGTTTAGAGTTTTAGAGAATTAGATCATAAAACTTGCATTACATTCCACATATAAACAAAGTGGTTACATAAAGATAGTATTCTTCATTCCCATCAATGGAAACACATTTAAAATAAAACATGGATTATTTCTTGACACATCCTTGACCCTATCATCTTATCATGTACCTTTCCCTTGACCTGTGAAAAACATTTCAAAAACATGGGATGAGCATAAAAACTCAGTATGGGTTACAAAAAAAACATGGAAAGGAAACATGAGTTCATAGATACATAAGAATGAAATAATACTTTACCCATAAAACATAGGCACTTTAACATACCTCATAAAATCATGAATAAATCATAGAAATCATAAGACATAAAGGTAACTTGAGGCATTCATAACATTCTTACGTAGGGAGTAACCCTCTTGGTTACGTTTGGAATACCCATCACAGTATATTCCCTAAAATCTCTTCGGAGAAACCTTAATGTTTCACTCCTTCACGTTACCCAATGCATTGGAGAGCTATATCGGGCTCACCCGCCCTTAGTTTATCACGGAACCACCCGTCTTCATAATAATTCCCAAGAACCATAACATAATCAAATCACATAAAACATGCATAAAGGAAACATAACATTTCCACATTTCAATCACAAGATATCAATACAACACAAAAAAAAATTCTGAAAACCATTTCAATACCAAAATAAAAGAAAAGTAAAACATGGTATTTATTTTTCTTTTAAAAAGAAGGTATGGCTTGTTGAGGAAGCCGAAACTCAAATAACGGTCACGACGGTGGAGAAGTCATTGTCGCTGCATACGTACGACAAAAACATTCCCTTTTGTCGTTTAGTAAACGCTTCGTATAAAAAAGATTCCTTTTGAATAAACATAAAAGTCAAAGGGGTTTATACACCGTATAAAAGAAAGTTGTGTATAAAATAAAATATTCCTCAACGAAAGGAGATTGAGACGAAGTCCCGTACCTCGTATCCGACTTGACCCGACCATTCTTTAATCTCCTGAATAATAAACTTGAGTTAATCTCTACTTTCTTATGAATCTTTTTCAAGTTCATTATTCCTTTTATACCATGTTATTAACATCATGTAATTAGTTAAGTTAATAAAGTTCATTTTGTCGGTATTTGGTTCTTAAGTCAAAAATAGACTTCTTACACTTACATGTTGTTAATTTGGTCAATGGTTCATTATATCCAGAATAGTATTCATGATGTAGATATCATATATGTCATATATATCCAGTACATACATGCATTTATAATATTACATCAAATTTAGAGGTATGAAATGAAATGCACCGTTCATGGAGACGGTAAGCCGTACGTACGCATGAACGCTACTTCCATTTCTATTTCATATTTTCTGGAATGGAATCATAATGATATAAGAGTATATTATAATTCCAGTATAATAACATATATAATATCATTAACTTTATCCTTTACACATCCCACATATGGTATTAACGAATCAAATCACTTTTAGGGGGCGGTAGTCCGCACTTCCTAAAATGAAGATATCGTGTTTACCCGTAATGGAAACCATAAAGGTATGCCCAAAATGAAAAAAACAGAAGTTTAAAGAAAACATAAACATATTATATATCATATATAAAAATATTGACATCATAATGGCCACCTTTGAAGGTGTTAAATGAGTATTGAACAATCATCGTTTCGGGAGGCAGAATTTCACCATCCACGGAAACCGTATGTTCTTTAACCATTTGATGCAGTTGTGTGAGAGTGTAGCTCAAATTAATCTTATAAAAACATCCTAGTATATTGAAGATACTGGTTTTGTTACAAAAGAAGTAAATAAAAAGATTTTAGGGGGTTGGAGAAGCAAAATAAAACAAATGAACATGAGAGAATGAATTACCTTTAAAAGTGTAACTCTTTTTGATTTGAGCCTAAAGGCTTCCTTTGAAAGGATTCTGCCCAAAGGGAATCCTCTAGGATGAGGAGAGGGATGTGGAGAGATTAAATGGGCAGGGGTCGGCCGAGCCAAAGGCTTGTGGAGTGTGTGAAATGAGGTAGAGGTGAGGGCCTTTTATAAGAGGAGAGGAGGGGCTCTTTTGGAAAGTAAAGAAATATTACTTTATTTGAAAATGTGTTTCGGTTTTAAAAGGTCCCAAATTGATATAATTCGTGGATAAGGTGATGATGGTTCGAAATCCACTCATACAATTGGTTTTGGACATGTTTAGTTCATAGATTTTATATTATCTTTCCATTTTATTTAAATCGTCAAATAATGATGTCATCGCTGCATCATTATTATGTCATAAATAATATAATTTATTTAATGTCTAAAAATCATAAAAAAACTTCTATGATGTAGTAAATCTTTTTATCTTTCCAATGACTATTTATAATCAAAAATCTGATCTTTATAACCCCATGTAAAAATTGTTTTCATAAAACATCTCTTGTTTGAGTCATTTTTACTTTAACATTTAATAAAAAGTTATTTATGTCATTTCCAATCCAAAGTGTCTCCATGGGGTCCCCAAGTTGACCCATGGCTTGTCTTGGTCGGCCATGACACAACCAATAAGGTTGGGACATGTGTCTAGGTCATTTCCTATTATTAAAGCATTATTTATACCTTAAACTACCCTAATTACCACTAATCGCGATTAAAACTTAATAAGTTACTATTCACCAAAAAAATTATTTTAATCTCATTGAACCACATTTTACTTCTTAATGAAAACAATGTATGTCGGATTTTCAAAATTCAATACACATTAGTGGTAAACTTTCATTTAACTGAAAAATCAGTTTGCTTGATTACCACTTAGTGGTTTCACTATTCATCAAAAATTGAAGTTTTTCAGAAATTTACCAAAAATTCACCCTAAGCAATATTTGATATTCCGAATTCAAAAATGAATTCTATTTTAAAAAATTCAAATCATATATGTCACATTAATTAATTTAATAATTAATTCCCACTGCCAGAGCAAATAGCGTGTTTTTACAAAACAATAAGTATCAAAAGATTGCCACCAGTTTAAGTCTAATTTCAAAGTGAAATTGATTCCAATGACCACCATTGGATAAAATGGTAAAAATATATTCATATTAAACATTAAGACCAATTCAAAAGATAATCTAATCATATAAATAAATTAGATTAAAAAGTAGTTTTGATGTAAAATGCAGTATTTTTCACTATTCATTAAAAAAATGAACATTGTCAGAAAAATACCAAAAATTCACACAAGGTAAATTTTGATGTCCCAATAATAAATAATAAGTTTAATTTGACAAACATATTTTATAAAATTGTCAAAAGATAGATTCAAAAATGGTTTGCCATCAAAAGGCAGTAAAACAATCTTTTAAGAATATTAGTGTATTCCATGCATAAGATTGTATTTACTTTCATTTTAAGCCTCTATAACACTATCTTAATCATTAATAGACATAGATAAAAATATCTATTATTCATTACTTACTTGGGATGTTATAGATAGTGTGGGGATTGGATATTTTTTCCTTGAGTGAAATCCTTGATGTTGGAGAGTGAGCTTCTGACTAGACAATAGATGCGTATAAGATCATTTATTTCTTGATTCATGTTATTGAGACAATGTGTATTCTAGAGGATCTGAAAATTGTGTCTCTTTCCGTGAAGTGGGTGGTAAATCATTGATTGAATAAAATTAATAGTGACATACGTAGACATTATTTGGGTCTATGATTGAAAAAAGAGATGGCATGGTTAGTAAATGAATGATACATCTATTAATATTTAATGGAACATGGTCAACAACCTGGTGGTTCATTATAAATATTTATTATTAAGTAATGTAATTGAGATGACATTTCCATGAGATTCATGGTGTGTGTTATGAGGTTTTCACCTAAGAATGATGTCTTTTGGGTGATTATAGACCTATTTAAGAGGGTGGCTCCTTACATGCCTATTCAAAAAACATTCATAGTGGATCATTTGGGGTAAATATTCCTTCAGGTGAAGATCAATTTACACCGGGAAATGTGGAATATTTTTTCCATCCATGTTATGCACTTTCAATCATTCTTATGGAAAATATTACAAAATGGATTGGGTACCATGATATTTCAGAGTAAGGATTCCCACCCATATACATATGGTTAGTTGTAACTTAATATTTAGGTATTTAAAAATATGTTATGTGCACACATCCTAGTATTTTTTGGATTTGGGATAAGCGCATAACACTCATTCAGTTCACTTATAACAATAGTTATCATGCGACTATTCAAATGGACCTATATGGGGAACTTTGTTCTAGGCCATGTATAAAAACATCTATGATGGATGGTGGGAGGTGAGACTGATTTGTCGGGATCAAGTATTTTGTAAGTCATAATAGTGTATGTTTTTTATATTAAAATTTGAATTTAAATGGAATAGACTGTGAATAATCATTATGATGATTTAATTTAAGGAACTCGTTAGTTTATAGTGGGTGATAATGCATTCAATCTGGTGTCTTGTAGATTTGATCACTTTAGGATTAAATGGTAGGGAATGTGGGATCCCATGATTTCCTGGTCCTTTCGAGATTGTGGAATGAATTTTACTAGTTTTATACTGATTGGATCTTTCATAGATATATATTTATATTCACGATATTTTTCATGTGCCTCATTTTTGAAAGTATTAGCCAACTCCATCTCATGTGATGGATGACAATTACAATGATCAGGAGATAGATTCTTCCTTTAAGGGATATTTGATTCTTTTTTTGAATGGATAAGAGAAATCAATTCCATGAAATACCATGACTATGGTATACCTATTTTATCATCATGGATGTGCATAGATGGATAACTAAGAGAGGGAAGAAGATATGTATGTTCTATGGTTTGACAATTTTACCATGGTATCATTCAGGTTATTGGGAGTTCAAATTGATGAATAGATATTATAATGTGTAAATATTGTAATATACCAACACGTTTGGTGACTCCTTGTTCTTATTTTCATGTAATATTTAAATATTCTTTTTGTTATACAATTTTTAACTCTATTTTGGGGGTTTTCAAGTTAAATTTTAGGTATTTTTATTCTCCATGGTCCATATACGGTTGCAACATCGTTATGGAAAACCATGTGTTTAAACCCATGAAAATGTGTTCCCATTTGTCTTGGAACAAGTGGTAGCACATATTTTACACATAGAATGGCCAAATTGTGTGGCCACTGAACCTAACCCAATTGTTACTAAATACTGGAGGGTTTCATGGTTCTAACATGGTTATAAAAACAATGTTCCCCGTAGGGGAAACTATACAGTACCTATGTAAGGGAATAGGGTGTGGGAAACTATGTTCCTCTTCCAAGGAAACCAAGAAAATAGATTTTAATCCCCATACAAAATTAATTAAGATTGAAAAATACCATGTATTTTAAACAAAATAACTTTAACTCATCCTAAAAATCATTATTTTTCATCAGAATCTCTCAAGATTAATCTAAGGATCCATGAACCACTTCGTGTCTTAATTGAAGATATATTAGAAGGATCCAACCTATCTTCCAGTATGTAATCTCCTATCGTTGTTTTTTTCTATCTCACATATATATTTCCCATTGTGGAGTGATGAATTTATACATTTAATGATGGTTTAGATCTATGGTTGGATGGGTATGTTTTGTTAGATCATTTCCCTAGGTATTGATCCAAAATCATTTGTTCCACTATGATTTCACTCGTTCCTTATCAATTTGAGGGTTACGTTTTAGCAACTGTTTACAAATGATGTTGAATTTGGTGGTCTATTTATCAATTTACATAATCATGATTATAAATTATTATACATGATCATGCAATTTAAATTTAACCTTTGAAAAATTTCAAATTTAATTTGATTTAAATAAAAAATTCCATTTTGATTGTAAACCGCTTCATGGATATCAATTGACCCATTAATGAATTTGAAATTGAAAATTATGGCATTCCATGTGGATTGATGATAAAATTGAAATCACAAATAATGAATTATAAATGGATGATAAATGTAATTTTTAATAATGATGTTAAATTAATTTGTGAATTTTTTTAAATAAAGGATTATTGAAATGGTTGATAAATGGGATATCAATGTTGAATGATGAGATGTGTATTTTTTATTGAATAATTGGATATAAACTAGTATTAAAATAACCATGGGGTTCTAAATGACTTATATTGTACCCATATATATATATATATATTTATTTATATATATATATTTCATGTGATCACTATGTATGGGCTAGAGAAAACTACTATAAATAACCTTGAGGTGCCAGAATACTACTCTAGGGCCCCAAAGCATGAATGTGAACTTTGATGTTAAATTATTTAAAAAATACAAAGATATAATGAAATGTGGAATATCTTTCTTGTATTGTTTTTACCTTAACATGTGATGATGATTGTATTATTGGTTTTGATTTCACCATGAACCCAGAATCCTATGTGATTAATTAATGAATAATTTAAATATTGAAATTTTTTATGTTATCAGTTGTATAGTACACATTATATAATTCCATAAACATTTATAGACTGGATATTATGTTAGACATCATTGGGAGTGGCCTAATGAGTTGTACTCACACCCTACTCAGGCTTCCTGACTAGTACGAAAATAGACATCATCATTCTGGGAAAGATAGGGGCAAGATACTTATGAAAGTTGTCGGATTATGGTTTTCATATAGAGAATAGATTATAGAACTACAAATGATATTAGGGACCACATAAGAGATATTAGGGTGTACATTATTTTTGTTTTTACAAGACTATTAACCCTCATTATCATATGACATATAAACTATTTGGATTTGTGGTCATTTATCTAGGTTTTGGTATTATTATTTTATCTTTTCATTTATTTATAATTATATTATTTTATTTACTTCCTATTTTCATTGGGATATTTTTTAATTTTTTTAATTTTTGGTTTTTCATCGTTGATATAGAGCTTGTAGTCTCCCCACATTTTATATAAGGGCTTGGATTCTTTTCTGAAGACTCTGGAATATTGGGAGGCACGCCTGAGGTCAATAAATTAACATTATTAGGGAAATGTGGTGTGGATACTAGGTTTGAATGTTACATTAGTAAAAGTACATTCTTATAGTATCTCATACTTATTTTTGGTATCTCTCATGAAATGAAGTAAATTGTTATAGCCGACCAACACCATTACATGATGGTAGCACATGATGATAGCTATCCTAGTGGTAGCATGTGATGACAAAATACTAGGTGTTTCATCTAAATGATAGTAATATCAGTGGTATCATCAATATAGTAACAATCCTAGTTTAAAAACGATATAATCTAGACTTACCATTAAATAGAAAATTAGGAATAAAAGATTCCCTTGTGAATCCTTAACATACCATTATATAAAACTGGAATTAACATTATATAGTGCAGTATAACTCATAACTAACAAAATACAACATTGACAAAACTGAATGTCTCCCCAACTCTCCTTACGTATTTCTAGACCTATCTTTAAATAGGAAGTTTCTGTTACACATTACCCATATTAATCACCTGTTTACATTTATGGATAATGGTACTGATACATATTTAAAATTTTGTAGGCAGTGAATGCTACACATTACCCTTATGTAATATCTTGTTACCATTACACATTTATAAAACCCCAATGAAATAAATGATTATATCCTTCTTCTAGCATGAATACCCATCCACATCTCATTATCAACTTGTTATTATTACATTGTATATGAAAAAAGAAACATTATTTTAAATACATAGTATAAAACTATTCTTATTCTTACTCAGTAGGAAAATTTTTCTATAAAACATATACTGCCTTTCATAAAACCACAATAAATAAACAATGGAATTCAATATCTAAGTCAATACCTCAATCTCTTTTATCACATCATATTTTTTAATAAAATTGGTTATCTCATTTTTTGAGTAAACTCTTCCATTTTATCTTTAAAACAACAACACAACCATAATAATATATTTATATAGATATTAAAAAAAATTAATTCCAATGAATCACAAATAAAATCTAGTAATCCTTCTTGCATCATCACAAGTAGTCATCAATATATTACAAACATATTCCATATTTCTCCTTTCAAATATAATAATTAATAAAATATGAAATCTTCACACATTGACTTTGATTCGATAATATTTCTTGAGAAAGAAATAACTATATTCCTCAATCTTGCACACATGCTTTTTAATTTCCACTTTTTCATGTGTCATAAATAACCATTAATCAAATAATGTCAATATATTTTCCCCCGTATAGAAAATAAATTTGATGGTCTCAGTTGGTCAACATATAATAGTTATCATGACACACCATAATTCAATTTCACTAATACTTTTACAAATCCTCTCTATTTATATGAGAGAAAATATTATATCAAAAAAGTGAATTCAAAAATGAAATAAATGACTTATATTAACCAAATCCAACATGTGATGCAACTTATATTTTATCATCCTTTGGGAAACACAGTAAAATTATTCCCAATTATAATTCTGACACATTAGTAAATAAATATTTTATAAATTTAAAGCAAAAAAATAATTTACCTCCCTTTCTATGAACTTAATCATTAAATATCACTCCCATTTTAAAAAAATAATTAATATAATCTTGTGAATGGAAATAAGTTTCATTAAATTAAAACCATTTTTAAATTATATAGTGATCAATTATGATTCTATGTAATAATGGAAGAAACAATGATAACATGACTTTTATTTTTTCTCTCCCTCAAGGGGTCCACTCAATTCATTTTTCTTGTTTGATAGTTTCAACAAATAGTTTTCAAGATGTTCTTGTTGTTGAGACATTGTTTTTAATGAATTCACGTTTTTAACGAATGTTGAAGAATCATGAATACATGTTTCCTTCAAATTTGTTCATTCATTTATCCACTTTACTATGATCTTTATATTCAATTTACTACTCTTTGAGAATAAAAATACTACATAAGAAATAAGGTAATACAGTGGGAACCATATGAGATTCATAATGTGTGAATCATAAATGATTATTTTATATGAACACTAAGACTCCTTCCCATATAGATATAATTTTTCTAGAAATCCCCCATAATTTTACCTAATATTAAAATCTTTATTGTAAAAAAATACAGTTAACATTAATTCATCATTATATTATATAGACTGTCCATACATACATATTCTAGTAGGGAAGTAGCATCACATGGTGCGTGTTTTTTAAAATATGAATTATATTATTTTTAATGTAGAAGAGTCAAATATTTGTTTTCATTATTTCTTATCTACATTAACCTTACCCATAGTTTTTTTGAAACATTTTTATTTTTAGTTGGTTAGATGCACATATTAAATTCATGATCTTCTTCATGTGGAACAACCTATTTCCATTTTTTCATTATTGTTGAGAGTGGTTCATCAATAGTTATTTTATTTTCATTAGAAAATTGCACATGATTATGCAGGTAATTAATTATTATTTCTTTACATGTTTGTCATTGGATCTTCCACATGAATTAATTATGGCTTTGAGATATATATGTTGGGTAATATATCAAAATAATCTTCATCAATATCATAAATAAATCATATCTTATTGTTTCTCACATGGATCAATTCTCATATAGATTTTACCCAACACCTCATTATCTTACGGTATATCTATTTTTAAATAAATTTAATCCCTTTGATTGTTTTTTTTCAAAGAACAATGTGAGTTAACGAACATTAAAATAGATTTATTTTAAACATACCATTATTACACAGTAATTAAATTGGATGGAATGAATACAATTAAAAACATTATTAATATAAACCATTCCATCTAATATTTATTTTCTTAATTAATTCATTTTGAATTTTTACATAATTTTTAGAAAATTTATTTTATTATTCAAATATATGTTTTCTTCAAAAAGGTATTTTTATTTATTTCTATAAGAAAAAGATAAAATTATTTTAAAAAAAAATTTATAAAATTTATTTTATAAAATAGCATCAATTTTGTATTCATCATGAAATAATTATCTTAGGATTGATTTTTGATATTTTTCTGAAATAATTTATTTTTTAGTAAATAGTAATGAAATCATATTTTTATAAAACACGCATATTATTTATAAGAAAATATAATTTTTTGATTTTAAATTGTTCTCGAAGCAACATAAGTAAATTTATTATTAGATATTATATAATTAGTCACATTTAAAATCATTTTTATACCTAATTTATATTTAAGTATATTCTTCAGATTTAAAACTAATTTTCCAAAAATAATATTTTTCAATGCATTTTAGTGGCATAATTTTAAATTTAATTTCAAAACATCAGTATTTTGATTTTTTAAAAATTTCTTCCATATTTGGAATCAGGCGGTCTGAATTCACAAATCTGTTTATTTTTATTTGTTTGGCATAAATACGTTACTGGGTTAAAATAATTACGACAGTATAGGTAAAATAATATTGTTAGTTTATGATAAAATGTAATAGAATAAAATACCTATAAATACAACATTAAATGGGTGGTGGATCTGTCTCCCAACTTAATCAGCATTTAAAACATTAATTATCATCCAAATAGATTTTATTTAATTCAACTCAAATGTTATTGGATTTAAATATAAATGAATCAAGATTTTGTCACACAAATACACCCCACATCAAGTTTAAATAAAACTCCTCATACCCATTTAACCTCATAAAAATTCAATCTTTTCAAATCCCTACTATGAAATCTCCACCACACACTACCCCATGTCAATGTAATCCTTGTCACACCCAATAAGAAATTCCATGTTGACTCAATATTTATACATCATACTTCTCAATTCCCTCAGTTTTGTAAATCACAAACTAACATGACCCCCTCCCCACATAGTGTACCCCTCCTAAGATGGAAATGTGAGAAGCGAGATAATGACCACCGAGTCCCACCTCTAGTAGGCCCTAGATTGGCGTCTAGTACAGAGGGTATAGTAAACACACAAATGAGAGGCATTACCCTCTAATAGAACACATGAATAAGAGAGCGATAAGACAAACACAAACCTAATCCAACTAAGACTAAAATATATAAATAATCCAAAGTAGACATATGAAAATATATTCAAGAACTACAAAAACTGAAAGGAAAAACAACTAGTACCCATGGAAAGTTAAAACAACAGCAACCACAAAGCCGGAACAAATCATGCCACCCCAAGCTTATAGTAACCATCCTGATCTCCAACCTTCTTCATCTGACCTAAAAAGTAGTATATATGTACATATGTTGAGTACCAAAATATACTAAGAAGGATTTCTATGGGAACCTCTATTTCAAAATTAAATAAATCGTGCTAAATCATAATGAACAATAAGTTAAACTAACACATCACCTAACTAGTTGTAATATGTTCCCAACCTCACCATGGATACTCTCACCAAGTATCACATACAATAGTATATAATTTAATAAATAATATCTTGGGTACCCCACTACCACTTCCCCCCTAGTATTTCACTTTGCACCAATGCCACACATCGTAAGCATCTCACTATTTTCAAAAATGATTACCCGAGGATACCTCAATGTAGTAACACAACATGAAACTCATGTAACAAAACCACTACGTCCTCATAACCCATGTAACCTGGTAGTTTTCAGGAGTGATCATAGCTTTCATTACATGTATTATACATAATTTATTAATCCTCATGCCATTATATCACATACACCGAGTAAGGATCCTCAGGACATCATAGCCTATACACGTTACACTTATAGTAGAACATGGGAAACTATAACCAGAATATTTGTTTGTGAATAACCATAGTCCATTGTATCCTTTTAAACACATATATGGGGAAATGTATCCATTGTGACCACTAGAAAATGTAACTACCATTAGAAGAGAGCGGGAGAAAACGGGGAAGTCTTCCATCCCTCCTCTCACAAGAATGTTGGGGAAAACACACCACATGGCTTAGAATCCCTAGGGTGTCAGTCTCCCTAACCAAAAAAGGTGTGTTAGCATATAGAAACAGAAAATTTACATGATATAATTTAGCTCACAACAACGATATGGGAAAAACCAAGTCGTATAGTCCACAGTAGGTAACACATCCCAGACACAGGGAGAACACTTCTAATACTAGGTATCCTATATGAAAACAAGCATTTATAGATCATTATTACATTAAATTATACCCTTTTTATTAGTTAAATTTTTTAATAATTAATTCATTAATGAAAAATTAGCCACTAAAAATTTCAGATTATATTTCATTAAATTAACACCTCATGTCCAATGTTTATTTAAATTGAAACCATAGAATTTCATACCAGCAAGCTACTACCCCATAGTATGACATCATTTAATAAATAATTTTTTAACATCATTATTACTTTCCCAAATTCCAAAACATTCTATAAAATCACTCTAAGTAACTAAACAAAATGGGGCATCACACGGTGAGTAGGTGAACTACCCGTCGAGTCCTTTCCACTTATAGTAAGAGTGCATACCCATTATCCCTCGAGAAGGTAAACATAGAAATAAGTTGGCATACCCCACACATATTCAACCATTTCTGGAAGGATTGTAAACATGACAATCCATATTGATTTTTGGGGAAAGTAATGTAGATAAACAACAAAAAATATTTTTAATGCATCCAAACAGTCACATTCATCCAATTTCATCATCTCTGGTGTCCTCCCCGACACCCACATGCATAAACTGATGCCTCTCGCCACTCTTGGTGTCAACTACTTCAAAGAAATATGCATCCATACCCCCTCATATAAAAATAGCCATCCAGGCTCACATCACAACACTAGAATCTTAAAAAAAATTATATCAACTGAGATCTGGGCCCTTAAACAAGGCATCCGAACTACAGACATAATTATATCTTAAGGATCCAAAGTATAAGGCACCTGGGCGTACAAGAAAATGGGTAACTCAGATCCCTTCCAAGAATTATCTTTTATCCAAAAACATGTTATTTAATCCATGTTTAATTAATTGGTTCATTAATAATAACTTCCATATACTAGAAACTTTAACAAAAAGCTGAAACAAATAATGAAACATGCTTACTACATCAATTGATTAATATCAAATTACAACAACAACCACTAGATTAATTTACATGCCACATTACCTTTGTCAAATAATTAAAATTAATCCCAATTTACATTCTTTAATAATTTACATCCCGAACATAATGCTTAACAAAGAAAGCATAAATATCACTCTACTAATAAAAACAATGGGCAATTACATACAGATGATATCAAATTATTATTCCAGTTAAAATATATATAATGTAACACATAATATTTTTATGATAAATATTTTATTTTTATGTTATATACATCATCAAAGGAATATTTCACTACAAACAACACTATCTTGGCTTGCTTTAAGCGCAATCACGTCCTTCCTCGTTTCACTAAACAACGATATGCTATTAAAATATTATTAAAACTAGCCTTTAGGAATAGTAATACACATTTTTTAAATTTTATAAATTTTATCTTTCAAAATGGACTTCATTTTTGGATTTGGAATATCGAAATTAGCCTAGGTTGAAATTTTGGTATTTTTCTGAAAACATTCAATTTTTTATGAATAGTGAAAACACTGGGTTACTATTTAAAAATGAATTATTTTTAAATAATTAGTTATTTTATTTAAATTTATTATAGGTCAAAGTTGATACATAATACCTATATTAGTTTAATTTAATTCAATGGAGTCATTTTTATATAATTTTAGACATATAAAAAATTTATTGAACTTTTCACCGTCTTTTACCCACCTCCTAGGAGAGTTTGAAATTATATATAAAACATAATTTTACCGCTTCTATGAGTGGAATTTCGAAAATCCGAGAGACACGGTTAATATAAAGGAGTAAAATATTGTTCAATAAGATAAAAATAATTTTTGGTGAATAGTAACTTCTTAATTGTTTTTACCACGGTTAAAAGTAAATAGGGTAATTAAGGGTAAAAATGGTATAATTATTACCCTAAAACATGTCATAATTCTATTGGATAAGTTTAATTCGACCAAAAACAACCTTAGGTATAAAATATTACCATTTAGGTCCACTTGGATTAGATTAGGACATTTAATATTATTTTATTCAATGAGGAGTTTAAATAGTTAAAATCAATGTTTAATAACTAAAGCATTTTTAATAATGGGTTATAAATAAGATAAATTGGACTATAAATATTCATTAGAAATAAAAAGATATTTCCTACATATTGGTATTTTATTTATAATGTTTAGACTTTAAATATTTTAGTTTATTTATGGCACAATGGTGATGCAGTAATTACCTTATTAATGAAATATTAACATAATTGACGTTATAAATAACCGTATAAATATAATTCGAGACTTTCTATGAATTAAAAAAAATTTATTGGTTAATATAACATGTTATCATTGAGTTAATTAAATGTTTTCGAACTAATAATGATGTTATGATTTTCACAAAAATCAATTACCAAATAGTGTCAAAATTGAAATAAAATAGTTTTTAAAACAAAGAGTATATTATTAATTGTTATTTTATTCCTAAAAATCAATGGATCGGACAAATGACTTAGATAAGTATATATATATTAATAATGAACAACTTGGGGTTCGTTTGGACTGTTATAGTATTTTTATTAACCTTATAGTGTAAGAAACCAAGAAGACCCGGTAAAAGTGATATAATTTTACTTAAAGTTAAATATAAATGATAAGGTTAAAATAGAAACCTAAACATGTCTAAATTCTATTGGATGAGAGTATTCAGACACATACTAACCTTAGCTTTGAAATAAATCAATTTGGAGCTATTAAAAACCGAATATGACATTATAATAAAATAATATTTTTAGTTTTTCCAAAGGTTCCCCTCTCCTCCCTTATAAAAGGGAACCTCCTCCCTCTCCTCCTCACACCACTTTGAGCCTTCATGCTCGGCCAAACCCTTCAAATTTCTCTTCTCAAATTTCCTATAAACATCATTTATATCGTGGTCTTCTTGAAAGACCATCTTCAGTTCCCTAAGAGGAGGTTAAAAAGAGGCTCTTCAAAGAATAGGCAATGTCCGTTTCCGATCCTTTAAAGTTCATTTCTTCTTCTACTTATTTTTCTTTAGTTGTTTCATTATGAAGTAATAACATCATTATCAATCATATACTGATATGTTATTATAACTATTAAACAACCCTATTTCACTTTCTATCCATCCTACAGAAAACAAAATCACCGTGCATGCGTATGTACGGAATACCCTATCCACACTGTGGTGTAATCTGTTTTCCATCACCACCTTACATGGATGGGTATAATGGTGTAAAGAATAACCATATATGATTGATGTAAAGTGATATTGATACTGAAATATTATACATACACTTAAATACAATTACACGATCATGGGAATGATATCATCACTCGTGGGTACGTAAGGCCTACAGTCTCCATGATGTGACGTGACTCGTTCTACATGATCTTCAATGCATAATGATTATATAAATTAATTGAAGGAATAAATATGATATATATTAAACTAATACCACTCTGGAAATGAGGTATCGATTACCTAAAATAATTATAATAATTTATTCGACGAAACACGCATAAGAACAAAAAGAAATAAACATACGAATAACAAGTGACAATGTATTTTTACTAATAAGAAGCTAAGAATATGACCATATATGATATCATAACAATGATTAAGATTCTGAAATAAGTCAATAACATTATTTAAATCATTTTACAGGAGGTTTGGACACGTATGAAGCAAATCAAACCTAAGGTAAGGGAAAATCTAACACTCTCATTTTTATCCCAGATTGTTTGTACTTTGGTATTTATTGGGGTATATTTATCATCCACATCCATGTTTCCTCAATATGTAATATTTTTTCCATCCACCAATAATTTTTTAAATCCAATTTTACACTTCGGCAAGTTTTAAGTTAAAGATATGAAAGGAATCTTCTTTTGTTTTTCATACGAGGTACTTTTTAACTTTTCAGGCCAAAGTACGAGAAGAATATATTCTTTAACTTATATGAAATGAATGGATTTTTAGAAAATTATTTCCATGAAGCGTCATTTAAAAGTTTTCATGTTTATTTTTAATCAACTTCTTTTAGTTTAAAATGTTATGACATGTTAAGAAAGGAAAAATGTTTTCTATGTAGAAAGAATATTTTCCTCAAGAATTGTGTTCAAGTGTTTTATCAAAATTATTTTCCATCTAAGTAAATATAGTATTCTGTTTGTATCCTTATTTTTACATTGATTTTATTATGTTATTATGGAATTATTTTTATTATGTCTTTTTATCTTATATGGATTATATTATGATGGCATGATGTTTAAGAATCCCATTTTTATTACATGGATTATTCTATGATGTATGATTTATGATATTGTGGAACACATAATAATGGTATCATTATGAGATGGGTGGGACCTATATTTCCGACCAATTAATTGGGTAAATATTTATATCTCATGAGACGACATGGCTGGAATGGCAGGTCAATCTGGTTCAGTGATACAGCACTGAAACGAGGAGTGAATTTGGTTCAGAAATTGACTTTGTCCGCTAAGATAGTCATGGTAATGTGTCTTGACTAAAAAGAAAAGATTCTCTATGATTATGTGTGTATGACACAATGTTTCATGTTTTAAGTTACGATTATTTGGATTACATTTAACTATTATGATTGATCCCATGTCATGATATTATGATCTATTTTGCAGGATAATATTTTCTAAATGTTATATTCTTAAGAATATGATATGATTGATATTTCTTTTGTCTACCCTTACTGAGCATTTGAGCTCACCCATTTGTATGTTTTCTTTCCCCAGGTCCGAAAGAAGGTTATTAAGTTGGATATACCAAAAGGGAATCTTGATATGATGAAATAAACGGGAGACAATGTAGATGCTTTATGAACCAGTTGTTTATGTTTCCATGTTTCTAAAGACACTATAACTATATGGTCCTACCATGGTTTTGTTATATATAGTAGTAAGTGTGTTTCAATTTTGAAGTATTAAAAATGTATGTAAACTATGGGTCACTATAGTTTGTATCAAAGGAAATGTATATTCATCCTTTGGAAACTAGGATGTGAATGCCTTAGTAAGAACCCTAAGGATAAGTCTAAACATAGAACACAATGGTAGTGTTTTAGAAATGGCCATGAATAACCTATGATAAGACCTTATGTGTGAAATTTTATTCTTGATTATGTGGTTTCCCTATTATAATTAGTGTTTCTCACACTATTCTTCTTGGTATTAGTCAATGGTTAGAACCTGAATACGGAATGCGACGGGCAATATAATGATTTTCCCCCTGAGAAACCAAACATTATGAGAGCTGGAATGAAAAATCTAGTAGCCATGCTCACACAACATTCTCAAGCTATGAATCATGTAGGAATTACAAACGAGAAAGGAAGGTGCAACATTCTGTTGAATACTTCATGAGGTAGCGTCCACCCTCATTCAGTGGGTCTATTGATCCATTAGTGACTGAACAATGGATCAGTACCACTGAAAAGATATTTTCAGTTCTTCAATGTTTTGAACATGATAAAGTCATCTTATAAGTATATTATTTGGATGTTGAAGCTGATCAATGGTGGAAGCATATCAAGAATACGAGGCCAATAGATTAAATTGAGTCCATGGAATGGGATGAGTTCAATAACTTATTTTTCAATAAGTACATCCCTCATATTTTTCGAACAATGATGGAGAAAGAGTTTCTTGAACTGATACAAAAGGATGATGAATCTGTTGGTACCTACAAATCAGATTTTAAAATACTTGCAAGGTATGATTCTTGGATTATTATCCAACCTGTGAGTAAGATCGATCAATAATTTAGTGGCTTAAAACCAAGTCTTCGAAGGGCATTATCCATAAGGGACTTCAATAGCTACGAGGAAATCGTTTGATGTGCTCTCAAGGTTGAGATGGGGATTGGAGTAACCCATCAGTCATATGGGATTGATATTAAGAGTAAAATGTAAATCACTGAAAAATCTAAAGAGCATACTGAAAAGAAGATGAGTTTCCCCTTATGCTCAAAGTGTGGAAAGAAACATGGAGGGAGTCGTCTTAAAGGGACATGTAAATTTTTCAAATGTGGAAAGGAAAGTCATCGGTCATTTGAATGCCGTAATGATGGGAAGAATATGTCTAGTGATGCGAACAAAGAAAAGGGTACACAAAGTGCACCCCCAACACTTCTATGTTACAAGAGAAAGGAAATGGTGAATTACGCTAATCAATGCCCTAATCCAAGGGTTGTTGATGATGATCAATTTCAACAAAATCTTATGGATAAATACGAAGGAAAGTCACGTGAAATTTCTATCGGTGATGTGGAGTATGATAGTGATGTTGTGAAAGGTACACTTACCATACACACTAAAGTAGAATTTTTTTTTTGATTTGGGATCCTCCCACTGTTTTATTTCTGAAGAATTTTTTAAGGGTATCATCATATTACCTCAAAAATTAGATGTTGAGTTATCTATGACAACCCCTAATGGAACAACAATCGCATCAAAAGTTTACAATTCTTCTCCAATTGAAGTTTGTGGGAAAGTACATCCTATAAATCTTGTGATCCTTCCTATAGAAGAATTTGATGTGATTCTTGGCATGGATTTTATTTCATTATATGGAGCTCATATCAATTTCCAAATAAGGGAAGTCACATTTCATATTCCAGATCAATCTATGATCGTCTATCGATGTAATGATGAACATAACCTTCCTGTGGAAATTTCATCCATCGTATGGGTCTCGATTCCACTAAATGAAGGTTATTTTTCATAAATGGTTGTCGAGAAACTCACGATTAATAATATTCCTATTATACGGGAGTTTGATGATGTCTTCCCGGAGGAATTTCCAGGTATTCCACCCAATCATGATGTAGAGTTTTCAACAGAACTCATACTAGGTGCTATGCCCATTTCAATGACACCTTATAGAATGGCCCCAATTGAGTTGAAGGAATTGAAGAAGGAACTCCATGGGAATCTTGATAAGGGATTCATACGCCCTAGTGCGTCAATTTGGGGAGTATTGTTCTATTTGTTAAGAAGAAATATGGATCAATGAGACTCTGCATTGATTATCAAGAACATAAAAAGGTCACTATCAAGAACAAATATCCTCTCCCACGAATTGATGACTTATTTGACCAACTACGCAGAGCTAAATACTTTTCCAAGATTGATCTTCATTCAGGGTATCATCAATTAAGGGTCAAAAGGGAGAATATACAAAAAACGGCTTTCCGTACAAGGTTTAGACACTATAAATTTATAGTGATTCCATTTGGTCTTAATAATTCCCATGCTATCTTCATCGAACTAATGAATAGAGTCTTTAGAGACTATCTTGATCAGTTTGTGGTAGTCTTTATAGACGATATTCATTTCTATTCAATGAGCAAGGAAGAACATGAAGATCACTTGAGAATTGTATTGAAGACCCTGAGAAAGGAGACGCTTTATGCCAAATTTACCAAGTGTGATTTTTGGCTTCAAAAATTTGCATTTTTGGGTCACATAATCTCAAATGAGGGGATATATATGGATCCACCAAAAACAGAGGTTATTGAAAGATGGTTGAGACCAACAATAGTAACCAAGATCCGATTTTTTCTTGGTTTGGCTGGATATTATCGACGTTTTGTGAAAGACTTTTCACGATTATCTAATCCACTCACCAGGTTGACTCGAAAAGGAGTTATGTTCGTTTGGATGGAGGAGTGTGAAGAGAATTTCATGGAGTTAAAAAGAAGGTTATCCAGTGCAACTCTGCTCACACTGCCTTGTAGTGGAGAATGGTCTGTGATCTACAATGATGCATCCATGAAGGGATTGGGGTGTGTTCTCATGCAAAACAATATGGTGATATCTTATGCCTCACGACAGTTTAAAATACATGAGAAGAATTACCCAACTCATGATTTGGAGTTAGCTGCGGTAATCATTGAATTAATGGTTTAAGGGTATTATCTTTATAGTGAAAGGTGTGATATTTATACTGATCACAAAAGTTTAATGTCTATTTTCACACAAAAGGATCTGAATATGCACTAAAGAAGAGGGTTGGAGTTGATTAAGGATTACGACTGCTCAATTCATTATCAACTTGGGAAAGAAAACAAGGTGGCAGATGCATTAAGTCGACAAGACCATGCTGGCCTATCCATGATGTGGATCACAAAAGATCCAATATTTATGGATTTACAAAGGATGGATCTTGGAATTATAATGGAAGGGGAAAAATCTTATCTTTCTCAAATGAATGTTCCACCATCTATACATGCGAAGATTAAAGAGGCCCAAAATGAAGATGAAGAGTTACAAAAGAAGGTGAGAAATGATCCTAAATTCAACCTTGATCTTGATGGGATAATAAGGTTCAGGAATCGGGTTTGTATTCCTCCCATCCCCGAATTAAAGAAGGAGCTGCTTGATGAGGCTCATAGTACTTCATTCCCTATTCATCCTAGAAGCACGGAGACATATAGTGACCAGAAAGAGTACTTCTGGTGGGATGACACAAAAAGAGATGTTGCTGAATATGTCTCTTGATGCTTGGTTTGTCAGTAAGTTAAAGATGAGAGGCAAAAGTCTAAGGGGATGTTACAACCATTACCCAAACCCGAATTGAAATGGGAAAACATCACTATGGTCTTTGTCACCAGACTTCCTAAAACATCCCAAGGAAATAATGATATCTGGGTCATAGTTGATCATCTTACAAAGTCAGCTCACTTCATTTCTATTAGAGAGGATTTCTCTCTTGATCATCTTGCCAGGATATATGTGAAGGAAGTGGTAAGATTGCATGGAGTTCCACTTTCCATTATATCTGATTGGGATCCGAGGTTTACCTCAATGTTTTGGCGAAGTCTTCATCATTCTCTGGATACAAAGTTGAGTTTCAGTACTGCTTATCATCCTCAGACAGACGGTCAGTCTGAGGGAACAATTAAAACTCTGAAAGATATGTTAAGAGCATTCTTTATGGATTTCGAAGGAGGTTGGGATCAAAACCTACCTTTGGTGGAATTTTCTTTTAATAATACCTTTCACTCCAGTATTCAGATGGATCCTTATGAAGCTCTCTATGTAATGAAATGCAAAACTCCAACATGTTGGGATGATGTTTGGGAAAGAAAGCTATTAGGACCTGATCTTGGTGATGAGATGGCAGAAAAAGTCCGATCAATTCAACAACACATAAGAGTAGCTCAGAGTCGACAAAAAAGTTATGATGATAACCGAAGAAAAGAAAGAGAGTTTTAAGTGGGAGATAAAGTGTTCTTATGAATATCTCCGTGGAAGAGAGTAATGATATTTGGAAATAAGGGAATGCGGAGCCCTAGGTATATCTTTTCTTTTGAAATACTGGATCGCGTTGGGAAGGTAGCATACCGATTGGCGCTTTTACCGAATCTCTCTCAAGTTCATGATGTGTTCCATGTATCTTTCCTGAGAAAGTATATACCAGATCCTTCACATGTACTCAGCTCAGAAGTTGTACCGCTGAAGCAAGATATTTATTATGAAAAACAACCGATTGAGATTCTGGATCATAGTGAAAAATTCATATGGAACAAGACCACTCGCTTGGTAAAAGTTGTATGGAGGAACCACCAATTAGAAGAAGATATATGGGAGCTTGAGTATATGATGAGGGAGCGGTATCCTCATCTATTTGTTACAAAGTGATGAATTTCGAGGGAGAAATTAATATTATGGGGGGTAGAATGTAACACCCAAGATTTTTATGAGAAATATTTTTTTTATGTTATATAAATTATCAAAGGAATCTTTCACTTCACACAACACTAGCTTGGCTTGCTTTACAGGCAATCACAACCTTCCTCGGTAGCTTGCATTGTTCGCAATACCGAGTTTCACTAAACAAAGATATACTATTAAAATATTATTAAAACTAGCCGTTATGAATAGTAATACCGACTTTTTGAAATTTTATAAATTATATCATTAAAAATGGACTTCATTTTGGATTCGGAATATCAAATTAGGTTAGGGTGAAATTTGGGTATTTTTTTGAAAACATTCAATTTCTGTTGAATACTGAAAACACTGGGTTACTATTTAAAAACCAACTTTTTATTCAAATAATTATTTATTTTATTTAAATTTATTTTAGTTCAAAATTGATACATAATACCTATATAAGTAGAATGTAATTCATTTCAGTCAATTTATAATAATTATAGACATATTAAATTTTATTGATCTTTGCACCGTCTTTTACCCACCTCCTAGGAGAGTTTGAAAATTAAAAAAACATAAATTTTCCACTTCTGTGAGTGGAATTTCAAAAATCAGAGACACACGGTTACTATCAAGGAGTAAAATGTTCTTCAATAAGATAAAAATAATTTTTGGTGAATTATAACTTATTACTTTTATTTACCACGATAAAAATTAAATAGGGTAATTAAGGGTAAAAATGGTATTATTATTACACTAAAACATGTCATAATTATATTGGATTAGTTTAATTTGACCAAAAACAACCTTAGGAATAAAATATGACCATTTAGGTCCACTTGGACTAGATTAGGACATTTAATATTATATTATTCAAAGAGGAATTTAGATAGTTAAATTCAAAGTTTAATAAGTAAAACATTTTTAATACTGGGGTATAAATATGATATATTAGACTATAAATATTAATTAGAAATATAAAAAGATTTCCTACATAATGGTATTTTATTTATAATTTTCAGACTTTAAATAATTTAATTTATTTATGACACAATGATGATGCAATAATTACCTTATTAATGAAATATTAACATAATTGATGTTATAAATACACGAATAAATGTAATTTTAGATTTTTTAAGAATTACACTAATTTTATAGGTTATTATGACATGTTAGTATTGTTTTAATTATCTTTTTTAGAACTAATAATGCTGTTATGAGTGTCACAAAATTAAATTACCAAATACTGTCAAAATTGACATAAAATAGTTTTTTAACCAAATATTATATTATTAATTGTTATTTTATTCCTAAAAATCTACGGTTTGGAAATATTACTTATATAAGGATAAATATATTAATATTGAACAACTTGGGGTTCTTTTGGCATGTTATAGTAAGTTTATTAACAGTATAGTGTAAGAAAACAAGAAGTCACCGTAAAAGTGAAATTATTTAACTTAAAGTTAAATCTAAATGATAAGGTTAAAATAAAAACCTAAAATTGTTTAAATTCTATTGGATGGGAGGATTTAGGTCCATCCCCACCCTATCATCGAAATAAATCAATTTTGAGCTATCAAAACCTGAATATGACTTTATAATAAAATAATATTTTTAGTTTTTCCAAAGGTGCTCCTGTCCTCCCTTATAAAAGGGCACCACCTCCCTCTCGTCCTCACACCACATTGTTCCTTCATTCTCGGAAAAAACCTTCCAATTTCTCTTATCCACTTCCCTATAGACATCCTAGAGGTCCTGGTCTTCTTCAAAGGCCATCTTCGGTTTCCTAAGAGGAGGTTCAGAAGAGGCGCTTCAAAGAATAGGTAATGCCCGTTACCGTTTCTTTCAACATTATTTATTATTAAACTTATTATTATTTATTTGTTTCATTATAAAGTAATAAAATCAGTATCACTCATATAATGATAATTCATTATTAATATGAAACAACTCTTTTTAACTTTCTATCAATCCTAGGGAAAACAAAATCACCGCATGTGCGTACGTATGGAATACCATCTCCACACCGTGGTGTAATCTGTTTTCCACCACCACCTTACATGGATGGGTATAATGGGGTAAATAATAAACATATATGATTACTGTAAAGTGATATTGATACTGAAATATTATACATACACTTCAATACAATTACATTATCATGGGAACGATATCATCGCTCATGCGTACGTACGGCCTGCCGTCTCCACGATGTGATGCAACTCGTTCTACATGATCTTAAATGTGTAATGATTACATAAATGAATTTAATTAATAAATATGATATATATTACAGTAATATCATTCTGTAAATGATTTATCTATAACCTAAAATAATAATAATATTTTATACGACGAAACATGCATAAGAACAAAAAGTAATAAACACCCGAATATCAAGTAACAACGAAATATTACAAATAAAAATCTAATAATATGACCATATATGATATCATAACAATGATTATGATTATGTAATAAGTCAATAAAATTATTTAAATCATTATACTAGAGGTTTAGACACGTACGAAGCAAATCGGACCTAAGGTAAGGGAAAATCTAATAGTCTAATTTTTATCCGAGATTGTTTATACTTTGGTATTTACTAGTGTATATATATCATCCACATCCATGTTTCCTAAATATGTAATATTTTTTCCATCCACCTATAATTTTTTAAATCCAATTTTACCCTTCGGTTTGTTTTTAGTAAAAGATATGAAAAGAATCTTTTGTCGTTTTTCGTACGAGGTACTTTTTTGACTTTTCCGACCAAAGTACGAGAAAAATGTTTTCATTAAATTATACTACATGAATGGATTTTTAGAAAATTATTTCCATGAAGCTTCCATTACAATTTTTCATTTTTATTTTCAATCAAATTCTTTTAGTTTAAAATTTTATGACATGTTATGAAAGGAAAAATGTTTGTGAAGTAGAAAGGATATTTTCCTAAAGAATGGAGTTCAAGTGTTTTATCTAAATTATTTTCCATCTAAGATAATATAGGGTTCTTTTGTACCCCTATTTTTACATTGATTTGATTATGTTCTTATGGAATTATTTTTATGATGTCCTTTTATCATATATGGATTATGTTATGATGGCATGATGTTTAAGAATCCCATTTTTATTACATGGGTTATGCAATGATGTATGATTTATGATCTTGTGGCACACATAAGAATGGTATCATTATGAGATGGGTGGGACCTATATCTCCCTAAAATTCATTGGGTAATGATTTATATCTCATGAGATGACTGTGCTGGAACGTCAGGTTAATTCGGTTCAGTGAAACAGGACTGAAACGAGGAGTGAACTCGGTTCAGAAATGGACTTTGTCCGCTATGATAGTCTTGGAAATGAGTCTTGACAAAAAAGAAATGATTCTCTATGATTATGTGTGTATGCCACAATGTTTTATGTTTTATGTTATGATTATTTGGATTACATTTCAATATTATGATTGATCCCATGTCATGATATTATGATCTCTTTTTCCGGATAAGATTTTCAAAATGTTATATTATTAAGAATATGATATGATTGATATTTCTTTTGTCTACCCTTACTGAGCATTTGAGCTCACCCTTTTGTATGTTTTCTTTCCCCAGGTCAGGAAGAAGGTTATTAAATAGGATATGCCAAAAGGGAAACTAGATGAGATTAAATAAACAGGAGACAATGTAGATGCTTTATGAACCAGTTGTTTATGATTCCCAGTTTATAAATACATTATACCTATATGGTCCTCCCATGGTTTTGTTATATGTTGTAATAAGTGTGCATCAATTTTGTAGTATTAACAGTGTATGTAATGTATGTGTCATTTTATATAATGTCAATTCCATTATGATCCAGTGGTCTAAAACATGATAACACTACAGTTACATGTAAAATAATATAGAAACAATGAATCCCCTTCCTACAAATGTTCTTGACATTTCATATATGATAACGATTGACACAACAGATTACGATATCCTCATCCGATGACAACTGCATCCACCCGGGGACACAACAACACGACCACACCAACCAAAACCCTAGAAATATCTATTAGAATCATATAGATCACATTCCATAACATTTAAAGGAGAAATAAGTGAACAATTATTGAATAATACCCAATAACGTAGGTAGATCATACCTTATATCGTTGATGGATCGACACATGCTGCTTGCACCAAAAAAGGTGCAACACTTGCAACATGAAAACAATTCAAGGGGAAATAATCCAAGGATTAAGGTTCTATCATACAACAACAATGGGATGCATGAATGGTTCGAGTGACTCAGATTAGGGAACATGAAGGAAGGACAAGGGAGGATGATATCTCATCCCTTAAGAAAACTGGAATATGAGTGATATAAGATACCCTCGATTTTCCATTAAATGCAGTTCACATTAAATCATGCGGTTTAACCAATTAATGAAATCATGTTCCTCATGAAAATATAATATATGTGTGATGGGATTTGAATCATCCTTAAATCCCTTAAATCAAGGTCGTGAATTCATTTAACATCAAAGAAAATGTTAATGGGGAGAAACTGTACCAAGATAGAAACAGAGTGCACCGATCATGGAAAAACTATACACGTACTGATCATAAAAGAAATATACACCTACTGATCCTAAAAACACTATGGATGTGTTCAAATTGGTCTCACCTATTTAACTATTCACATCAGTATCCCCGATGGAACTGTTCACATCAGTCTCACTGATGGAACTATTCACATCCATCACACCGATGGAACACTTCACCTCAGTCTCACTGATGGAACTCCTCACATCAGTATTACCGACAAAACTGTTCACAACGGTCTCACCAATGCACAGTTCACATCGGTCTCACCGATTTAACAGATCACATCAGTCTCACAGATGAACATTTCACGTCATTCTCTCTGATTGAACTGTTTACATTTGTTTGACTGATGCATGGTTTACATCGATCTCATCGAGGGAACTATTCAGAGTACATGAAATTTGGAAAAGTGTTGGGGATAAGTCAGCATAACCTCCCAAAACACATCAGACACCAGATTTCAGCATTGGAGTGGACCAGAGAGGTTCAGGCCATTGCACAAACAATTTAGTAAAACTTTTAAACTAAATTTTTATCTCTCACCCGTTTTATTATATAAATTTTCATAAAATAGAATTTTAATTATACAGGTAATAATTTATTATGTCTTAAAAAAATAAACAATAAATTCTACTATATATAAATAATATTAGATATGAGAATGATTATCGAACTCAACTTTATAAAAATAAAATTTAGCCATTATTTAAGTCATCATACTGAGAAAATTAGGGACTATCAGAATTATATTAGTAAAGATACAATCAGAGTAATAGTCATAAGTTTTATCATATTGATATGTCTATGAATCTCCAGAATACTAACATGTGTTTATATTCAGAACATAATGTCATTTTTCTAATATAAGTAATATCTTTAAAACTATAGTTGTGTTTATCAGTATGATGTCTGACATACAATTATGATGAGATGTCATGTTCTTGGTGTCTGATGTTGACGAAACAATCTTGGATATGTGACCATTACATGACTGTTCAGAGATCACCAATAAATATTGAGTAATTTTAAGAGTTTGGATATGGTTTATGAAATTGACTATAATGTTTTCATAAGAATTACTACCACAATCTACTCATTCTTAGGACATTTATTTTATTAGGGAGTTATCATTCTAGGGTATCATTGTTTGGGTTTTTCCTTTAGAAAAACTATAATGGTAATTACATCTGAGATTTGACATGATAGAGGGATTCCAAATATAGGATGACCTTGAATCCAATCCATCAAACCTATGGTGTACAAGGATAGTAAGACAATGAATATGATCATCATATCGAAGGATTCCATGGATATGATGATAGAGAAAAACCATTCTTCATTTTGAGGGATTTACTAGTATTGAAAGGTAGACTTTAATATAGATATAAAACTGTGGATAACTTTAGTCAATGTTATCGACTACCTTAATCTTATGGGTAAAATAATTATCTTTCGAATATAGATGGTAAGTAATTTTTACATTTTTTTCTCTTGTATTTATTATTTTTAAAAGTTATTATTCCACTACATATTAATTAAAAAGAGACATCATATCCATCATTTTAAATTGTTTTTATAAAATTGAATCACATAACGATAAAAATATCATGATTAGTTAGATACATCATGATACATAATCATTTTAAACATTGTTTTTAACATACAATTCACCCCCTATTTTATTTATTTCAATATATGAAATCACTTTTTTTCTTATAGTTAGTATTAAAGATATACTAATCCAAAAAATTGTATATGTTATGGTTTTACAGCCCAAAGAATAGTTTAGTTTTTACTTTATTTACTTGTCAAAATGTACTTTAATGTTTTGATAAAAACATTATGGTTATAAACAATTGAAAAAATTACATTTATATGTATAAAATAATTTATTTTTTAATAAATCTGGTGGGACTAAATGATGGTTCAATAGAAAATCCGAATCCTAATAGAAGACCTATTTTTATTGTGCAGGTTATGGGCACTTGTAACAGATGATGAAAAAAAATTATCGTCAATAGAGTTGATACTTCTTTAATGCTTACTAGAGATTAAAATATTCATAAGAAAGAATTTAATTCTTCTAATCATCAATAAAAATAATAGTATTAGCTAATCTATAGAGTAATAAATTAATTATTATGTTCCATAAAAAGCAGTATTAACAGTTAGATATTTTATTATGATGATATAAATATAATATGGAAAACCATGAACATAATCACATTATACCATAAAATGTTGCTGATACTAGAAGAGATATTCATAAATTATACTATGCGGAATTTTATTTCATTCCTAGAGAATCATTTTCCAAGAGGCAGAAAAGGTTCATGAAAATCATTAATATTATATAATCTATTAGTATAAAATGTATTAATAATGAACATATTGGGGAAAATATAAAAAATATCATTCGCAATGATTGGGAATTAAAAAATAACCACTTTTGATTTTACAAGAATGGTAAACAATATCACTCATGATGATATCATTGGAACACTTACGTAATAAAATAGTTTAACTAAAATAGATAACGAGAAATGTATGAATAAAAATAGAGGTGTTTATTTTACTACTATTGCATACCCTTCTAACGTTTAGAAACTAGATAAAGTTATGAAATATTCATGGAAAAATAATGTTTTTATTGAACTTGATTTTATTAACTCTGAAAATTCTTAGATATAAATAGATAATATAGATAAAAGGATTAGAAAAATTGGTAAGAAATATTTTTAGTACAGATACTAGAAAAGTAATTAGGAAAAAGGTGATAATTATGATTATGTCACATTTAATGAATGCAAGAAATATTTACATATTTGATAAGATTTCCCTATTATATGTAGTTAATATAGGGATAAAATAAATTAAAATAAATAATAAATAAATTTACTAATCTAAGGCAATATTTTCATGAATCCAAAAATAAATAATAAGTTCAAAAAGATGTGAATTTTCTAAAATTTACTCAGATAAATAATGTTACGGATAGTGGAACATATTTCCATTTTCAAATGTTTCCTTCATAAATAATTGTTTCATACATATGGTAGGTACTACTAAATATCATACAAATATGTCTTTTAATTCAAATTATAAAATGATAAAAATTATACATATTCTAATGATGAATCTACAAGTACTGAAGATAACTTCTTACCAACTAATTATGTGGTTTCTGTTATTATAATATTTTATATAGTAGAAATTGTAAAAATTATAAAATACGTGATAATAATAAAGCAAAACAAGGTAAGGCTTATTGATGAATTAATATTTTAACAAATTGAATATAATATATTTCTAAATATATAGATAAAAATATTTTTTAAAAACTAATTTAATTCAAAATTTTTTGGAAAAAGTATTTCAATTATTTTTTTAGAAACTAAATATTGTTATTAACTAATACTAGTGAGGGAATAAATTATTTTAAAGATAAAATTTTAAATATCATGTTTGAGAGAATATTTATAATAATTTGACACTATTAAATCAATATATGATAGAATGTACAAAAACAAAGAACTCATAATAATAGTTCAGTAATGGTTTTTACAAATCAAAAAAAAGTTAAAATTGCATTGTTCCAATAGTGGACCCTATTTTATTAAGTTTCAAAGTTGAGAAAATTGGAAAAAATAATTTTTCATTTATAAAATTCATATCTTGTTATTTTCTAAATATTATTTGTCAATAAAAAATTGGGTTCTTAAATCTTTTTTGTTAATATTATCGTACACATAGATGTTTGGGTTTAGAATGTTTAATGTTTTTTTCATGGAATCAATGACAATACCAACAAAAAGAATACATGTTACATGTATAGTGGGTGATCCTTCCACATGACTGAAAACTAATACCTTTTATATAAGATTGTAAAAAACATAGCTGGATTGGTAACATTCATAAATCATTCTCATGGAGCTATTATCAGAATAAATAAATTTTTCTTTCTTGGAAAAAAACATATTTAAAATTCTTTATTTGTGAAATTTCATCAGAAGAACCTTATATGAATAAGTATATTATATGATAATGGTTACATTCTAGACCTTAGAAATTGTAAATTATTAGTAAATATTACCTTGGATTAACTTATTACTTCATCTAATCAACATGAGAATATATATACACTATACATAAAAAACCATAGGTGCTAAGAATTAAATTTCATGATTGAAATTGAAGATCACTATTTGGTTATAAAATTATATTATATTAAACGATTACTAAAAAAAATAACTACATTAGAATGGAAAATAATTTTTAAGGATTTACCATAACATTGGTTTGATACATCAATAGTCAATGGTTATTTTCAAAACGGTAAGAAAAATAAGTTGAGTTTTAACTCTACTAGTGATGTGTGATTTTATTATTATCTATTATTCATGAACAATTTCTCATTTATTCCTAAAAATAGATTTTATTGGAGTAAAATAGTTTTTATGTGTCATAGTTGATGGTTAATCTACCATTATATTTTTTTATTTTACCACAATAAAATATTAACCTATTTAATTGTAAATAATTTATTTCCAATGTTAAATTTGAGAATAAACCTCCCAAAAATATATTTATAGTGATCAATTGGGAAACATTTATATTCTAATTTTGAAATTTTTTTACTATTAAAGTTAAAAAATATAGTGTTTTTGCACCTATTACCCCCAACAAAATGGTGAAGTTGAATATTGAAAAATAATTTTTTAAGAAACACGAAGAACCATCTTGATTAACAACTCAGTTGATAATATTTTATTTGGATAAAGAAATTAGAACATCCTACTATATTTAACATTTAGTTTTAATCATAAATTTTCACAATAAAACATATTATGAGTTGTGATGCATATGAAAAAAATATATTTCTTACTTTAATTTTTTGATGCAATGTATTCTTCGAGATTACTAAGTACAATTAACAAATAAATTCTCCCAAAACCAATGAAGTAATATTTTTTGGTTATTTCGCATATTCTATGTACTATATTGGTTTAAATAAAAATTCTTTTATTAATGATGAAACTGTACATGTTATTTTTGAACAGAATGATCCCTTTTTTCCATAAACCTCAAATTAAATCCATAGAAATCTTTATAAAAAATTTTTTCAAGATTTTATAAAAGATTATTCTCATAATGAAACCCCTCAAGAATATGTTTCAGGTAATTATACCTACGAATTTTATCTACTAATGGATAAATATTAGGCTTAAGAAAACCCATGAAGTCAATTGTTTCTTATTATTCATCTGAGTTAGAATATAATTGGTGATGTAGATAAAAAAACATAGAACTAGATGATCTTAAAGAAATGAAATTAAACATATAGTATCCTTATCAAAATTTGAAGCTATGGATCCTAATGGGGCTTTATGAAAAGAGGAGTGTATTAAAAAAATGAATCCTAATATAAATGGTTTTGATATGAATAATATTTGGACTCTAGTTGAATAAGATTAAGATACTTTTATAATTGGTGTAAAATGAGGTTTTAAAAATCAATTTGAAGAAAATAAAATAATTTATAGTAATAAAATTATAATTGTTTAGATGGGATATTATCTACAATATGTAGTTTATTATAAAGAATATAATGCACTAATATATAGATATGAAGTTATTCGAATACTTCTATCCTTGACAGAATTCATTAATTTCATTCTTTTTCAAATGGATGTGAAGAGGGATCTTTATAACCGATATGCTGAAGAGGTTGTTATTTTTGAACAACCACAATTTTTTTTGAAAATAAAAAACTTCCAAAATATGTTTATAAATATACCAATGATTTATATTTAATTAAAAAACTACCCTAATTCGTGTTATGAAAGGCTAAATGGATTTTTTATAATAAAACATGTTAATTTAGAATTAGATCATGAAAGTTTTATAGAAAATGTAACTAAATATAATAAGTATATACAAATATTTCATGATGATGATATATTTGGTTTCACCCAACAATCATTAATATATTATTTTAAATATTTATATAATATGAGTTTGAAATGTGTATGATGGGTGAGGTAACATATTTCCATGATTCTCAAATGTCCCAATAACTATAAAAATCATTTAAATCTCAACAACAGTATATAAAATAACTTATTAAGAACGTATTATAAGATAATATTATATGTATTAACACTCCCATCTCTGCATCAAATTCATTGGATCATGATGTGTCCCGGATACCATTTTATCAATATATTTTTAATGGTATGATAAAATGTTTTCTTCGCATTGCTGATAGTTATCCAGATTTAATATTACATTTCTTTTTAAGTAAATGTTATCAGTAAAATAAAAAATAATATATTTTAAACGATGTAAAAAATTTCATTATCTTATAGGAACTATTGATTTAATTCTTTTTTATTCATTTATACTTGATTTCAAATTAAAAGGATTTCATGATGTTATCTTTTGTTGTATTAGAATGAATAAAAATCATATATCTAGAACATGTAATTTATTAGGGTATTATTCATTTTATTATTCAAATAGTAAACAACACATAATATCACATTCCACTACTGAATCATAATATGTGTGTGATGCGAGTTTTTTTTCTCAAGTGTTCTGGATGGAACACCGACTCTCTAACTATGGCATGTGTTCTACTAAAACTAAAATACATTTTGATATTACAAATTCCATTTAATTAATTAAAAACCCAAAAAATCATGTAATATGAATATATAAATATGAAACATTTAAACTAGTACCACACACATAATAGATATAGAGTTTTACAATTCCTCAGATGTTAGGGACATCACACTACGATTTTTACAAAACCACTTACTTCTGATAGATTTGAATAATTTAGTAAAAATCATGGAATTATTAATATAAAGTAATCCTTAATATAAACTTATTTTTAACATATCTACATATATTAAGATAATAATTTTCATTGGGGAGAACATTTATTTTATGTTTTTCAAAAATATTAATTTTTCAAATAAATTTTATTTTTTATAAACTTGTTATCATATTGCGTTTTTCAGAATCACGATTTTAGACATCATAGAGTCATTATTCCTCAAATTGTTTTTGTAATATGAAAGCGTAATAAAATTTCTAGGGCCAATATTTTCAAAAATCCTTTTTGGATTCAACATTTTACATTTTCAGTTTAACTTCTAAAATTTTCATATTTATTTTTCTATTAAAAAGTATTATTCTAAGTCTTTGTAATGAAAATATATTATTGAATATTTATTTAAACAAAATTTCAATCTATATAGCTAACATTATCCCAGACAATAAAATAATCATAACGGAGGGATACACCTTGTCACACATCAAGTATCACTTTTCTCACTACTGACTTTCTGTAGCCTACATGTTTTCTAGGTCGATTGGTTTTCCTTTCTTATTGTTCTCTGTTTCAGTACTTGTACTGATGGAGACTATGGAATAATAACACATGTGTTTCGTAATTAGTTATAGAATAATTTAACTATTTTACTATGATATTTATGAATCATATTTGAAGAATCTTATATCAATTGGAGGATGGGAGTCAATGTGTGTCTAGAAAATCGATAACAATTTTGACATTCTCTATCTTAATATTGTTCACACATTTTTTGAATTTTTTCAATACCAGAAAAATGAAGAGAAATAAAAAATTTATTTCACAATGTATGAATTTTTTTAGTATATTATATTATAATATCACTAGTTTAGTTGGTGTGCCTTCATCAGCTGTATGTTATTGTCCCTCACAAAAATTTCCAAATAATCATGGATCCTTTTACACAAATACAGGTGACGATTCTTTTTTGACATATTATATGAAAGTTATATAGGTTTATTATATATTAATAGATAATAGGTTTGTATCTTTATTAATATTATGATTTCTCATTCTATGAAAATGATATCAGGATATATTCATTGTATCACAAGTTTTCATATTTTATTTTCTTCTCAACATGGGGATGATTAAATTAGTGACATTTATTCATCATATTATAGAGAAGTATAATGATTCCTCTATTAAATCCAAAATTATCATGTTCTCGAGGTCCATAAGTAAAGTTTATATTTAATGTATGATGATCACCAATGCTGTAATTAAATAATATTCAATGAAGGGGAAATTAATTTAACATTGTTGATACAATGAATGGAAAAAAGTTCATTTTATATGTAAAGTAAAATATAATTATTTATATTTTTTATGTTTTTGGATCTGAATTAGACCTGTCAATGAAATAAGTTATGTTTTAATAGAAAGGCAATATAAAATCATATATTTATCCTCTAGAGAAGAGAAAGACAGAGAAGTTAAAATTTTCATATTATTATAATGAAATGATGAAAAAGAAAGGTGGAAAGAAGCCTAGGCGTATGGAGACCAGACTTCTCCCAACATATGAAAAGGATTTGAAACGACATTCTACGAAAACCTTGTATAATAAGAGTTGAAAATAAATTAGAATAAAACTTTATGAGAGGCTAGGATTTTAGAGAATTTTTTGACGAGATTTGCGAGAGCCTCTTAGAATGGTTCTCATCCCAAATCTAATTTTGATTAGATTATGATTAAAAATGGATTATTATAAGAATAAAAAATCATTCTTCAAATAAGATATTACATCTTTCAGAAAATAATGATTTCAACAAGATATTGAGGAATAATCGATATTCGTAGTTCCCTTGATGGAATTGAAACCAAAGGTAGCTAGTAAAGCATATTTGAGAATAGTAACAAAATATTAAGAAGACATTGATATAGATGTGGATGGAGATCTTGATATAAAAATAAAATAATAATAATTAAATTTTTGGAAATGAAATAGTTGCTAAAGAAGAATATTAATATAAATATTTTTAAGAAGATATTAATGATGGGGAAAAGAAGAATAGGAAGAACATCATGACGAAGAATAAGTGAAAAAATATGAAAAAGTAGATGAGGAAGAAAATCAATCCAAAATGTCATCATCAGTCTCACCATCATAGTCATTAAATCTACCCTCTAAGACTAAAAAAGAATAATATTCATGTAGTTCAGAATAAGTGCAGTCATCTTCAGAAGAAGAATCTGTGTCATCCTCAAATAATGTGGAATAATATCAGAATTCAAAGACCATGGTATCTTAAAAAGTTAACACTGATGATTTGGTATACTAGGATTGATTAGATTATTAGAAAGTCTCTCAGGAAGTAACTAATGAATAGAAAAAAGATAGATTATAATTAATGAAAATAAATAGAAGTGAGAAAAGAAAAACCAAACCTCCTCATCCTGATCCATAATAATCATATTATGTTTGAATGATTTCTTATATATATTTTTATTACATTATTCATGTATTGAGAACACTAGATTTAACTATAATGTATTCTCATATGAATAAAGCTTCTTTTAATCTTATAAATTATAGTATCAATTATAAATCGAATCAATAATTTTTTTAATAGAGTTAGTAATTTGTAGTGAACCTTAGTTGATGATCTTGAATGACATATCAACGTCACATTAAAAACATGTAATGAAATGGTTAAATAGTCTCACTAATTCAACTCTATTATAAAATTTCATGATGTAATTTTTTAAAATTGAAATATATTATGGGTTAATCCATTGAACCATTAAAATAGTTATCAAAATATATGGCTGATATAGTAAGGATTTTGTCGGAGTTCATGGATGTGACTGATGATCAAACTGAAGACTTCATTGTTTTGAATCAGGATATTTTGAATATATTGATATAGATTAATATACTTAGATCAATTGAAGAGAAAATTTATATGTAAATCAAGAGAAAAAGATGTATTATGAGAAAATTGAATGTAAAAATAACATGTAATACAACCAGAAATCTATGGATGACAATGTTTTTAATCTTGAGAAAGACCAGATAAAGTTAAATATGATGGAGGATTTTTGAAAACCCTCATGAATAAATATTAACACATATTCATTTGAACTATCAATGTATTTTCTTTTTATAAATTTCATGAACAGAATCTAGTCTCCATCAAAACCGACACTAAACCTTGCCTGTGAAAAAACCCAAATGACATTCCTGATCCCCAAAGGCTATAAAAAGTTCTAGAGTATCATAAAATAATATTTTGTGAATTATTTACCAATGGTTATAAACATAAAACAGAAAATGAAAATAATGAAACAAATCTGGATTTTTTCAAACAGAACCATGTTTTACGAAATTTTAGAATATAATTAAACATTTCTAAAAAAATACTCAAAGAAAAACAAAGGGAAAAAAACCCCAAAGACATCCCAAGAACCTCTTTATAGTAAGAGGAATAATCCATAAGACATCTTCCATGACACCACACCATGAAGGACAGACAGAAACCCGTACCATTGGCACTAAAAGTTGTACCCAAACCTGTAACAAAATAACCAACACTACTTACACCCAATGATGTATGGGCTTTGTGAGCCAAAGCCTAGTGTGATGAAACCAATAAAATATTCCATTTGGTAATTATTATAAGAAAAAAAACATGAATGTTTTGTAAATAAGAAATGATAGTAAATGTTTCTAAAAGATGCAACATTAAATGAAAATAGTTTCATGTGTTCTACTTTATGAGAAATAAACTATTTTAAATGGAATGAAATTATACTGACTTTTCCAACCAATAACACCATATAGAGATTGTATGTATAATTTATCTAATGAACACAAGAAAATAAATATAACCCCAAGGAAATAGTTTGCAGGGGGTCCAAGGCACTTCATATATTTTGGAATGTAAACATACAAATAAATGTTCTTGTGCAAACAATCCATAAGTTGGGATCATAGAAATAACACCATGGTTCCCCAAAATAATAATAATAATAATAATAGTTTATTTTGTTTTGTCATGTTCATACATACAATGTGAAACAGGGGGAAAACCCCACGAGATCAGTAGAATACTAGTACACTTCACCCCACCTAGATACCCTAGTTTTCCCTTTGAGGTAAAACATTTTCCCCAAGAAATGAAATAATATTTTAAAATTAAACTACCACTTCCATGTCTCACAGACAAGAATCATCCCACACACATGTCACATGATCCCATTTTTCATTCAAATTCATGTTGGAAGTCATAATCACACCTAAACAGCCCCCAACAAGTTTCACCTCTCTTTCAAAATTCAAAAAATCCTTTAATTTTTTTTAAAATCCATTACAATATAATACAAATCACATTGAAAACATATATTTTAAAATAGGTCATTTCAAATGCACAGTCCTTCCAAAATAGTTTGGAAACATATTAGCACCTTTTACTTAAATCAAGAAACCATTTAAATCATTCCAAATATAATTCCATGGAGTGTAACCAATTTTTTTAGATAAAATTGTTCTAACAACCCTCTTTGAAGACAAAAATCACAGTAATATCACATCAAACCAGAATTGGATATCCTAACGTCATTTAATAAAACTATTCCAAGGGTCAAAAAACAACCCCAATGAACACAATATGGAATACACACCAAAAATATTCATTTTTGCTCAAAATTACCCCTAAAACCCAATATCATAACAAATGATGCCAATTATAATTTACGAACCAAACACAATAGAAGATAATAAATCTAAAATTATAAAACAAGCATAACTAACTCATCTAATTAAACATACACATTAAATCACCTACCATTTCTGCCCAAAACATCAAACTGTCGTGCAAAAATTCAATCGCACCACCACCGCACCACAAAGAAGCTATATCAAGACCTAATCTACAAGATTTCAACAAAATTATACAAAAAAACCCTAGGTATGAAACCCTCCTTTAGGACATTATAGAACCTCAATAAATGTTCAAGAAACCCTATGAAAATGAGTAGAACTAGATATGAAACCCACTAACTTGAGATATATTGAATAAAATGCCCGAAAACACCCAAATATGAACTTCTAAATAGAAAATACATGAATGTGAGGTCATAATAATAATGACTATGTCATATGAGAACTGAAATGTATGAGAAATAGTTAAAATTGAAATAGTTATAAAAGAAACAAGTCACTTCTTAAAATTTGGATGATTTGAGAAATCTAGAGATATTTTTCCCTAATTCACGAGGAATGTGATTTATAAAGAGGGGGAGAGGATCATGGGGGTGCGACTTGGGTATTTGGGCTCAGGTGAGAGTTTTAATCACCAAAACAACTTAATTATTTATTGAGATGTTATGGAATTAATTTTTTAAAGTAGGAATTGTTCATATGAGCTTTACCTAATTCCTTATATAAAAACCCAAATTAACCATGATTATAAATTCCTAGATGATACAAATTAGTATGGTGGTGATAACAGGTTAGGTTAGGTAATGTTGTAAGTGTAATATGTGAAAAAGTTTTAAAAATGGTCTTATTATTAATGAAACAAAATTGGTTTTCAAATCTAGAAATAGGCTCAACGTTTTCCTCAAATCATGAAAACTCACCCTTTCCTTCAAAATTGTATGAGAAATCCCCAAAATAGACCACGAATGGAAATTAAATGAAAAATAAACTAAAAATAAGTCCTGGATGTTACAATTCTCCCAACAATAAAACTTTCTTCCCTCAAAATCCACAACAATTACAAAAGAAATAACCAAACCCAACAGAAGGCCAAAATGGGCTCCTATGCTTACTTTTGTCCACCCCCAAAAGGCAAAAAAACATATAATTGATTAATCATGGAAGGCATACTCTCACCCAAGAAAACAGAATACACTTTCTGAAATGATCAATTATATTCAAACTACAACCCAAAACAAAACTCTTTAAACACTATTCGAACCAGACTCAAGAAATGTACCATGAATGGACCAAAAAAACGATCAATGTCACCACAATCTTACTACAAAAAAACCGTTGGGAACACTCCAATCAAAAAGTATATTCATAGAGGAATTTGGTGGTGAAATAAATCTGAATAAGGCTACCTATTAGCAAAAAAACACTACGGACAAAACCCATTTATTGATACAGGGAGACACAAATATAGTCCACACCATAAAGGGAAAATCAATTTTTTCTAGAGATAGAATCGGGACAATTATTTGGGGGCCCGAATGCACTCCCTGAAATAAGGGGTATACTTTCATTATACTCATCCAAAATAAATTACATGAGATCCATAGTGGGTATACCCATCATAAGAACCAACCATCCTAACTGACTAGAACATACTATCATGGAAAGACCGAAAAATTTAAAGAGTCGGCATGTCCGCATGGTTAGTCCTCACAATTTAGTAACATGTAGACGAACCATGAAGATCATTCTATCCAAAGGGAAAACATTGCACAGTTACATGGGCCATGGCACATGGCCATGTGGATATAGCTCGGTAGGTATTGTATCCTATCACATTGTTTCATATGTTGGATCATATTTACATCAAACTATGTGCCAACCATGCACTACCATCTTCATAGCATAATTGTTATATTGTTCTCTAGAAACACAAATGAACCAAAATGGGGGAAAGAATGAAAATAAGAGATAATGTGGGAATGGGATTCCCCCACCTCTTTCCACTAAATGAGAACAACTCTTGAATTACGACAATAAAAGAGGTTTAAACTATTCTAATTTTTCATAACGAGGACATGAATTAGGCCAAACTATTGTAAGGACCCTGTGATTTCCCAGACTATATGCCATCTTCACTCTAAGACCTATGGCTGGAGCTCATATGAGTGAAGCATCTTCAACCCCACAATTATGCATTGAGAAAATCATGAGTGGAACTTCATCATTCATTTCCCCAAAGACCTACATTATGATATAAGAGGGTTTCAATGAGACCAAACACACTCCAACTTCACTTTAACCTATCCAGATATTATAGTGAAACATGTTTTTAGATGATGCACACACATCACCCCTTATTTCTTCTAATGAGAAACTAAAATGGAAAATGATACATACAAACACCTTCCTCTAAAAAGTGATTTTGATATTTCATGAAAGGATACGCACTTCGGACAAAACGAAGACTCACATAATAATTTAAAACTTCACCTTTATAGTCAAACGATAACATGACATCACAAGGCATAACCGAACATTACCAATGAGACTAATAGAAATAATACATGGAGATGGACCTTATGAAATTTCTACAAACAAAACATAATTCTAAAAAGTGTCTATAATATCCTCTCAGGACTAGGCTTCCTATGATGGTAGTTTAATGTGATCCCCTATTTAGAAGAGACTATGAAGGTCCTAGCATCCCTCTTAGACACCATCCACACTAACAACCCCAAATTACTTTCACATTCGAAGAATCTATTAACTAACGAAACGGTAGTCCCTTTCAACCTTCCATAGGTACTCTCCCACCATAAGAGGACCCGAAAAACCAAGATTGAAAATGGTGTGGACTCAATCTACAAAACATGCGAAAAAGATTCAATATATTGATTAACTTGAGGATCTTCCAATTACAATCTAGGATGCACTTTATTCATGGATTAACTCTTAATTGGGGTGTTCCTTATCCTACGACAAAACCAAAAGACCCATCCAACATGGTTTGGTGGTCAAAATGATCCTCAAACTTGAACCAAACACGTGATTGGAACCACCGTAAAGGAATCCCAAAAGTTTCTGAGAAGTTACCACTAACCATCCAGTCAACCCAATATACCGATGAAATAGAATCCCAAAACACCAATCAAACAGGAGGGGTTCTTGTACTCAAAACATCCCACAATAACAACATTTAAAAAACACAGAAGAAACAATACCCCAAACTAGTACACCATACATATAGTTTTCCTTTAATATCATCTCTTTTAAAAAAGAAACAGTTCAGCAGTTAGTGCATACACCAATGGATCCCCCTGGGGGGGCTCACACATGTAAGATTCCATGCCACACCAGACACCCTCCTCATATCCATCACATAACTCTTCCAGTCATGCCATTAACCATCCATAATCTTAGATAACCTCATGTATGTGATCAATCATGGAAATACCAACTGTTAAAAAAAATATTTCCAATTTTAGAAACTTAAACAGTCAACCAATACATATTTTTCAAGACCGCTATCCAATAAATTAATCCCAATTTGTAGATTACAAAATATTTTAGAAAGAAAAAATCATTCAAATGAAAACTCACATTCAAGATAGTCACATTAATTTCAAAACAACTCAACCATTTTCAAAAAAAAAACATATGGTTTTATGACAAACACCATTTGATCAACACCCATCCATTGAAAACCAAATCTCTTATTATTTAAAACAAAGTTCTAATTATTCATAAAACTTTTCAAATTCTCACTATTTACCAAATCCAAAATCCATTGATAAATTCAACAAAAAATTTCAATAAATATTTATTCCATTAAAAACACATTTCGAATAATTTAGAATGTTCCATTTGAATCAGATTTTTAAAATTCCACTTTAATGTAATTTGTACTTCAAAAAACAGATTAGATACACCGTTTACCAATTTAAAGAAATAATTAAAATTCATTTAAACCACTTCAAGAATCATACCGTTCCCTCTTTATTAGGATATCATTTCAAAAAAAGATTTTTCATCTTAAAACCATGTCATTTTTTCATTAAAAAACATCCAAGATTCCAGAACTAATATACACAAGACAATGCGAGAGGAAACTAGTTTTGGTGGGTGACTTGGGTATATGACTGGAGGCCATATTACAATAACTTCACCATCAAAAAGAGTGTTTTAGGGAAATATAAATATCTAAAAATGGCTTTTGATGCCCTGCTAGCTCACAGAGACCATTTACCCAACTCACTTTCCCTTTCCCGTAATCATCATCCAACCATGAAGACCTAAAGACTTAAATAAAAACCTACTTCCCATGGAAATATGAATCTAGTCACATGGTTTGATTCCAGGAACCCTACTCATAATTTTATTTTCAGTCATCAACAATCCTATATCCAGACAATCGTGAATATTCCAAAAATATCATTATCCAAAGAGTAAACATGAATCTCCTATGATACTATTTTGATACAATATGAATCTAGACGCCATCCATATCTGCACCAAAAATGTATCGTGGAAAGGAAAGAAGGGTGTTCATTATCCCCACAGGAAGGAACAAGTTCTTGTGAATCATAATATGAATTTTGGGAATGATTTACCAGAGTTTATAAATATAAAACTATAAATTAATCCAATAACATAAATCTGTAATTTTTAAACAAAACTATCTTTTAAAAAAATTATGAATTGAATTAAAGAACATAAAACAATAATTAAATACTGAAAAAGGGATCAAAACACAAAGTAAATCCCAAGAACCTCCCCATTTAATGAAGAACCACCCTCATGCCTTCACCACAACACCGCACCAAGAAGGATTGCTAGAAACTCGTAATATTGGCACTAATAGAGTTACAAAATAATGTGACAAAATAACCAAGTCTACATACACCCAAAATTGTATGTATCATGTGAGTAAAATGTCAGTATGATGACACCACTAAAACATTCCATGTTACAATAATTATAAGAAAAAAATGGGGAGTTTTGTAAACCAAAATTTCTATTAATAGTTTATAAATGATGAAAATTTAAATGAAAATAATTTCATGTGGGGTACTTTAAAAGAAATCAACACACTAAAATAGATTGAAAAACCTACTGAATTTTCCATCCAAACATACCTTACACTGATAGTAAGTAAAAATAATTAAATCAGAATAAGTTACACGAAATAACCCCTAGGCACTAGCTCATTATGGGTCCTAGGTACCTTGTATATCAGTGAAAGTAACCAACCATATATCTATTATCATCCACATGAGCCACTAGTAGGGTGCATACCCATAACCTAGTGGTTCCCTAACATCATAATAATCATAATAATTGTCTAGTTTGTGATTTCATTGTCAAACGTGTTATGTGTAACGAGGTCCAATCCCCATAGTATCATTAACATACTAGTACACATCCAACCACCTAGATATATGGGTTTTCCCTCTAGTGATCAAACAATTTCCAAAAGAAATTAAATAAAAAATTCACATGTAAATAACACTTCCAAGTCATACAAACACTAAAAATCCCACACAAATGTCACATGATCCCATTTTTCATTCAAAATTAATTTTGAAAATCTGACATAAACCAAAACTGCCAACAACATGTTTCACTTCCATTTCACACTTCAAAAAATCCTTAAAACAATATTACAAAATCGTTCAAACATAGAACACATCACATAAATATCATTTAGAATTAAAATATACCATTTCAGAATTACACACCTACCAAAACAGATTGGAAATAAAGATTCATCTCTTACATAAATCCAGAAAACATTTAAAAACAATATAAAATAATTCAATTGATTGTAACCATGTTTGGACACTAAATCCTTCTGAAAACACTAATTGAAGAATAAAATCACACCAAAATCACATAAAAACATAATTAAAAGTCATAAAAACATTTAATAAAACTATTCCAAGGATCCTAAAACAAACCCAATAAACACAACATGGAATACACACCAAAAATGTTAATTTTTTCACAAAAATGACACATAAAAACCAACCTCTAAAAAAATTCTACCAAACATAATTTTCCCACCTAACAAAATGGATGAAAATAATGCTAAAAATATAAATAAAGAAAAACTAACTCATCCAATAATTCTTAAAATATAATAACCTACATTTTTTCCAGAAACTCTAAACGATTGTATGAAACATCAATCGCACCACCGCCACACATTAAGGAAGTGAAACCAATCTGTAATTCACAATATTTCTTCAAAATGGCTCAAAATAAATCCCTAGTTATGAACCCTAGATTTGGGACATTGTATATCCTCATGAAATGTGGAAAAAACCATATGACAATGGGAGGAACATGAGAGGAAACAACTATACATTAGATATCTTGAATAAAAATCCACAAATACACTAGTGGAGTAATTTCCAAACAGAAAAAAAATGAAAGTTATGTTTGAATATGGCTAATTAAGCCATGTGAGAACTAAAATTGATCGAATAGAATTGATATTGAATTATTTATAAAATAAACATGTTACTTATTTAAATGTGGATGATTTGAGAAATCCAAATAATTTTTTCTCTAATTATCGAGGAATATTTGCTCCAAAGAGGGGGTAATGAGAATCGGAGAACTATTTGGGTATGCGGGTTCAAGTGAGAGTTTGAATGAACTAAAAACATAAAAAATTTAATGAGATATTAAAAAAAATTAAAGAATGAAATGGGCTTATTGGATAGCCCAATTCCTTAAATAAAATCTCAAATCTACCATAATTATGCATTCCTAATGGGTCCAAATTGATATGGTGGTGTTAATATGTTATGGGAGGCCATGTTGTATGTGTAATGGGTGATTTTTTTTAATAATTATATAGTAATAAAATAAAATAAATTGGATTATATATATGTAAATAACCTCATGATTTTCCCAAATTCATGTATACTCACCCATTCCTCATAAAATATATTGAAAACCCACACAACAATTAAATAATGGAAATTAAATGAAAAATACCATTAAAATAATTCATGTATGTGAAAATAAAACATTTTAATGGGTTTTTAGGACTAAGTTACTTTTTCATCCAAATACATTTTTATTAATTTTTTTCCAATTATGATTGGATTCATGTTCATTTATAGTTATATCGATGATTAGTTATTTAAAAATTATAACATATATTATTTTATTACTTTTCATGAATAATAGAATCCATACCATTCCAATTAAAAAATAAATATGGTGTATAATCATATATTTTAGATGAATTTTTTATGAATGGGGGGAATAATACTTTCTAGGAGAATATTTCTTTTTATAAAGGGATATTTCTCATTATTAGTCAATATATTTTTCAATGAAATGATTTACTTATTCTAGGAGGAAGATATTATCCTAATGGGTGTTCTATAAAATTCAACATCATACTCCTTATTGTGTTCAAGAGAGTTATGAACTCCAAGGATGTTAATGTATAATGAGTAACCCAGAATATGAAGTACATAAAAAAAAGGAATGAATTATTTTAATGAAAATTTTCATTAATGTTTTGAGGATTGTGCCTTATAAAAAGGAGGATATTATTAAGTTATATTTATACCTAATACTTCACCATTACTTTTGTTTTTTAAATCATAAACACTTTCTTAAAAAATATTAACTATCATTTTATTTTCCAAGTGTTTTAGACTGTTACTAAATAAAACATTACTTTTTACCACACATTAAATATGTTATAAAGTGTTTAGAATAAAAAAACAAATTATTATTTTAAAAAATAGTATTGAATATGATTAATATTATCTAACTCACAATTATCATACCAGAAGTTAAACATTAGTAATTACTATCATGATGAAAAAAATTATTATAATCAGATTGATGTCGGTACATATTCAATTGTAATTATACTCATAAGCCTTATATAATGGCATGGTTAGTGATTTATAAAGTACTAAAAGATGTTTATATTCATAATATAAGTTATTATGTATAATAATAGGAATATCATTAACATTATAAGGATTTTAATCTATATGACAATATACATAATGTAATGATGAGAATTCATGTCCCAGGTGACCGAAGCAGCTGAAAAAAACAATAAAATATGATTGTTTTATGACCATTGGGTGATCAACCAAAAATAAAGATTCATTTAAATAGTATATATATGGTTAGTTACATTTTATATCAATGTTTTAAAAGAATTATTACCATTACCTTCTCCATATTATTCTTCGAATTTCTTCTAGGAGCTGTCGTTTAATAGATTTAATGTTTTTCATTTAGAACATTTGCAGTTGTAAATGTGTATAATATTTGTTACAATCAAGGTATTCTCGGGATAATAATACATAGAATATAATTCATCAGAACTATATCTTACAGGGATAATAATGTTGATAATTAAATCATTAGATTAATGGAATCCAGTGATAGGATGATAGAGAAAATCATATATTCTTATCGAGCTATTTCCTTATAAGGAATGCTAGACATTACATTATTTATAAATAGAGAATACCATTATGTAATGTATTTTAATACCATATTCATGAGGTTAAAATAGTAATTATAAGGCCACGGCCTTGAACCATACTTAATATTGAATTAAATGAATAATTCACATTAAGGATCTTTTCAGGTTTAGAGTTTTAGAGTATTAGAACATAACTATTACATCTCAAAAGGTTACAAAGTAGACACTTCTACTAAGTTTCCATAGAATAAAAAAAACTCTTCAAAAGAAAAATATCTGGTTCCATGTTTTATATAGCATGACATTCCATTGATCCCATCCTTTACCCTATTCCACATTAAGTCTTGTGAAAAACATTTCAAAAAAACATGGGGTGAGCATAAAAAGCTCATTAAGGGATACATAAATAATGAAAACTGTTAGTTTATCAAAACAACAAGTAAACCATGTATACTTTAACAAAGTAATACATTTCACCTTTATGAAGTAGTAAAAAATCTTCACTGAATAAAAGATCATTACTTACCCTTTTTTAACCAAAATATTACCATAAAACCCATAAAAATATCACATAACATATAAATGTCACTTGGGACATAAACATACTTAAGTGGAATAACCATACGGTCGACTTCCACACATATCTCTTAATGGAATAGCCGTATGGCCAACTTCCATAAATTCTTAATGGAATAGCCATACGGTCGACTTCCATACCCAATTCATTGGAGGTTATAACGTAACCACCCGTCCTGGTATTCACGACACCACCCGTCATATGGATTATCACGTAACCACCCGTCAAATGTCTAAGTACCAATATAAATTCATAAAACATAAAACCAATATAAAGGAATGATAACATTTCCACATTTCAATCACAATATATCAGTTAAATATATTGACATAATAGAATCCTTTATCAAAACCATTTTCAATACCAAAATACATAAAATAGTATATGGTATTTATTTTATTTTAAAAACATTACGGCTTGTTGAGGAAGCCAAATACCAAATAATACTCGCGGCTGCGGAAAAGGTCGTTGTCACCGCGTACGTTAAAAAAACATTCCTTTTTGTCGTTTACTAAAACTGTTCGTAGAAAAAGATTCCTTTTGTATAAAAGTAAAAGTCAAATGGGTTTATACACCATATAAAATAAAGTTGTGTATAAAACGAAATATGCCTCAATGAATGGAGATTGAGATGAAGTCCCTTACCTCGGGTCCGACTTGACTCGATCGTTCTTTAACATCCTAAATAATAAACTTGAGTTAATTTCTACTTGCTTAAGAAACTTTTTCAACCTTATTATTCCTTTTATATCACTTATTTCCATGTTATAAACATTATGTAATCATTACGTTAATAATGATTGTTTTGTCGATATTTGGTTCTTAAGTCAAAAGTGGACTTCTTACAATTACATGTTGTTCGTGTGGTCAAAGGTTATTTATATCCAGAATGAAATTACTGATTTGGATATCATATATATCATATATATCCAGCATATACATGTATTTATAATATCACATAATCATTTAGAGGTAATAAATTATATGCACCGTTCATGGAGACGGTAAGCTGTACGTACGCATGAACGCTACTTTCATTTATATGTCATATTAATGAAATTAACACTAAGTGAGGGGTATGTATATATTAATTCCAGAATTATATTTATTATTTATATGTAACATGCATCATATATATCCATTATGTATATGTACGTATAATAGTACATTACATTTGGGGATAAGAAATGAAATGCACCGTTCATGGAGATGGTATGTCGTACGTACGCATGAACGCTACTTTCATTTCTATCACATACATTAATGGAAAGAAATAATAATGATATAGAGGTATATTATAATTCCAGTATAACATCATATATAATAACATTAAATCCATCCTTTATACGTCCCACATATGGCATTAACAAATCAAATCACATTGAGGGGGCGGTAGTCCGCACTTCCTTAAATGAAAATATCGCGTTTCCCATAATGGAAACCATAAAGGTATGCCCAAAATGAATAATAAAGAATCTTAAGTAAAACATAATCATATTATATATCATATATAAATATAATGTCATCTTAATTTCTACATTTTAATGTGTTAAAAGAATGTTGAACAATCATCGTTTCGGGAAGCAGAAATTCGCCATCCACGGAAACTGTATGTTCTTTAACCATTAGATGTAGGTGTGTGTACGTGTAGCTCTAATCCTTCTTATAACAACATCTTATTATATTGAGGATACTGGAGTTGTTACAAAAATAAAAGAATAGAAAGAATTTAGGGGGTTGGAGAAACAAAATAAAACAAAAGGACTCAACTGAAGATATTACCTTAAAATCGTGTAACTCCCTTTGGTTTGAGCTCAAAGGCTTCCATGGGAAGACTTATGCCAAATGTGAGGCTTCAAGGAGTACGAGAGTGAAGTGGAGAGACAAATTGGGCAGAGGTTGGATGAGCCAAAGGCTTTGGGAGTGTGGGTAAGGTGGTAGAGGTGGGGGCCTTTTATAAGAGGAGAGGAGGGGCACTCTTGGAAAGTAAGGAAAAGTCACTTTATTTTAAAATGATATTCGGATTTAAGAGGTCCCACATTGATACAATTCGAGTATAAGGTGATAAGGGTTCTAAATCCACTCATACAATAGGTTTTGGACATGTGTAGGTCTTAGATATTACATTATCTTTCCATTTTATTTAAATCGTTAAATAATGAGGTCATCGCTGCATCATCATGATGTCATAAATAATTTTATTTATATAATGTCTAAAAATTATAAAAAAAGTACTATGATGTAGGAAATAGTTTTATCTTTACAATTAATATTTATAGTAAAAAAATTACTTGTATAACCCCATGTAAAAATTGTTTTACTAAAACATTTCATGTTTGTGTCATTTTTTACTTTAACATTAAATAAAAGGTTTTTATGTCATTTTCCAACCAAAGTGGCTCCATGGGGTCCCCAAGTTGACCCATGGATTGTATTGGTCGTCCATGACAAATCAAATGAGGGTAGGACATGTGTCTAGGTCATTTCATTTTATTAAAACATTATTCTTACCTTAAACTACACAAATAACCTCTAATCGCGATTAAGAACTTAAAAGTTACTATTCACCAAAAAATTATTTTAATCTCATTGAACCCCGTTTTACTTCTTCATGACAACCATGTATGTCGGATTTTCGAAATTCAAAACACAGAATTGTTAAAATTACATTTAAACGAAAAATCAGTTTTCATAAGTACCACTTAGTGGTTTCACTATTCATCAAAAATTGATGTTTTTCAGAAAAATACAAAAAATTCACCCTAAGCTATATTTGATATTCAGATTTCAAAAGTGAAGTTTATTTTACAAAATTCAAAACATATAAGTCACACTAATTAATTTAATAATTAATTCCCGCTGTCATGACAAATAACGTGTTTTTATGAAATAATAAGTATCAAAAGATTGACACTTGTTTAAGTCCGATTTCAAAGTGAAATTAATTTCAACGACCACTATTGGATTTAATGGTAAAAATATTTTCTAATTTCACTTTAAAACCAATTAAAAAGATAATCTAATCATATAAATAAATTATATTAAAAATAGGTTTTGAATTAAAATACAACATTTTACACTATTCATTAAAAAAATGAACTTTATCGGAAAGATACCAAAAATTTACACAAAGTAAATTTTGATGTCCCAATTCTAAAGAAGAGTTTTATTTGGTCCAATAGAATGTATAAGACTGAAAAAAACTATATTTAATGACGGTTTGCCATCAAAAGGTGATAAGTGATCCTTTAGTGAAAATTAGGGTATAAATGCCTAAAAATTGAATTCTTTCCGTATTTTAAGCCTCTATATTTTATTAGATAAAAGTAAAAACATTTAAAAACATATATAATCATATTTTAGTTATTTCTATCCATTCCCGCCAATACAACGTCTACATGTTAACTACCATTTAAAATAATATTATTTTATTACTAGTGTGTAACGTAAGACTTCAATGAAACTCTTTGTTGCATATCGGGTACGCTATAGTACATAGAAACCCCTTTAAAGAAAAATTAATATTTAATTCATAAATATTAATAAATATGAAAATTATTTATTCTTTATTTACCTGGGATGTTACATCCTTCCTCCTTTTGGGAATTGCGTCCTCGCAATTTTATTCACTTATCAAAATAAGTGGGGGTATTTATCCCCCATAGCATTTTCAGATCCCCACGTTGCCTCTTCAACCATATGGTTTTTCCACAAAACCTTTACCTGGTGAATTAACTTATTTTGCAATAATTTCTCTCTTCGGTCAAGAATTGGGACTGGTTATTCTTCATAAGATAGGTTCTCTTCCAGGTGAACTACCTCTGGACTGAAAACATGAGATGAATCTGGAATATACTTCCTCAACATCGAAACATGAAAAACATTGTGTACCTGAGATAAACTCAGAGGTAAAGCCACTCGGTAAGCAAATGATCTAACTTTCTCCAGAATTTCATATGGTTCAATGAACCTTGGACTCAGCTTTCCTTTCTTAGCAAATCTCATCACACTTTTCCATGGAGAAACCTTGAAAGAAACATGATCACCTATCTCGAAAGATAGATCCTTCCTCTGGTTATCCGCATAACTCTTTTGCCTGCTCTAAGCTGTTCTCATGTGTTTCTGAATCAACTGAACTTTTTTTGCCATCTCTTCTACCAATTCTGGTCCCATCAGCTTCCTTTCACCCTCTTCATCCCAAAATGCTGGAGTTTGACACCGCTTCCCATATAATGCCTCAAATGGTGCCATCTGTATACTAGAATGAAAACTATTATTATAAGAAAACTCAACCAAAGAAAGATGTTGGTCCCAACATCCCTGATAATCCATTGAACAAGCTCGTAGCATATCCTCCATGGTCTGAATTGTTCGTTCTAACTGCCCATCTGATTGTTGATGAAAATCTATACTAAAATATAATTCAGTACCCAACGACTTCTGAAGGACTTTCCAAAAGTTATAAGTAAACCTAGGATCACGATCGGACACAATGGAGAGAGGAACTCCATATAACCTTACTATCTCTTTAAGATACAAACAAGAAAGTTGATCTAGGGAAAAATTATCTCGTATAGCAAAGAAATGAGCAGATTTAGTCAAGCGTTCAACAATAACCCAAATTTCATTATTACCTCTAGATGTATTCGGTAATCCCACGACAAAATCCATGGATATATTTTCCCATTTCCACTCTGGCACTGGTAAAGGCTGAAGCATCCCATTCGGTAACTGCCGCTCTGCTTTAACATGCTGACAAGTCAAACACTTCACAGTAAAATCAGCAATATCTCCTTTCATTCCATCCCACTAGTAATACTCTCGCAGATCCCTGTACATCTTAGTACTGCCAGGATGCACTGAAAATGGGGAACTATGAGCCTCACATAACAACTCATTCTTCAACTATGAATCACCAGGGACACATAATCTCTTCCCAAACCTCAAAACACAATCATTATCAATGTGGAATTCAGTCAACTTACCCTTATGAACCAACTCTACCTTTTTCTGCAACTTATTGTCTTCCCTCCGTGCTTACTTAATTCTGTCTGATAGGGATGATCTCACTGATACCTGAAACAAAATAGAAGAACATCATGCACCAACAAATTCTCTACCAATGTTCATAAAATCAAAAACCAAAGGATATTGTTCCAAACATAGCATGGTTAATGAAGCATTACTTTTTCGAATCAAGAATCAGAAACTTTATTTGCTTTTCCCGGATGGTAATGAATTGTACAATCATAATCCGTGATTAATTCCAGCCATCTCCTCTGTCTCATGTTCAATTATTTCTGAGTGAATATATAGTTTAAACTTTTGTGATCAATATATAATTCACACTTTACTCCACACAAAAGATGTCTCCAAATTTTTAGAGCAAAAACAATAACAGCTAATTCCAAGTCATGTGTAGGGTAATTTACCTTATGAGTTTTCAACTGATGTGAAGCATATGCAATTACCTAATCATTCTGCATAAGGACACAACCAAGTACTTTCAATGAAGCATCACTCTAGATAACAAACTCACCATTCCAAGAAGGAAGTGCCAAAACTGGAGCATTCACCAATCTTCTTTTCAACTCCTGAAAACAATCATCACATTATTTTGTCCAGATGAACTTAACACCCTTCCGAGTTAGCTTAGTCATTGGACTAGATAACTGTGAAAACGTTCAACAAACCTTCATTAGTAACCTACCAAACCAAGAAAGCTATGGATCTCAATTACATTTGTGGGTCTTGGCCATTCTTCAACAACTTTTGTTTTAGAAGGATCAACAGTTATGACATCTTTTGAAACAATGTGACACAGGAAAGAAATTTGTTGTAACCAAAACTCACACTTGCTGAATTTTCCATATAGTTTCTTTTCTATTAAGGTTTGCAAGATAAACCTTAAATGACTTTTATGCTCCTCATTACTTTTAGAATACACCAAAATATCATCAATAAACACAACCATCATTTAACACCTGAATCAACTGAGCCATCACTGCAACAAACTGTTCAATTCTGACACTGACCATCTCGAGTTTCTGACTTGGAAGGTCATTTCCCTCAGTATGCCTTCCCAGAAAAGCTGTTCTGTTTCCTCTACGAAAAACCACCCTTAACAAAGAAATATCATAGGTGAAGCAACATGGTAATCATTAAATGCTATATCATTTCAATTTTACTATAAAAAAATATATTTTTGGATAATCATTTAATAGAATTCTAACTCCTAAATTTATCTAAACCGACCTATGATACCAACTATAAGGCCCCATCCTTGAACCTTACTTAATATTGAATTAAATGAATAATTCACATTGACGATCTTTTCAGGTTTAGAGTTTTAGAGAATTAGAACATAACTATTACATCTCAAAAGATTACAAAGTAGACAATTCTACTAAGATTCCATAGAATAAAAAAACTCTTAAAAAGAAACATGTATAGTTCCATGTTTTATATCGCATGACATTCCATTGATCCCATCCTTGACCCTATTCCACATTAAGTCCTGTGAAAAACATTTCAAAAAAAACATGGTGTGAGCATAAAAAGCTCAGTAAGGGATACACAAAGAATGAAAACTGTTAGTTTATCAAAACAACAAGTAAACCATGTATACTTTAACAAAGTAATACTTTTCACGTTTATGAAGTAGTAAAAACTCTTCACTGAATAAAAGATCATTAATTAACCTTTTGTAACCAAAATATTACCATAAAACCCATAAAAAGATCACATAACATATAAAGGTTACTTGGTACATAAACATACTTAAGTGGAAAAACCATACGATCGACTTCCACACATATCTCTTAATGGAATAGCCATACGACCAACTTCTATACATACTTAATGGAATAACCATACGGACGACTTCCATACCCAATGCATTGGAGGTTATAACGTAACCACCCATCTTGGTATTCACGGCACCACCCATCATATTGTTTATCACATAACCACCCGTCAAATTCCCAAGTATCAATATAAAATCATAAAACATAAAACCAATATAAAGGAATGATAACATTTCCACATTTCAATCACAATATATCATTTAAATATATTGACATAATAGAATCCTTTCTCAAAACCATTTTCAATACCAAAATACATAAATGATTATATGGTATTTATTTTATTTTAAAAACATTACGGCTTCTTGAGGAAGCCAAAGACCAAATAATACTCGCGGCGGCGGAAAAGGTCGTTGTCACCGCGTACGTTAAAAAACATTCATTTTTGTCGTTTAGTAAAACGCTTCGTAGAAAAAGATTCCTTTTGTATAAAAGTAAAAGTCAAAGGGGTTTATACACTGTATAAAAAAAGTTGTGTATAAAACGAAATATGGCTCAATGAAAGGAGATTGAGATGAGGTCCCTTACCTTGGGTCCGACATGACTCGATCGTTATTTAAAGTCCTGAATAATAAACTTGAGTTAATTTCTACTTGCTTAATCACCTTTTTCAAGATTATTATTCCTTTTATATCACTTATTTCCATGTTATAAACATTATGTAATCATTAATTTAATAATGTTTGTTTTGTCGATATTTGGTTCTTAAGTAAAAAGTGGACTTCTTACAATTACATGTTGTTCGTGTGGTCAAAGGTTCTTCATATCCAGAATGAAATTCCTGATTTTGATATCATATATATCATATATATCCAACATATACATGTATTTATAATATCACATAATCATTTAGAGGTAAGAAATGAAATGCACCGTTCATGGAGACGGTAAGCCGTACGTACGCAAGAACGCTAATTTCATTTCTATGTCATATTACTGGAATTAAAGCTAAATGAGGGGTATGTATATATTAATTCCAGAATTATATTTATCATTTATATGTAACATACATCATACATATCCATTATATATATGTACGTATAATAGTACATTACATTTGGGGATAAGAAATGAAATGCACCGTTCATGGAGACGGTAAGCCGTACGTACGCATGAACGCTACATTCATTTCTATCTCATACTTTAATGGAAACAAATAATAATGATATATAGGTATATTATAATTAAAATATAACATCATATATAATAACTTTAATTCCATCCTTTATACGTCCCACATATGGAATTAACGAATCAATTCACTTTGAGGGGGCGGTAGTCCGCACTTCCTTAAATGAAGATATCACGTTTACCCATAATGGAAACCATAAAGGTATGCCCAAAATGAAAAATACAGAAGCTTAAGGAAAAAATAAACATATTATATATCATATATAAATATAGTTTCATCTTAATTTACACCTTTTAAGGTGTTAAATGAATGTTGAACAATCATCGTTTCGGGAGGCAGAAATTCGCCATCCACGGAAACTGTATGTTCTTTAACCATTAGATGTAGGTGTGTGTAAGTTTAGCTAGAATCCTTATTATAACAACATCCTAGTATATTTAGGATACTGGAGTTGTTACAAAAGAAAAGAATAAAAAGAGTTTAGTGGGTTGGAGAATCAAAATAAAACAAAAGGACTCAAGTGATGATATTACCTTAAAATCGGGTAACTCCCTTTTGTTTGAGCTCAAAGGCTTCCTTGGGAAGACTTCTGACCAAAGTGAGGATTCAAGGAGTAGGAGAGGGATGTGGAGAGACAAATTGGGTAGATTTTGACCGAGCCAAATGCTTTGGGAGTGTTTCTAAGGTGGTATTGGTGGGGGCCTTTTATAAGAGGAGAGGAGGGGCACTCTTGGAAAGTAAGGAAAAGTCACTTTATTTTAAAATGATATTCGGATTTAAGAGGTCCCACATTGATATAATTCTAGGATAAGGTGATAAGGGTCCTAAATCCACTCATACAATAGGTTTTGTACATGTGTATGTCTTAGATATTACATTATCATTCCATTTTATTTAAATCGTTAAATAATGAGGTCATCGATGCATCATCATGATGTCATAAATAATTTAATTAATTTAATGTCTAAAAATTATAAAAAAACTACAATGATGTATGAAATCTCTTTATCATTAAAATGACTCTTTATAGTCAAAAATATGACCTGTATAACCCCATGTAAATTTTTTTTTAGTAAAACATTTCATCTTTGTGTCATTTTTTACTTTAACATTAAATAAATGGTATTCATGTCATTTTCCAACCAATGTGTCTCCATGGGCTCCCCAAGTTGACCCATGGATGTCTTGGTCGGCCATGACACATCAAATGAGGGTAGGACATGTTTCAAGGTCATTTAATTTTATTAAAACATTATTCTGACCTTAAACTACACTAATTACCTCTAATCGCGATTAAGAACATAAAAGTTACTATTCACCAAAAAATAATTTTAATCTCATTGGACCGAATTTTACTTCTTAATGACAACAATGTATGTCAGATTTTCGAAATTCAAAACACAGAAGTGGTAAAATTTCATTTAAACGAAAAATCAGTTTTTATAAGTACCACTTAGTGGTTTCACTATTCATCAAAAATTGAAGTTTTTCAGAAAAATACCAAAAATTCACCCTAAGATATATTTGATATTCTGATTTTAAAAATGAAGTATATTTTACAAAATTCAAAACATATAAGTCACATTAATTAATTCCCGCTGTCATGACAAATAGCGTGTTTTTATGAAACAATAAGTATCAAAAGATTGACACTAGTTTAAGTCTGATTTCAAAGTGAAATTAATTTCAACGACCACTATTGGATTTAATGGTAAAAATATTATCTAATTTCACTTTAAAACCAATTCAAAATATAATCTAATCATATAAATAAATTATATTAAAAAGAGGTTTTGAATTAAAATACAACATTTTACACTATTCATTAAAAAATGAACTTTATCGGAAAGATACCAAAAATTTACACAAAGTAAATTTTGATGTCCCAATTCTAAAGAAGCGTTTTATTTGGTGCAATAGAATGTATAAGAGTGAACAACACTATATTTAATTATGGTTCGCCATCAAAAGGCAATAAGTGAACCTTTAGTGAAAATTAGGGTATAAATGCTTAAAAATTGAATTCTTTCCGTATTTTAAGCCTTTATCTTTTGTTATATAAAAGTAAAAACATTTAAAAACATATATAATCATATTTTAGTTATTTCTATCCATTCCCGCCAATACAACGGCTACATGTTAACTACCATTCAAAATAATATTATTTTATTACTAGTGTGCAACGTAAGACTTCAATGAAACTCTTTGTTGCGTATCGGGTATGCTATTGAACATAGCAACCCCTTTAAAGTAAAATTAATATTTAATTCGTAAATATTAATAAATATGAAAATTATTTATTCTTTATTTACCTGCAATGTTACAGTAATATTCCTCAAATATCTTTTATTTCATGGTAATATATATATATATTGTATTTATTGTATTTATAAGACGGTATTCCGCATCAAATAATACAATGTGAGAAATTTTATTCATATTTTTTATTTTTTTAATCATATTAAATATTCATATTCTAGAATAACAATGATTAATCAAATAAAATTAGATATCAATATTTTACATTTATATAATTGGACTATTTCTATTTTTATTTTTTTGAACTTTTTAACTATATCTGATTCTGAGTAAGATAATCTAATTTGAAGAGGGTTTTTTTGAATAGTTTAAACCTTTTTTACTAAACTAAAATTGACACCATATTTTATGTATATCTCTATAAGGTGATTATTATGATCCAATTGTAAATATTATTGTTAAAATTATCTAATATTATATGGTCCTTAAGTTGTACTTCAAATAGGTATTATTCAAGAGGAGGATAATGATTGAAAAACTAAAGTTTAATGAGGGGTATGTGTTTCTCATATCACATTTACTTATGTGATATATATGGAATATTCAACCCATATTTTTTCTTTATATATTTTCCATTGATATATCATATCATGAATATGATTATCTTTATACTATAATTTTTTTCACTTGATAATAATTACATTTTTGGGGTATAAGATCCAAGGATTACAAATTGGTCCGAGATTTCATATCTCGACATCTATTTATTTGGTGAAACATCTATTTCATTGATAATATCATGTTAATAAAATATTAGAGATTAATATGGATTTTTTTATGTTGTATTTTCACTAGATTAATTTTGATTTATAAATGATACATAAAAATGATTCATTTTTTCTCACATCAATGATTCTACATTTATAATGGAAATTTTTTTAAAAATTTTCATTATAAATATTAACATAAAAAAATTATTCCTTGTCCATTTCATCAAAATTTGTTTTGAAAAATATTTTCACTATTATTATATTCTTTTTTAAATTCAATATTAATCCTATTTTACATCATAATTTTTTTTGAATAGATCCTTCTTGTTGTTTTCTAAATGAGATTATTTGTTACTGTTATGACCAAAATAAAAATGGATTGTGTTATTACATATATGGAATGTGTGCATTTTATTGATTTAACGACTTCATATTTTTTTTACGTATCCCTTACAATATTAATAGGTTATTTTTCATTAAAATGTATTCTTTAATAATTTTGTGACTCTTTACAAATAAATTATTGTAATATAAGAAATAAAATTTTTTCCATGAATTATTTCAAGTAATGTTTGAAAATTATTTTCCATATTAGATAACATTATGTGATGTTAATTATGCATTACCGGGGATATTATTCAAACATAATTTCTTAATAAATTTTTTGGATGTTTTATGTTTACAATTGAATTATATTTACGAAATATGTATAATTTCCATGGGTTATGCAATGATAAAATGTTTATGAATCTAAACCTCATTTTATGGTTACTCATATCATATTTTAACTTCTAGAGTCATTTTTATGGTTTTCATTATGTGACATGTGGGGCATATATCTCCCTCTAATTAAATGTGAAATTATTTATATATCGTGATACGAAAATGGAAAACATGTAGATGGGCTTGATACATTATGGGGAATAGGTGCATTTCATTCAACAATGGGAAATAAGTGTGTCCTAATCCCCTATGCTGATGGTATTGGTAGTCTACATTGACATATGAAATAGTTTTTAATATTTTTTTGTTTAGGAAATTTTAAGCATTTATCATATGAATCCTGATCATTTTATGATGATTTATTACTATTAAGGTTCATTATTTCTCAAATGATAATGTTTATTCCATTTATTATGTTTATAGTCTATGTATGTTTGGGTATTAGGATCACAAAACCATGTTCTAATATTAATATTTAATATGATCATGGATTGATATATCCAATAATTATCCTTACTAATAATACAATCTTATCATTACCTATTTTTTCACATTAACAAGAATATAAATAATGATATTATTTATGATATATCAAAAAGGATTCTTGTTTAGAAGGAATAAGCATGACACTATGTAGATGTTTTTATTTTTCCATGTTACCAAAGTCAATAAACCCATATGGTTTGGGTTTTATATTTTTATGTTATGTAAATAACATTATTGAATTTATATTTAATATCTATGAATGAAATGAATGGGTTTTTATGTTTGTTTTTAGATAAAGGTTCGTTTAACCATTGGAATCTAGGATGAGATAATTGAGTTTATGATCCCTAAGGATTAGATTATTTATAGTTTACAATGCAAATATTTTGGCAATGATCGTGATTAACCATGGACAAAACCAAATATGACATAGATTTACATTTTATATGAAATTTGTATTGACTATGTAGTTTCCAACTGTTATTAATGTTTCTCACACAAGGAATTTTCATTATTAGAAAATGGATGAGGTTTGGAGGGTTCATGTTAATAGAGAATGTGATGGAAAATGGAATGATCATCCTCATGAGAAACCATATGTAATGGTATTTTGATGTGCAAACCTTGTTATTAAACATAATAATAAATATAATAATATTATCAATAGTCTCATTTTTTTTAGAATCAATATCCATCTAATACAAAAAATATGAAGTATTATATAGAAAAAGGAGGAATTAAAGATCAATTTTCCTATGGTATAATAATATTGGATGAGGCATGAAGGATAATATTTCAATGGAACTAAAAAATTATTTGGTTGTGGAAAAATGATACAAGGCATGATGTTGAAAAGAAAAGTGAATGTTTCTGTAAACAAAATGGATGATAATACTGATATTTCAATGGAATCATCGATAATTTAATGTTTTAAAAATTAAATTAATGGGAATTTGAAAATAGATTCCGAAGGGGATAAATTATTGATCTTAATAGGAATGGGTGAATGAGTATTATAAATATTTGTGATGATGATGAGACAATAAATTACATGTTAGATATACTATTTGTTACAAAATAAAATTACTTAGCTTGGTTAATTTTTTTAGAAGGAAGTGGAATGATTGAGTGTTTATATTCAATAATAATGTTTTAGAAGTTCCTTTATAGAATTTAATAATAATAAAAATGTTTATGTTTTAATCTAATATATATTTTCTTTATGTATTTGGAATTATATGTTGAATGGTACTGGTAACCATGTAAGCTTATTTTGGTGGTAAGGTGTCATTTTTTTCTCAAACTACATGATTATGGGAAATATTTCCATTAATATGTTATTGGTGTTGGTAGAATAATGGGTTAAAAATATGTTATATTATGATAAAAATAATTGAATAATATTGAACACATTTTAATGGATTAGTATTCTGATGGAAATGTGTTATAGGAAATGATTTTACAAAATTTATAGATTTATCATATGAGTATTGTGTTAATTATTGAAAGCATGAATGTATTTATTAATGTTTTATTTTAATTCAGAAAATATTTCCATGATTTTTGATAATAAATGATAATGGTAATCACATGTTTGGTAAATAAAAAATATATGAAACATAAATCTACATTCAAGATTAATGATATGTTGATTTTGATAATATAGTGACCTTCCTTTAAATTTTTTGGATTTTAATCATTTGTAAAACCGTTTTTGTATTTGTTTATTTTTATAATTTGAAGAGATTTTATAGATTAATGTATTAATTTTACATATTAAGACGTATTCATATTAGATAACATGTTTTAACAATTTTTTTATGATAACTAGAGATAGACAGAATTAAATTTTCTTCCATTATGGATCTTATAATGAACTACCTCTTTAGGGATTAGAATTTCATTATCATTTCTATGAGTAAAAATTGAAGAGGAAATTGACCAATGAAAAAAAGAGTGAAATTGTATCTATGAGATAATATAAATTAAATATTTCATATAAAAGTATTTTGAAATAAAGCTTTTCCCTTCTGTCCTCATTATTGATGATATCAATGACATTTATGAGACCTATTAGGTCAATGATTTTGGTTCATTATCTTTATACTGACCAGATTATCTATTACTCTATATTATTTCTTTGGTATTAGACTTTCCTTAAAAACCCATATTTTAATTATCCATAAAATGTTTCTGATATGTTAAAACCATGTTATAAATTACTTCATGTATCCTTCATGATTCAGACATTTCATTTTTAAGGTTTTTAGTATTCATTTTTACATTGTCGATTTATATGAATGAATTATAAAATTTCTATCCATTGATGACCAAGTAACAAATTTAGAGTCAAAATTTCATTTTAAGGGGAATATAATGTAACACCCAATGATTTTATGGTATTTACCAATTTAAAAAATTCTAATACTTTGGATATCTCACATTTAACATAACATATAATAGAAATAATATCAAAATTATAATTATTTTAACACCACCATTATAAATTAGATATCAAATTGGTGGGAATGAATTGAATTATAAATTTGTAAAAGTTTAATTTATTTTTTTTAATTTATTAATAAATTCTTCTTGAATATGGATATAATTTTTAGTGATGTAAAATTAATCTTTGAATATAGATTTGTTAATAAAAATCTATTTTCATTTCATTCTATTTGAAATTAAATATAATTATTTTTTTGACACTATTAGAAAATTTAATTTATAAGCAATATAATTTTTAGAGTAGTCATTTAAAAAATAGAATATGATGAATTTTTAAGAAATTTCTGTGAAGACTAATGTATCAGTGAATATTAAAAAATAAATTTTTTTAAACCATCAATCTATATCAATTTCTAATTCTTTTATTGATTTTGAAATGATAAAAATAAACTTATGATAGTTTAGTTATTTATTATAAAAACATTTTCAACATAAAAAACCATTGTACCTTGTTTTTTTATATGTATATTTTTAGACATAAAAACACATTTTCAGAAGAAAAAAAACATTTCTCATTTCATTATGATCATTTAATTTTAAATGTAATTTTAAAATTTCGGTGTGTTGATTTTTTAAAATTTTATTCCATATATGGATTCAAAAAATCCATATTATGTGATAATTTAATTTTTTGCATTAACAAATTATCATATTAAAATATTATTTAACTTACTATAGGAAAAATATTATAGGAGTAAAAAGTTAAATGGTAAAATATTAGAATAATTAAAAACTACAATTTTAAGTAGATGTTTAATTTATTTTTTTAGAAGAAAATTCCATTAAAATATTATTTATAACACTATTTCATTAAAATTAATTCCAACCAAATGTGGTGGAATTTATATATATTGTAATCTATATTTATTCACTTATTACCATCCCAACTCACGTATGAATACAACTCTTCACCTCCCCATTTATCGTCCCAGTCCATGAAGATTTTATCACATCATAAAAACCATAATATCCCCATTCTCTATTTTTTATGTGGTAATATTATCACCCATATAATAATTCAATTTCCATTATCGGATCCTTTAAGGTGGTTATATTTAAGTGGAGGATAAAGTACAAATAGATAAAGGGAAGTGTGAGATCAGGTTTTCTAATCTCACTTTCACTTCTATGTAAAATATGTGTTATTCACCATTTATTTATTAATGTGGTGTAAATACTATATTGTGATACGTCATATCATGAATATCATTATCATAATGGTATTAAATATTTAATTTGAGAATTATTACTTTTTGGGGAATATAATTTGACTGATTTCAATGCCTTTGGGGATTTCTTATCTTGATTTCCATTTATTGGGTAGAATTATAGTTCCTTGATTATGGTACATTATGAATATGTGTAAAATGAATTTTTGATATCTTATATGGTACGTAACCTTTTTTTATTTATATAATATATGCATAATATATTTATTGTATTATCTCATTAATGATATGATATTTATAATGGAATTTCATTAAAAATTTATCTTTTAAAAGATTCCCTAAAAACTCCCTTTTTCTTCAATTTCCTTATATAATTAAATTGTTTAATTTCTATAAATATTCTATTATGTATGTATAATGTCATTATTAATCATGTTTTAATTTTTAAATAATAGTTTTAAAGGATTTTTTTTTTCTGGAAAAGGTTCTTTGGGACGTTTCAAAAAATATTTATAGAAGGAATGCTTTTTAACTTATAGGGCATAGTCAAATTTTCCCTAAACTAGAATACCATAGTTTACTGTTTTTACCATTAAAATAATACTATGATATTTTTAAATTAAATATTATCATTACTAATTTTTCATCTCTTAATAAATAAAAAATTTGAAAATAAAAAATATTAATTTTTAATGAATTAAATCATGTGATTTTTTAAAATTATTTTCCATCTATGATAAAATTATGTGGATTTATGGATACATTAAGGGGGATTTTTTTCAAGAATAATAACCTTAAAATTTTGATATTTGGTTTATTGTTATGATGAAATGATATTAAAAAAATCTATTTCGATTATAGGGATTAGTATAAAATGAATTTCTTATGAAAACCAATTTATTTTCATTGGGTCTGGTCTAATTAATTGTCTTTCAAGAAGAAATATCTGTGGTTTTCATTGAGTGAATGGTGGAACCTGTGTCTCAATAAAATGAATTGCATAATTATTTATATCTCATGATATAGAAATGGAAAATAAATCGATGGGATTGATCCAGTATGGGAAATAGGTGTGTCCTAATCCACTATGGGAAACATATGTTTCTAGATCCACTATTTTGATAGTATTAGTAGTTAACATTGATATAGGAAATTATTTACTATATTTATGATTATTATACACTTTTAAAAAATTATACTTTGGATCATAATAGAATAATTTTTATTTTTCACATATATGTTCTATGTTCTATGAAATGATAATGTAATTACCAGGAATCTTGTTTATGATCTGTGAATGGTTGGGTATGAACATCATATCCAACGATAGTGATCCCCTTGTGAATTTATATGATTTCTCATTGATATTTCCAATACTTATGCACACATAGAATCTATGCTTACTCTTTTTTATGTTTATTTTTTGAATTATATAATGAGACATAATAATTATAATACATAATAAGTGTTCCAGATACAAAGGAATAAGAGAGAGATGTCATAGTTGTTTTTTTCATTCCATGCTTCCAAATATACTAATCCCATGCAGTTGTTTTTCTGTTTTTGTAATGTTATGAAATAAATATTAATCTATTTATATATAATTTCTATGTATGAAATGAATGATTTTATATATTTCAACATTTTCAATTTCATAGGATTGGTTTTTTAGTTCTTTTCATTTGGTGAATATCCTCCTTCACCTATTTATTTCCAAAGGAATCTTTAATCCTTTTTAGAAAAGAATATTCCATTTGTGACAAGGTTTATATTTATATTATTTTAGTATATATAATTGGATTCTTCATAATAGGACCCTAATTATATGTGACCACATTTGTTGCATTTCTCATAAGAATGAATAAGTCATTTGAATCTGTTTCCAATGTATATATTATTTTATATTGTTGAATTTAAATCTATTAAGAATATATTTTCAATTATTAATATATATGCCCGTAATTTTTTCCCTTTTATAGTCTTTTAAAATTAAAATGTTTTGAAAACACAAAACATTCTAATATGAAGACATCTATTATAATCAATTTTACACTACAGATCTCCTTATTTTTTTTGTGTAGTACTATTATACGTAGATGAAGCGCATCAATGTTTTTAGTTTTTAAATTCCTTATTTTGCGAATTTTTTTGGATTTATATATCATGAAATTTCTTGTATCAAAAATTATTATTTTTTCATTTAACAGAATTTTTAACCACCAACATATTCCTAGATCTATATTTTTAATAGGAAAATGAATATGAGATAATATAAAATGAAATAGAATAAATGGGTTATGGGTTACAATTTTCCAAGATCATATATAGGTTTAATCAATAGTTGGTTTTTAAATATTTTGGACTCTAATATTTTCTCTTTACAGACATGAATCTCATAAAATTTTATATTTTATCATTAATTTTTGGGACTTGGGTATCTTCATATATCTTGGTGATAGAACTCTCCTCAGATTCTTATGATGTTAGAGATGTTGTCTTCTTAAAATTTCTTATGTTATCCTCTAGTTTTGATTTTTTATAATATGGTAAATCCCTACATTTCAACTAATGTAACCCTTTCTTTACATTCACATTTCATTATGTTAATATGATATTCATGATTCCACTTCATTCAGAAAAAGATTTTCTAAGGTCATTGATAATTATAGATTTATAACATATCGGGATACCTTGATTCTAACAGTATCTTTAGGTGATTCATCTAATCAATTTAACTTGTTTATATAACCATCACACAAAATTATCTTAAATAGAAATATAAATCAGGATCTTGATCGTAAAGTTATTCTAATAAATCTAATTTCTACTAAAATGCATTGAATTGTGGAGTCATGTTTTTATTTCATGCATTATATCAGAAAAAATTACTACTTATGATGTTATCACCATAATTATATTTGATATTATTCATCAATTAATGTCAGTTTTTTATTTCAAATAGTCATAGATTTGTTTTATGATTCCATGAGGTCTGCCAGTGTATTAATCTAATTGAATATTTCACCTACTACATCCAATAATTTATTATTTTCCTATTTAATATTATATTTTTCATCATGAATATCTTTGAAAAAAAAATTATATATTAATCCACTTCATCGGGAACATTCAATATTAATCATTGAAATAGGTATATAAAGTCATAAAATGTCTTGAAGGAATATTTTTTCCAATATTCTACCCATTTGAAGGTTTCATATTCAAAATCATAATAATAAAAATAAATTTTAATACATACTTTTGACCATGACTAGATTTCGGGATTGGTGGATCCGTCTTTTATTTCATATGTCTTCATAACATCTTCTACTCTATATTTCAACTATATTTATCAGTATTTATAGAGAATTATTAACATATTTAAAATGAGTTGGGATTATGTAATCAACTTTAGGGACTTCAGAATATACATAAAATATTAAATTCATATACATATGTTATAGTAATTGGGGAAAAACTTTGATCAAATCAACAGTAGAAAATTACTTTGATACCATAGGAAGTATAATGGAATATCCCTAAAATTTACATAATGTTATATAATTCATTAAAATTAACTTCATTACATTCCTAAAGAATATTTTTTTTTCTAATTTTAGAAAATTAGGGAATAATTTAAATATATAAAAAAATATTCCTACAATTGTAATAATAGAAAACAATATCAATTTTTTATAATTCATAAGTAGTTATTAAAAATAAAAACAATATTCCTGAAAATCATTCTAAACATTCATATTTGATTCATCTATTCTCTTACCAATAATGTAAGCCACTAAAAAGAATTATAAGTCATGTGATGAGCACAAAATTCTTATGAAGGGTTTTAAAATGATGTTGATAAACAGTTAGTAAATGATTACTTAAAAAAATATGAAATTAATACCACAAAGACATAAGTATCATACAATTACTTTTTGAAAATATGTGATTTCCATAAAACATAGAAAACATAAATAAAACCATATTGGTTGATTATGCAATTACATTCTTAACATTGTAACCCTAATGGGTACCTAATTATTTTAATCCCTCATGGCTACCTTATAATGTAACCCTTACTGCTACCTTATGATCCTACCATCACAGTTACACATGGAGTGAAAATATAGAAATACTACAACATAAACATACCCAATTAATCATGTGGGAGATACAGGTCCAACAATTCAACATAAACAATTCCCAAGATCCAAAAAATAGTCATGAAATAGTAATACTTCCATAAAAATTTTCCTTCAGAATATTTTGAACATTTCAATTTAAAAGAGGAATTTGATGAAAAGGTACCTAAAAAATATCATATAATTGAAGTGAGAATTTATAAAAAAAAATGTAATATCATTACACAATATAAATTAAAATAAATAATCTAGAAATAATAAAATTATTTCACAAATAATATTTGAACCGAATTGTCAATAAAGTATAGGGTTAAACCAAACATTGGAAATCAGGTTTTGAATTCCCTTACACTATGTTCTTCATTCGTCAAACGCGTTCTAACCTCATCTATAATGATTTAGAAATTGAAATTATTATGATAAAAAATAAAAGTTATAATTACTTATATGATATTCATATATTATCTTTTGACCCATTTATTAATAATATTTTTTTTTCTCATTATTCTCGGTTTATTTTTTTCTGATTTCCATGGTTGTTTCATAATGAATTTTCATATAGAATGGAATAAAAATTACCTAAGTGTAATAAAATGGTGTTAATATGTTTCCATAATTTTACATTATACTATGAATGTATTTTTTATAAGAGGATAAATCATTTCATATAACATTAATGGGAATAATTTTATTTTCTAGTGGTTTTTATGATCACATTAAATATATATTAGTTAATTCAATATTAGGTTCATTTGTTAATTCTAGAAAATAAAATGAAATATAGTATTTATAAAAAAAATATTTAATCATAATAATGGGTTTTTAAACTATCTTCATATCACTGATGAAAAATAAAATTGTATCATCAACGATGGCTATAAATCGATGCATCACGAACGTTGTTTCCATTTTTAGAAGAAAATTGAGAGTTGATAATTTTTTATCACAAATGGTTTCCAAAAAAAGGATTAAATTTAATTATATATATAATAGTGGAGTATCAATGATACTTTTTTTGAGGGGAAGATAGTAGAATATATGAATGGAAAAAGAATTGAAAATAAAATAAAAGAAATTGAATGATTATTTTACCATAATAATTAACCTCCTTGAGAACATCCTTATGTATCCTAGTTTTGATCTTTTGGTGGGACAATAAGGCAATGTCCATGGGGAAGATTATAAAAAAGGTAATTAGGCCCAAATTCAACAATCTACAAGGCATTTCGAATTTAGGAGAAGAGTTGGTGAGGGGTGGGATTTATTATGGAGGAGATGAGTGTTTCTCATTATTATATTAATTAGATTATTATTATGGAAGAATACTATGACTGGAATGACAATTATTAGTATATATATTAAATTAACTAAGTACTTTTCTATATTTTTGTCTTATATCAACCGTACATCATATTTGAATATATGAATCATGTATTTATCTTATACTGTAAAATAACATATTTTTCTATTCATAAAAAAATAATGTATTTTAGAGAAATCTCAAAAAAATCAACATAATTTTCTAATGTAAAATAAAAAATTTACTTTTCATTTTGAATATAATTATATTAATAGGATATATTTAATTTTTAATTAAAATCATAATATCTTAGGAAAATACAATTTTTATAACAATAACTTATTTAATAACAAATTGAAATGTTAATTGATGTCTGAAAAATTATATTATAATCATAATAAAATAAAATAATTTTTTTGAATCTATGTTATGAAATTTTTTTTATCTCAAATAATTAAATTAATTAAAAAATGTAATTAAATATTTATGTCTGAAAAAAATGAGCACTTCATTTATAATTTTCCAAAAAACTATTTACATGTTACATGATATAAATATAAAATATTTTATTTTATAATATGGATAAATTTTATATATAATTATTTTTCGAGAGGTTAAAATTATTTTTTCTAGATTACTTAACCTAATGGTTATTTTATTATTCTATTATTTTAAATTCCAAAATATTTATAAATGGAACTAATTTTATTATTCATTTATAGTAAATTTGGCTATTTAATTATAGAATGAAATGAAATTATTTTATAAGTAATTGGGTTGTTATATTCTAATCACCTTATAAAAATGTTTTCCACATAATTTTAATTACCTATTAAACATGTGATGTTATATTTCCATCATAACATTTTCAGATTCCCATGTGGCTTCTTCAACATTGTAGGTTCTCTACAAAACTAAATCATTGTGAATTACCTTTCTCTAAAATACATTATATCTACTATCCCGAATATGAATTTATTTCCCTTCATAATAATGGTTATATTATAATTTCACTACTTTGGGGCTCAGTACATGAGATAAATATGATACATACTTCCTCAAAAAAGTAACATGAACAACCTCATGTACCTAAGATAAACATGAATAAAAAGATACTTAGTATAAGATTGGTTCAAAATTCAGCAAGATTTCATATGTTCTAAGTAATATTTTAGTTTCCTTTCCATTCATAACAAAATGAATAAAAATTTTCTACAGAGAGATTATATGAAAAACATAATCACCTACATTAATTGAAAATGTTTTTCCTCATATTATATGGTTGACCTTTTAAAATACTCTGAGATTTAATCCTTTGTTGTTGGATTATCTATCCTTTTTAGTCACTTCTTCGTCTAATTTTGTTCAGATCAATATCATTTCGCTGACATCATCCCAAAATTTTTGAATTTGATTCCTCTTTCTATATAATTCCTCAAAATGTGCCATCTGTATACTAGACTGAAAATAATTGGTATATGAATACTCAACTAATAAATGATGTTGATCACTTCTTGACATATTTTTCATTGATACAATATCAAATAATATCCTAAAATATATGAATTTTTAGATCGGTCCATCCATCAGATTGAAGATGAAAAAAATGATGAAATTTTATTATATTCCCAATGACTTTTGTAGGCCATTCCAAAAGATGGAGGTGAACCAGGGATCATGATCAGTTAAAATGTAATGAGTGTTTCCATGTAACAAAAAATTATCATTGTGTTAGAGTAGATAAAGGTGATCAAAAGATATATTATTTTGGATTAGGTTGATATGTTCAGATTTATCTAGTATCTCAATAATAACACAAATCAAATTGTTACCTCAAGAAGTATTGGGTAGTCCCACCATGACGACCATGAATATATTTTCCTATTTTCCCTATGGCATTGGGAAAGGCTCAATAATCCACTTTCTAATTTTCTCTTAACTTAAAGATAATGACAAGTAAAAAATTTGATGGAATAATATGTAGTATCTCTTTTCATTCCGTCCCACTTTTAATACTCTCGATGTTAGTTTTCCATATTTGTGATTCTAGAATATCCCAAAGATAGGGAACTATGAGCCTCAATTAACTACTCTATATTCAACTACGATTCCCAAGGACCATATAATCTATTCTCAGATCTAAAAAAAATTTAAAATAATTTAATTATAGAAATACACAATTTCTCAATAATTATACAATATTAAGTAAATCATCATCATCCTTATGTACTTGATTAATTACATCGGTCATAGATTCATTCACTAAAATCTAATGAAAAATATGGGTGTTTCCTACACATAAAACATACATTTAAAAATTTATCAAATCATTAATCTAGTTGTCTTTTCCATGCATAACATGGTTAATTATTCATGATGTTTTAAACTCATATAATCATCCACATTGTTTTTTTCCAAGATGGTAATTTATTGGTAAATCATATTCCTTTAAAAGTTCAACAAATTTTCTCACCATCATGTTCAATTCCTTCTGAGTGAATATATAATTCATAATTTTATGGTTAGTATATATTTCAAAAATTTAATCCCAATAAATGATTCTTCAAAACATTTTATTTCAAAACCATATACCCTAGTCCAAAAAAATTGGTGTGGTAATTTAACATATGAGGATTCAGTTGTGTTGATGCATAAGAAATTTCCTCATCATTCTACAACAAAAAACACCGCGTCCCTTCATTTAATCATCCTTGTACATGAAGAATTAACTATTTCAAAAAGGAAATTGCAGAACAAGATTATTCAAAAATAAATTATTTAGTTCATGTTAACAAACATCATATCCATTTTTCAAAAAAATTTAAACCCATTTCATGTTATCAAAGTTAACATATTAGATAACCATGAAATGTTTTTAAAAACACGTCAGTAAAAACATGATAATCCCTGAAAACTGAGAATACCTATAAAATATGTAGGACATGGCTTTTAATCAACTAGTTTTGTTTTTGTAGGACTAATTATTATTCTATCCTTATATACAACATTCTATAGAAATGAAATGTATTGAACGAAAAATCATATTTGATAAATTTTCGATATAAATTATTTTATTTGAGAGTTTGTATGAAAATACATAAATATAACTCATGATCCTCATAGCTTTAATAAATGATAAAAATATCATCAATAAAAATATAATTTTCAAAATATTAATGGAATAATATATTCATTGGATTTATAAATACAAAATGATCTTTTTTCAAACCAAAGTGAATAGAAATAAATTCATAATTCCCACACCAAGAATGAAAATATTGTTTCTTGATGTCAACCTATTTATCCTTCAGATGATGGTAACTAGATCAAATATCAGTCTTGGGAAAATACCATGATCCCAGGAGCTGATAAAATATGTTTTCTCTTTGAGGAAAATGATAATTAGTCTTAATATTAATGTAATTATAAAATCTATAAACAAAGATAAGTATCATAGAAGAATCCTTTCTAATGATCAATAAAGTATCCCCACGTCGAGATATTCAAGGATGAATGATGATATTATCATGAATCTACTACAACCTATTTTTCAATTCATGAACCTCCACTTGTTCCATTTGATAAGAGGATTTTGAAATTATCCAAGAATCTATAACCAAGTCAATAGTAAATTTATCTTCTCGAACAAGTATAACACAAGACAAGACATTAGAAAAACATCCAAGTATTTATTTACCACTGGAACATTATTATACAGAATATTTCCCTCTATTCAATAATATGAGTATGATAAATTTAATTTCTATCATTTAATATTTTGTTAGTTTCATTATTGGTCAGTAATTATATGGGTTTATACTTATGTACCAACTGATACACATTCTACAAAACAACTTCATTATCTCTTCAACCAATCCTATCATGATTAACAAAAATCTAAACAGTCCCACAAATAAAATCAAGCATTACTAAGGTAAAAACAACAAGGTTTAGCGTTAATGTATTTCCACTGACACCAAAATGACGATTCTTATAATTCTTTTTTCTGTAATATTTTCCCATGGTGTTTAAGTCAAAATTTTTTGTATCATTTCTTATGGTGAAATTTAAAATTTCATAGAATAATTCATTGAAATAATGTAATTTGAAGACCTCGTATCAAATAGTAGATTATAATAATCTATGTAAAAAAATAAATTACCTAATACCACTTCATTTGATGGATCAAAATCAACTGAAATAGATTTAATGGATATCATTGTACCGTTCTTCATAAAATATGAATCCTATCATTCATCCATATCTTTCTTTGGGTAGGTATTTTCAAAGTGAACCATCTCATATCATTAAATGAACTTTACAATGATTTTATCAGAATAAATCATACCACCACTATGATCTTTTTTAATTAAATCATAGACTATATGTCTAAATAAAACAAATGAAAAATAATTACCAGTTTTTTTAATTAATTTCCCAAGTTTGGTTTTACAAAAAATGTCACAAGCTAGAAACTGGAATTTCTTAAGTTTATATTAAATTGATTCATTCCTACAGATCACATTCCCTCAAAACCAATTCTTATGATTATTTTCAATGGATGCATGATCATTAGAAAACATTATTTCTACCATCTCAACAAATCAATATTATTTATTATAACATATTAATTCATGGGAGGCTTATACCATTTGATATATTTCCTTCAATCCTGAGTAAATATGATTTATTTTTTATCAATATCTCAAATAAGATTTCACAAAAACCCTTCCAATTGGTTAAATTTTAATTCATACAAGGACTCCAAATCCACTTAATTTTGTTTCAAATAAAGGAACTCCATTCCCAACCTTTGGAAACCCACATTAAAAATATATTTCAAGGAAAATATTTTAAAATTTATCTTATTCAGTAGAATCAATATCCTCACCATCCTAGATAATCATAATGATTGACCGCCACTGGTCAGGTTTACCATTAAAACTAAAAAAATTTATATGAAACATTTTAATATTTTAACACCCCATAATATAAAATACCTTTTCAATGGAATTAATCAATCCTTTGGTTGGGACTGTGTAAGAAGGCCCACTAAAATAAAGAGGGTGTTACCTTATAAAATGTTCCACTATCATCATGTTCCATTATGGTAGATCTGGCTATTCTCTTAAATGGATTATACAATAATTTATAGTCTATATCACATGAGACATTATAATCACATACTATTGGTTTTTAATTCACATAATTCTATATTGTGGATTCAGAATGATATAATCTTTTAAATAGAATCCAAATTGATCTTTCCTATTTCTTCTATGGAAAACCATTCTGAACTGACATATCATAGATTAAAAAAATTGTAATCATCAAATTCTATATCATTTATATAAAAAAATAATGTTAAAAAATTTATTATATTCTATTTAAATCATCATAATACATAATGTTAACTAAACTGTGATATGATACTAACTATAAGGACCCAACTATAAGCATTACATGATTTATTTAAATAGTTTATAATTCACTTGTCTTCATTCTCAACAACTTATTCTAGTATTGAATATTGATAACTAGAAATTAATTGATACACATCAACCTATAAGAATAAAAAATTTCTACTCTTAAACACAAATCCATTTTTTCCTAATACATATTTTTTTCAAAAAAAACATAATAACGTTTCATGAAATGTATTGAAAACAATAATCATGGCTTATCCTATTCGATTTCCCAACCTTAAACCTTATGGAGTTAATTTTAAAACATCACATGATAAAACAATCACAGTACAGGATATAAAAAGAATGATATAAACCATTAGTACATGAATACTTATGAACATAAGAAATCATCATCACGATGACACAATTCTCACCAAATAAGTATCATATTATTACTTTTTGAAAACAATATATTTTTTAAAAACAAAGAAAATAAAAATAAAATAATATAGGTTTCATGAGGAATTACTTAAATAATATTTAAACTTTCATGGATACCTTTTGATTTATGGACCTCTTAACTAAATTACAATGTAACCCTCATAACTACCTTATGATGTAACCGTCATAGTTACTCCTGATGTAACCATAAAACCACTCTAAAAAATAATCATAACCAATAAATTGTAGGAATAAAATGACCCCACACATCATCATACATAATTACTAAGAAACATAAAATAATTTTAAAATATAATTACTTCTATTAAAACATTTCTTTTTAATTTTGAAAAAAAATAGAAATTTTAAAGATGGGTTTTAATGGAGGATCCCTTTTCGAATAAAATATAATAAATGTGATAATTAAAATAAAATAAAATTTGAGTAAAAACTAAAAATACACATAATTAAACAAAATATAAACAAAATAAATTTAACAAATAATCTTAGTACCATGTAGGCAATAAATTAGAATGTTAATAAAAGGAATGTAAATTGAGTTGTGAATTCCCTTACATTGGGATTTTCATACATCAAACAACAAAAAACCTCATGTATAATGTTTTAATGAGTGTTATAAATATGTTATAAAACCATTTTATTATTTATAATTACATATATGATATTCTTATGAAATATTTACAACCATTTATTAATAATATTATCATATTCTCATTATTTCTAGTGCATTTATTTCATGGTTGCCATGGTTGGGTCATTATGAATTTTATTATCAAATTGATAGAAAACTCATGAAGTGGAATGAAATGGTGTCTAAATTTTAAATAGTATTAAATGATACTATATATTATTTTTATATGGTATAATCATTATATAAAACTTTAATTCGACTAATTTTATTTATTTTGGAGGTTTTTCATGATCATCTGGAAGTTATATCAATTTATACAAAATCATGTTTTTATAATGTTTCCAAAACATTAAATGACTAATAAAATTTATAATATAATATTATTTAACCATAATAACAGTTTTAAGACTACACATGAAGGCACTAATTAAAAATGAAGGTGTTTCATCCATGATGGTTGTAAATCGACACAACACAGATGATGATGTCATTTTTTAAATAAACGGGAGAGGAAAATAAGTTTAATAATGAATGATTCCATGAAAATGATATAATTAAAGTGTATATATACATGATAATTTAGTTGTTATGACACTTGGATTTGAGGATATTAAGAGACTCTTAGAAAAATAAAAATAATTGAAATAAAAATAAACGAAATTGAAGGATTATATTACCTCTTGAATTCTCATCAATGAAATCTTTCTTAAGACCCTTAGTTTAGGATTTTGGGTGAGACCAGTAGGTCTTGGACGTAGAGAAGAGGTTAGTAAGGTAATTGGGAAGAAAATAATAAATACACAGGTCTTTATGGTGTGAGTATAAGAGGTGCTGAGGGAAATATTTATAATGAATGAGAGTGGTGTTATCTCATTATTATATACATTACTTTATTTTTGGGGATCAAAACTATGAATAGTAAGAGAATTATCACTAAATTTAAGATGATAATTATGGGATGATCTAGATGTTGTGATTTCATCAAACTTACATAATATATTACTCAATAATTAATGTATTTATCATATATCATAAATTACCATATTACACTCTTTACCAAAAAATCATGTATTTTAGAAAAATAAAAAAATAAACTCACCAAGACTATTTTTTAAAAATAATTATACCGAAATGAACCTTATATTATGAAAGTAATTTACTAATGATGATAAATTTAAATTTAAATTCAAACTTAATTATACTAACAAATGACGGCTTTAAAAAAATAAGTGGTATTATAACATATTGAAATGTTAATTTATGTCTCAAAAATTTATCTTATAATAATAATATATTAAATTGTAATATATGAATATATATTATGAGAATATATTTTCTTTCTTGTCATTATAGTTATTATAGAATTGTAACAAAATATTAATGATTCGGTAAATTCTAACATATAATATTTAATTATCAAAAGAATATTTACTTATTAGATGATATAAATATATAATATTTTTAATTATAATATAGATACATATTAATTATACTTTATTAAGTGATGTTATAATTTTATTAGCTAGATTACAATTCATAATGGCTAAGTTACTATTCTATTAGTTTAAATCCCATATTTTCTATAAATACCACATAATTCATTATATATTTATAATGAATTTGACTATTTAATTCCATAATAAAAAGATATAATTTTATAACTCTCTGGTTTGTTATGTGTATATCCAAAAATGGGTAATTAATAGAAATTTATGCGAGAGAGGTGAATCATTATTTCAAACATTTACATGGTTTTTAATCATTATTAGTTTTCCCCTCATAAAAAATAATCATTTCTCCTATGAATAGGAAATTATATGATATGTTCCCTCAATGATAACATCCACTTTTAAGAAAGCTAATAAATGAAACAATAGTTAACTACGATTTCACAATATTCCAACATAATTAGATAACCTTATAATTTATATGACCATCATCTTGTTGGTTAATAAAAATTATTATAATTAAAATTGTTGTTATTAGAAAATGTATACATTTACCACACAATTTTCAAGAATGTATCAACCACTTCCAAGATATATAATAGTTTATGCTTGTTCCATGATTTTTAAAATGTTGTTGTTTGGGCTGTTACCTCTTGTTAATCAATAAATCATCCAAAAACATATTAATATGTTCTACAATATATATCTGGGATGTCACTATATCAATTATGATATTCTTCATAAAAATAAAATTTTCAATTTCTCTAGTAATGTTAGAGGTATTCCATACATGTTGATATTGTAATAAAAACTTTTAAAATAAATTTTTCATGCTAAATGAAGATTACTCTAGACCGTTATCTTCCTAAATTATCTATTTCCTAGCCAGATATAATCACATTACTATATAATCTCATGGTTCTATATTTATATTCATTCTATACGATGATTTATTAAACATCTAAGAAATTTCGTTTCACACAACACATGATTTATTTATTTTCTCCATGACAATATTAATCATCTACATATGTAATTTATATTCCCAAATTAAAACCATGAATGTGATCCCTATTGTTAATTTAGTACTTTACGTTGAATATGGAAATACCACAATGATAGATAAGATTTAATTTATAGATGATAATCATTGAAATTGACTCCAAATATATCTCATCATTTTTTCTAGAACATATTTCATATTAAATGATCCAAACTATATAGTCAAAAAAATGGGTCATCATGTCAGGAAATTCATAATATATAATGATCTTATATTAGAAAATAATTCATTGAAATGTTAGGAATATTTTATAATCACAATAAACCCATTTTAATTGGTATTATTTCTGGATTAATAACCCAGAATAATAATATAATAATTTAATGAAAAAATTTATCCATATTCATCCATATTTTCTCAAATTAATTAACCATGGAATTGTTGTATAATAATATCTTATTTACGTGCTTAATTATTAACCACAATATAATTATTTCTTCATGGGATCATTTATGCATCACATGTATTCATCCAAACAAAAACATAAATTTGTTTTTATGTATCTTCAAAAATGATTCAAAAATACCCACATGTTTCAAGTGTTTATCCACATTATTCATATACATATTCCATTCATGATTTTTTTGATGTAGCAATTCTAAACATGGATTGATCTCCTTGAATCATGCATGTCAATGTGAATTAATTCCACACACCATCTTCTTATCTGAACATATTCGTAATTAAACACAAATATCATTAAAATGAGATAATATTACATCCCTCATCATATTTCTATAAAAGCATACAATCATTTTTTCAATTATTTTATATATTATGCTCATCTTATATATGGAATGGCTCCACATCCAAACCATGTAAAAAAACTATATATAATCCTCTATTTTTAATTTAAATCTCATTGGTATAGTGTATCTTATTTGTGTGAGGTTTATCCTTAATCATATGATAGATCATTGTACCAAACCAATCACGTAACACAATTTTAGCTCTGCTCGTAAAAATCATAATTGTTTCAATTGATAGTTTCTCCCAAGAATTATAATCTAAATTGTATCAATCATTGTGGAAGATTGAAAATTAGATCAATCAATTAAATAGAATTTTAAATATAAAGAGACCTTTATAAAACACATTAGAACTCATGAAACCCTCATGCATCCATGGCCTACCATTAAATAACACTATAATAACCATAATATAGTGCATAAAAAATCACAACAACCCTCAACTAGCCTCTTCCTTCTAGTATACAACACTAAACACTGTTACACATCCATCGAACAACCCTTATGCAGGCTGTGTAAGTTAAACCGTACACTTATGTAAATATGGATTCTATTTATAAAAGTTTGATAGCATACACTGTTTCCATAGAATAGATATTTTAAATTATACATTACCCTTACATAACACCTTTTCACCTTTATTCAATGTTATTTTAATTAAATAAGTTATGAATGTACTCCAACAAATGTCCAAAATTACATTATGTTCAATAATATCAGCATAGAAAATATACACATCATGTAAATTGGGATTCTTACCATTACACAGTAAGTAGAAACTAGTTCTTAACATTACATAGATATCCAATTTTTATAAAATATATGTAATTTCATAGGAAAACACCTCAACATTAATAAAAAGGGAATCCAACATCAATTCATAAAATACCTTTTTTTCTTAATATAAAATTATTGATGAAAATGTGTCACCTCTTTTTTCCAAGTATCAAATTCCTATGAAAAATATAAAATAGGAAATTAAAAAATATATTAATATTAACCTAGGGATATTCATTAAAAAAATCAAATACATTGAATTAATTTCAATTGTCACAATATTTTAAGCATCATCATCATCATCCTTTTTAAATATTTTTATTTCTCTTTCTATAATAATAATTCCATGATTATTCACTAAATATAAAGGATTTCATCATACACAAACATTTATTCAATATTAATTATTGAAAAAAAAGAATCATAATCAATAACTATACAGAAGTTATTTTCATAATAAAATTCATGTATATTAAAAATTACATCAATATGTAATAATTTTAACAGAACACTTAAAATTATAAAAAAATTGTGTAACAGATGTATCTCATAAGATATATACTAACATTTCATCCACATTGTTTTGTTAAGAATCCTTAATGTTTTCAATGAATATGAAAGGTATCATGTCACTTAAATTCAATCTCAACATTATGATTATTTAACGGGGTCTATATATATATATATATATATATATATATATATATATCCAAGAGGTGAAATTATAATATATATCAAAATTCAGATAATTTTGTTTTCCTTATTGGATATTTATCATGGGGTATTTTTTTTTTTTGATGAAATGTGACGTTTAGTGTGGAAAAAAATCATATAATTATATGGAATACTTATATATAAAACTAAATATGGGTTTTGGGCTGGGTGTGACATCATATATAACAAAGAAAGTGTTATATAATTTGTATTTGGTATTATAGGTTTTCATGTATGATAAATATATTTTTCCCATTTTTATGGTTAGAAATAATATCAACATATGATACTTCATTCTCTGATTACAAATATATTTGATCGTCGATTTTGAGCTAATTGGGGTGTGATTGGGAATATTTATGGTCATATCATTTGATGTGATTAATCAAAATAAATATTTTCCTCCCATATAGTGAGTATCACATCTAGGTTGTCAATTGATATTTAATGAAGAAGTGTATTGGTATCCTGATGTATGTAACTTATGAAGTTATTATTTATTTGATGATGGGAATACAATATTATTATCCATCAGGGTGAAAAAAATTTGATATATTCATCTATATATCCTATATATACATAGATATATGAGATTGTATTATAAATTATATGCGATAAACCTAAACTATATCCCATAGTTATTTGAAATGTTAGAAAAAATGGCCATATGTCAATGCCTGTGAATATATGTTACATATAGTCGACCCACGTATAAAGATACCCATATCTAATGAAGATCACCCAAAATCAATTCATAAATTATATTAAAATGATTATTTTTTATATTATTCAATTATTATGCTTTTAAAAATACAAAAATTTAATTATTTTGTTAATTTTATAATGGTATATATATAAACGCTTTCATATTTTAAAATCATGGATTATGTTTTATAAAACATAGAATGGTGTAATATTTTTGAATAATATTTTATCGTAGTGAATTTTTTTATGGTTCTTCACAAGGAAATCCATTCAATATAAATTTTATGATTTCATTTGAGAAGTGTTATAAAAATATATAACAGTGATATAGAATCAATTTCTTTAGTAATTCTATCTGATTAAATATTATGTCTGGAAATGATAAAATATAATGTGAAATGGTATAATGTATAAAATTAATTAGTGAAATTGGATGATTGATGTAGATATGATCGAAAGTCTTTATACATATTGTGTGTTTTTTCATATATCAGGAATTATAATAAATTTATTGTGTATAGTATATAATACATGAAATGAGGGAATATCATATTAGTTTTCTAATTATATAAAATGAGGTGAAATTTGGACATCTATTAACTAACATGTCTTTCTAATACTACTTTATATCATCATATCCCAATCTATGACATGGGAGAGTAATAATATATGATTGATAAGGTTGTTGAACATCATATGATAAAATTCAAGGATCTTCTATCCATGACTATTAATTTTGTAAGATTTAAAGAGATGTTGTCGAATTAATTTATATAAAAATTGTATTCAACATATCACTGAATATAAATATTTCATTACTACCGAAAAATTACTCATACATTATTAAGTAATGATTAAACATATATAATGAATTTTAAGGATCCTTGAGTCGTATATAAATAGGTTGATGTTATTGGAATTGTGTCTCATCTAATCTAGCATCAATTCCACTATCCTGAAATCCCTCTTTCTCATTTTTCATATTCTCCCAGGGATATTTGTGTATGAGGGTCAAAACGGAAATCCCACCCCTGAATCAGGTGATTCATAAAACATTAGATACATTTTAATGATCTAAATCATTGGATTCATTATCATGGTCTTCATCTTGATTATTTTAATATATATATCAGTTTTAAAACTATAATGAATGTTATATATTCATCATATTATGATATACATGACTTTAGTTTCTTTACATCAGAATATTGGGTAATTTTTCCTCAATGTCTTTAAATACTATAGTAATTTTTATTTGATCCTGTGAATCCCACCATATTATATATTCAACCTGACATGAAAAATAGGAATCAAATTAACTTCTTTCCATTTATTTTATATTATAAATAATTAGTCTCATATACTGGTTTTTAGTTATCTTAAATGTGTTTATGAAAATTTGAAATACATCATGTTTTAAAAATGGAATATATACATTATCATTCATTTATAGTGGATGAATATTTCATGGAATTAAATAATATTCAACCCTTTTATAAAGGAAATTGAGTTAATATTAATCGATCATATCTAGTAATATTGAGAAACCCTTAATACATGTGAATATTAGAGTAAGTTGATGATCATATAGGGATACAATATTTCTTCTCATAAGAAATGAAATACTTATTTTTCTTGATGACATATTGCAGTGTGTTCTATTGTGGATATATGGGGTGGTTTTATGATTCTATGGATTTATTAGGTTTCAATTTTCTAGTCAATGTTGTTTTTTATATCAAACACTCACTTGATTATATCAAAATGTGTGACATGAATAGATTCATTTTTATTATTAAGGTCAAATAATCATAATAACAATTCTTTCCTATTATTATTAAATTTAAAATTATGTTAAACATTATAATTTAATACATCACATATATTAATCTTAAGGTTGTAAAAATATGGGTTTCTCTCTGTATGTTGCTATGTATAAAGTTTTTTTTCTAATAAAGTTGTGACATTTCTTTTCTATATGGGAATGACATGTTTACCTTATTATAGGTAATGTGAAATCGTACAACTATACATTTTTAGGTGATATGTGATGTTATTACTTATTCAATATGGTGATATGTGATATACTCATCTAAATGATTGATTAGAATAAAATGACTTTATATATATATATATATTATATTTCATGTTCACTGAGAATCAACAATATTTGAGTTTTCCTAAATTAGATTTATGTACTCCATGTCTTTTAGAAACATGATGTCCTAGAAAATTTTATTAAATGAGTTTATAGAATTTAAAAGATATATTTTTTGTGAATTTTATGGAGATACATGTATTTTATTGATAACACGAAGAACCAATTTATATATTTTTATGTATTGGTGATTAAGTAGAATCTACCCGTTTATTATAAATATATATGAGGAATTAATAATCATTAATATTGTTTAAAATGAATATATGTATACATAATGTCTAATATAAATAATGGAAAAAAGTTTTTATTGTGACCAGAGAAAATGTTAAGATATTAATGAAAATGCCTCACAAACATTTTATAGAAGATCTAAATATTAATTTTTTATTTTATTTCACAATATATTGTATATCATGTGACATAATGTTGACTGTGAAAAAATTCCACATTACTTTAGAGAAAGTTGAAAATTTATAGAGTAATTATACTGAATAAAATTATGAAAGAAATTTCAAAACCATAAAATTTTTAAGTGGTTCATGTGTTAAAATTTATATGGTATTGTGATATAAAAATTTTCTGAATTTTATTTGGTGCTTTGATGAGTTTAGTGGAAATATAATGTATTAATTTCTAAAAAAAGAATATATTAAACACCAAAATTTATATTATTGAACAAATTTATTTCACCATTCTAATTTAATAAAAAAATTATATTAAATTTAATTTAGGGAAATGTTTTGTTAATCATTTTTCTCATGGTTTTATGGATAATAAAACCATTTTTTATCCTGCCACATAATTTGTTCATTTTAGAAATATATTCAATGAACAAATATCTCATAACTTCAATATTTGTCAAAAAGGACATTTTTTTGATATTTCAAAGAATTTAATTAATTATTATAATAATACAATCATAATCATAGAATTTTGTGTTTGTCTGTAATATATTAATTTCTTTTTGAATGATTATTTTGAAATAATTTGATTACGTCATTAATTTGATAAGAAATCTTTTATCTAGAGGTAGATAGAAATATGATCTATATATAATGGATATACATTATTAATATTCATTATGAATACCATCAATGGATGTATTCATATACCTTTTATGAAGGGACCTACCTCAATTTCTTGTAAAATGGATTGTCATCTTGACTAGAGATGATTAAAGAGTAGTTACTGTAAAAATAAATGTTTATTTTATTAAAAATTATTAAAATATTTTTTGTATATATAATAAAGGTAATAAAATATGGGATATATGACTAATATACTATAAAAATTTTATAAAATTGTTATGTTAATATACATTAATTTTTTCATCTAGTGGAGATATATAAATCATTTTGAAAATGGATAACCTTTAATTTTTTGGATGTTTTTTCATTGTATTTAACATGAAAATATAGTAATTTGTTTTTGAATTAACTTTTTCAATTTATATTTTTCCAAAATATCATCATGTAAGATTTATTTCTAAATTTTGGGGTTATTTTCTTCGACCATAACATCAAATATTTTTCTATAGTATATATCTTTTAATAAGGATCATATTATTAGTTTTGTTCATGATTTACCTCTTATGGGTACTTATTATAAAATAATTATTGATTATATATAATATATTTTTATTAGGGATTTATATGTAAGTAATATTTACAAATTATTATAGATTTATGATTATTTTAGTTTATCTAATTAGAGGTGGCCTTGTTAGGGCTTTTCTCTTCTCTTTATTGTTTTTTTCAGGGATAATTCTATTTGATATCTCAATTTCAACTATAATGTTCTGTTACTTTTTATGAAATCACAATATTCAGTTATATAATAGATTTTTTTCATGATTATAGTTTGTTTTATTCCTATTTTCAATATTTATGTTGGTCCTCTTAATGCATGTTACTTTCTATGAACCTATTATCTATATTTTTCATGTATTTGATGTTTTTTTTCAATTTGAGAATGATTTATTTATCATTATGGATATTATTACAGTCATTTTCATAGAATTATTTTTTCCATACCTATAGTGTATATTATAACAAAAATCTCAATTGGAAACAATTTTAATGAATATTTTTCATGGATCATTCCACTATTTGTTTCCCAATTGTGTTCTTTAATTTTTTTCTAAAATGTGGAGTTCGTAATTGTGGTGGTATTTGGATGGTCCAAATACTATATTAAGTTATTGAGTCCTGCTTTGTAAATTTATTTTATGGATTTATAGATATACAAATTCATTACTTTAAAATTTAATTTTTTTGCATTAATTATCATGTTTAGTATCATATTTATTTTCATTTCCATGTAATTTTGTTTTCCATTCCACTATCATTGAATAGTTTTATCATATCAGTTCTATTATTATCATACAATTGAGGAAAGGTATTTGGCTATTAATATGCCTAAATTTTGATGGGTTGATGTCCCCTTACATTTTCATTGAATATACATTATCTTTCCAATATAAATATTATTCAATTTATTTTATTTTTATTAAAAATGTGTTCATTGTTTAATTTGTGTGATTCATGGATACATTTTTCATGAAAATCATCAATGGGGTAGTAAAATGATCTTTTGAATAGATATGATATATTTTATTTAGATTTTATTTGTAACACCCCGAAATTCCACGATACGCTTCTCTTTCAATAATGCAATAGCTTGCATTGTACGCAAGTTTGAGATTCTAACACACCACGACCAATCAAAGTAGCAGTTATGAATAGTAATACTGACTTTTTGAAATTATTTATATTTTATATTTCAAAATGGACTTCATTTTTGTATTCGTAATATCAAAATTATCCTAAGTTGATTTTTTTGTAATTTTCTGAGAACTTCAATTTTTTTATGAATAGTGAAAAATACTTAAAACAATTTTTTTAATCAAAATAATTTATATTGATAAATTATACTATTTAGTGGTTTTAAAGTATATTTATAATATATTTTTACCATTTTATCATATGGTGTTCATTATAATTAATTTCACTTTGAAATTAGACATAAACAATTGTCAATCTTTTGATATAAATTTTTTCTTAAAAACACACTATTTGTTGTGAAAGCAGGAATTAATTATAAAATTAATTAATGCAACTTATATTTTAGGAATTTTGTAAAATAGACATCATTTTTGAATTCGGAATATCAATTATAGATTAGGGTGAAATTTTGGCATTGTTCTGAGAAACTTCAATTTTTGATGAATATTGAAACCACTAAGTGGTAGTTAAATAACTGATTTTTCATTTAAATGAAATATTACCACTTCTGTGATTTTATTTTCAAAAATCCGACATACATGGTTTTCATTAGGAAATAAAATGTGGTTCAATTAGATTAAACTAATTTGTTGGTGAATAGTAACTTTTAAGTTTAATTAATCGCGATTAAAGGTAATTAGTGAAATTTAAGGTAAAAATGGTATTATAAAAATATTAAATGACCTTTACACCTATCCTACCACTATTGGAGGAGTAATGGCCGACCAAGAAAATCCATGGGTCAACTTGGGGGCCCCATTAATCCACTTTGGTAGGAAAATGACATTAAAAACTTTCTATTTAATGTTAAAATAAAAATGTCACAAACATGAGTCATTTTACTAAAACAATTTTTAAATGGGGTTATACAAGTCATATTTTTGACTATAAATATTCATGATAGAGCTAAAAAAATTTCCTACGTAATGATATTTTTTTATAATTTTTATACATTAAATAAATTAAATTATTTATGACACCATAATGATGCAGTGATTACCTCATTAATTCATGATTTTAATAAAATAGAAGGATAATATAAAATCTAAGCATTAAACTTGTCCAAAGCCTATTGGATGAGGATATTTATAACCCTTATCACCTTATCCTCGAATTATATATGTTTGGGACCTTTAGAATCCTAAAAGCATTGTATGATAAAGTAACATTTCATTACTTTCCAAGAGTGCCCCTCCTCTCCACTTATAAAAGGCCCCCACCACTACCACCATACTCACACTATCAAAGCCTTTTGTCTCGGCCCACCTCTACCCAAATACTCTCCCAACTTCCCTCCCTTACTCCTAGAAGCCTCAATTTGGGCAGAATTCTTCCCAAGGAAGCCTTTGGCTCAAATCAAAAGAGTTACCCGATTTTATGGTAATGTCTTCTATTATTTTATTTTGTCTTATTTTGCTTATCCAACCTCCTAAACTATTTTTATTAATTTCTTTTGTAACAAAAATAGTATCCTCAATTTACTAGGATGTTGTTATAATAATTATTTGAGCTACACTTACACACACCTACATCTAATGGTTAAAGAACATACTTTTTCTCTGATTGGCGAAATACTGCCTCACGAAACAATGATTGTTCAATATTATTTTAACACCTCTAATGGTGGCCATTACGATGAAAATATTTTTATATATGATATATAATATGTTTATGTTTTACTTACGCTTCTGTATTTTTCATTTATTCCTTACCTTTATGGTTTCCATTATGGGTAAACGTGATATCCTTATTTTAGGAAGTGCGGACTACCGTCCCCTCAAAGTGATTTGAATCGTTAATGTCATATGTGGGATGTATAAAGGATGTAGTAAATGATATTATATATGATATTATAATGAAATTATAATATACATTCATATAATTATGATTTCATTAAAGACAAAATAGAAATGAAAGTAGCGTTTATGCGTACGTACGACTTACCGTCTCCATGAACGGTGCATTTCATTTCTTACCTCTAACCATTATGGAATATTATAAATACATGTATATACTAGATATATATTTTATATATGATATCTATATCATTAATATAATTCTGGATATAATGGATATTTCTCCACATGAACAACTTGTAATTATAAGAAGTCTATTTTTGACTCAAGTAACAAAGATCGACAATACGACCGTTAATAACTTAAATAATTACATAATGTTCATAACATGGTAATAAGTGATATAAAAAGAATAATAAAATTGCAAAAGGTTCTTAAGAAATTATAAATTAACTCTATTTTATTATTCAGGAGGTTAAAGAATGGCCGAGTTAAGACGGACACAAGGTAAGGGAACTTCTTAACCCAATTTCCATTCTTTGGGTTAATCTACTACTTTCAAATTATTTGATGATATTATTATGTCCTATCTCGTATTTGTACTTTATTTATGAGTACTTATATTGAATACACATAAAAGATATATTTTTTTAAAAAATTATATTTTGAGGGACTTCATCTCAATCTCCATTCATTGAGGCATATTTTGTTTTATACACAAATTTCTTTTATATGGTGTATAAACCCCTTTTACTTTTATGTTTATTCAAAAGGAATATTTTTATACGAATCGTTTTACTAAACGACAAAAAAGGAATGTTTTTCTTGTCGTACGTATGCGGCGACAATGACTTCTCCGCCGTCGTGACTATTATTTGAGTTTCGGATTCCTCTACAAGCCATAACTTTTTTTAAATTAAAAATAAATACCAAGTTTTAATTTTATTTTTTTTTTGGTATTGAAAATGGTTTTGATAGTTTTTTTATTATATCAATGTGTTGTATTGATATCTTGTGATTGAAGTGTGGAAATCTTATGTTCCCTTTATGCATGTTTTATCTGATACAATTATGTTATGGTTTATGATATGTTTAAACCTATTCATATGAGGAATGCATTGGACTTAATAAGTGACGGGTGGAGCCCACTATAGCTCCTCGATGCATCGGTAGGTCTCATGAGACAAACTACTGTCTTGGAACGAGGACTTGACAAAATCTTATTTGTGGTCTTGGCACGAGGCCTTGGCTACGTGGTTATGATAGTCTGGCATTATGAATTCCATCGTTATGAATGTGGTTATTGATATTTCATGTGATTATTAGACTAGTAGAATATCCATGTGTGTAAGTAAATGGCATTATTTCATTTTACTTTTTCCATATTATGATAATGTTCAAGTTTAAAAGGCTTTTGTTTTAGTTATACATTGCCTTAAATGTTAATGTTTATTTATGAAAGCTTCCGCTATATTATTATCCTTTCTGAGCATCTGAGCTCACCCCTTTCAATGTTTTAATATTTTCCAGGATGTGAAGAAGTATTTTATGAATGACCGACAGGGATAGTCAGAAGAGGATATGAGTGTGGACTATGGAGACATTGTTATTATAGTTTTTCACTTTATGATGTAAGGCAACATTTATGAATGAATCTAGTATTTCCAAGGCTACTAAACTAATCGGTCTTTCAAGACGTGATCTTTTGTGATCATGCGAATGCTATGAAGTAATGCACCGACTCTGGGTAACTGGGGTCGGGGCATTACATTATTACTACATCCCAATCTGATAATAAGTGTTGAACTGTTTAATGACAAAAAAATTGAATGAAGTTGTATAAAATTATGGTTTTGAATATTAGGAAATTTTTTACTTTTATTAAATTTAATATAAAATAAATAAATCAATATATATTTTTTTTGAGAAGATATTAAAATTTATTAAATTAAAATAATTTGGGTATTATATTGCCTGATTATTATAATGTTTTTTAATTTCATTGGGATTTTACTTGAAAAACATGACATTTAATTAAATTAATATGATTTATGATTTTTTGATTTATGGGTTGTCCAAAATGAATATGGATAAGTTAAATAGTTTTGTGGATACCAAATGGGTGATTTCCAATTTGATAAAATACATTAAAATAATATAAATTGTCTTAATTATATATACAATTATATTTATCTATAATGGATTTTAATGAAGTCTGGATAAATTAAAATAATTATTAATTTCTTAGATTTGTATGATTTGATATTTTAATGTGTTTTTTAAATTTTATATATGATATATTTGATAATGTAAATATCTTGTTACAAAATATTAAGACATATATTTATATAGATAATGATTTTAATATAAAAAAGATAACAACTAATTACATGATATTAAAACTATACAACATTAAATTTAAAAAACCCATATTTCATTTCACTAAAAATGATCACATCATGTGTATTTTTCTAAAAAATTTAAATAATATATTTTTTAATTAATATTTTATTTTATAATATAATGAATTTTTTTAAACAAAATTATAAATAATATTAAAATAGAAAAAGAAAATAGAAAAATTAATTTATATCAAATCAATATATGTATTGTATTATCATATATGAATCATACATGATTGAATAAATAAATGACATTTAAAAAATCATTCATGGAAAATTAAAAGATAAAACACAATAAAATATATTGGAAATTATTATTTCAAATATTTCTTATACAATTAATTTTTTTACTCACTACAGTATATTTGATAACTATATAAAAAATGTTATCTCATTTAATTTAATGAGTATTCATAAATTCATCAATAGTGAATATTTTTAATATATATATATTGTGATAGGTAATTTATTTTTCATTTATGAAGTTCAGAAATCAGATATGTGGATTCAAAAAAATTATATAAATGATTTATTGATAAAAAATAAAATACATTACTCTATATAGATAATGTATTATTTTGTAACCCATCATTGGTAGAAATTATATATTTTATATCAGTGTTTCTGTAAAAATATTTGTATAAATTTCTTAAAGGGTAATGTATCTATTGAGAATATTTTAGTTATAAAGGTATTAAAAACATTTAAATAATATTTAAGTCATTTTGAGTAATTATTGGGATCATATACTGTCATGACCTATACCAGTGGAGTCTATGGTGCGACTCCCCAAGCCTGCATCCAATTTTCCAGGGGATGGTGAATTACTCCGAGTAAGCATATCCCTAACATGGGATGTATTTCTAATAATACATATAAACACACTAACATTTCCAATCCCATAAAATATGAAATGTAAGACCTACTTAGGAAAATAATGTAAGCATACAACTAAACCCAACAAACAGATTACAACTGAATGTAAAGTGCTGAAATGAAACTGGGCTACAACAAAAGCCCCCAAATGAAATAGTCTACACCTAAAAATTGCATCTTAGAAGAAAAATAGTTATTGGGACCTCTAATCAATGCTTAAATACAACCATTGCCTATAGGGAAGCTCCTAATGCTAGGTTTGGTCCTTGTCTACCCTGGACTCCGTCCAAAGGCCGCTCATCTGCATGATACACAACACGCGCTAGCAAAACCCCTGCATGGGTGAGTATAACAATACTCAATAGGAGACCCAAATAACCAAAAATCAATATTCAAAATAAAGGTACATTCATGTATTCATAGTATTTGTATACAGAACATATAATAAGCGAAACATCCAGATATATTAGAATCCCAAATCCATAGTATAGAGGTAATTCAATATGCCCACAAACCCACACTAGGGATTCTGTTCTCTGATTCCACAATGAACTCACTCAAGAGAACACAGACCATGTGTGAGCTACCTATTAGGATTTCTTTCTGAGATGTAATATTCTTCAGGAAGGTTAATGTGGTAGATAAATGAACTGATAGATCTGAAGAGATAATATAAACACTTATTCAGTGAGAAATCACTTATAAGTGGGTAGATAAAAATACATGATTTAGGATCACTTCTCCAGCCTTGGACTATACCAGGACTCATATGGATTCACCATATATGTATAGAATCTATATAAGGTATGATATCTTTTTCTGATACTTGACTGAACCTAGGGTCAATAATTGATAGAGGATCCAGATTTGGGCCTCTCAGAGGGGATTCCCGACTCTATCTAGAAATTCTTGTTTAAGGGGTAATACTCATAAGGAAAATCGATGATACCCAAACATTAAAAGAAGATCATGGGGGAAATAAAAAAAGTAACATGTTCAATATATGGTTGACATAGAGATAAATCCATGTACTAGAATTTACATGGTATGTATAAGTGTCACACGCCTTGTCCTCTAACCCTGGGTACTGTCAATGTACAAAAGCTCGTGTTGGAAACAAAATTTCAGGTAGAGAATGATATACACTACATGTAGAAGAATAAAAAAAATTTCCCTAAGATATGGTGGTTCATCCTTGTACACTGGTCATGTTCCCATATATGGCCTCAACCCTTTTCTGCAAACCCTTGTAGCGGTACATGGGAATTTCCTTGTGGTGGGGTATATGTTGTGTACTCCACCTAGTGTGCATGTATCATAAAAGATACAAGTAGAGTCCTATGTAAATACCCACATGTTGTGTGATGTCTATCACCTTCCATGAAAAACCTTTCAATTCCCCAAAATCATAGCTACCATAGAGCTAGCCACACTTGCTATGTTCTTTGGTGAACACGTCGTGTTCCTCAATTTATTCCTGAACTACTTTACATCACTGACCCATAGTGAGTGGTCATCTGAATCATGATACATCCATTAATTTTCATCGAAATGTAATATCTCTGGTTGATTCATCATCGTAAAGTTGATTTAGTAGGTTTTAGACATTCAATAATTTCCAAAAACATGTTTCGATCATCCACATGATGAACGGGTGAAATTTTTTTTTTCAGACCATTTAAAAATATATATTTCCATAATTATAACTCATCTATTGGGTATTCATTATGTGAGATCTCTATTTTTGGATCCGTGCAATTAGAAAAAGATGCACCATGATCCATCATTCATCACCACATGAGGAATGTGAAGAACACAGAGGGTTAAACAGAGATCAAATTCATTTAACAATTCAAGGAATGAACATCCAACGTTATTTGATACGACACTAATTCTATCTTCTTAGAAGGATCAATTCGAATGAAAATAAGATGAAATTGATTCTCCAAAATAAAACCTAATCTTCGGATGCTCCCTCTAGAATGTACAACCCATATGTGATGCTATTTGTGGGATGATCTGTGTTCATCATTTAAATCCTAGAATGGGGAAATACATAATCCAAAATAACAACCCCTACCTTCATCATTGATAAAGTGTGGGATTTCTCTCATCGTCACTGAGATCTGATATTTTTGTTCCACACTTCACATGGTGTCATTAGTCGTCATTAATTGATAAATATTAAAGGGTGGCTCATCTAAAATGTACTAAATGATTCTTTCTAGGGTTATTACCCTATCCCTAGGCTCCTGGTAATTTAAAACCATAAAATGTATCGTTGCATTGTTCCAATGTGTAAAAATTTAAATTTCTAATTTATTTTATTTCACATAAAACATCCGAAAATTATCTTCGGGAGCTGACCCGCGTTGCAGATGTTTAACCTCACCTCTTGTAAAGCCTATACTCTTAACATAATAGTTCTCCATGATTTATGATCCGAGTGTCCATTGAATATTATTTAATCAATTTCATAAAAACTGCACGCATTCACTATTTAAAATATTAATTTATTTCAATCATTTATTATAGGAACTCTGAGACATGGAATAAATCACCATAAAAAGTCCATGTCTTTAATTAAATCCATATAATATTTAAATATAAAACAAAATAAATTTAGTACATTACATCCCCAACTTCTTTCAAATAATTTTTTTGTTTAATTTTTTTAGTAATTACCTTTTTCAAAGATAGATTAATATTTTCATAAAATTGATCGAATATTTTCATTCATTACATAAAGAGTTGGTTATAATAAATTGTTTTTTTTTGAAAAATATAAACAATACGGTATAATATTATAAATTTATATTCAAATATTTCATATTGTATTTGTGGTGTCTGACACAAAATAACTACAAAATTATAAATATCATTTTGTGGTGGATAAAATAATTTTTCATTATGTAATATATAATTTCAAATATTTAAATACATCATGAAAATTACAGTGTAATTTCTAATGTATTAAAAATATTTGTACACAACAAATGTTTTGTTATGATATATTCTAATATACCATTTAATTTTAATAATGAATTTCTATTTTCTGGGAATTAATATTTAATAGTTAAAAAAATATGATGGTGTGGTATTAAATAGAACATATGGATAATTTTAATTATAAATTTATAAATTCTGTTGGTTAATATCATTGATTCCATATGATATACATTTTTAAAAAAAGAATTTTTCATTTTTTATTATTTATTTTTATATATACAGAAAAAAGTGTCCATTACAATCATGTTGATTTGGTGAACTATTATTTTCCTTCTAAAAATTATTTTATGATTTTATTAATAAATATTTTTTTTGTTCTAATGTTTGTAACTAACAAGTATTGTAACATATTTATCTTTTCTTTCACATTGTATTGAGTGTGAATGTATGTTTCATTCAAAAATTGGTATTCAATAATTTTAATTATGGTATATGATTTTGTACTATTAATTTACAATATAGGTTTTCTCATAACCATGTTATTGTATTTATGTAAATTTTAAATAAAAATCCTATTATAAAGCTATATCAGGTAAATATACCTAATAATTATGATCTATTTTATGTGTCTATATATTTTTATACCAGTAATATCACTTAAAGCTTCACCATTTATCAATTTTTGGGGTACATTTTATGTAGTGGAAAAATTGGATAAATTAAATGAGGGAAGAATGTGGAAGTAGAAGTGGATATGGTGATGGTGTAACAATCATGAATAACAGAAGTAGAATTTTTGATTTTATAATTGTGTTATATTTTGGAAAATAGTAAAATGACCCCCGCACTACATCATAAATCCAATTTTTTTATTAAATTAATATTTAAATTAATTATGGAGAATAAAAATGGATATATGATTTTAAATTATTAAAATGTGATAAAAAATTTATGAAAATTTATATATTCAAAAAATCTAGATCATCTTGATTCCCCAGAATAATTTCACTAATGAAAATCACATTAAAAATGAAACTAAATTTATAAATGAAATTTAAATATTGAAAATTAAAAATAAATACTTATTGATTGAAAATAGCTGTTAATGAATTATTAATGAAATAAAAAGTCTGTATATAATGTAATTATCCAATTGAATATTATAAATATCATCATCGGAATAGTAATCAAATCGTTGGATTGGTTATCATGAAATTGAACAATAATCTAACCAACAGGAATAGTGACATATCTTTAATAATAGTTACATAACCTATTAATGTGTAAAATAAAATTAAAGAATCATATATAATAAATTTAAAACATATTAATTTAATAATATATGTAAATAAATTTTTACAAATGATGAAATATGGGTTCATATTTTCTGTTAAACAAAATTGTTTTATTTTAATTTCTATAACATGTATAAAAGATTAAAATAAAATTTATATGAATAAGAATTCTTAATAATTTAGTATACATTTATATTATGATGATAAAAATATATTCTGAGACCATAAGTAATTTTTCAAGTCGTCCAAAAATTTATTATTATTTTATTATTGGAATGTGTTTTATATAAACGAATTTTAATTAAATTTATATTTTCTCACTTATAGAAAATTATTTATATAAAAGACAATTAATTAATAAAATATAGATGTTTCAAAATTATCAGGGATTTTTTTATGACTCATATTTCTTAATATTTTACTTTTATAAATTAATTAGGAAAATTCTGAGACCATGCATAATGACAATAGGTGATTCTCTGGACTGGTGTCCCTGAATCTATTCGTCGTATGAGCTATGTTTTTTAGAAATATCATGTGTAGTATTTAATTAAAAATGGAATAACTTATAAAAAGATCCCCCAATCATAATTATGGGGGCACTATTGCATTAGAAACCATAACATTATGTTATGCAGTTCTTATCATTGACCAGTGCAGGATGAACATGGACGCCAAATTTTGGATGTATCAGTAATAGTATATTTTTAAAAAGTATTTTATTTTGATGTTGAAACTCCATTTTTATTTATAATATGGTTGTCTAGGGATCTTGGTTCATCACCATAACATTGGAGTTTCTATTAGATAATGATATGGATGTTCTCTCGACGCCAACAACAGCTCATTGATCCGAACATGCATTGAAGATCGAATGATCAATGAACAACAACAAAACAGCTTTTCTGTTCATTAATAACTGATACAAACTCAATAGGGTGGATTTTCATTGTGATTCATTCCTCATTCATAATTTCCACGATGAATGTGGACAAACCAATGAACATGTTCATCAATAGTTAGATCGCTTATGCGATGAGTTTATGCTTGTGTGGATTTAAATGGGAGATTGATTTGTGTGTTGCTTCATTATTCTTGATTCTACTAACATGAATGATTCATGGATAACACAAACAATGTCCGGGATCCAATCATTGGGTGTTCATGTGCTTTATTTTTTCTCTCCACAATCATTCCCAATTTAAATGTTATTCACATAATTATTACTATTGATCATTGGGCCTTCAATCTCTGGTACAATGATCCGAGACCAGGGATACGACAACAAAAGGATATCCAATAGGAGTGAAAAAAAAAGAGTTTCACAAATTAACCATGGGTGCAGCTTGCGATGGTGTAATGCGGTGTTGACTGATGGAAACCAGAGTAGAGTCTCTGACCAGTTATGGTAGAGAGATGGGTGGACAACGAGCCACTAGTAGGGAATCCGGTGGTGGAGCCAGTATACAACCCTTCATGGGCCAGACTGGGGAGAGACCTAGATGGAGCGTGAGGAAGATGAGAAACCACTGGAGGAGTATAAGGCGGTGGTCTAAGAAGAATCGTGTGACAGGAAATGGTTGGACTGATGGAGTGTGGGAGTATGAGTACATGGATGGGGTCTGCATAGATCCCACATGGGATGTCTTTTGATGTTGAGGACGTCAGTATGGATCACATCCATGTTGTAGCATCCTAGAGCATGTTGTTGGGTAGGTCGTGTGTGGGAGAAGGGGGTCGTTCCACATGCAGCTGACTGTGCTAAATGGACTAGGCATCTATAGCGGAAGACAACCTTGTAGTCCAAGTGAAAATGGAAAGGCCTAGTGGGATGAAAATGGATGGGTCTGTCGGACTGGCCCATGTTGGGTTGATCAGACTGGGTCTAGTCGGAGGTTCATGTTAGTCCAAATTTAGGACATACCTTTTCACTAATATGGTCATAAATTTCAAATGGGAGATGTGTTTGATGATCCATTTATGATATAGGTACCCATGAAATAAAGTGGTCCTTTTCAGAAGACATAGTGGGTGTTTTAATCTTGGACCAATATAGGTTGAGAGTTTCCCTTAGTTCATTCCTCAAGGGTTTTTTTAGTATTACATCAAAAAATTGGATTGTTGAACCCTCTAGAGGTTGAGTATTAGATAGAGTTATGGTATCCGACCTTGGGACTAGAACGATCTTCAATCACCCTGGATTGAGTTTTTTGGGAATTAACATGACCTTAGAGAATAATGTGATAGTCCTCCACCAAGTGGGTCATATCGATAGGGATGGTGTTATTCTCTAAGATAGATACCCTACATTACAAGATACATTATAAGTGTAACACCTGAGATTTTTATGAAAAATATTTTTGTTGTTATGTTATATACATCATCAAATTAATATTTCACTACACACAACACAAGTATGTCTTTATTTACACACATTCACAACCTTCCTCGATAGCCTGCATTATACGCAATACCGAGTTTCAAAAAACAACGATATACTATTGAAATATTATTAAAACTAGCCGTTATGAATAGTAATACCGACTATTTGAAATTTTATAAATTTTATCATTAAAAATAGACTTTATTTTAGGATTCGGAATAGCGAAATTATCCTAGGTTGAAATTTTGGTATTTTTCTGAAAACTTTCAATTTTTGATGAATAGTAAAAACACTAGGTTACTATTTAAAACCACACTTTTTATTTAAATAATTATTTATTTTATGTAAATTTATTTTAGGTCAAAAATTGATACATAATACCTATATAAGTTGAATGTAATTCATTGAAGTCATTTTATAATAATTTTAGACATATACAAATTTTACTGAACTTTTCACCGTCTATTACACACCTCCAAGGAGAGTTTGAAAATTAACATAAAACATAATTTTTCCGCTTCTGTGAGTGAAATATCGAAAATCCGAGAGACACGGTTAATATCAAGGAGTAAAATGTGGTTCAATAAAATAAAAATAATTTTTTTCTGAATAGTAACATTTTAATTTTTTACCACTGTTAAAAGTAAATAGGGTAATTAAGGGTAAAATGGTATTATTATTACCTAACAGATGTATTAATTCGATTGGATAAGTTTAATTAGACCAAAAACAACCTTAGGAATAAAATATGACCATTTAGGTCCACTTGGATTAGATTAGGACATATAATATTATTTTATTCAAAGAGGAGTTAAAATAGTTAAAATGAAAGTTTAATAAATAAAACAATTTTAATACTGGGTTATAAGTATGATAAATTCGACCATAAATATTCATTAGAAAGATAAAAAGATTTACAACATAATTTTATTTTATTTAAAATATTTAGACTTTAAATAATTTAATTTATTTATGAGACAATGATGATGTCGTAATTACCTTATTAATGAAATATAAACATAATTTATCTTATAAATACCCAAATAAATGTAATTTGAGACTTTTTATGAATTACAATAATTTTATAGGTTAATATTATATGTTATTATTGATTTAATTAACTTTTTTTCGAACTAATAATGTTGTTATGATTTTCACAAAAATCAATTACCAAATAGTTTCAAAAATAACATAAAATAGTTTTTAAAATAAATATTATATTATTAATTGTTATTTTATGCCTATAAATCTGAGGACCTAAAAAATTACTTATATAAGGTTATATATATTAATAATGAACAACTTGGGGTTCTTTTGAATTGTTATAGTGTAACATCCCAGGTAAATAAAGAATAAAGAATTTTCATATTTATTAATATTTACGTATTAAATATTAATTTTAATTAAAAGGGGTTTCTACGTTTGATAGCGTACTCGGTACGCAACGATGAGTTTCTTTGAAAACTTACGTTGCACACAAGTAATAAAATAATATTATTTTAAATGTTAGTTAACGAGTAGCCGTTGTACTGGAGGGAATGGATAGAAATAACTAAAATATGATTATATATGTTTTTAAATGTTTTTACATTTACCCAATAAAAGATAAAGGCTTAAAATACGGAAAGAGTTTAATTTTAGGCATTTATACCCTAATTTTCACGAAAGGTCCACTTATCATCTTTTGACGGAGAACCGTCATTAAATATAGTTTTGATCGATCTAATAAATTCTATTGGACCAAATATAACTCTTCTTTAGAATCGGGACATCAAAATTTACTTTGTGTAAATTTTTGGTACCTTTCTGATAAAGTTCATTTTTTTATGAATAGTGTAAAATGTTGTATTTTAATTCAAAACCTCGTTTTAATCTAATTTATTTATATTATTAGATTATCTTTTGAATTGGTTTTAAATTGAAATTAGAAAATATTTTTACCATTAAATCCAATAGTGTTCATTGGAATTAATTTCACTTTGAAATCGGACTTAAACTGGTGTCAATCTTTTGATACTTATTGTTTTGTAAAAACACGCTATTTGCTCTGGTAGCGGGAATTAATTATTAAATTAATTAATGTGACTTATATGATTTGAATTTTGTAAAATAGACTTCATTTTTGAATTCGTAATATCAAATATAGATTAGGGTGAATTTTTGGTAATTTTCTGAAAAACTTCAATTTTTGATGAATAGTGAAACCACTAAGTGGTAATCAAGCAAACAGATTTTTCAGTTAAATGAAAGTTTACCACTAATGTGTATTGAATTTTGAAAATCCGACATACATGGTTGTCTTTAAGAAGTAAAATGTGGTTCGATGAGATTAAAATAATTTTTTGGTGAATAGTATCTTTTTTTCATTAATCGCGATTAGAGGTAATTAGTGTAGTTTAAGTTAAAAATGGTATTATAATAATGTGAAAAACACCATGACACTTGTCCTACACCTATTGAGTGAGTCATGGCCGACCAAGAAAAGCCATGGGACAACTTGGGGACCCCATGGAGCCACTTTAGTTGGAAAATGACATGAATACATTTTTATTTAATGTTAAAGTGAAAATGACACTAACATAAATTGTTTTACTAAAATAATTTTTAAGTGGGGTTATATAAGTGAAACTTTTGATTATAAATAGTCATTGGAAAGCTAATAAGATTTCCTACATCATAGTATTTTGTTTATAATTTTTAGACATTAAATAAATTAAATTATATATGACATAATAATGATGCAGCGATGACATCATTATTTGACGATTTAAATAAAATGAAAAGATAATGAAAAATATAAAACCTACACATGGCCAAAAGCAATTGGATGAGTTTATTTCGAACCCTTATCACCTTATCCACGAATTATATCAATGTGGGACCTTTTAAAACCGAAACACATTTTCAAATAAAGTAATATTTCTTTACTTTCCAAAAGTGCCCCTCCTCTCCTCTTATAAAAGACCCCCACCTCTACCCCATTTCACACACTTCTCAAGCCTTTGGCTCGGCCAAACCCTCCCCAATTACTCTCTCCACATCCCTCTCCTCATCCTAGAGGAATCCCTTTGGGCAGAATCCTTTCAAAGGAAGCCTTTAGGCTCAAATCAAAAGGAGTTACACTTTTAAAGGTAATTCATTCTCTCTTGTTCATTTGTTTTATTTTGCTTCTCCAACCCTCTAAACTCTTTTTATTTACTTATTTTGTAACCACACAAGTATCTTCAATATACTATGATGTTGTTATAAGATTTATTCGAGCTACACTCTCACACAACTACATCAAATGGTTAAGGAACATACAGTTTCCGTGGATGGCGAAATTCTGCCTCCCGAAACGATGATTGTTCAATACTCATTTAACACCTTAAAAGGTGGCCATTATGATGTCACTATTTTTATATATGATATATGATATGTTTATGTTTTCCTTAAGCTTCTGTTTTTTTCATTTTGGGCATACCTTTATGGTTTCCATTATGGGTAAACATGATATCTTCATTTAAGGAAGTGCGGACTACCGCCCCCTCAAAGTGATGTGATTCGTTAATGCCATATGTGGGACGTGTAAAGGATAGATTTAAAGTTATTATATATGATGTTATACTTGAATTATAATATAACTCTATATCATTATTATTTATTTCCATTAAAGTTTGAGATAGAAATGAAAGTAGCGTTCATGCGTACGTACGGCTTACCGTCTCCATGAACGGTGCATTTCATTTCTTATCCCCAAATGTAATGTACTATTAAAAGTACATGTATATAATGGATATATATAATTAATGATATATCTAAATGATGAATATAATTCTGGAATTAAAATATACATACCTCTCATTTAGTTTTAATTCCATTAAAATGACAAAGAAATGAAAGTAGCGTTCATGCGTACGTACGGCTTACCGTCTCCATGAACAGTTCATTTCATTTCATACCTCTAAATGATTATGTAATATTATAAATACATGTATATGCTGGATATATATGATATATATGATATCCAAATCAGGAATTTCATTCTGGATATAAAGAACCTTTGACCACACGAACAACATGTAATTGTAAGAAGTCCACTTTCGACTTAAGATCCAAATATTGACAAAACAAACATTATTAACTTAAATGGTTACATAATGTTTATAACATGGCAATTAGTGATATAAAAGGAATAATGAACTTTAAAAAGGTTCTTAATCAAGTATAAATTAACTCAAGTTTATTATTCAGGACGTTAAAGAAAGATCGAGTCAAGTCGGACCCGAGGTAAGGGAATTTTCGTAACTCAATTTCCATTCTTTGGGTTAATATCCTACTTTCAAATTATGTCATGATATTATTATGTCCTATCTTGTATTTTTACTTTATTTATATGTAATTATAGCGAATACACATAATATATCTATTTTATTTAAAAAATGATCTTTGTAAGGGACTTCATCTCAATCTCCTTTCATTGAGGCATATTTCGTTTTATACACAACTTTCTTTTATACGGTGTATAAACCCATTTGACTTTTACTTTTATACAAAAGTAATCTTTTTCTACGAAGCGTTTTACAAAACGACAAAAAAGAATGTTTCTTTTAACGTACACGGCGACAACGACCTTTTCCGCCGTCGTGAGTATTAGTTTGGTCTTTGGCTTTCTCAACAAGCAGTAATGTTTTTAGAATAAAATAAATACCATATACTCTTTTATGTATTTTGGTATTGAAAATGGGTTTGAAAAAAGATTCTATTATGTCAATATATTTATGATATATTTTTATTGAAATGTGGAAATGTTATCATTCCTTTATATTGGTTTTATGATTTTATATTGGTACTTGGACATTTTAACGGGTGGTTACGTTATAAACCATATGACGGGTGGTGCCGTGAATACCAGGACGGGTGGTTACGTTATAACCTCCAATGCATTGGGTATGGAAGTCGGTCGTATGGCTATTCCATTAAGTATGTATGTAAATTGGCCGTATGGCTATTCTATTAAGTGATATGTGTGGAAGTCGACCGTATGGTTATTCCACATAAGTATGTTTATGTCCCATGTTACCTTTATATATGTTATGTGTTCTTTATATGGGTTTTATGGTAATACTTTGGTTACAAAAAGGTAAGTAATGATACATTATTCAGTGAAGAGTTTTTACTACTTCATGAAGGTGAAGGTATTACTTTGATAGAGTATACATGGTTTACTTGATTTTGAAAAACTAATAGTTTTCATTCTTTGTGTATCCCTTACTGAGCTTTTTATGCTCACCCCAAGTTTTTTTGAAATGTTTTTCACAGGAATTAATGTGGAATAAGGTCAACGATGGGATCAAGGGAATGTCATGTTATATAAAACATGGAACTAGACATGTTTCTTTCAAGAGTTTTTTTTATTATGGAAACTTTGTAGAAGTGTCTACTTTGTAATATTTTGAGATGTAATAGTTATGTTCTAATTCTCTAAAACTCTAAACCTGAAAAGATCCTCAACGTGAATTATTCATTTAATTCAATATTAAGTAAGGTTTAAGGATGGGGCCTTATAGTTGGTATCAGAGGTCGGTTTATACAACTTTAGGAGTTAGAAAAGTGTTAAATTATAATATGATTGAAATGATATAGCATTTACGGATTACCATGTTGCTTCTCCTAAGATATTTCTGTGTTCAGAATGGTTTTCCGCAGAGGAAACAAAATAGCTATGTTGGGACGACATCAGGACAAAGATAACTTTCCAAATCAGCAACCTGAGATGGTCAGAATCGGAACTGAACAGTTTGTTACAGTGATGGCATAGTTGACTCAGGCTATAAATGGTGGTGGTATCCATGCACGAGATCAGCCAGATCAACCACAGAGGAACACTTCAGTGGTGGAACATTTCATGAGGCAACATCCCCCATCATTCAGAGGATCACCTGACCCTGTGCAAGCTAAAGGGTGGATTAATGCACTGGAGAAGATTTTTGATGTCATGGGGTGTTCAGAACATCAAAAGGTTAGTCTTTCTGTTTTCCGTTTTGAAGGTGAAGCTGGTCAGTGGTGGTCGATGGTGAAAAATATAAGGGATAGTGATGAGATTGAGGATCTCCACTGGGATGAATTCAAAGGTATGTTTCTTGAGAAATATTTTCCTAAGGTGGTTCGTCTTAGGATGGAAAAACAGTTCCTAGAATTGGGGCCGGAGGATGATTCAGTGGCTGCTTATGAAGAAAAGTTCACTCGATTGGCAAGGTATGCTCCAAACATCATACGAGATCTTGATAGTAAAATAAACCGTTTTTACTCATGGTTAAAGCCAAAGTATCGAAGGGCTTTAGCTTCTCGTGAGTTCAAAAGTTATGAAAAACTTGTTCGATGTGCGGAGAAGGTGGAAATGGAGTTTTCCGATGATCAGGTGTTCTATGACAAACAACAGAATAAGAGATCTAGTTGGCAGGAAAAGGGGAAGAATTCATCAAAGAAGCAAGGAGGTAAGAAAACAAAATATCCATCCTATGAGAAGTGTGGTAAAATGCATCCTGGAGAATGTTTATCCAAGTCTGGTAAGTGCTTTCGGTGTGGTAAGTCTGGTCATATTGCTCGTAACTGTAAGGAAGATGATCAAGAAGGAAATGAAAAGCCAATGGTAAGATGTTTTAAGTGTAATGAAATGAGTCATTTTTCAAACGAGTGTCCAACGAAGAACTCAACTGGGGGAATGCAGCCAGACTACAAGCAGAAAGGGGTGGTGAAATCCTTTGCAACAACTTCAGCAGATGTTGGGCCATCGAATGAAGTGGTATCAGCTCCAGGGAGCTCAGTTTTTTTAGAAGATTGACTTGAGGTCGGGGTACCATCAGTTGAAAGTAAAAGAAGCAGATGTTCCGAAGACTGCGTTCCTTACTAGATATGGCCATTATGAATTTGTAGCTATGCCTTTTGGGTTAACCAATGCACCTGCTGTATTCATGGACATTATGAATAAAATTTTCCATGAGTTCTTGGATAAGTTTGTGTTTGTGTTTTGAGGTTTGAGAAGAGGTTATGTGTGCCTTGTGATTCACAGTTGAAGAGAGAGTTGTTATGTGAAGCTCATAGTTCTCCGTTTTCAGTTGATCCTGGCAGTACTAAGATGTACAGAGATCTGCGGGAGTATTACTGGTGGGATGGAATGAAAAGAGACATTGCTGATTTTACTGTGAAGTGATTGACATGTCAACATGTTAAAGCAGAGTGGCAGTTACCGAAAGGGATGCTTCAGCCTTTACCAGTGCCAGAGTGGAAGTGGGAAAACACATCCATGGACTTTGTTGTGGGATTACTGCGGACATCTCGAGGTAATAATGCAATCTATGTTATTGTTGATCGCTTGACCAAATCTGCTCATTTCCTTTCTATACGAGATACTTTCTCTATAGATCAACTTTCCCGTTTGTATCTTAAAGAGATAGTCAGGTTACATGTAGTTCCTCTCTCCATTGTATCTGATCGTGATCCCAGGTTTACTTCTAACTTTTGGAAAGGCCTTCAGTAGTCGTTGGGTACTGAATTAAATTTTAGTACAGTTTTTCATCCTCAATCAGATGGCCAGTCAGAACGAACAATTCAGACATTGGAGGATATGCTACGAGCTTGTTCGATGGATTATCAGGGAAGTTGGGACCAACATCTTTCTTTGGTTGAGTTTTCTTATAATAACAGTTTTCATTCCAGTATACAGATGCCACCATTTCAGGCATTATATGGGAAGCGGTGTCGAACTCCAGCTTTCTGGGATGAAGTGGGTGAAAGGAAGTTGATGGGACCAGAATTGGTAGAAGAGATGGCAGAAAAAGTTCAGTTGATTCAGAAGCACATGAGAACAGCTCAGAGTAGGCAGAAGAGTTATGCGGATAACCGGAGGAAGGATCTATCTTTCGAGGTAGGTGATCATGTTATTCTCAAGGTTTCTCCTTGGAAAAGTGTGATGAGATTTGGTAAGAAAGGAAAGTTGAGTCCAAGGTTCATTGGACCATACGAAATTCTGGAATGAGTTGGATAAGTTGCATACCGAGTGGCTTTACCTCAGAGTTTATCTCAGGTACACAATGTTTTTCATGTTTCAATGTTGAGAAAGTATATGCCAGATCCATCTCATGTTTTGAGTCCAGGGGTAGTTCAGCTGGAAGAGAACCTATCTTATGAAGAACAACCAGTCCAAATTCTTGACCACAGGGAGCAAGTGTTACGGAATAAGGTGATTCATCAGGTAAAGGTTTTGTGGAAAACCCATGTGATTTAAGAGGCAACGTGGAAATCTGAAAATGCTATGAGGGATAAATACCCCCACTTATTTTGATAAGTGAATAAAATTGCGAGGATGCAATTCCCAAAAGGGGGGAAGGATGTAACATCCCAGGTAAATAAAGAATAATGAATTTTCATATTTATTAATATTTACGAATTAAATATTAATTTTAATTAAAAGGGGTTTCTATGTTTGATAGCGTACTCGGTACGCAACGATGAGTTTCTTTGAAAACTTACGTTGCACACAAGTAATAAAATAATATTATTTTAAATGTTAGTTAACGAGTAGCCGTTGTACTGGAGGGAATGGATAGAAATAACTAAAATATGATTATATATGTTTTTAAATGTTTTTACATTTACCCAATAAAAGATAAAGGCTTAAAATACGGAAAGAGTTCAATTTTAGGCATTTATACCCTAATTTTCACGAAAGGTCCACTTATCACCTTTTGACGGAGAACTGTCATTAAATATAGTTTTGATCGATCTAATAAATTCTATTGGACCAAATATAACTCTTCTTTAGAATCGGGACATCAAAATTTACTTTGTGTAAATTTTTGGTACCTTTCTGATAAAGTTCATTTTTTTATGAATAGTGTAAAATGTTGTATTTTAATTCAAAACCTCGTTTTAATATAATTTATTTATATGATTAGATTATCTTTTGAATTGGTTTTAAAGTTAAATTAGAAAATATTTTTACCATTAAATCCAATAGTGGTCATGGGAATTAATTTCACTTTGAAATCGGACTTAAACTGGTGTCAATCTTTTGATACTTATTGTTTTGTAAAAACACGCTATTTGCTCTGCCAGCGGGAATTAATTATTAAATTAATTAATGTGACTTATATGATTTGAATTTTGTAAAATAGACTTCATTTTTGAATTCGTAATATCAAATATAGCTTAGGGTGAATTTTTGGTAATTTTCTGAAAAACATCAATTTTAGATGAATAGTGAAACCACTAAGTGGTAATCAAGCAAACTGATTTTTCAGTTAAATGAAAGTTTACCACTAATGTGTATTGAATTTTGAAAATCTGACATACATGGTTGTCATTAAGAAGTAAAATGTAGTTCAATGAGATTAAAATAATTTTTTGTTGAATAGTAACTTTTTTTTTCATTAATCGCGATTAGAGGTAATTAGTGTAGTTTAAGGTAAAAATGGTATTATAAGAATGTGAAAAACACCATGACACTTGTCCAACACCTATTGGGTGAGTCATGGCCGACCAATACAAGCCATGGGCCAACTTGGGGACCCCATGGAGCCACTTTAGTTGGAAAATGACATTAATATATTTTTATTTAATGTTAAAGTGAAAATGACACTAACATAAATTGTTTTACTAAAATAATTTTTAAGTGGGTTTATACAAGTCCAAATTTTGATTATAAATAGTAATTGGAAAGATAAAAAGATTTCCTACATAATAGTATTTTTTTATTATTTTTATACATTAAATAAATTAAATTATATATGACATAATAATGATGGAGCGATGACATCATTATTTGACGATTTAAATAAAATGAAAAGATAATGAAAAATATAAAACCTACACATGGACAAAACCAATTGGATGAGTGGATTTCGAACCCTTATCACCTTATCCACGAATTATATCAATGTGGGACCTTTTAAAACCGAAACACATTTTCAAATAAAGTAATATTTCTTTACTTTCCAAAAGTGCCCCTCCTCTCCTCTTATAAAAGGCCCCCACCTCTACCCCATTTCACACACTTCTAAAGCCTTTGGCTCGGCCAACCCCTGACCAATTACTCTCTCCACATCCCTCTCTTCATCCTAGAGGATTCCCTTTGGGAATAATCCTTTCAAAGGAAGCCTTTAGGCTCAAATCAAAAGGAGTTACACTTTTAAAGGTAATTCATTCTCTCTTGTTCATTTGTTTTATTTTGCTTCTCCAACCCTCTAAACTCTTTTTATTTACTTATTTTGTAACAACACCAGTATCTTAAATAAACTAGGATGTTGTTATAATATTTATTCGAGCTACACTCTCACACAACTACATCAAATGGTTAAAGAACATACAGTTTCCGGGGATGGCGAAATTCTCCCTCCCGAAACGATGATTGTTCAATACTCATTTAACACCTTCAAAGGTGGCCATTATGATGTCACTATTTTTATATATGATATATGATATGTTTATGTTTTCCTTAAGCTTCTGTTTTTTTCATTTTGGGCATACCTTTATGGTTTCCATTATGGGTAAACACGATATCTTCATTTAAGGAAGTGCGGACAACCGCCCCCTCAAAGTGATGTGATTCGTTAATGCCATATGTGGGATGTGTAAAGGATGGATTTAATGTTATTATATATGATGTTATACTGTAATTATAATATAACTCTATATCATTATTATTTATTTCCATTAAAGTATGAGATAGAAATGAAAGTAGCGTTCATGCGTACGTACGGCTTACCGTCTCCATGAACGGTGCATTTCATTTCTTATCCCCAAATGTAATGTACTATTAAAAGTACATGTATATAATGGATATATATAATTAATGATATATCTAAATGATGAATATAATTCTTGAATTAAAATATACATACTTCTCATTTAGTTTTAATTCCATTAATATGATAAAGAAATGAAAGTAGCGTTCATGCGTACGTACGGCTTACCGTCTCCATGAACGGTGCATTTAATTTCTTACCTCTAAATGATTATGTAATATTATAAATACATGTATATGCTGGATATATATGATATATATGATATCCAAATCAGGAATTTCATTCTGGATATAATGAACCTTTGACCACACGAACAACATGTAATTGTAAGAAGTCCACTTTCGACTTAAGAACCAAATATTGAAAAAACAAACATTATTAACTTAAATGGTTACAAAATGTTTATAACATGGAAATTAGTGATATAAAACGAATAATGAACTTTAAAAAGGTTCTTAATCAAGTATAAATTAACTCAAGTTTATTATTCAGGACTTTAAAGAATGATCGAGTCAAGTCGGACCCGAGGTAAGGGAATTTTCATAACTCAATTTCCATTCTTTGGGTTAATCTCCTACTTTCAAATTATGTCATGATATTATTATGTCCTATCTTGTATTTTTACTTTCTTTATATGTAATTATAGTGAATACACATAATATATCTATTTTATTTAAAAAATGATCTTTGTAAGGGACTTCGTCTCAATCTCCTTTCATTGAGGCATATTTCGTTTTATACACAACTTTCTTTTATACGGTGTATAAACCCATTTGACGTTTACTTTTATACAAAAGGAATCTTTTTCTACGAAGTGTTTTACAAAACGACAAAAAAGAATGTTTCTTTAAACGTACACGGCGACAACGACCTTTTCCGCCGCCGCGAGTATTATTTTGGTCTTTGGCTTTCTCAACAAGCAGTAATGTTTTTAGAATAAAATAAATACCATATAATCATTTATGTATTTTGGTATTGAAAATGGTTTTGAAAAAGGATTATATTATGTCAATATATTTATGATATATTGTGATTGAAATGTGGAAATTTTATCATTCCTTTATATTGGTTTTATGATTTTATTTTGGTACTTGGACATTTTAACGGGTGGTTACGTTATAAACCATATGACGGGTGGTTCCGTGAATACCAGGACGGGTGGTTACGTTATAACCTCCAATGCATTGGGTATGGATGTCGGCCGTATGGCTATTCCATTAAGTATGTATGGAAATTGGCCGTATGGCTATTCCATTAAGTGATATGTGTGGAAGTCGACAGTATGGTTATTCCACTTAAGTATGTTTATGTCCCAAGTTACCTTTATATATGTTATGTGTTCTTTATATGGGTTTTATGGTAATACTTTGGTTACAAAAAGGTAAGTAATGATACTTTATTCAGTGAAGAGTTTTTACTACTTCATGAAGGTGAAGGTATTACTTTGATAGAGTATACATGGTTTACATGATTTTGAAAAACTAATAGTTTTCATTCTTTGTGTATCACTTACTGAGCTTTTTATGCTCACCCCAAGTTTTTTTGAAATGTTTTTCACAGGAATTAATGTGGAATAAGGTCAACGATGGGATCAAGGGAATGTCATGCTATATAAAACATGGAACTAGACATGTTTCTTTCAAGAGTTTTTTTTAATTATGGAAACTTTGTAGAAGTGTCTACTTTGTTATCTTTTGAGATGTAATAGTTATGTTCTAATTCTCTAAAACTCTAAACCTGAAAAGATCCTCAATGTGAATTATTCACTTAATTCAATATTAAGTAAGGTTTAAGGATGGGGCCTTATAGTTGGTATCAGAGGTCGGTTTAGACAACTTTAGGAGTTAAAAAGTGTTAAATTATAATATGATTGAAATGATATAGCATTTACGGATTACCATGTTGCTTCTCCTAAGATATTTCTGTGTTCAGAATGGTTTTCCGCAGAGGAACCAAAACAGCTATGTTGGGACGACATCAGGACAAAGATAACTTTCCAAATCAGCAACCTGAGATGGTCGGAATCGGAACTGAACAGTTTGTTACAGTGATGGCATAGTTGACTCAGGCTATAAATGGTGGTGGTATCCATGCACGAGATCAGCCAGATCAACCGTAGAAGAACATGTCAGTGGTGGAACATTTCATGAGGCAACATCCCCCATCATTCAGAGGATCATCTGACCCTGTGCAAGCTGAAGGGTGGATTAATGCACTGGAGAAGATTTTTGATGTCATGGGGTGTTCAGAACATCAAAAGGTTAGTCTTGCTGTTTTCCGTTTTGAAGGTGAAGCTGATCAGTGGTGGTCGATGGTGAAAAATATAAGGGATAGTGATGAGATTGAGGATCTCCACTGGGACGAATTCAAAGGTATGTTTCTTGAGAAATATTTTCCTAAGGTGGTTCGTCTTAGGATGGAAAAATAGTTCCTATAATTGAGGCAGGAGGATGATTCAGTTGCTACTTATGAAGAAAAGTTCACTCGATTGGCAAGGTATGCTCCAAACTTCATACGAGATCTTGATAGTAAAATAAACCGTTTATACTCAGGGTTAAAGACAAAGTATCGAAGGGATTTAGCTTCTCGTGAGTTCAAAAATTATGAAAAACTTGTTCGATGTGCGGAGAAGGTGGAAATGGAGTTTTCCGATGATCAGGTGTTCTATGACAAACAACAGAATAAGAGATCTAGTTGGCAGGAAAAGGGGAAGAATTCATCAAAGAAGCAAGGAGGTAAGAAAACCAAATATCCATCCAGTGAGAAGTGTGGTAAAATGCATCCTGGAGAATGTTTATCCAAGTCTGGTAAGTGCTTTCGGTGTGGTAAGTCTGGTCATATTGCTCGTAACTGTAAGGAAGATGATCAAGCAGGAAATTAAAAGCCAATGGTAAGATGTTTTAAGTGTAATGAAATGGGTCATTATGCAAACGAGTGTCCAATGAAGAACTCAACTGGGGGAATGCAGCCAGACTACAAGTAGAAAGGGGTGGTGAAATCCTTTGCAACAACTTCAGCAGATGTTGGGCCATCGAATGAAGTGGAATCAGCTTCAGGGAGCTCAGTTTTTTTCGAAGGTTGACTTGAGGTCGGGGTACCATCAGTTGATAGTAAAAGAAGCAGATGTTCCGAGGACTGCGTTCTGTACTAGATATGGCCATTATGAATTTGTAGTTATTCCTTTTGGGTTAACCAATGCACCTACTGTATTCATAGACCTTATGAATAAAATTTTCCATGAGTTCTTGGATAAGTTTGTGTTTGTGTTTTGAGGTTTGAGAAGAGGTTATGTGTGCCTTGTGATTCACAGTTGAAGAGAGAGTTGTTATGTGAAGCTCATAGTTCTCCGTTTTCAGTTGATCCTGGCAGTACTAAGATGTACAGAGATCTGCGGGAGTATTACTGGTGGGATGGAATGAAAATAGACATTGCTGATTTTACTGTGAAGTGTTTGACATGTCAACAGGTTAAAGTAGAGCGACAGTTACCGAAAGGGATGCTTCAACCTTTACCAGTGCCATAGTGGAAATGGGAAAACATATCCATGGACTTTGTTGTGGGATTACTGAGGACATCTCGAGGTAATAATGCAATCTGTGTTATTGTTGATCGATTGACCAAATCTGCTCATTTCCTTTCTATACGAGATACTTTCTCTATAGATCAACTTTCCCGTTTGTATCTTAAAGAGATATTCAGGTTACATGTAGTTCCTCTATCCATTGTATCTGATCGTGATCCCAGGTTTACTTCTAACTTTTGTAAAGGCCTTCAGAAGTTGTTGGGTTCTGAATTAAATTTTAGTACAGTTTTTCATCCTCAATTAGATGGGCAGTCAGAATGAACAATTCAGACATTGGAGGATATGCTACGAGCTTGTTCGATGGATTATCAGGGAAGTTGGGACCAACATCTTTCTTTGGTTGAGTTTTCTTATAATAACAGTTTTCATTCCAGTATACAGATGGCACCATTTCAGGCATTATATGGGAAGCGGTGTCGAACTCCAGCTTTCTGGGATGAAGTGGGTAAAAGGAAGTTGATGGGACTAGAATTGGTAGAAGAGACGGCAGAAAAATTTCAGTTGATTCAGAAGCACATGAGAACAGCTCAGAGTAGGCAGAAGAGTTATGCGGATAACCGGAGGAAGGATCTATCTTTCGAGGTAGGTGATCATGTTTTTCTCAAGGTTTCTCCTTGGAAAAGTGTGATGAGATTTGGTAAGAAAGGAAAGTTGAGTCCAAGGTTCATTGGACCACACGAAATTCTGGAAAGAGTTGGATCAGTTGCATACCGAGTGGCTTTACCTCAGAGTTTATCTCAGGTACACAATGTTTTTCATGTTTCAATGTTGAGAATGTATATGCTAGATCCATCTCATGTTTTGAGTCCAGAGGTAGTTCAGCTGGAAGAGAACCTATCTTATGAAGAACAACCAGTCCAAATTCTTGACCACAGGGAGCAAGTGTTACGGAATAAGGTGATTCATCAGGTAAAGGTTTTGTGGAAAACCCATGTGATTTATGAGGCAACGTGGGAATCTGAAAATGCTATGAGGGATAAATACCCCCACTTATTTTGATAAGTGAATAAAATTGAGAGGACGCAATTCCCAAAAGGGGGGAAGGATGTAACATCCCAGGTAAATAAAGAATAAAGAATTTTCATATTTATTAAAATTTACGAATTAAATATTAATTTTAATTAAAAGGGGTTTCTACGTTTGATAGCGTACTCGGTACGCAACGATGAGTTTCTTTGAAAACTTACGTTGCACACAAGTAATAAAATAATATTATTTTAAATGTTAGTTAACGAGTAGCCGTTGTACTGGAGGGAATGGATAGAAATAACTAAAATATGATTATATATGTTTCTAAATGTTTTTACATTTACCCAATAAACGATAAAGGCTTAAAATACGGAAAGAGTTCAATTTTAGGCATTTATACCCTAATTTTCATGAAAGGTCCACTTATCACCTTTTGACGGAGAACCGTCATTAAATATAGTTTTGATCGATCTAATAAATTCTATTGGACCAAATATAACTCTTCTTTATAATCGGGACATCAAAATTTACATTGTGTAAATTTTTGGTACCTTTCTGATAAAGTTCATTTTTTTTATGAATCGTGTAAAATGTTGTATTTTAATTCAAAACCTCGTATTAATCTAATTTATTTATATGATTAGATTATCTTTTGAATTGGTTTTTAAGTGAAATTAGAAAATATTTTTACCATTAAATCCAATAGTGGTCATTGGAATTAATTTCACTTTAAATCGGACTTAAACTGGTGTCAATCTTTTGATACTTATTGTTTTGTAAAAACACGCTATTTGCTCTGGCAGCGGGAATTAATTATTAAATTAATTAATGTAACTTATATGATTTTAATTTTGTAAAATAGACTTCATTTTTTAATTCGTAATATCAAATATAGCTTAGGGTGAATTTTTGGTAATTTTCTGAAAAACATCAATTTTTGATGAATAGTGAAACCACTAAGTGGTAATCAAGCAAACTGATTTTTCAGTTAAATGAAAGATTACCACTAATGTTTATTGAATTTTGAAAATCCGACATAAATGGTTTTCATTAAGAAGTAAAATGTGGTTCAATGAGATTAAAATAATTTTTTGGTGAATAGTAACTTTTTTTCATTAATCGCGATTAGAGGTAATTAGTGTAGTTTAAGGTAAAAATGGTATTATAAGATTGTGAAAAACACCATGAAACTTGTCCTACACCTATTGGGTGAGTCATGGCCGACCAAGACAAGCCATGGTCCAACTTGGGGACCCCATGGAGCCACTTTACTTGGAAAATGACATTAATATATTTTTATTTAATGTTAAAGTGAAAATGACACTAACATAAATTGTTTTACTAAAATAATTTTTAAGTGGGGTTATACAAGTCAAAATTTTGATTATAAATATTCATTGGAAAGATAAAAAGATTTTCTACATCATAGTAGTTTTTTTATAATTTTTAGACATTAAATAAATTAAATTATATATGACATAACAATGATGCAGCGATGACATCATTATTTGACGATTTAAATAAAATGAAAAGATAATGAAAAATATAAAACCTACACATGGCCAAAACCAGTTGGATGATTGTATTTAGAACCCTTATCACCTTATCCACGAATTATATCAATGTGGGACCTTTTAAAACCGAAACAAATTTTCAATTAAAGTAATATTTCTTTACTTTCCAAAAGTGCCCCTCCTCTCCTCTTATAAAAGGCCCCCACCTCTACCCCATTTCAAACACTTCTCAAGCCTTTGTCTCGGCCAACCCCTGCCCAATTACTCTCTCCACATCCCTCTCCTCATCGTAGAGGATTACCTTTGGGCAGAATCCTTTCAAAGGAATCCTTTAGGCTCAAATCAAAAGGAGTTACACTTTTAAAGGTAATTCATTCTCTCTTGTTCATTTGTTTTATTTTGCTTCTCCAACCCTCTAAACTCTTTTAATTTACTTATTTTGTAACAACACCAGTATCTTCAATATACTAGGATGTTGTTATAAGAATTATTCGAGCTACACTCTCACACAACTACATCAAATGGTTAAAGAACATACAGTTTCCGTGGATGGAGAAATTCTGCCTCCCGAAACGATGATTGTTCAATACTCATTTAACACCTTCAAAGGTGGCCATTATGATGTCACTATTTTTATATATGATATATGATATGTTTATATTTTCCTTAAGCTTCTGTTTTTTTCATTTCGGGCATACCTTTATGGTTTCCATTATGGGTAAACACAATATCTTCATTTAAGGAAGTGCGGACTACCGCCCCTTCAAAGTGATGTGATTCGTTAATGCCATATGTGGGACGTGTAAAGGATGGATTTAAAGTTATTATATATGATGTTATACTGGAATTATAATATAACTCTATATCATTATTATTTCTTTCCATTAAAGTATGAGATAGAAATGAAAGTAGCGTTCATGCGTACGTACGGCTTACCGTCTCCATGAACGGTGCATTTCATTTCTTATCCCCAAATGTAATGTACTATTAAAAGAACATGTTTATAATAGATATATATAATTAATGATATATCTAAATGATGAATATAATTCTGGAATTAAAATATACATACCTCTCATTTAGTTTTAATTCCATTAATATGACAAAGAAATGAAAGTAGCGTTCATGCGTACGTACGACTTACCGTCTCCATGAACGGTGCATTTCATTTCATACCTCTAAATGATTATGTAATATTATAAATACATGTATATGCTGGATATATATGATATATATGATATCCAAATCAGGAATTTCATTCTGGATATAAAGAACCTTTGACCACACGAACAACATGTAATTGTAAGAAGTCCACTTTCGACTTAAGAACCAAATATTGACAAAACAAACATTATTAACTTAAATGGTTACATAATGTTTATAACATGGAAATTAGTGATATAAAAGGAATAATGAACTTTAAAAATGTTCTTAATCAAGTATAAATTAACTCAAGTTTATTATTCAGGATGTTAAAGAAAGATCGAGTCAAGTCGGACCCGAGGTAAGGGAATTTTCGTAACTCAATTTCCATTCTTTGGGTTAATCTCCTACTTTCAAATTATGTCATGATATTATTATGTCCTATCTTGTATTTGTACTTTCTTTATATGTAATTATAGTGAATACACATAATATATCTATTTTATTTAAAAAATGATCTTTGTAAGGGACTTCGTCTCAATCTCCTTTCATTGAGGCATATTTCGTTTTATACACAACTTTCTTTTATACGGTGTATAAACCCATTTGGCTTTTTCTTTTATACAAAAGGAATCTTTTTCTATGAAGCGTTCTACAAAACGACAAAAAATAATGTTTCTTTTAACGTACACGGAGACAACGACCTTTTCCGCCGCCGCGAGTATTATTCTCGTCTTTGGCTTTCTCAACAAGCAGTAATGTTTTTAGAATAAAATAAATACCATATACTCTTTTATGTATTTAGGTATTGAAAATGGTTTTGAAAAAGGATTCTATTATGTCAATATATTTATGATATATTGTGATTGAAATGTGGAAATGTTATCATTCCTTTATATTGGTTTTATGATTTTATATTGGTACATGGACATTTTAACGGGTGGTTACGTTATAAATCATATGACGGGTGGTGCCGTGAATACCAGGATGGGTGGTTACGTTATAACCTCCAATGCATTGGGTATGGAAGTCAGCCGTATGGCTATTCCATTAAGTATGTATGGAAATTGGCCATATGGCTATTCCATTAAGTGATATGTGTGGAAGTCGACCGTATGGTTATTCCACTTAAGTATGTTTATGTCCCAAGTTACCTTTATATATGTTATGTGTTATTTATATGGGTTTTATGGTAATACTTTGGTTAAAAAAAGGTATGTAATGATACTTTATTCAGTGAAGAGTTTTAACTACTTCATGAAGGTGAAGGTATTACTTTGATAGAGTATACATGGTTTACTTGATTTTGAAAAGCTAATAGTTTTCATTCTTTGTGTATCCCTTACTGAGCTTTTTATGCTCGCCCCAAGTTTTTCTGAAATGTTTTTCACAGGAATTAATGTGGAATAAGGTCAACGATGGGATCAGGGGAATGTCATGCTATATAAAACATGGAACTAGACATGTTTCTTTCAAGAGTTTTTTTTATTATGGAAACTTTGTAGAAGTGTCTACTTTGTATTCTTTTGAGATGTAATAGTTATGTTCTAATTCTCTAAAACTCTAAACCTGAAAAGATCCTCAAAGTGAATTATTCATTTAATTCAATATTAAGTAAGGTTTATGGATAGGGCCTTATATATAGTATGTTTATTAACCATATAGTGTAAGAAAACAAGAAGACACGGTAAAAGTGAAATTATTTAACTTAAAGATAAATCTAAATGATAAGGTTAGAATAGTAACCTAAACTTTTCTAAATTCTATTGGATGAGAGGATTTCGACCCATCCCCACCTTAGCATGGAAATAAATCAATTTGGAGCTATTAAAAACCGAATATGACTTTATAATAAAATAATATTTTTAGTTTTTCCAAAGGTTCCCGTATCCTCCCTTATAAAAGGGAACCTCCTCCCTATCCTTCTCACACCACATTGAGCCATCATGCTCTACCAAACCCTAAAAATTTTTATTCCCCACTTCCATATAAACACTCTATAGGTCCTGGTCTTCTTCAATGACCATCTTTAGTTCCCTAATAGGAGGATATGAAGAGGTGCTTCAAAGAAGAGGTAATGTCCGTTATCGATTCTTTTAACTTTATTTCTTCTACTACTTCTTCTTATTTAGTTGTTTCATTATGAATTAATAACATCAGTATCACTCATATACTGATATGTTATTATAAATATGAAACAACTCTATTTCACCTTCTATCCATCCTATGGAAAACGAAATCACCGCCCGTGCGTACGTATGGAATACCGTCTCCACGCCGTGGTGTAATCTCTTTTCCACCACCACATTACATGGATGGGTATAATGGTATAAATAATAACCATATATTATTAATGTAATGTGATATTTATTTTGAAATATTATACATACAATTCAATACAATTACACGATCATGGGAACGATATCATCGCTCGTGCGTACGTACGGCCTGCCGTCTCCACGATGTGATGTGACTCGTTCTACATGATCTTCAATGAATAATGATTATATAAATGAATTGAATAAATAAATATGATATATATTACACTAATAAAATTATGGAAATTTGGTATCAGTAACCTAAATGAATAATAATAATTTATTCGACGAAACACGCATAAGAAAGAAAAGCAATAAACACCCGAAAAACAAGTGACAATGAAATATTACTAATAAGAAGCTAAGATTATGACCATATATGAGATCATAAAAATGATTAATATTCTTTAATAAGTCAATAACATTATTTAAACATTATACAGGAGGTTTGGACACGTAATAAGAAAATCATACCTAAGGTAAGGGAAAATCTAACAATCTCATTTTTATCCGAGATTTTTATACATTGGTATTTACTGGGTTATATTAATCATCCACATCAATGTTACCTCAATATGTAATATTGTTTCCATCCACCTAAATTTTTTTACATCCAATTTTACCCTTTGGTGAGTTTTTAGTAAAAGATATGAAAGGAATCTTTTATCGTTTTTCGTACGAGGTACTTTTTGACTTTTCTGGCCAAAGTACGAGAAGAATGTTTTCTTTAACATATATGGGCTGAATGGATTTTTAGAAAATTATTTCCATGAAGCATATATTACAAGTTTCAGAGTTTATTTTTAATCAACTTCTTTTAGTTTAAAATTTTATGACATTTTAAGAAAGGAAAAAAATTTGTAGTAGAAAGGATATTTTCTTCAAAAATGAAGTTCAAGTGTTTTATCAAAATTATTTTCCATCATAGATAATATAGGGTTCTATTTCAATCCCTATTATTAAATTAATTTTATTATGTTATTATGGAATTGTTTTTATGATTTCCTTTTATCTTATATGGATTATGTTACGATGGAATGATGTTTAAGAATCCCATTTTTATTACATGTGTTATGTTATGATGTATGATTTATGATCCCGTGGCACACATAAGAATGGTATCATTATGAGATAGGTGGGACCTATATCTACCTCTAATGCATTGGTTAATGATTTATATCTCATGAGATGACATGGATGGAATGACAGGTTCATCTGGATCAGTGTTACAGGACTGAAATGAGGAGTGAAATCGGTTCATAAATGGACATTGTCCGCTAAGATAGACTTAGAAATGAGTCTTGACTAATAAGAAATGATTCTATATGATTATGTGTGTATGGAACAATGTTTCATGTTTTATGTTATGATTATTTGGATTACATTTCACTATTATGATTGATCTCATGTCATGATATTATGATCTCTTTTACAGGATAAGATTTTCAAAATGTTATATTCTTAAGAATATGATATGAATGATATTTATTTTTTCTACACTTACTAAGATTTTGAGCTCAATATTTTGTATGTTTTCTTTCTCTAGGTCAGTAAGAAGGTTATTAAGTAGGATATGCCAAAATGGAATCTCGATATGATGATATAAATAGGAGACAATGTAGATGCTTTATGAACCAGTTTTCTATGTTTACCAGTTTCTAACGACACTATACCTATACGTTCCTACCATGGTTTTGTTATATGTTGTAATAAATGTGAATCAATTTTTACGTATTAACAATTTATGAAAAGTATAGGTCATTATAGTTGGTATCAGAGGAAAGATATAGTCAAGACTTGGAAACTATAATGAGAAAGCCTTAGTAAGAACCCTAAGGATAAGTCTATGGATAGAACACAATCATAGTGTTTTAGAAATGTCCAGGAATAACCTATGATAAGACCTTAAGTGTGAAATTTAATTCTTGATTATGTGGTTTTCCTATTATAATTAGTGTTGATCACACTATTCTTCTTGGTTTTAGTCAATGGATGAAACCCAAAGGAACAATGTTAATGCGGAATGTGACGGGAAATGCAATGATTGTCCCCCTGAGAAACCAAATGTTATGGGAGCTGGAATGAAAAATCGTATATCCATGCTCACACAACTTTCTCAACTATGATTCATGTAGGACTTCCAAACGAGCAAAGGAAGGAGCAACATTCTGTTGAATCCTTCATGAGGCAGCATCCACCCTCATTCAGCGGGTCTACTGATCCAATAGTGGCTGAACAGTGGATCAGTACCACTGAAAAGATATTTTCAGTTCTTCAATGTTCTGAACATGATAAAGTCATCTTAGAAGTATATTGTTTGGAAGGTGAAGCTGACCAATGGTGGAAGCTTATCAAGAATACAAGGCCAATTGATGAAATTGAGTCCATGGAATGGGATGAGTTCAAGAACATATTTTTCAATAAGTACTTCCCTTGTATTCTTGAAAGAAATATGTAGAATGAGTTTCTTGAACTGAAACAAAAGGATGATGAATTTGTTGGTACGTACGAAGAAAATTTTACAAGACATTCAAGGTATGCTTTTGGGATTATTATCCAACCTGAGAGTAAGATCGATCGATTATTTTGTGCGTTAAAACCATGACTTCGAAGGGTGTTAGCCATAAGGGACTTCAATAGCTACGAGGAAATCGTTTCATGTTCTCTCAAGATTGATATGGAGATTGGAGTAACCCATCAGTCAAATGGGTTTGATAAGAAGAGGAAAATGTAATTCAAAGGAAAATCTAAATAGCACACTGAAAAGAAGATGAGTTTCCCCTTATGCTCAATGTGTGGAAAGAAACATGGAGGGAGTTATCTTAAAGGGACAAGTAAATGTTTCAAATATGGACATGAAGGTCATCGGGCATTTTAATTCTACAATGATGGGAAGAAGATGTCTAGTGATGCGAACACAGAAAAGGCTACACAAAGTGAACCTCCTACACCTCAATGTTACAAGTGCAAGGAAATGGGGCATTATGCTAATCAATTCCCTAATCCAAGGGTTGTTGATGATGATCTTAATCAATAAACTCTTAAGGCTAAAGAAAAATAAATATCACATGCAATTTCTATCGGTGATGTGGAGTACGATAGCGAAGTTGTGAAAGGTACACGTACCATACACTCTAAAGTATCATATGTTTTATTTGATTTTGGATCCACCCACTATTTTATTTCTGAATAATTTTCTAAGGGTATCGCCGTATTACCTCAAAAATTAGAGGTTGAGTTAGTTGTGACAACCTCTAATGGCACAACAGTCGCATCAAAAGTTTATAATTCTTCTCCGATTGAAGTTTGAGGGAAAGTGCTTCATGAAAATCTAATGATCCTTCATATAGTGGAATTTGATGTGATTCTTTCCATGGATTGTATTTCATTATATGGAGCTCATATCAATTTCAAAAGAAGGAAAGTCACATTTTATATTCCAGATCAATCTATGATCATCTATCGATTCAAGGATGAACATAACCTTCCAAAAAACATTATTCCATCATTTGGGTCTTGATTCCACTAAATAAAGGTTATTTATCTCAAATGGTTAGTGGGAAACTCACGATTAAGAATATGCCCATTTTACGGGAGTTTGATGATGTCTTTCTGGAGAAATTTCCAGGTCTTCCACCCAATCGTGAAGATGATTTTTCAATAGAATTCATACCGGGTGCAATGCCCATTTCAAAGACACCTTATATAATGGACCCAATTGAGTTGCAGGATTTGAAGAAGCAACTCCAAAGGAATTTTGATATGGTATTCATATATCCTAGTGCGTCACCTTGGTGAGCACCTGTTATGTTTGTTAAGAAGAAAGATGGATCAATGAGACGCTACATTGATTATCCCATACTTAACAAGATCACTATCAAGAACAAATATCCTCTCCCATGCATTGACGAATTATTTGACCAACTACGCAGAGCTCAATACTTTTCTATGATTTATCTTTGTTCCGGGTATCATCAATTAAGGGTCAAAAGAGAGGATATACCAAAGACGACTTTCCGTACAATGTATGGACACTATGAATTTATAGTGATGCAATTTGGTCTTACTAATGCCCCTGCTATCTTCATGGATCTAATGAATAGAGACTTTAGAGACTATCATGATCAGTTTGTGGTAGTCTTTATAGACAATATTATTCTTTATTCAAAGAGCAAGGAAGAACATGAAGATCACATGAGAATTGTATTGAAGACCCTGAGAATGGAGAATCTTTATGCCAAATTTACCAAGTGTGGATATTTCCTTCAAAAAGTTGCATTTTTGGGTCATATAATCTCAAAAGAGGGGATAACTGTGAATCTAAAAAAACAGTGTTTATGCAAAGATGGTCGAGACCAACAACAGTAACGGAGTTTCGAAGTTTTTTTTGGATTGGCTAGATATTATCTAGTTTTGTGAAAAAAAAATTCACGATTATCTAATCCACTCACAGGGTTGACTCGAAAAGCAGTTAGGTTCATTTGGACGGTGGAATGTGAAGAGAATCTCAAGGAGTTAAAAAGAAGGTTATTCAGTGCACCTGTGCTCACACTGCCTTGTATTGGAGAAAGGTTTGTGATATACAGTGATGCATCCAAGAATGGATTGGGGTGTTTTCTCTTGCAATACGATATGGTGATAGCTTATGCCTCATGACAGTTGAAAATACATCAGCAAAATTACCTAACTCATGATTTGGAGTTAGGTGTGGTAATCTTTTCATTAACAATTTGGAGGCATTATCTTTATGGTGAAAGGTGTGATATTTATACTGATCATAAAAGTTTAAAGTATATTTTCACACAAAAGGAGCTGAATATGGTCCAATGAAGATGGTTGGAGTTGATTAAGGATTATGACTACTCAATTCATTATCACCCTGGGAAAGCAAACAAGGTGGCCGATGCATTATGTCGAAAAGACCATGCTAGCCTATCTATGATGAGGATCACAGAAGATTAAATATTTATGGATTTACAATGGATGGATCTTGGAATTATAATGGAAGGAAAAATCATAACTTTCTCAAATGAATGTTCAACCATCTATACTTACGAAGATTAAAGTGGCAAAAAAACAAGATGTAGAGTTAAAAAATAATGTGAGAAATGTTCCTGAATTAAACCTTGATTCTAATGGGATAATAAGGTTCATGAATCAGGTTAGTGTTCCTCCCATCCCGGAATTAAAGATGGAGCTGCTCGATGAGGCTCATAGTAATTCATTATCCATTCATCCTGGAAGCACAAAGATGTATAGGGACCATAAAGAGTACTTCTGGTGGGGTGGCATGAAAATAGATGTTACTGAATATGTCTCTCGATGCTTGGTTTGTCTACAAGTTAAAGCTGATAGGAAGAAGTCTAGGGGGATGTTACAACCATTACACATAACCGAATGGAAATGGGAAAACATCACTATGGACTTTGTCACCGGACTTCCTAAAACATCCAAATGCAATAATGCTATCTGGGTCATAGTTGAACGTCTTACAAATTCGGCACACTTCATTGCTATTAGAGAGGATTTCTCTCTTGATCAGCTTTCCAGGATATATGTGAAGGAAGTGGTAGGATTGCATGGAGTACCACTTTCCATTATATCTGGTCAGGATCTGAGGTTTACCTCAATGTTTTGGCAAGTTCTTCAGCATACTCTGGATACAGAGATGTGTTTCAGTATTGCTTATCATCCTCGGAGAGACGGTCAGTCTGAGAGAACAATTAAAACATTAGAAGATATGTTAAGATCTTGCTCTATGTATTTAAAATGAGTTTGGGATCAACACCTACCTTTGGTGGAATTTTCTTAAAATAATATCTTTCACTCCAGTATTCAGATGGCTCTTTATGAATCTCTCTATGGAATTAAATGCAGAACACCAACATGCTGGGATGAAGTTTGGGAAAGAAAGACATTAGGACCTAATCTTGGTGATGAGATGGCAGAAAAGGTCTGATCTATTCAACAACACATAAGAGAAGATCAGAGTCGACAAAAAAGTTATATTGATAATAAAAAAAAGACATATAGTTTGAAGTGGGTGATAAAGTGTTCTAATGAATATCTCCTTGGAAGAGAGTAATGAGATTTGGAAAGTAGCGAAAGCCGAGCCCTAGGTATATCGGTCCTTTCTAAATACCGGATCGTGTTGGGAAGGTAGCATACCGATTGCTGCTTCCACCGAATCTCTCTCATGTTTACGATTTTATCCATGTATCTCTCCTGAGAAAGTACATACCTGATCCTTCACATGTACTCAGCTCAGAAGTTGTACCGCTAGAGCAAGATCTTTTTATGAAGAACAATCGATTGAGATTCTGGATCATAGTGAAAAAGTCCTACGAAATAAGACCACTTGCTTGGTGAAAGTATTATTGTGGAACCACCAATTAGAAGAAGCTACAGGGGATCTTGAGGATATGATGAGGGTGTGGTATCCTCACCTGTTTGTTACAAAGTGACAAATTTTGAGGGTGAAATTCATTTTAAGGGGGGTAGAATGTTACACCGGAGATTTTTATGAGAAATATTTTGTTTTTATGTCATATACAACATAAAAGGAATCTTTCACTACACACAACACTATCTTGGATTTCTTTACATGCAATCGCGACCTTCCTCGATAGCTTGCATTGTATGCAATACCGAGTTTCACTAAACAACAATATGATATTAAAATATTATTAAAACTAGCCATTATGAATATTAATACCCACTTTTTAAATTTTATAAATTTTATCATTCACAATGGTCTTCATTTTTGGATTCTGAATACTGATATTAGCCGAGGGTGAAATTTTGGTATTTTTCTGAAAACTTTCAATTTTTGATGAATACTGAAAACACTAGGTTACTATTTAAATACCGAATTTTTATTTAAATAATTATTTATTATATTTAAATTTATTTTAGGTCAAAATTGAAACATAATACCTATATAAGTTGAATTTAATTCATTGGAGTCATTTTATAATAATTTTAGACAAATAAAAATTTTATTGAACTTTTCACCGTCTTTTACCCATCTCCTAGGAGGGTTTCAAAATTTACATAAAACATACTTTTACCACTTCTGTGAGTGGAATTTAGAAAATCCGAAAGACATGGTTAATATCAAGGATTAAAATGTGGTTCAATATGATAAAAATAATTTTGGGCGAATAGTAACTTTTTTCTTCTTTTACCACGGTTAAAAGTAAATAGTGTAATTAAGGGTAAAAATGCTATTATTATTACCCTAAATCATTTCATAATTCTATTGGATAAGCATAATTCGAACAAAAAAACCATAGGAATAAAATATGACCAGTTAGGTCCACTTGGAATAGATTAGGACATTAAATATTAATTTATTCAAAGAGGAGTTAAAATAGTTAAAATCAAAGTTTAATAAGTAACCCTTTTTTAATACTGGGTTATAAATAAGATAAATTAGACTATAAATATTCATTATAAATCTAAAAAGATTTCCTACATAATGGTATTTTATTTATAATATTTTGTATTGATTTAATTTACTTTTTTTGCGAAATAATAATGCTATTATGATTTTCACAAAAATCAATTACCAAATAGTGTCAAAATTGACATAAATAGTTTTTAAAACAAATGTTATAATATTAATTGTTATATTATTCCTAAAAATCTATGGCTTGGAAAAATGACTTAGATAAGGTTATATATTTTAATAATGAAAAACTTGGGGTTCGTTTGTCTTGGTATAGTAAGTTTATTATCCTTAGAGTGTAAGAAAACAAGAAGACACGATAAAAGTGAAATTATTTAACTTAAAGGTAAATCTAAATGATAAGGTTATAATAGAAACCTAATCTTGTCTATATTCTATTTGATGAGAGGATATCGAACCATCACAACCTTATATTCGAAATAAATCAATTTGGAGCTATTAAAAACTGAATATGACTTTATAATAAAATAATTTTTTTAGTTTTTCCAAAGGTGCCCCTCTCCTCCCTTATAAAAGGGAACCTCCTTCCTCTCCTCCTCACACCACATTGAGCCTTAATGCTCATCCAAACCCTACCAATTTCACTTCTCCACTTCCCTATAAACATCTATAGGTCCTGGTCTTCTTCAAAGACAATCATTAGTTCTCTAAGAGAAGGTTAAGAAGAGGCGCTTCAAAGAAGAGGTAATGTCTGTTACCGATTCTTTCAACATTATTTCTTCTTCTACTTATTATTATTTAGTTGTTTCATTATGAAGTAATAACATAAGTATCACTCATATACTGATATAATATTATAAATATTAAACAACCCTATTTAACCTTCTATCCATCCTACGGAAAACAAAATCATCGCGTGTGTGTACGTACGAAATATCGTCTCTACGCGGTGGTGTAATCTGTATTCCACCACCACCTTACATGGATGGGTATAATGGTTTAAAGAATAACAAAATATTATTAATGTAAAATGATATTGATTCCTAAATATTATACATACACTTCAATACAATTACACGACCATGGGAATGATATCATCGCTCATACGTACGTACGGCCTACCATCTCCACGATGTGATGCGACTCGTTCTACATGATTTTCAATTCATAATTATTATATAAATGAATTTAATGAATAAATATGGTATATATTACACTAATAACATTCTTTATATTAGTTATCGATAACCTAAAATAATAATAAGAATTTATTCGACGAAACACGCATAAGAACAAAAAGAAATAAACACCCGAATAACAAGTGACAATAAAATATTACTAATAAAAAGATAATAATATGACCATATATTATATCATAACAATTATTACGATTATGGAATAAGTCAATAACATTATTTAAATCATTATACAGGTTGTTTGGACACGTACGAAGCAAATCAGACCTAAGGTAAGGGAAAATCTAACAATCTCATTTTTTTCCGAGATTGTTTACACTTTAGTATTTACTATGTTATATTTATCATCCACATCCATGTTTCCCCAATATGTAATATTATTTCCATCCACCTACAATTTTTTAAATCCAATTTTACCCTTGGGTGTGTTTTTAGTAAAAGATATGACAGGAATCTTTTGTTATTTTTCGTACGAGGTACTTTTTTACTTTTCCGGCCAAAGTACGAGAAGAATGTTTTCTTTAACATATATGCCATGAATAGATTTTTAGAAAATTATTTCCATTAAGCTTAATTTACAAGTTTTCTTGTTTATTTTTAATCAACTTCTTTTCGTTTAAAATTTTATGACAGGTTAAGAAAGGAAAATTGTTTTTGAATTAGAAAGGATATTTTCCTCAAGAATGGAGTTCAAGTGTTTTTTCAAAATTATTTTCCTTATAAGATAATATAGGGTTCTGTTTCTATCCCTATTTTTAAATTGATTGGATTATGTAACTATGGAATTATTTCTATTATTTCCTTTTATCTTATATGGATTATGTTATGATGGCATGATGTTTAAGATTCCCATTTTTATTACATGGGTTATGCTATGATGTATGATTTATGATCTTGTGGCACACAAAATAATGATATAATTTTGAAATGGTTGGGACCTATATCTCCATCCAATGCATTGGGTAATGATTTATATCTTATGAGATGAAATGGCTGGAATGGCAGGTTAATCTAGTTTAGTGATACAGGACTGAAACGAGGAGTGAACATGGTTCAGAAATGGACTTTGTCTGCTAAGATAGTCTTGGCAATGAGTATTGAATAATAAGAAATGATTCTATTTGATTATGTGTGTATGAATTTTTTTTTCATATTTTAATTAATGATTATTTGTATTACTTTTCACTATTATGATTTATCCCATGTCATGATATTATGATCTCTTTTGTAGGATAAGATTTTCAAAATGTTATATTCTAAAGAATACGATATGATTGATATTTATTTTTTTCTACCCTTACTGAGAATTTGATCTAACACTTTTGTATGTTTTCTTTCCCCATGTCAGGATGAAGGTTATTAAGTAAGATAGGCCAAAAGTGAATCTAGATATGATGAAATAAATGGGAGACAATGTAGATGCTTTATGAACCATTTTTTTATTTTTCCACGTTTCTAAATACACTATACCTATACGGTCCTACCATGGTTTTGTTATATGGTGGAATAAGTGTCCATCAATTTTGATGTATTAACAATGTATGTAAAGTATGGTTCGTTTTAATAAGGGTTTTTGGTATTCATTGAGAAGGATCTCTTATATTGTGGGATAATTCATATTGGGTTTTTTTATTCATTGAGTAGGATCACCTAAACTGCAGGTTAATAAAGAATACGTGGTTAGTATTTTTTTCTAAGGATCCCCACCATATATGATATCATCTTTGACTAGTTTTTTCCTCTTGGGGTGGGGACCAAATTAACAAAACCCTATAGTAGCGAATGTTTGTGACTTACATCTGTAAATTGCTATTGGCTATGTGTATACATGGATATCATTGATATATGTGTTACAAAAATATACTATTTATATCTATATTTAATTTATTTATTTTCCTTTGTGTTATAATTCATGTATGGCTTAGTGTTATTCCATTTTTCATTCGGGGTGACTTATTGTTTATTGTTTTACTCACCCTTGCACAAGCATTGCCCAAACACATTGTGGAATATGAAGACGATCAATTATTTAATAGACACCTAGGTGGACAACGACCAGGTGGTGAATAAAGATATTAGATAGACATGGTGTGCTCTTGTGGCTTCACATAGCTGAACAATACCTTCACTTCATGTATGGTTTTTTGCAGATGAGATTTCAGAACATGTGCATTCACTTTCACACTCTTTCTTTTGGTGGGATTGTATTCTGAAAATTATTATTTATTGATTCCCACTATCATTCTATGTGGATGTAATCTTAGTGTATGACAACATTCTCTACAATTTATATTTCTTCATTTCATATTTTTGGGCATGGAGATGTGTTTGTTTGTACACGTACATAGGAAAATGCTTCCCATTTGTGGGATATTTCTACTTGGTGCTAGTATCTAGATCATGGCCTATCAATGCTATCCATATGGTAGTCACGACATGTTCCCCTCTAGGATGGGTCGTGAAATAATTGTATCGAAGAGAGGATTTGGTTCTACTTAAGGAATGGGTGTGTATATGTTCTGTTTTTTGTAACAATATTAAGAATATCTAGTTTAGATTCTAGGGTAGGGACTCTAGTGTTAGTGCTTCATTGTCACATTCATACCCACAGACTCTAAAACCATTCTTTTCTATTTGGTAAATGAAAACATTAGTTGCATGAATTAAATGGTACATGGATCATATTGGATTTTAAGCGTGTTCTGATGTCCTTGTAGAGTAAACTCACAAGGTGTAATATATTGATCATGGTAAATCTTGTTTCATTTGAAGATGAAACCATGATGACATCAAATAAGGGTTCCATTGAGTGATATCAAGGATGATCTACCTAGTTAAGATGCATTGGTATGCGTACCTATACCAGAGATACATACGATATTAGAGATAACATGTCCAAGTGGTTAATCAGTGATTCCCAAACCCGTCGAGCAGTAGTTACACCCAGTGTTACCTGTTGAAGATGCATGCATGATGAATTCATTAAACGAGTATCAATGGTAGTGACCTCCCATGTCATGTGTGATATAGTCACCCAGTTATATGAGAATTTTTTGGAGGTAGTTACATATGTCTTCCTCCTTATGAGGATGTGTTCCAAACATATTGTGGTCCTAACTGCCAGTATTTTTCATGGCTCAGTGGGGCGATAGTCAAGCATAGAGACCTAGACACATGATGAGGCAACTCTCTCTTAGGTATACATCCAGTGACTATTTTGGGATGATTTCGATCCATCTACGTTGTGATCAGTACACATCTAAAAGATCCCATATCTATAGAAGAGTAGTTAGACTATAGCAGAGTACATAGCGAGGTTTTCAAATATTTCTGGTTACATCAAAGATATGGGGAAAGAAATATTCCTTTGAGCTATGACAATTGAGAAATTAATAGGTTTGGAGATCATGGATTCCATGATATCCCATATCATTCTTATATTTTCTAGTGTATTGGAGAGAGCTCTACTAGTTAAGAGTATTCTTGTTGAGCAGACACAGGCATCAAGTTCTACCAGTATGATCCAGGTGGCCTCATGTTTGGTAGAGGTAGCCGACAGTAGTCGCGGGGACCCAAGATGGTTAGGTACATCAAGAGACATACTTTGGACACTAGGATAGTAGTGCAGGAAACCTAAGGTGTATTGAGTCATCCTAGAAACAAGTGGTGTTCCACATGTGGCGGTCAAGGGAATCTATTTCAAGATTGCCCGACTCGACGTACAAACGACTAGGGGACGACTTGGGGACAACTGAGGAAGAAGAAGTGACATATTCATTGTCATATTTGGGGTGTTCCTCAGGGTCGAAGACATAGTGGAAGGGCAGGTATAGTAGTAGGATGTGGGAAGAGGTTCATAGTGTTACCAACACCACCCCAGGTTATCCACAATAGGTTAAGGGAGTTGGTGGATTGGGATGATGACAACTATAGGTGAAGGAGGTTTTGCACCATAGTGCCCCAATTATTATTAAAGGCATGATATATTTCATTTACACCATATATTCATTTTTTTAGACACAAGTGTCAGATATTGTTTTCATACCAGTAACATTATTCGGGTCTAAGAAATTCCATTTAAACAATTGACTCAACCATTATGTTTGGATACTCATATTGGTGGGGATTCTATGATCATACACTAGTGAGGACTGTGTGAGATTACACTTGGTGGTGAGAGTTTTGGTTATGTTCCCTTTGTAGTCGTGCCATGGCATTATGAAATCATTCTAGGTAAAGACTGGTTATCTACAGTCCATTATCAGATTTGACTACAATAGGTGAAAAGGGAAATTTGTCTGTAGTGATGGGACATGTTTTACTTTTTTTTGTTGAAAAGGAAACTCATGTGGAGCATGATATACATAGTCATATTGGTGTGTATCTTGTTACTCCCATGTTGGCTATCCACACCCTCGTTTAATTGGATGATAGAAGTCCTCAGGTTCCTGCAGTGCTGGAGGAGTATTTAGCCATCTTTTCTAAGGATGTCCCAAGATTACCTCCAATTGGGTGGTTGAATTATGTATTGAATTATACCATATAAAGAGACCTATATCTACCCCAACATATCAAATGGTTCCCACATAGCTTCTTGAGTTGAGTTTATAGTTGGAGCACATGCAGAGGAAGGTCTTCGTTAGACCTAGTTTTTCACCATGGTGGGACACATTTCTTTTTAATGAGAAGGTAGTCGGGAGCAGGAGGTTTTGTATGGAATTCCAAAACCTAAATCAGGTGAGCATGAAGAAAATGTATCCACTCCCAAGGACTGAAAACCTCTTCGATTATCTAAATGGAGTGGGGTGGCTCTCGATGGTTGACCTTAGATCTATATATCACCAGCTTCGTGTACGAGGTCAGGATATACCGAAGGCAACCATCAGATGTCATTATGATCACTATGACTGCCTAGTGATGTTGTTTTTCAAGATGAGAACCTCAACAATGCTCATGGGACTCCTAAAAAATAATCTTCCAACATTATTTTGACAGGTACATGGATGTTTTCATTGATGACATCATATTGTACTCGACATCAAGGGGGTGCACACGATACAGATGAAAATGGTCCTAGACACTATCTACGATCAATTTATTTATGGGAAACTCATTAATATGTCATTTCATGATTCGAGAGGTCAAATTTCTTAGAGACTTCATTTCAGAGGATAGAGTTTCACTGGGTCCAAAAAATATTGAGGTAGTGCACAATTGGGATCCACCCAAGAGCATTATAGAGGGGCGTAGTTTCTTGGGATTTATAGGGTACTTGCATTGGTTTGTACCCAGATTTTCTAGAGTAGTAGCACCCTTGACATATTTTACATGGAAGGGAATGATTTTATATAGACAACAATGTTATAGATGTTTATTCTGAAGCTGAGGCATAAACTTACGAGTGGTCCAATCTTGAAGCCTCTAGAGGATGGCATCAAGTACGTAGTGTTCAAATATTCATCATGGAATAAGACTAGTTGTGTCCTAATTATATGGAATGTGGTGATTTACTATAGTTCACTATAGTTAGGACAATATTATCAGAACTATATAACCCATTATCCTTGTTTAATGGTTGTAGTCTTCACATTCAAGATATGGTGACACAATCTGATAGTCAAGCGGTTTATCATATACTCTTACTGATAATGTCTCAATTATATATTCTCTAAGAAGGATATGAAGTTGTAAAATAGGAAATTTATTGATTTACCCCAATAAAATGACATTATGATTACCTATACTCCTCGGAATGGAAATTTTGTGGTCGAAACTCTCTATAGGAGACCATGAATATAGTTGCAGAGTGAGGCATTAGAGTAGTTTGGTACATTATAGAGACACCTTTTTGGATGGATATGGAGAAGCTTATATACAAACAATTGTTGTCACTCCTCTAATCATTCAGGGATTTATGGAAATGTAGTGTGGGATTACTAACTGAGAGACATTATGTGATTAGATTCCTTTAGGTCCTACCACTGATCGATATTAGATATGAGGGGAGAACATCATTCTTTTCATAGGGCACACAGTTGTACTAGGGATTGTAGGAGGGGGTTCTGAGGGAGTTCCACACACCCCCTTTTGCGGTACATATGGGTGTGATGAAGATTTTCTAGGACGTATGTTGTCTGTATTGGTAGTTAAGGATAAATAAGGTAGTGATAGAGTTCATTTCATGATGCCTCATTTGTCAACAAGTGAAGACTGATCACTGAGATCTAGCAGGCTGGACCCAACACCTAGTGGTGCCAGAGTGGAAGTGGTATGGGATATCCATGGAATTTGTGATAAGTTTAGAATTTAATTAAACAAAACATAATACCATTTTGGTGATGGATGAATGACTCAACAATTTGGCCCTCTACCAACTTATATATGAGAAGAGTTCTGTAGAGTGTTTGGGACCCCTCTATGTGTTGTATATATTTCGGAAACACAGAGAGTCATCGATGTTCATTTCTGATCATGACTCTCATTTCACATCGTGGTTGTGTATGGGATTGAATGTTTAATTTGGGACTCATTTATGATATATCACAACATTCCAACCCCAAACAGATGGCCAGATGGAGAATGACATTCATGTTTTATAGTAAATGATACGAGCTTGGATCATGGACTTTGTTCCTCACTAGGAGGATCACCTACCACTCTAGGAGTTTGTGTACAACAACACCTACCACTCCACATTTTCTATTACACTGTTTGAGGCCTTTTATGGGTTACTATGTAGGTAATCACATCACTGGCCTGACCAAGAGATTCAGAACATAATTATTCCAGAGTTGGTGGTTGCTACCACTGAGAAGCTACAAATCATCGTGGAGAAAATTGGGATTGCAAAGAGCTGAAAGAAGTCAAATAATGAATGAAGAAGTAGGCCACTGTAGTTCTTGGTGGGAGGCCATCTGTTCCATCTAGTATCACCATGATGGGTATAGCATAGACTTGGTCGAGGTAGCAATTTTTATCAAAGATACATCACACATTTCCAGATTATATGTTGAGTTGGCAAGGAGGAATTCTACCTATCTCTACCCACAGATGCACTAGCTTCATGAATCCATCCATGTGTCTCATATGATGAGGTAAATTCATGATCCATTTCATATTATCAACATGGGAGAGATGAAAATTGAAGATGTGGATACTTTTTCATATTTGTCAATGGAGATCTAGGATCAATAGGATATGATCCCACATGGGAGGATGATTCCACATGAAAACATTTTGTGGTTGCAAAGTAATATCCAGTATAGCACAGGGGAGCATGAGGATAAAAATCATATATAGTAACCTCATATTTTTGTCGATTAGCCATTGTTTTGGATTTGAGATACATAAATCCATATTGTGTGGTGAATGTAATGACTTATATTTTCAATGGGTTTGTTATTATAAATTAATTGAAAAAATTCAAATACTAGAAACTAAGAAAATGTGTAATTTGAAGTCATGGGGTACCGAAAAAAATCCATTAAAAAGAGATATTTTTTTAATAAAGTGCACATGTTATTTTTATTTAATGCTATACTATATTCTAAATGGGTTCATTGATTTGAAATTTGAGGACAATGTTTCTTTAGGAACAAGATAATTACCTTAATTAGGTCCTAACATCAACCATCATAGGCTGGATGTGAATGTTATATTTATGGCATACCGGTTATAAAATATTTAATAAAAATGTTTTATTTTTACCTAGAAAGTAGCATTTCCCTTAAATTAGAGTTTTCTATATATCCATTGTTTCCACCATAACCATGGAGTTTCTTATAGAAAAATAGAATGATGTTCCCTTAATATTGATAATGTACTAGAGATCAAAACATGGATTAATGTTTAATGGATCGACAAATGATGACAACCCAAATTCACCCATTATGAACTACAGATGCAAACTCTAGTTGGGGTGTTTTTTCTCTTTGATTCATTCCTCATTATCAATTTCAAAAACAAACACAGTTTATCTGAAAAATATGTTGATCAGAAGTTCGATGGCTTTTGTTAAGGGTTGATGATTGTGGGGATTTAAATGGTAGATATATAAGTGGGTTTCCTCATTCATCATCATACTTATATCAAGAAAAAAAATCATGTTTGACACGAATGAATTCGATGTCTTGTTCTTCAGGTGTTCATGTGATTTATTTTCTCCCCCTAATATTTTTTTCGTTCTTTTCTCATCAAGAAATATGAACCAAGGAACATTACACATTCGATACATGGCCCAATGATCCAAAACCAGGGATCCAACATTGGAAAAACCCCACATATATGCAACGATTATAGCGTGATGCTATTCAGTCAAGTTAGTTGCTTGTGGTGGTGCAAGGAGATGGAGCATGGTGGAGAATTGTGGCAATACACTATAAGATTTAGGTAGAGTGTGAAGAAAACATCGGGCCAGAGGTTAGGTGGCTGGTGGAAGAGCCAACACCTAGATTGGGGGGGGGGGCTGCACGAGGAATAAAGTGAGGTAGACGGGCCACTGGAGGCAGAGTGTGAGGAAAAGTTCTGCGAATGACCACATGGGAACCTCTACAGTAGTGGTTCAATGGGGAATATGGCATACTAGGTTGGGGAGAACATGGATCATGCGACGTCAAAGGCAGTATGGTAGGCCGACAGACGTAGTGGCTGTCTGTGTTGACGGATGTGGAACCATGTTGACCATGAGCATGCGGTTGGATCAACCATGTGTGGGAGAAGGTGTTTGGCCCACATGCAATAGGTCGAGATGAATGGACCATGATGGGTCTTGAGAGGCTAGTTGGGTCGGGTCGGCCTGATCAGACTGGGTCGGGTTGATGGTTTGGGATGGGTCAGACTGAGACCAGATGGGGATTCAACTTTGTTACTAAAATTTTTATAACATAAAAATGTAAGGTCCATTTGATGAGCCTTCTGTGGCGTAAAAACCCTATCAAAAATTTTCTCCTTTTTAAATGGACGATTGTGGGTTTGTAAAATATACTATTATAGGTGGTCATTTTCCCTTGGTTCATTCCATACGGGATTATTATGGCATTATGTCCACATAATTAGATAGGAGTCCCCTCTACTGGCTGAGTCCTAGATATAGTTATGGTATCCCTCTTGGGATAGGAGCGATCCTCTATCACCCTTGATAGAGTATTTTTGGGAACTGACGTGACCTTCGAGAATAGGGATATAATCATCTATAAAGTGGGTTTTATTGATAGGGTTGTTGGTAATATCTAAGAATGATCCCCTCTGTTACAAGCTACATTATTATTATTGATGGTATTCTCTGATAATGATCACCTACGTTATTGGTTAATATAGATTTGTGTGTTGGTAATATCTGAGAATGTTCCCCTATGTTTCTGGTTAATATAGAATTGGTTCTTGGTAATCCTTGGGAAGGATCGCCACAATATATATTATGATCTTTGACCACCATTTTACTCATGGGGTGGGGCCAAAATTAACAAAATCCTATGGAACTTATTGGCTGTGACTTACCACTTTAATTTTTGGATTCTATGAGTATAACTGGATATCATTGATATGTGTTATACAGACATATACATGGGTATATATGACATTACATCCAGTATTTTTTGTGGTATACTTCACTTATTTCTTAGTGGTATTCCATTTTGGTTTTGAGGTATCCAACTGAGTATTTTTTTACTCACACATCCATGGGGTTTTCCCACACATGTCAAGTCTTTTGCAAATGATCGATGCTTTGATAGATCCCTATGTGGAATAGGATTATCTGGTAATTGAGAAGTTTAGATAGGCTTGGTGTGCTCATGTGGCCTCACATAGCTAACCAATACCTACCCTTCAGGTAGGGTTTTTTGTCGATGTATTTTAGTAACATGTGCATTCACTTTTACAAACTCTTTCTGTTAGTGGGATTGCATTCTAGACCTATATAATTTCCAGTTTCTTCATGTTGTACTATATGGATGGTATCATAGTGTATTCTTTCATTTTCTATGTAGTGTTTCTTCATTGGATTATTTTGGTCTTGGAGATGTGTGTGTGTGTGCAGGTAATTTGTGAAATGCCTCAAATTTGTAGTATATTCCTAATTTGTTTAAGTCGACATACCCAGGAATATCGAAGGAAAGATTGAGAAGACATGGAACATGCCCCTCTAGTATTGGTCATGAATTTTTTTTCTTATTTTTCTAAAAAGGAATATTTTTTGAATAGTGAAATATGATAAAAATACAATAATCTACTAAATAGAATTTGTTTTTAGTCATAGATGGTATTAAAATGAAATAGTTTGAACTATTACGAATAATATACTAAATATAATTAATATAATTAATTATATTAGTAGTCTTAGGCCAGATTAATAAAATAAATATAATAATATTTTGTAACACCCCTTTACCCCTTATAAATACAATAAAAAACCAGATATTCTGCTCACACAATCATAGACTTGTATCATGAAAAATTTTAGACGTTTTCCCTTAAAAATCCCCAGAATGTTATAATAATTTTTTTCTAAAAAAAGTCCAGTTTTATGTTTCTGAATGTGTTTTTGTAAGAGTTGATATTTAAGAGGTAATATTATATACCTATCATATTAAAATATTTTTTCTGTATACCTTATCCACACATTCTTCATCAAATGGATAATTAATACTCAAATATATGATATATAATGAATTAATATATTAATAATTTAATAACTACCATCAATCAACTTATCTTATCATGTTATTAAAAAATAAAACCATTTTCCATAATATGTAACTTCACCGCCACCATGGATGCTGAGTTTCCATTTTTCATTATCACCATTATTGATAGTAATAAATATTTATAATGGTAATGTAAGATGCTAATTTTTTTTATAAATTATTTTATTTTATGAAATTAAAATATACTAATAATATTATATAGAACACAACCAGATTAATATGGTTGGTTAAACTCCATAAATGAACTAAATACATAACAATATCATTTTTCTACTTGAATCATCCCTCTATTGGAAAACAAAATAAGATTATATATGATTAAAATATAGGGAATGAAATTAATATCATTTAATTTCACCTATAGTGTTTCATTCCAATTATAGAATAACATATATAATCATATAAATATGATCAGGCCATAGAATCATGAAACGAACCCCCATGGACAAGAAACAATAGTCCCTATATACCTAATAAATTATTAACAATGAACACTATATAATTATATTAAATATAATATAGGAAAAAATGATCTTAATTATGAAACTAATTAGTTTATCTTGATTATTCCGTACATTAATAGAATGTACATAATTGTTCTTGAATAAAAGGAAATGGTTCCCTCTTAGCGAGACTATTTTCATTGGATTATAACATTTCAGTCACAAGATCATTTTATTTTTCAAATTTATGTTATGAGATGACATAAATATTATATATATATATATATCTTACATAGATAATAATATTATTCCCCCTTCCATTAATAGGGTAATACATTCATTAATTTCATTTCACAAATACTTTCCTTCTAATCAAACCCAATTATGTTGAACATCTATATCACATACTCCATCTGTATAATCCTCATTTAAATAAATTATTACCTTTAATGATTTTCCAGGCTAAATTAATATTCAATGTATGACCATTCTAGTTTTCCTCTATTATTTATTGAAAATCTAATACTTTTTCTTTCTTTATAATACATAGAAACATTCCTTAAAAACCCATATTAAAAGGTCATTTATATAGACAATTATAGACCCTTAATGACGTAATTTGTTTTTCAAATGTAAACCAAATTTGGAGACCTATAATTATTTAGTCAGAAATTTACATCCAAAATATATTATACCATTTTACTTTTATTAATATTTTTGGAATATCATTTTATTTTTATATGTGGAATGATTTTGAATCAAAATTATCTGAATTTATAATTTTTATGTTCATCCCATTTGATTAATTTCATTTTGTGGAACACATAAGCATGTACATCATATGATCAGTGTGCCCAAATACTAATTCAATGCTTTGGGTAATGTTCTTTTAACATGATACTATATGTTTGTGATTTTTCAGGGAAACAATTACATAATTGGACTATATCCACCACCTGATGTTTTATTGGTGGTTATCCTTTACATCTTATTATATCATGTTTCACATTATAACAACATTCATATGTATCCATGATATTATTATAACATTCTACTTATGTTGATATATAATTTAATTATTCGTGATTATACTCTTCATAGTTTTCATTTTATATTTTTCACACTTATATTATGTCTTTCTATCATGGGTTTTCCCTTAGTTTGATTTATAGATCCACCATTTTTTATGTAATCCAAAAATTTAACATTTTTTTGGAGTAAATGGATTTAGGATCTCATTATAGTGATTAAATTAACGATTTCGAATTTCAATTATTATATATATTATTAATATTTTTCCCAAATATTGTATACATCAAAAAAATTGGTAGGACATTAAAAATTGATTATGTAACAAATCATGCAACAATATAAATTAAATACAATGGTTTCTATAGATTGTATTTGAGAAATATTTATATATTTTTTTAATTAGAACTCAAACACACCAGTGATAACCCTATGGTTAAATATCTATAAATGATATTTTCCTAAAATCACAGTTATGTGAAGATAGTGTTGTTTCCATGAAATTAAACCCATTTATGAATAACAAAACTAGACATGGGTGATTAATTTTTTTTATGTGTAATAACTAAAAAAAGGTGAATTGGGTATTCACTCAATCACCACCTAGTCACGAAAAACATTACTGGCAACACACCTCATTTTAATCACAATGGTGATACGGTTTGTAAAATAGAAAAATCTATTTATGAACCATTTTGAATGATGAGAGTATATTTCTAGGTTATAATACCATATAAGAAACATTTAAATGTATAATATATATTGAATTATCAATACTAATAACTTAGGATAAAATCCATATCTATTTGTAATTATATTTATAATATGTGTTTTATTTTTTAAATAAGTGTTTTTTAGAATTAGTAAATTTTATTTTATTTTATGTAATGATGGGAAATAAAAGGAACTAGATAGACAAAAAAATTTATTAGCAACATAAGGAATTAACTAATTTTTTACGTAGACTTATGGGAGTGGTATATGGGAGCATTACTCATGTATTGGCTCTGCAAACTCATTTAATAAAAAATTACATGAATCCTGAAGAACTAATACCCACAATAATGAAATATATTTTTCGGTCTTATTAATTAGGTGACAATGTCTTCATATATTTAACAGATATTTTGATCCCCTAATCATGAAATAGTGGATTAAAAATATTTAGAATATATTTTATATCATCTAATTATTGTAATAATATAATGTCGTGAGGGTTTTTAACAACATGATAGTGAAGCCTATCAGTGGTGAGAAATGATTAGTGACATGATATACAATGAATAAACTGATTCCATGAATGTCTATGGATTCAGAAAAATATATATTGATAAATATTTCCCATGATCTCTCAAAATAAAAGTTGAATTTGAGCTCCTCAGACTTGAGAAAAATGAATATGAGTTTATCAAGGAATATAATGAAAAAATAAAAATAATTGTATTATATGCTTTGGTATTTTTGAATAACACCGAAGGAAAGGTGAATAATTTATTTTTTGATATAAATATATTTCTATTAAAATCATTAGAAGTAGAAAACATTCAAAACTATAAATTTAATATTAGTTTTTCTACAAGGATGAGAAGTATAATGGTAACTCTTGACGACCTCACGGTCCTGGAATTAAAACACATAATTTGATATTTCATTATGTGATTCAGTTATAAATCTCTAGGAGAAAAAACATATCACAACACATAAAAAATTGTTGGAATGAGAATAAAAAAAATTACCTCATATGAACTAATAGATGAATTAGTTTTTTGAAGCAGGAAGATGGATAATTAATGACCTTGATAGAGAAAGGTATCCATTAGTTTGATTGAAGAGAAGATGATTAATATCAAAATTCAGCCTATGGTCAAGTTTTTATACCATATATCACACATTAAGTAGTCAAACCAATGAATTACTAATCATATTTTCATATAAACTCTATAAAAAAATTATGGTCTAGAGTTCAAGGAACAAATTTTTCCACCACAAAGGCATAGGCTGATTCCCAAAATTGCTATGGTTATAGATACACATATTATTCATTAAATAATGAACAATGAAATTTTTTATTCCAGATATTAAAATTATTTAATATCTTAAAATTTTATTAAAACATTTCAAACACAACCTAAAAACATGGGGTTTGAAGAATCTACGGGAAAAGAAATTAGAGAAATTAAGGGATCCCAAGTATATAACACCTACCTATTCAATATTTGTGGGCGTTACCTTAAAATAAATGTTCTATATACATTTACTAAATATAATGATATTTTTTTCATGGAATACATGTAATTATATATATCCATCATGATTTTTTGGAAGAGGGATATCATTCTTAACTTCCTGTGTCATCCATAAATTTTGCATAAGTTTAAGGAAAATCTAAATTCGAATATTCTCATAATGAATTATTATTATTTTAAAATATGAAAGAATATATTCCCAAAATTATTATGACCAATGATTTAATCATTATTAAATACATGCCATTTGAGTTTTATTATACAACTGCATTCACTAAAAAATAATTCTCTTCTTCTTGACCAAGATGTTCAGTTTTCAATCTAAAATCTACATGGATATCTTCCCATTTCCAATACATCCAAAATAATGTCCACCATTGAGTTATATTAAATAATAATATGTAATAGGATAATATAAAATGGTGTTTTATATAAAGAAGTTCCTCACTGTGGAGGTTTTGTAGTGCCATTTTCCAAGAATAAAGATAGGTCAATGAACATCATAATTGATTATCCTAATCTAAAAAAATCATCAAAAAGAATGTGTATCCCCTACCATGGATTTATTACTAGTCTGATCAACTATACATATCCCAATATTTCTCCATGTTGGATGTTCAATTAGGATAGAAATAATTAATGTGGAAGAAAGAAGATATTACCTTGAATACCCTTTAAACAATGCACAGACATGATGAGTTTATAACATTTCCCTTAATATTCAATAATTCTCAAGATATCATCATAGAATTAATGAATTGATTCATAATATATTTCCATAAAAATAATGGGTTTAAATTTATAATCTATAATACGATATACACAAAAATAAAAGTGCTTCATGAGGGGTATTTAGATACTAGGCTAAAGAAATTGTGAACGGAGAAGGTAAATGAAAAATATATTAAATGCGACTTATTGTTGGAAGAATTATAATATTTATGGAATGTTATCACCAAAAATTGCATATATTTAGAACCTTATAAAAAATTAGAAATGATATGTGGCCTAGACCAACATCTATAACAAATATCCATAGTTTTCTATGATAAGATGTGTATTAATGTTGAATGTATTGGAATAATATTTTGGTAGCGAGGCTCATTAATAAAGACTAATTGAATAGATTTAATTTTTTTGACAAAATAATTTGAATAGGGAGTCATTGATTTTTAAAAGTGTCCAACAACATTAATAGTACTCAAGCAACTATAAAATGGGAATGTATCAATGTATAAAAAGATAGTTAAAAGAAGGTAGTATATTGTGTGCTAATTCAAAATGAAAAAGTGATCGATTCTAACTCAACATAGATTAATGTTCTTGGTAATAAATACCAAACACGTGATATTTTGTGCGTAGTAGGGTTACTCATTGTGTAAATCATGTGCTTTTATATTTATGGGGATGGGTGGAATATAAAAACAGATAAAAAGAAACTAAAATATATATTATCATAATAATGTCGTCATATGAACTAGAAATGATTTTTATATCTGATCCTAGACTAGGAATACAAAATCCACAACTATTCTGAAAAAATAATTTATTTGATTCTCCAAGCTGAAATGATTCTAAAGCCTTATAAATGCTGAGAATTGAGAAGGAAACAATATTTTGTATTATTTCTTAGGGGTAGATATTTGAATGATAATAGAAAATTCATTATCATTATTTCCTGAAATAATTTCTCAAATATACGTTATTGACAATATAATGTATTCTTATAGACAATATATGAATATAAAGAAAAATTTCAATGATATATGAAATGGAAAATAATTAATGAAAAAAATTAATCAGGATGGATTTGAAATATTTATGACAAAAATATGTGTTCCATAAAATCCAGAGTAATTGTAGGAGAATAAGAATAATTCAAATTGATCATCCTTCTTAATATACCAAGGGATAAATATGATTTATCAAGATCTCCTTGAGATCTTCTAATGGGTCAATAGGAATAAAAATATCAAAGAGTACAGATCAATATTTATGGTATGTTAATAAGGGAAGATTATAAAGAAAAATGTTGAGGGGGATAATTTATTCATTCCCATATATATATGGATATGGAGAAACATAAACATTGAATATTTCACTAGACATATGATGATATCAATTGGAATCAATTCTATATTGGATATAGATGATAATCTAGTAAAGGCTTCACATTGAATTACAATTTTAGATAAATTATCCATTGTTTAGCAAAAAATGATGTACATCTTAGAAGTTGTAGGGATGTATATAACATAACTAAAAATTACACCTGAACGAAAATTTTAATTTAAGATTATATTCTAAAGAGAAATCCATTATGATCTAAATAATGAATTACATTTATTATGACTTCTCAAACCCCAACTGATGGCCAATCTAAGCACACTATCTAAATACTTTACTACATGTTGACATAATACATGAATAAATTTAAAGGATAATGGGATAATAATCATAATATATTATATACTTCATATAATAATATTTTCAAATTATTAATACAAATTGATCCAAATAAATCATTTAACAATAAGTCATATTTTATAGTAGCATGATGGGATGATGTTAGTGAACTTAATACGATGGGAAATTCAATTTTTTTGGAAATATTAAAAAAATTTCAAGACTATTTAGTAGCAGAACAGGATGCTCAATGATTATAGAAGAGCATCATTAGAAATAATTTATCAGTCCTAGAGATTGAGGTTTGGGGTAATGCGACCCTCCATAAATCCCAATTGAAGCATGTCATGATATTTTGGATGAATGGAAAGATAAATTCCAGGTATATCATCCCTCTTCAGATTCACGATAGCATCAGAGTTATTTGTTATTGACAAACACTAACATGAACCATGTCTCATGTACATTATGTGTTCCACTTATTGAACATGATGATATACATACTAATCGACCACATATACTAAATTCAATGGTGGTAGAGTTGAAAATTTATTTTTCGTATGAGTCACAATTCATAACAATCATTGATGGTAAAGATAATGTACTATGAACAACATAACTCACATCATCAACGTACTATGGTGAAACCATAGTTTTGAGGATGAGACAAGGGAACTGGAAATAGTGATGAAGTAGAACAATAGTCACATATTTTTACCAACATTTTTTTAAACAAATGTTAATTTGATATTTCATGGGTGTGACCTAAATAGACATTAATTTTATCACAATAATTTTCCTTATTATAATTTATTTATATTTAATATTAAAGTAAATATATCTTACACTTCAAATTGACAACAAGAAAATATTATTTTATAAATTTGATCATCATATTTATAGAATAAAGGCCAATTATAATTTAAATGACTATAAGGGGTTTCAAAATTAAGAAATAATAATAGAAAATTTGATCTTATTGTATCCCCTAAATAATATAACAAACTAACAACACTATATAAATAATAAAGAAACATGGTTATACTATAGGGATATTGAAAATGAATATATATATATATATAACATCGATATAAATTTTATGTAAATAAATAATGAATATAAAATAAGGTATTTATAGAATGTTGGGAACCCATAAGACCACCACAAATATAATCATCATATCATTAATTTGACCGTTAGAAAAATAATCATATATTTGGAATAGGAAGATGAATAATTGGATTAGTATAATTACCATTATATTGGTAAAATCACCCATTGAATTGTAAAATAATATTTAAGTATCTTACAAAATGAATATATGACAAATTAATATCATAATATATGAAAATTAATATTTTAAATATTATAAAAACAATGTTTTTATATATTATAAAATTAAATTATTTTAATTTCATTTTTATAAGAAATATAACTCTTTAGTATAATGTTTATTTACTAAAAATGTATTTCTAAATAAATAGAATGTTGTGTTGAAAATATTTTAAAATTTAATGACATAATGATTATTTTTAAAATGGTTTGAAAATTGATCATAATATTAATTATGATATTCTTCAAGTAAATATGGATTTTATTTAAGAATAATATTTTCCATCTTATAATATTATTTCAAATGATATTTTTTTAGGAATATGAACATTGAAATAAAAAAAATGTGAATTTTTCATATTTGTCTAAACTAGTTGATTTATTTAGTGAACAATACCATACTGTGGAATATGATTTTATGCTAAATAAAAATATTTTAGATTAATGAATGATGTAAGTGATAAAATGTTTTTACTCAAATAAACCATTTTCATTAAATATTCAAATGAATCAACATTATAATTAGTCATAATAAAAAATAATAATCTAATGATTATAATATTTAAAAACACCCCTCTCATCCACGTATAAATACCACCCCTCAAAACCGTTTATCCTCATTCCTTCTATGAATTGATGATTTAAAAATTTATGACCAATTTTATGAAAAATAATATCATATAAAATATAGTTATATTGGTATCACCCAATTCAAGTTAAATCATCATTAAATTTTTTTTCTTGTAGATGACATTCAAGAGGTAAATTTATCAAACTACGTCTTTTTAAATTATGTACTTCTTCTAAATTCAATTCAACTACCTCATCCAACAAGGAATAATAACATAAATATATATATATATATATATTATGTAGTTATATATTTTTAATGAAATATATAGCATCCATAATATTCCCTTCTAATCTTATTCAAAAAATCAAAGTATAGTCTATATTACATTAGTTCCACACATCCATTGAAGATCAGTTTTTGTTTCCAATTAACAATTTCATGTATTGTCATAAAAATATTAATATTTCAAAATAGTATTATAATAATTACATTAAAACTTATTTAATTTTATGGATTTAATATCAAGAAAAAAATAACAAACAAACCGTAACTAGTTCGTGGTGGCTATTAAAACTGCCTAAATGAACTAACTATATATTGATAACATTTTCACTGAGTGATTCATTCCTATGAGAGAGAAAAAAAGGGAATTTAGTGCCATTAAAATTACTTTAAATCCTTATTAAATATTATACCATATAAAGGTGACATTCTCTATCCATTTATCATTTTATGTAATTCCCTTTTATTTTCATTATTCAAAAAAATGATTTTCATAAGAAATGTAAACTTTTAATTAAAATAAATATTGTTTGGATCAATTTTCATTGAAAATGAAACACATAATATTTCAATAAATTACAATAATACCTTCTTTGAAACACAATTTTGGATTCTCATTACTATATCCAATTCTCTACCCATTTTGATCACATATTTTCTAAATAAAGACCACATTATGATACCAAAATTTTAAAAATTATATATATAAATAAATAATATTTAATTACTTATTGTATTTTTATTATATTTGAAATATATTATTATAATTATATGATTCGTGATTATGAAACCCAGTTCTCTCCATGGGGTCTTAAGGGAGTGAACCTAATCCATGTGGGGTACATTTTTCACCATGTGACATCATCTTGGTGGTATGTTCTGACTAATTCAATGTTTATTTTTTCTATAAATTAAATTTGTAAATTTTTCTTAGATATTATGATACCATGTTATTCGTGATATTCCCATATGTTATAAATTCTTAGAATTATATTTTATGATATCTTTTTAGAGTGTTTGAATATTATTTTATGATTCATTATCCTGATTATTTCCTTACCATGATTTATTTCTCACTCATTTCATTTATTTATTCCATAAATTATTCGTAGTTGATTTTTTAGATTAATGGGATTTAAGATACCATTGAGGATATTAAAATAATTTTTTTTTATTTAGTTTCATTTATTGTTTAAAAAACTAGTAATCTGAATATTATATTCCTCACATTCATTTAGTTGTGATTATAGTATGACATTATAAAAATATCATGTTACAAAAAATTTAGTATCTTTATTCTATATAAATATAGTATCATAGATTACCCAATAGAATAGAACAAGGTGTCAAATAATCTTTAATCATATGTGGGGGGTTTTTTATCCCTCTATATAAGTAATGTAATTTTAATAGTAACATACTATTATATGAATGTATTTTCGAAAAGAAATGTTATAATATTATTTTTTTAGTAAATTAAATCCCTTAAATCACATAGATTATGATATAAAATTAATAATCATGTCATCCCCCCAAATGTTCTCTCCTACGTTACATGTTTCCACTCCTTCAACCTATATTTTATCTTCTCTCATATTCATCACCCTATTGACCCAAAAGTCCCCTTTTATGGATTAAAATGTATTGTGGTATATATTATCATAATTCCCACTATGTTTAAAATAATTTCAAATCTGCCTATCCATTATGTTCTAGGGTTCAACTCTCATTTTCTCCTTCGATTATTCTTCCTCTAGGTGTTAGTAAGTGATCATTATAAATTAGCCTCTAATAATTTGTCCTTATCATCGACAAGATTATTTCATTGAAATTGCATATTATACATTAATAATTACATTGTTTTTATAGGTTCCTAGTAAAATTGGTGAAGGAATCATTAAGATATTTTGTTATAAAGATTATCATCTATAGAAGATACCATTTGTGACCTCTTCAGTTCTGATAATAAAATTACCCTAATCTTATTATTCTGTTATGGAGGGGAGAGAAAAATGAAGGATTAATGGTTTAATTTTAATAAAACAAATATTAAAATTATTTCATTATGATAGAATGTTTAATTTTTCTTCTCTTGTTGGTTATTGAAACTATAATCCCCTATTTTGATTTTTTTTATATCTCCATTATTTCTATTGATAGATAATCTGTGATATACAATTATTTAACATTTAATATGGATTATAAATTAATTTCGGGGTCCCCTATACAACATTCCAAACATACATTTTTTCATCTATTCAATTTGGAAAATAATAAGTAATATCAAATGTTTGTGACGACCATGAATGTGATTAAATTTTGTAATATTACATGATCATTTATTTTTTTATGATTAGTTATTCACTATGACTAGTAGTTTTATTATATATATATTGTTCATTTGAGGACCTTATCTCTTGCAATTTTTATTTTATGATTGTATAATAATCATACTTAGAGGCTTGATTAATGGTATTAGATATTTATTTTCTTTTATGTTATATATGATGATCAGGAACCTTGTCTTTTAGGTCTGAGTAATTCATGTCTATAGTATCTACATGATGACACACACACAAAAACATGTATAGATATGAATATGACATGTTCCTTCATAAGGGAATGGTGGTCTAATATTGGGAAATATACATATTTGAAAATGATTATATAGGTTGATATATATATATATATATATATAACATTTCATGATGGGAAGTGGGGCTATAGAGGTGGATGATTTAAGATATACATATATAGTTCCTTCTAATGAGAAGAGAGAATCCTTAAATTAATTATTTCTATATTAACACACATAGACAAAAAAACATATTTATAATATATATATTTGTAAAAATACTCATATAGAAGAAATGCATGACCATATCATCCCCGATATAAAGGTATTTTTTTAGAATATGTATATTAAGGGAATTTGAGCATTAATCCAACCATCCTTTGAAAATTACTCTAAAATTTATAATGGTTATAACAATAAATTATTTCATTTTTCTTATTAGTTGATCATGTGTAATTTATTTATCACAAATCATGTTTCATAGATTTCTTTTGTTTTCTTTTTACCAACCATCAATATCTTCATGCATTGTACACCTAAATTAATAAATGTATGGCTATAGATAGGTGGTGTCTTATGTGTGATATTATGTACACAACAATTATACATGTTAAAATAGAAAACATAAAAACCATGTTTTGTGTGTCCCAGCTAAAGGAAGAGAATATCAATATGAGATATGATTATACTAAAGAACGGTTGGATGTTTCATAGTGTGTAAAAATTTATCATATGAACATTGGTTTGCTTTGGAATATTTTTGATGTAATTAATATAATATTATCAATTGATGATAACTTATAGGATTCAATATGTGGTATTTAATTTTGATTCTCTTAAGGCCTATTTGGTTTATACTCATGAACATATATTTCCTAACTATATCTACTATTTTGTGTGTTGAATGGTTTCTTTTGTAGTTTTTACATTGTGATATTATTTTTATATATATTTTGTAATAATTATTTTCCATGTACCCCCAATGGATAACTATTCTAATAGTTGTGTGGATTAGTTGTTTATTTTCTCAAATCACCCGAAAGGCATGGAAAAATTCATGTACGATTTTTTGGTCATTATTTAATTCATTGAATAGTATTAACCATAACCTACATATTTGAATTGTTACCCTATGTATTTATAGTTTTTTATATAGATAATAATACATAATTATGGTTTTATTTAGATTATACAACAATATGAACGGGGATATGTGAAATGAATCTAATATTTGATAAAAAGAATATCATTAATATTGGGTATATAAATAAGTTTTCTGATTGGAATGAATTATGGAGTATTGTAAATAAACCATATATTTTCATAGACAACATAAGTAATTGGGAATCATAAGAAAATTTAGGATGTTATATTTTAAAATTATTCATATTTCTGTCTCACTACATTAGTCTCATGAATCATAAAAAATTTCATGGAAGGCACAAGTTGATTAAAGTAGTATAATAAATACATTGAAATTATTAGACATTATTATTTTATGATTAAATTTTATTTTTTAATCAACAAAACACTATTATTAATTATATTTGTTCTCCATTTTATTTATATTAATAAAAATTGGGAAACATTAATTAATATAAATTTCAAATAATTTTATAGATATTTTCTTGTAAACCTCATAAATTTAAATTTTTTCTACATGATATTAGGTTAACATTCCATTTAAATAATTTAAATTCCTAAAATTTATAATAATGATAATTTTCATGAAATTATGGATGAGGTTTTGATTAATATTGTATATATGAAAATGTAAAAATGAAAAGTTATTAAAATGCAAACTTATGATATTATCATAATTAATATAGATTTTTTAATCACATTGACACATTCTTGGACTATTAGATGGTTCATGTGAACATGTTAAACCTTTTACGACTTTCATATGTCTACATGTTATCAATATTTTGGATCACTAACATCATTAAGTAGTCTATGAAAGAACTTGATGATAATCTTTATCTTCCAATATTATGAGGGACCTACAATTTCATATTCAAATAGGGTGTTGTATCCCCTGATGTTGTAGTGGAGTGGGTTGATTATATTATCCATATCAAGAATAATTTGAGAATACTGAGTAAAATCATTTTCTTATTTCCACAATTATAATATAAGAATATTGATATCATTAAGCAGTTATAATGGTATATGTGAAAATTGATTAAGGGATCAGATAGAATTGATTTTGAGAGTTATTATTAATAAATTTTGATCATTTTACTATTTACTATTGAATGATTTAGAGTTCACAAATCTCAAATACGTTTTTATGAAATTAATCATATGTGATACTATTTTTATTGACTTATATCACTATTATTTTTTATAGAAAATTATGTTGTTTCAAAATCCAAAAATATTTTGATCAAATAACATCAACCATTTTAGACACATGTGGTGATGCTTAACCTATTTTTGTTATTTGAGGTTCTATTGAATTCATTCCAAGTTGAGATAGGATCCCAAAAGAGAATGGGATATATTCTATTATTTGACGGATTAATGGGATTTTAGAAGGGCCTAATTGAGGTTTATCCATGTATGATAGTAATTATATGAGGCATTTCACTCTTATTTTTAGGGGATCCCAACTTCAAAAATATATCCAGGGTAGTTGTATGAGACATTTACAACACATCTATCCTTGTAGATGTTGTAATTACTCAAAAGTGGTTATTTGGTTTTCATCATCAGTTCTCTAAGTCAATGACTTCCTATAGTTATATCAAGAAAATAGAAAAAAGATAGACCTATCATGTTTATACGGGTGGGTATGATTATATTGAAAACATAATAGAATCTACTTACTATATTTGGGTTTAAAAAATGTTTAGATTATATTGTAAATAAAGTGAATCATTTACTAAATAATAAACCATATAACATAGTGACAATTTTTTAATATTTTTTAATAAATTTAATCCTTTGTATATTTTTTTAATTTCTCCTAACACTGAATATATCGTTTTTATATATAATCACCATGGTTTGGATTCATTGTACAAAAAAAGTAATGCTTTCAGTAAACATAACACATAGATTTTACCTTGGTATATGAAAGAATATTTTCCACTTGTTTTACAAACAATATCGAATTCCTTCCATTGGATTGATAACATGCAAGGTGGAGTTTTACAGAACTATAATATGTTGTTAATAATGAAATTAAAATATTATTTTACACACCACACCATCATTGGGATGAATGTTATGAATAAAATTTACTAAATTTTAAAAATATCATATACCCGTATAAATAAAATTATTCCATAGGTTATAAATTTGTATAATTTATTATATGAAATATTTGAAAGTAAAGAAAGTATATTTCAAAAAAAAATATGTTCTATGCCCAGAAAAAATATAATCTCAATTAATAAATCAAATAAATTTTGATTGATGAAGTAAATAAAATTTAAAGATTATATAATCAATTAATAATTCTTATACACATTCAATATATTCGATTTGTATAAGATTAGAATCAATCAAATATTATAATTACAAAGATATATTAATTAAAAGGAATATTTAATATAATTTAATAGTAAACCAATATAACATCATATTTTTTGAAAATATATATTTGTTTAAAAAATAATCATTATTTTTTGAATGATAATATCATAATTTAATTTCGAACATTTTTTGGTATTTTTCATGAAATATTTGAAGGAATAATTTTAAGTTAATTTTTACACTTCTATGAATTTAATTTAGAAATATGGATTTCATAATTGAAATCAGAATAATATTTAATTACTAATATGTTCAAAAAATAGTTTTATTCAAAATTATCAGTGAAAATAATATAAATTAATTACAGTGAAGACGGATAAAAATGAGTTTAATTAAAATTACACATAGAAATTAAGTTGTAAAAATGATCCTAAACATGGATGAAAATATTTATATGTCAATGATTCTTCCATTAAACCTATACAGATTCATATTTATTCATTTTTAACCCATGGGGTATAATTAATTCAAAGTTGGTACTCAAATATTTTCCATAACACCAAATGTTTACTTTTCCCCTTTTACAAGTTTCCTCTTAGCCAACCTAATATTTATACATCTCATGACTTTTTTCCTCAGAAAAACCCAGACAATATATCCTCCAAAAACCCATCTATTAACCATTGAATCATTTATTTGGGAATAAATACACACATGTATTCCCTTTTGTGAAATCAAAAAGGGAGTTTCCAAAAGAAGAGGTAACACCCTTCCTAAATATCTATTGTTTTTTTCTTTATCTACCTACTCAACAACCATTATTCCATTATTATATCATTAAATTAGTATAATAAATATTCTAACATGTTTTTATTATAGGATTTCATAATACACTTAAAAACACTTCCATTTAATGGGTAACGACCACACATATCTTTTGTACGATGAACAAATGCCTCAACAAACAATGTTGTACAATTTTTTTTTACCACCAAAAATGGTTGGAAATTATGACAAAAACAATATTTTTATATGATATATAAGAAATGTTTAATTTATTTAATCTTATATAATTATTATAAAAAATACCTTCATTTTTTCTATTTTGTTTAAATTTGATAACTTGTATTATAGATGTATGGACAACTACCTTCTCAAAGCGATGTGATTTTTTCACACTTTACATAGAATGTGTCAAGGTTGTTTTTAGTGAAAATATATGATATATATGACTTAATTATTGGAATATTATATAAATATATATATATATATCGATAACATTAATTCTTTTAGTATGACAAGAAAACCTTAACATCATTCGTGCGTATGTATAGCCTACCATCTCCATGAACGGTGTATTCCAATTTATAGTTATATTTTTGTAGTTTTTTTATAAATATTATTTTACTAAATATATATGATAAATATATATTTTTTAATGTATTTAAATATTTAAGACCTTATCTACATAATATTATCATTAATAACATGCTAAAACATACCCGAGAAACCAGACAGATATTACACAACCACATAAAAAAACATGAAGTTGCAAATAAACATGTAATATAATGTAGTGAAATATAATATATGATATTAAATAAAATAATATGGTTCCCTATTTTTTTATAATAAAACTGTATTTTTTATAAAATATTTTTTATCATGTATAAAAAAATTCAATACTTAAGGTAATGGACTTTCATCTAAATTGTTATTTCTTTGAGACACATTCCATACTCACCATTCAATTATTTAGTGTGGTGTATATATATTACAATAACATTTTATAAAACTAATATTATCTATTTAATTATATTAAATTATTTAAATTATTTTATTATCTCAGGGATATAAATATTCTAATGAAACTCTTGTAGAGAGGGGTTTCTCATCACACTTTTACTTATATGTTACTTCAGATTTACAGAAAAAATATTTTTTTATACAGTGTTTATAATTCACAAAAATTAATTATATGATATTTATAATTATATTTTTCAGAACTTATCAAATCCAATTTTTATTCATTATTTCATGGGTTTTATGGTCAAAATGTCACCACATTGGTAAAGTCTTTTAGTCCCAACTTTCCTTATATGAGACACATTCCATATTATGGACTTATATTATTATACATGGTGTACATACTACCTTTCACATGAAATATCATAAATCTATTTATTTAAATGTTATTTTATGATTTATTAAATGTAATTATTTTAATTATGTTATGAATCAATGTCACCAAAATGGAAATGTATTATTTATAAAATCTCATTTTTATCAATATTGTTTATGATTACTCCCAGATTGATGACATATTAAGATCCATATCTTCAGAACTAAATTGAATTTTAATCTAAATTGTATATTCATTATATATTCAAGTAATGGTTTCATTATTACATTATTTTTTAATAAATATAATTATGAAAATTATTATAATAAAAAACTACTCTCTTTATCCTTTTAGTTAGAATTTTTATTTCAAAAAAAATTAAAAAAAGGTTTAAATTTTTATCTCAATCATTTTTATACGTTATCAATGTTATTTTTTGTGAAATATTTTAAAAAAATTAGGTAATAAAACATTGTTTTTAAATTGTAAAGGTTATTTTCATAAAAAAATGTTTTAAATAATTTTTCATGGTTCATTTATATGATTTCATTGTATTTCCTCGGAATGTGTTTTGAAAATGCAATATGTTTTTAAAAGATACATTCATAAAAAAAGTCATGTTTCCAGTTATCATACAATATTGATTATCAATATAAGATTACATAATTTTTAAGAGTTCAGTATTTATAGGGGATATGATCCAAGGATACCATTCAAATTATTTCATAGAGTGGTTTATGTTTTTATTTCATTATCTTTTAGAACTCAGTTTCACTTCGATGTAGTATAGTAGGGAAAATGATTATTGAACTCATTTTCATTCATGGGTTATTTCAATATTAAATGATTATAAAACTTATCAATTTTATATACGTTATTATATAAATAAATGATTATGATACCCATTTTAGTCCAAGGTTTATTATATTATGTTTATGAAAACAATATGTTTTTATGGGTCATGGTAAGATGTATTTGTTATTTAACAGTCACGTATAATATAATTATCTGATATGTGTAACCTATATCAATCTCCAATGCATTAGATAATGATTTATATATAATGTGATCGTGAAAGGAAATAAGTCAAATGGATTGATCCCAAATTGGAAAGATGTGCTTCCCAATCCACTATGGGAAACATGTGTTTCCTTATCCACAATGGGAATGCGGTGCATCCTGATCCACTATGGTAAAGAGGTGTTTTCCAATTCATAATGGGAAATAGGTTCATCATGATCCACTATTGTAAATATGTGTGTCCTAATATAGTACGGTAAATAGGTGTGCCTAAATACACAATGTTGATGGTCTCGGAAGATAAATTTGACATAAGAAATGGTATTCTATATGTATAATGGTTCCATATGTAGATGAGATAAGCATATGGTTCATTATTTATTTATTATGGTTTATCACCCTTATGAGTCATGTTGTATAAACTATAATTAATTATTAGTTGATTTTTGTATTAGCTATTTGATAAGAATCGTATGATCATTAAATTTTATTCTCATGTTCTCATAGCCCTATTCTCTGTTATGATTATGGATCTCCTTGTATTACCCAAATATGTATCTATGCTCACCCTATTTTCATCTTTATTTTAATCATGTTATGAATAAGGTTTTTATGTAGATGTAAAAATGATTAATATCATTCTAGGAAATGATTATGATCATTCACCAAATTAGAGTAATTTTTTCTATATTTCCAGAGACACTAAACTATTACGATCCAAGGGAATGTATTTTTATAATGTGATAAATATTCATCTAAATTGATGTTTTATCCATATATGTTATGTCTAGGATGCTAAAATTGGTATTAAATTAGTGATTTAGTTCAAATAGGTAAAACAGTATGAGAAAACATTAAGGTGATACCTATGGATATTTCAAAGAGGAACTATAAGGATGTCTCTAAGGGTAAGTCTCGGGATGAGTTAGTTTTTACCAAAATTTCTATTACAATTTTATTGGATATATTGGGTGGTTTCCTAGAAATAAATATAATTCTGGACACTACAAGTAGATGTGGCTGTATAACAGGCATTCATAGGCCTAAAACCCCAATAATTCAATTAAGCTAGATTCGATCGGGAATTGGTGAACTAGAATGAGCCTTACTACACACCAGTTTTGACACTCCCATGGGATATGATTTATAAATTTACGAACTCTTTTCAAATCATCATGATGGATTTAAATTTAATATGAATCATAATAGACATAGCTAATCCTAAGATATAATATATTAAATAATTATCTGTCATGATTTAAGAAATTATTTATGTGATTTTTCATGATTATTTGGTTTCCACCATGATAAGTGTTTGTCATGATATTATTTCATTTTTCAATCAATGTATTGAACCTAATAGAACCATGTTATAGGGTAATGAAATGTAAAATAAAATAATTATCCTCTAGAGAATTCAAGTGTTGTGGGAGATGAAACGAACAACCTCATTTTTGTGCTCCTGGAAAATTTTAAAGATATAAATTATTGGGAAAATCTAAGAAATAAAAGGAGGGAATAATGAACTAAGGATTCTATCATGAGATAATTCCAAAATTAATTCTTCTATTCCAATGAATCATTATATTCTTATCTTTGGATTTGATCCACTAAAAATTTATTTTCCATTCTCTAGTGTTCAGAGCATGAACAAGTCAACCTACTAGTCTTCATTATAGAAGGTGAGATGGGTTAATGTTTGAATATATTTAATAAAACATTAAGACAAGTTGAAATTTACTCCATAGATTGGATGAGCTCATGAAAAGTGTTTTAAATATGTACTGTATTTATATTCTTTGAATGAGTGTGGAAAATTAATTAATATATCTTAATAATAATGATGATGAATTAGTTGGGGCCTATAAAGAAATATTTACCTGGAATTTGAGGTAATATTTAGGTATTATTATCCACCTAAAAGAAATAATTATCAATTTTTGGTGGTAAATAACCTAGTAAATTAATGTAATTGGAATTAAGAGACTGTATATTTGCTGAAAAAGATTTTCTTTGTGATTTTATAGAGGAAATGGTGGTTATAGATTGGTATCAATCTCACAGTTTAATTAAGAATTAGATGTTTGAGTTTAAAGGAAAATCATACAACCATGGAGAAAAGAAAATTATCCTTCCATTATTCAAAATGTGTGGGATAAAACATGGATGAAATTGTATTATGTGGAATTCTAATTGTTTTAAGTGTCAAAGGCATATTCATTAGGTGTATGATTTTCCGTGCAATGAGTTGAAGTTTGCTAATGATGTGAATAATAAGAATGACCCATAGAATGAACCTTCTAAACATCAATGTTTCAGTTGAATGGAGTTGTCCATTATTATATCATGTGTCCAAATCCAATGAATAATATTGATAATATGCAACAAAAATGTCTACGTACAATAAAAAAGGACATCCTTATTAAATCACAATAGGGGAAGTGAGTCGGGATAATTTGGGCACACATATCTTCCCCAGCTTAGTTGGGAATTTCATGTTTCATTTTGTATAATTAGACCTACGAAAATAATTTTTTCTATCCTTTTTTGATGATTCCTGTGATTATATTCATCTACATGGATTATGGATTTGTTAAATCACATTTGTATTCTATCGGAACAAGGATAAATAAAAGTATAAAATGATATTTTAATATATCAAGATTATATCTTATTTATGGAATAAAAGATCAATTATATTTTGGAAGGGTTACAAGGTTATCTATTTATTTAATGGTTTATGATTTACATCAGGAGAATTATTTTTTGATGAAATTATAATATCAATATATAAGGATTTATTTATATTGGATCATGTTTGCTGAAAATCTTGTTCTGATAACGGTAGATGGAATGAAAAACAATTGGAGTTATGGATCTCATTATCATATAAATCTTCGGGAGTAGAAAATTCACAATCATTTAATGATGTAATAGATGAGAAGAAAAAGGATAAAGGCATAATGAATGGGTCCGATTTTGTATTATAAATGTAATTAAATTATATAATTATACTTCATTAGATACATATAAAATAAATGAATCCCTCTATTCAATGGATATTAGAAAAGAATTATCCTAATTGATTAATTTATACTAAAGTGATGGTATTATTAATCATCACAAATCTATGGTTTTGAGGTCCTTAATTTCCTACTGATTAATCATTTTATGATGATAAATGATCATTACTACTCCCTAGATTTCTCGATGCCATTCTTCAATTTCTAATATTTAATCCCAATCTAGGTTCTCCTACAAGGACACCGTGGTATGAGTTACATTGGTTATCAATTACAGTTCTATATTAACTTATTTTAGTGGGAATTTTAATATTCATTTTTATGAAGTCATTTTCAATTAATAGTATATCCAAGAATTAGAAATTTAGTAACGTTGATGATTTTCAAGAGAAAAATACATTTTTAGAGGTTTGTATAAATTAACAACATATATTTTGTGAAATTAATATCCATAATAAATATATTCTTATTTAAAAATTTAATTTCATGAAATAATGAATATGGATTCTGTAATATATAATAAATATATTTGGATTGAATTAAACACAACAAAAAGACAATCATTCACTACATGAAAATTATAAATTAACATTTCGAGTAAGAAAAATTATATTTGGATGGAATTACGAACAATTTTGAGTTCCTTCAATATCTTCTCTAACACGCATGACCTATTTTTACTGAAGTACAATATACTATTAATATTATTATTAATTATTGTCATATATACCCCAAGCCAATGGAATGATTATTATTAATAATATTATTTAAATTTTAAAAATATTATTTAAACCTCGATATAAAGTGAATCTTTTTGTTTCAATTTGTAGAATTTAATGTAAGAACTATTTGAACTTAATGAAATTACATTTCCAATAATATAATTTTCAATGGATATACAAAATTTATCTCATTAATTCAGAAAGGAACTTATTATTAATAATATCATTAAAAAAAATTTATATATTCATTAAATATTTTTGACACACATCCAATAGATTTTATATGTATAATATAATAATAAATCAATTTTTTTGAATAAAAAGTTTTTTTTATAAAAGGAAGTTCTACCACCTTTTAAAGCTAACTAATTTCAAATATAATTTTTGAAAATAATATAATTTATATTTTCGATTAATAAATTTGTTTTTTACGATTAATATGAAAATTTAATTTAGATGAACTTTTTCTATTTTTCGATGAAGTTTCATTTTTTGATGAATAGTGAGTAACATATAATTTTCCATCAAAACACTAGTTTCATCTAATTTCTTTATACATTTTAATTATTCATTAATATTTTTTAAAAATTTAATTATATCAAAAATAATTTACATAACCCAATTTATATCATTTTAATAAATTTCAAAATTTAATTGGATATAAAAACATTTTTAACATTTAAAAAAATTACGCTAAAAAATCCTCTGTCTTGATACCTCTATCAGATTAATTTAAAATTAAATTTTTTCCATTTCTATTATTGGATTTTGGAAAATTTTATTCCATATATATAATAATAACAATTTTAAATTTATAATATGTGTTACTTATATTATAACCATAAATATTATGGAATATAGTTCAAAATAATTATTTTCATTAAAGCAAAAAGGAGTAAATTAGTTACTAAACATAGATAAAATGGGGTAACATTTACCATATAGTTGTTTAAAAAATATTTTATGGAATTTTAAAGGCCATTACACCTATAATAATCCATAATTATCCATTTTTAATCCTTTTCGGACTAGTTAAATGAGGGGGGATGAAATATTTTAAAGAATACATATGTTTCCATTCCCCAGATATAAAATGCCTCCTATCCTCCCACCTTATTTCAACCACTAAATACTTTCTTGATTAGTAAAACTGTCCAAATATTCCTCCAACATCCCTCCTTTCATCCTATAATCCCCAAAATGGGTATAAATACGCCCAATGATGAAATTGTTTTCAAACCAAAAGGAGTTACCCAAAGAAGAGGTATCATCCTTCCTCATGCTCATTGGTTTTTTTTCATTCACCACCACCACACCTCCCATTATTATATTAAAATATAATAACATAAGGATCCCCAATATAAAAATATGTTGTTATTACATGTTTTTTACCTACACATACACAAACATTCATTTAATGGGTAATGAACATACCGTTCTTGTATATAGAGAACTAACTTCTTAGGAATCAATGTTAATTCTTTTAACATTACCACCTATTATGGTAAGGAAATACGATTGAAAATATATTTATATTTGATTTATATGATGATAAATTTATAACTATTTTTCTTTAATTATTATATTAAAATTACCTTCAATATTTTCATTTTTTATAATATGATAACGTTGTCAATTGATCTGAGGATAACCCTCCCCTCAAAGAGATGTGATTCTTTTACAGTTCACATGTAATGATTTAAGATTGAGTTTATTAATCATTTATTATATATATTAATTAATAATTATACTAGAATGATATATATATATACCTACATATTTAATTTATTTTAATTTGGGACAATACGATAATAAAAATGAATCAACGTTCATGGGTTTATATAACCTACCATCTCCATAAACTATATATAACATTTCTTGATTATATATTATATATATCTTTATAAATATTTAGATACAGAATATATATTATAATTATATAATTTATTTCATTATTTAAATAAGTATATAATAATATATGTGATATGATAATTAATAACAAGGAAAAGCATACCTGAAAAAACCAAGCGGATATTACCTGAAATATAACATTAACATTGAGTTGTTAATAAAGGTGTAATATAATGTAACAAAAAAATAATATATGATATTAGATATAATAATTTTATTTTTTGTTATATTTATTATAAACATATTTTTATTTTAAAGGAGTTTTGAACATGTAATATGAATATCAAGAGTTAAGGTATGAGGATTTCATCTCAATTTTTTATTTTTTTATGTGATACCTTCCATATTCACCAATCACATCTTTTGGGTGGTGTATATAATCATCTATGACATGTTATATAATTAATTTAATGTTTTTAATTATATTTAATTATATAAATATTGTAATTATTTCATGGGTAACATGATTCTAATGTTACTCTAGAAGTAATGATTTTCTCATCTCAGTTTTATTTCACTAAGAAATTTTTTTACACAATAATGTTTGTTTTGTGGTGTATTTAGTGAAAATGCATGTTTTTATTAAATTTATAATATATTTTATGTGTATTTAATTATATCTTTTAATATCTTTCATTATTGGGGTATATGTATCAAAAGTTTACAAATTGGGGATGTAATTTTCCCTCCATTTTCCTTCTCCGATACAGATTCTATGTTATGTGCCTATAATTTTCTATGAGGTGTATTTAATATGTTTTAGATTTTTGTTCTTGAATCACACTTTTTTAATTAAATTTTAATTTTAATGTAATTTTATTATATCTATGGAATTATGATTCTAATTTAACAGTGTGGTAACCATTTTTTTCTACAATCGCATTGTTAATTGTGAATTTTTATGATTCTACCTCCATTTACAAAATAGTATTATCTGTATCTCACAATAACTGATGAACTATATTATCATATTTTTATTCTTGATATCCTCAAGTAAAGGTATCATTTTTTCACTTTTTTAAATAAGATAATTAATAAAATGTTTTTAATAATAATCAACTTTATTTTTTCCTCTCAGATATCTATGTTATTCAAAATCTTATTTTATAAGAAAATTTCAAAATTAGTCTCATGATTCATTTGAATGTTTTCAAAGAAATTGTTTTAATTTTTTTCAATATTCTTTAATATCTTTTGACTGAATGGTATATAAATAATTTTATCAACCTTTTTTTTATTTTTATTTAAGGAAAAAATGTTTTTCAAATTATTTCAATATTCCATTATATGTTTTGATGGTTATTTTAAAAGAAAATTATTTTCAAAATTGTTTATATGATAAAAATAGTTTTTAAAGAAGAAATGATATTTTCCCCAAGAAATGTTCTATGTTATTCTTCATTATTCCATTATATCTCTCCAATTTAGTTTCAATAAAAAGGATTTTGAAAATGATATATTTTTTAAAAGTGGTTTTAAATTAATTTCGTGTTCCAAGTGATATTTCAAAATCCTTGTCCATATAAGATGTCATACTTTGTTATATTTCATGAATTATAAGAGATACGATACAAGGTTACCATTCATTTTTTTTCCATGAGTGGTCAATATTTAGAATGATTGAGGCTTATAAACTCCATTTCAATTCAATGATTTATTCAATGATAATTACTTATGAATCATGGTTTCGTTCATAGGTTATTATATGTTGAAATGATTGTGTAGCCTTTCTTTTTTCCAAATTTTATGTTATGATGAAATTATTATTATGCCCATATCATTTCATGGAATACTATATGATATTTATGAAACCCATATCTTTTTATGGGTCATGATAAGATGAATGTTTTATGGCACAAGTATGTATAATTTCATTATCTGATGGTGGGACCTATATCTCCATATAGGGAATTTGGTAATAATTGATATATCATTATATAATTATTAAAAAATCGATGAGCTTTATCCAATATTTGTAATAGGTGCATCCCGATCTACTATGAGAAACTTGTGTGTACTGATCCATATTGGGAAATAGGTGCATCCTGATGCACAATAATAAAATAGTGTGTTCTGATCTACAATGTGAAATAGGTTTTCCCTAATCCACTCTGGGAAACATGGGTGTCCTGATCCACAATGTGAATCATGTGTGTTGGTCGGAGAGGATACTCAAGAGGGGGTGAATTGAGTTCAGATTAAAATTTCTGTTAAAAACATTTTGTATTGAAATCCCCCAAATTAGAACAGCCCTTTCAATTAAGGAAGTAGAGAAATAAGTGAGTTATTGTTCAACAGGTTTATCAATGGTTGATTACTCCTCACTTGAATCAATATGAGAAATAATTCTACTTTTGAAACAAGTTTACTAAAAAATATGATATACACACTAACCAGAACTAACTATAAGAGTGAAAGAAAAAACAGATTTCTGTCTTTGAAAATATAAACACAGTAGATATATGTTATAGAGTAAAGTAAAGATGAACACAACAAATTTAAACCAGAGGTTCAGTCTTATGTCAAGACCTAGTCCACTCCACTTGGTGATCACCTTCCACCAAGCAGTTATATTAAAAAGTGATACATAGCATGTATTGGGATTTACAACAGTTTTCACAAACTGTCTAGGTTTTGTAACCTCTACCACAGTTATACGTGGGCAAATAAACATTCATGCCACCCAAGGCTTCTTCCACAGTTATACGTGGGAAACAAAAATAAAGAGAGTTTATAATGGGGATTTTTATTATCCCTCAGTTCATGTACAAGAGTCAGTGTGGGTAACACATACACACTGCTCCCAAATGTAATGTATTTAAACACAGTAGAGCTATAAGATAGTAGGGATGAGTATAGAATGCTATGTTGTGTTGGCAGATGAGCTCTGAACTTGTTGGAATGAATGATATGAAGATTTGGTTCTTTTCTATAATTTGTCTCCAAAATAGAGTGTCGCAACTTCCAGGTTATGACTTCCAGATGTACAGATGACCAGCTTCTAGGATTCAAAATCTCATTGCAGCACACTACTACAACTTGTAGAAAGTTATTTCAATAGATCTTCATGAGGCTCTATGTTCTTCTAAAAATGAGTACATGAGTGTTCTCTTCTTCTTTCTAGTATGTTCGGGTTCTTCCCTTTTTTTGTCTCTCTTCATTATCATTAATATAGTCTCTTTATGTTTTATTGTTTAGCAGGGGCCGAAAAGAGAAATGTTTCGACCAAGTGTGGTCTTCCTTGTACATCGTACTGTCTCATGATATCCCTGCAAATAACATTAAATAATGTCAGGCGCATTAATTTGTCTATACATGACCGTAATAATAGTATAAATAAAATTGGTAAATAAAATAATAGAAAATCATTAGACCAGTAGAAGGAGCGTGTCACACGGTAGAATATAATATCTACAATTGTGGAATTCATCGGTAGACTATTCAGCTATGAGCTCCAACAATAGGTTCTTCAACTGTAGGCTTGTAACGGTGGACTTTGTGTTAGTGGTTGTCTTGTAATGGTAGCTTTTACTCTATTTAACAGTAGCTCCTCATCAGTAGACTTTGAGCAGTAGTCGACTATCTCGACAGTAGGAGTTGTCCAGTGGTAGCCTTCTACTAAACTTGTCCAATTGTAGGCATGAACCGAGAGGTTCTCAATAGAAGACTTGAGAAAGTGTCTGATAGTGGACCTCTAACAGATGCCTTGTTACAACAGTGACCTTGTGACAGTAACTCTTTGTCTGTGAGTTTTCATAATTAGATCATCAGTAGGTTTGTGACTGTAACTGTCTACCAGAAGCCTCCAACAGTGACTGTAAATCTTCAATGGTGATCTTCTATCATCAGTGACTTATGGTGATAGTAAGCTATAACGGTGACTTTGAACAGAAGGCTCTTACCAGTATCATTTAACAGTGAACTTATATTTAGATAAATATGGAATGTAAGTAGATGCAGAAAAGTCATGAGTCTTGAGAGTATACCTTGTTTAGAATAAGATAATTGTATATGTAGATTAAAAAGATTAAAAACTGACCTAATATATTTTGTTCAAAATTTAATCATGATTTGGGATTATCAAAATAGATGATTCCAAAAATCTCTCCCTTTTGATAATCACAAATTATGTCATTATGTATTATAGATAAGTATTAAAGATTAATAAGAGTGTAAAACCAGAAAATATTATTACATGGTATCAGAGAGAAAGGAAGATAAGATTCAACATAGTATCATAGTACCATTGTATCATATTTCTCCCCAATCATATGATTAGTCTAGAATTATCCCAATATTTCTCAAATTAGCACAATATATAATAGCACAATATTTCTCCCCCTTTGTGATTAGAAAAATGAAAGACAAATGAGAGAACATAGAATGCATGTATTAATAAACAGTTCCGTACAAGACCCAAAAAGAATACATAGTCCCTATCAAAAGACAGAAATAGAATCAATCCACACCAGCCTCATGAAAGGGATCCTTCTCTTTGGAGGAAGAAGATGGAGGATGAGCTGGTGGATCAACATGTTTAGGAATGGCTGCGGGAATGACCAGAGGGGCAGCAATAGAAGCTCATGTGGGTCTGTAGTGGGTAGATTGTTGAGGTATCATTGGAGTAAGGCTTCTGATATCTTTAGCAGGAGACATGGTGGAAGAAACACTGGGTTAAGAAGAAACTAAGGTAGGAGGAATAATGACAGTGGTGCATTCCACATGGAGAAAGGGGATAAGAAGGTTTCTGAAATCTACAATAATGCTTCCTCGTCTTTCTATAGCATATAAGAAATCATCATTATTCTCCAAAAACATATCCAATGCTGGGGTCAAATCTCTCATCTTGCTGACCTGCTCCCTGAATTCCTGAGTCACTGGAGGGAGCTTCATATTCTCTATCAAGAGTTTGAAATGGTTGGTCATTTGATACTTGGTATAGACTTTCTCAAAGTAAGCATCCACCTTATTCTTAATGGCCTCTTAAGAAGCAGTAGCTGCCCGCATGTGGTCACGAAAAAAACTGCTGACTTCCCTAGTGGTATAAAGTATCTGTGAATCAGAGGTGCCACTAGTATTAGCCCTAGAAAACACTTCCTAGATCATAGTCCTGATTTGGTCAAAGTTCACAGAGGAACTGGATGAGGTAAGGGGTTTTACCGAGAAGGATACTATCTCTTTGAAAGTCCGAGTAAAATTACTAATCACTTTCTGAACAAGTTTATCTTTACTGTTCAAATGTTCTTTTAATGATGTATTAAAAGCCTCAAATACTTCCACAAACTACTTGATTAAATCTTTGATATATCTAATCTCAGCATTCGCATGGGTTTGGGAACTGTTCTTGGCAGTCATTGAAGCAATAGATTGTATTAGAGCAACCACAGCTCCTGTCCAGCTCTCAATTTGAGTATGGCATACTTTAACTTCATCCATCATTCCTTCACTTCACTAGACACAGCACATCCTTGAGATAGCTCCAAGGATTTCTCCACACACCTCATCTCTTCAACCAGGATTTTCTTCAACTCTGCCACTGATTCTCTCAGTGCTTCTTTCAGTTCATCCTTTAAAGACTCAAGGTCCTCTTTGGTTGCTAAATTTTCAGCCACAACAGTTAGGATGACTAAATCCATTTAAGGCTGGTCTTCCTCATCAGAATCTCCATAATTGAGTCCAAGTACCATATATCCTGGATCTTATGACCAGCCTTCGATGTCATACAACACAGAAACTGAATCAAGATGCTCCCCCTCACATATAGAATTCTCCTGAGGAATCTCCTCTAACATTTTTGCTCTTGGTAACTCCACAACCTCCTCGGGAACTTCACCAGATTCAACCATTTTCTCTATTAGTTCAACAGTCGAGTGAGTCTTATCATTTTCTGAGTCATCAATGACTCCCTCATAAATGTTAGTAGATGCCACTCCTGCTTCCTAATCAGGCACTATCTTGACTATATTATCTATCAGAGGGCTCAAACTGAGCTCTTCTTCTTCATTGTCCTCATCATCGGCTTCAGCAAGAACCTCCATTTCTTCAAGAGAAAAATTATCTAACTCAGTAGCCTCGTTCACATCAGAGGTGTCCTTGACAACATTCTGATATCCTTCTTCTTATTCTTCTTCTTCAGTGGTCTCAATATCAATATCCTTTAGAACATTCTCTCTCCTTGGTAGTTCTTTTGGAGGACTAGCTGCTCTAAAAGCTACTGTCCTTACAGGACTGTGAGGCAAATCAAGATCAATCCCATCATCATTGGGGGTTTTCTTTCATTGAGGCTCCACAGCTTCATTAGCCTCCTCCTCATCAGAATAAACCGTTTCGGCATCATCTAGCTTCAGGCCTGGATCTCTTTTGTCTTTAGGCCTAGTTGAATGAGTAATAGGGTCAAAATTTTCAGACACCTTTCCCTCATCATTCACCCATTTCTTTTTCCAGGGATTCCAGCAAATTTTCATGAATTTGGAAATTGCCATGGAGATACAGACACTGTTCTTGGACACTATCATCTCTTCATGATTTACAGCCACACCCTTTACCTTTAGCATAACTGAAATAATCTTGGCATGGAATAAGGCATTGGACATTGAGCTTTCCTTGGTCATATCCTCTAATTGTTCCATCAGTAACCTAAATAGGTTAATCTTCCTTCCATGCTTCACTAAGTACATCGGAAATATGTCCTGGTACTTCAGTACTTCAAAGTCCCCTCTCCTCGAACTAAGTACATGCAGAATGAGTTCAAATAAGAGCATGTCTTCTCCATTCATCTCAGCTGTAATTATCCTTCTTGATTTTACATCTCCTGTCAGTTCTTCTAGATATTTTTCATACTCAAAAACATCACTTTCTGGATGAGCTACTCTAGAGTAGTAACCAAATATTCCATATGAGGATCTGTCAAACAGGCAGTCCACTCAGCAGATGAAAAAACTTACTTCATTTCCATTGACTCTGGACATTAGCTTATGCACATCCTCTTCCTCTTCGAATTTCATCTATTCATAGAATTCTTTCACAAGATTCGGGAAGTAAGGTCCATTGTTGTTGGAAAAGAATTTGGTCCATCCTTGGGCATATATTACATTCATGACTATTGACTTGCTTGACAGTAGCCATTCTTCACTTAACTCCCTCTCAGCAAGGATTTGTCTCCTGGTCAGATGCGAGTTTAAAGGTCCCGACGGGGTGTTACAGGGGCCACTGGATTCGGCTCAAGTTCTCTTAGGCCTTAGCGCATCCTCATTGACAGTCGGGGGTCTCTTGGTTCTGGCCATAGTGATTAATAGAGGTTCGAGAGCTCATGTGATGGGTTAGGGGTTAGGAATTTCGAGAGCAAGGTTCAAGATTGGGAGAAGAAGGTGGATTGAAATATGTTTTTTGCCTTTGATTTTATCATTTAGGGATTAAAACACAATAAAATATAAATAATAAAAAGGAATAAAATGGTTTGAATTCTCGTAAAAATAAAAACAAATGGCGAGGTATCCAACAGTGAGATGTATCAGTGAGGTGCACCGGTGAGGTGCACCAGTCAGGTATAACAGTAAGGTCCAACGGTGAGGTCTGACTGTGAGGTTCGACTGTGAGGTTCGACGGTGAAGTCTAACAGTGATGTTCGACTTTGATGTATAACTGTGAGGTTTGACGGTGAAGTCTAACTGTGAGGTTTTACTTTGAGGTCTACCTAGGAGGTTCGACTCTGAGGTCTCCCTGTGAGATTCGACTGTGAGGTCTCCCATACTGAAATTAATCATACCTAGCTCATGTTTGATGTAATTTAACCTCTCATAATTCCAAGGCTTTGTGAATATATCAGCGAATTGTTGTTCAATCCCAATGAATTCAAGAGTGATATCACGCTTTTGATAATGATGCCTCAAAAAGTGATGTATCACATCAATATGCTTTGTCTTGGCATGATATACTAGATTTTTGGAAATGTTAATAGCATGTGCATTGTAATACTCTATAGAGACATGTTTGAATTGATATCCATAGTCCAGTAAAGTATGTTTCATCCACAGAATTTGAGCACAAAAACTACCAGTAGCTATGGACTCAGTTTCGGCTGTAGATAATGCAACCGAACTATGCTTATTGGTTCACCAAGATACTAGTGACTTTCCTAAAATGTGAAATTTCCGAGAGGTTCTTTTTCAATAAAACTTTCATCGGGAAAATCAGCATCAGAATAACTCAACAAATCAAATGATTGTCCATTTGGATATAATAATCCTAAGCTGGGAGTATGTTTGAGATATTTAAAAATTCTTTTAATAGCAGTTAAAAGAGTCTCTTTTGGATTGGCATGAAAGTGATCACACATGCATACACTAAACATGATGTCAAGTCTACTAGTTGTAAGATAGAGTAGACTTCCTATCAAACCTCTATAGTTGGATTGATCCACCGGTTCTCCATCATCATCTATATCCAACATACACGTGGTACCAATAGTTGTGTCACTACCTTTACTACCATCAATGAAAAACGTTTTAAAAGAACCTTAATATATTTTCTTTGATTCAAAACAATGCCATTTTTATTTTGAAAGAGTTGATATCCATGGAAAAATTTGAGTTCTCCCATTAAACTCATTTCAGACTCATTTTGCATTATTTTTGAAAAAACAACACATAATGAATTTTTAGAAGATACAAAAATAATATCATCCACATAAATATTCACTATCAAGACATCTTTATAAATCCATTTATTGAAAAGAGTAGGATCAGCTATCTCTTTGGTAAAACCTTTTGAACTAAGAAAAGAGCTTAGCCTATCATACTATGCTCTGGGAGCTTGTTTTAAGCCATACACATCTTTAGATAGTTTGAAAACATGATTGAAAAAATGGGGATTCGTAAAACCAGGAGGTTGTTCAACAAACACATCCTCAACTATGAACCCATTTAGAAAAGCACTATTAAAACCCATTTGATAAAGTTTGAAATTCAGATGATCTGCATAGGAAAGTAGTATCACAATGGCTTCTAGTCTAGATACAAATGAAAAGGTCTCCTCATAGTCTATTCCTTCTTCTTGACTATATCCTTGTGCAACTAGCCTAGCATTATTTCTAACTATATTCCCAGACTCATCTACTTTGTTTCTAAACACCCATTTAGTGCCTATGGTTAAGGTGTCCTTAGGTCTTTACACTAATTCTCAAACTTTGTTCCTTTCGAATTGATTTAGTTCTTCTTTCATAGCCATTACCCAAAATTCATCATTGATTGCATCATTAATATTTTTGGGTTCAAGCTGTGAATGAAAAGCTTGATGTTCAAACTGGTTTCTTAGAGAATCTCTAGTTTCTGTTCCTCTATTTAAATCTCTTATAACAACATCTAGAGGATGATTCTTGAGAGTCCAAATACCTCATGTAAGGGTTGAACTAGAGTCTTCCTTGTTGTCAGTTTGTTCAAAATCTTTTGGTGCAGATTCTGGAAAATTTCTAGAACTGGATACTTTTACAGGGGATTCACTATTTTTTTCATTAATGTTCAAATTTTGATAAATCATTCTCAATATTTTCAAGAGAAGATTTAGGCTCATGTGAATTAGTTTCATCGAATTTGATATGAACTGATTCTTCCACACATTTGGTTTTCTTATTGAACACTCTATAGGCTTTACATGAAATAGAATAACCCAGGAAAATTCCTTCATCACTTTTGGGAGAAAATATGTCAATATTATCTTTAGAATTAAGAATAATGACTTTGCAACCAAACAATCTAAAGTAATTAACCTTATGAATCCTATTATTCCATAGTTCATAAGGGGTCCTTTTTTGAATAGGTCTAATTAAAACTCAATTAATAATGGAACAAGCTGTATTTACAGCTTCAGCCCAAAAATAAATTGCTAAGTCATACTCATTAAACATAGTCCTTGCAATTTCATGAAGGGTCTTATTTCTTTTTTCGACAACTCTATTTTTTTGGGGTGACCTAGGGGTAGAATATTTTTGACTATATCCATTTTTTGAGTAGTAAGATTCAAACTCATGATTCTCAAACTCAAATCCATGATCACTTCTATGGGTTTTAATATTAAGTCCACTATGGATTTCTACAGACATGGAATATTTGACAAAGTAGGAACATGCTTCACATTTGTGAGCTAGAATGTATACCCATGTATACCTAGAAAAGTCATCTATAAGAACAAAAACATAGTTCTTTACATTTAGACTTGAAATTCTAGATGGTCCAAACAAATCCATGTAAACCAACTCAAGTGGTTGAGAATTTGAAACTTCTTTCTTTGGATTGAAATAATCTTTGTGTTGTTTTCCCTTTTGATAGGGATTACACACATTATCATTTGGGAACTCTAATTTAGGTAGGTATCTAACTAAGAATTTCATAGATAGATTCCTATGTGAGTTCACATTACGGTGTCCTAATCATCTAAGCCATAACCAAGAATCTTTATGAAAAGCATTTAAGCAGGAAACATTTGGTTTGGCTAAAGAGTTTAAATCAACAGCATATACATTCTCATTTCTATATGTAGTGAAAACTAAATCATTTTTTGAATTAAAAACATTGCATGAATCATTCTCAAATTTAACATTAAGGAAATCAGAACATAACTGAGATATGCTAAGTAAATTATACTTTAATTCGTCAACAAAAAGTACTTTAGAAATTAATATTGTACCAAGGTTACCAATCCGGCCTAAGCCGATGATTTTTCCTTTTGCATTATCACCAAAGGTGACATGCCCACCATCAACTTTAATTAGACTCTTGAATCAAGAATAGTATCCTATATTATGTCTTGAAAATCCATTTTCCAAGTATCATAGGGTCTTACAGAAACTCTTTATGAAACTTCCCTAAAAAACAGATTAAACATAGGATAATTTTGGTACCCATATGTTCTTGGGTCCAGAAAGGTTATCCAATAAATCTTTGGGAACCCATATTTGCTTTATATGTTTTCTAAAATCAAAAAAAAAACATATTTTGTGACATAAATAATTTTTTCGGTCCTTTAGAAATTTTTTTCTCAAAAGATGATCTAGAATTAGCATTGAACTGTCTAGATTTTGGAACAAATTTTGGTTTTGCTAATTTGTCTATGTCCAGGCTAGTATCCTAGACCAGTTGTATATTTTGGTGCAATATGTATTCCTAGAAACTGTGTCAGGGTATCCCTACCAGCAGTGAACATCTCAATATCCTTTCTTAATTTTTCATTAGATAGTATGAGCTGGGTATTATCTTTCAACAGTTGAGCATTCTTTTCTTTTTCTACACATAGATCTGTTTTAATATTACTAGTCAAGGCATGATGTTTCTTCAAAGATTTGTATTTATCTTTTAGTTTGTTGCAGGTATCTTCCAGTATATTGCAATATTCAAACAGTTCATCCTTAGAAATATTTGCATCATTATCTGAGTCACTGTTATTTCCAGAATAATAATCATTTAGAATAGGGGAAACAGGTACCTCAGATATGTTAGTCATGAAGCACATGTTTTCATGATTATTTTCAGAATCAGTAGCTTTTGATTCACCTATGCTATCTTCTGAATCACTCTAGGTTTCTTTCATGGATTTCTTGTAGTTCTTGTCCTTATAGTCATATTTCTTTTTGAATTTTAACATCATACAGTCAGCCTTGATGTGTCCTTTCCTCTTGCATTTATAGCAGACTATATCATCTTCCTTATCGGATTTCTTCCAATCCTTCTTCCACTTACCATGTTGATCATACATACCCTTGTAGGTTGGTTTTATAAAAAACTTCTTCTTCCTATAGAACTTCTTATATTTCCCAGCTATATGAGCCATTTCTTCATCACTATCTGAATCTGAATTTTCACTAACTGAACATTCAGTAGGTACATGTATTTTCCCTTGTCTTTTCTCATTGAAGAAGTAGAATAGAATGCCACAGATTTTCTCTTGGGTTGATCATTTTCTTCATTGTTCACCTTTATTTCCTCTTTATAAATCATTAGTTTACCAATCATCTCCTTAACAGGTAGCTTACTGATGTCACATGACTCTCGGATAGACATAGAAGTGCCTCTCCATCTGTTAGGAAAGCTTCTTAATATTCTCATGACATGCTCCTTTTTTGGAACAACTATTCACAGTGAACTCATGGTGTTGAAAATATCATTAAACCTAAGATACATATCAGAAATGGGTTTATCTGGTCTCATCTTAATATTATCATATTTAATAGTATAAGTATTTAATCTCATTTCCTTGACATTGGTTGTTCCTTCATGTGAAACAGCCAAGGTGTCCCAGATTTCATGAGCTATTTTACATGAAGAAATTCGGTTGAATTCATCATCTCTTAAAGAGAAGTAAAAGGCATTCATAGCTTTACAGTTATTATTATAGTCATACATTGAAGCATCATCACTGGTAGATCTAGCAGTTTTGGGAATTTCATATTCTGATTCTATAGCAGGCCAAATATCAAAACCAATACTTTCCAGTTGAATTTTCATTTTGATTATCCATTGAGCATAATTCACGCCATTAAAGAAAGGTGGCATGTTTGTAGCAGCCCCTTCATGTCTATTGTCCATAACTAGATTTTAGAAAAATTATTAATGAGAGAAAATTTAGAAATAACAGAAATTTAAGATCTTTAAGGTAAAACTAAAATCACAATTTAAAAAACAGAGGGTTTGAAAACCTTTTTATAAATAACAATGAAACCTATGATACCAAATGTTGGTCAGAGTTGATACTCATGAGGGGGGGTGTGAATTGAGTTCCAATTATAATTTTTGTTAAGAACTTTTAGTATTGAAATCCCCCAAATTAGAACAGCCCAGTCAATTAAGGCAGTAGAGATATAAGTGAGTTATTGTTCAATAGGTTTCTCAAAGGTTGATTACCCCTCAGTTGAATCAGTATGAGAACTAATTCGACTTTTGAAACAAGTTTTCTAAACAAATAAGATATACACACTAACCAGAACGAACTATCATAGTGAATGTAAAAATAGATTTCTGTCTTTGATAATATAAACACAGCGGATAGATGTAACAGAGTAAAGTAAATATGAACACAAAACATTTAAACAATAGGTTCAGTATTAAGTCAAGACCTAGTCCTCTCGACTTGGTGATCACCTGCCACCAAGAAATTCTATTAAAAAGTGATACACAGCCTATATCGGGATTTACAACATTTTTCACAAACTGTCTAGGTTTTTCTACCTCTACCATAGTTCTACGTGGGAAAATAAACATTCAAGACACACAAGGATTCTTCAACATTTATACATGGGAAACAAAAATAAAGAGAGTTTAGAATGGGGATTTTCAGTATCCCTCAGGTCATGTAAAAGTGTCAGTGTGTGTAACACATACACACTGCTCACAAATGTAAAGTATTTAAACACAGTAGAGCTAAAGATAGTAGGGATGAGTATAGAATGCTCTGTTGTGTTTGAAGATCAGCTTTGAACATGTTGGAATGAATGATATGAATATTTGGTTCTTTTCTGTAAGTTGACTCCAAAACAGAGTGTCGCAACTTCCAGGTTATGACATCCAAGTATAGAGATGACCAGCTTCTAGGATTAAAAAACTCTTTGCAGCACACTACTACAGCTTGTAGATATTTCTTTCAATAGATCTTCTTGAGGCTCTGTGTTCTTCTAAAAATGAGTGCATGAGTGTTCTATTCTTCTTTATTGTATGTTTGGGTTCTTCATTTTTTGTGTCTCTCTTCTTTATCTTTAATATAGTCTCTTCGTGTTCTGTTGTTTAGTAGGGGCCATCAAGAGAAATGATTCAACCACGTGTGGTCTTCCTCTTACATCGTACTGTCTCCAGATATCCCTGCGAATAACATTAAATAATGTCATGTGCATTAATTTGTCAAGACATGACCGTTATAATAGTATAAATAAAATTGATAAATAATAGAGTAGAATATCATTAGACTGGTAGTTGGAGCATGTCACGCGGTAGACATTAATATCTACAACTGTGGACTTCATCGGTAGTCTATTCAGCTGTGAGCTCCAACGGTAGGATCTTCAACTCTAGGCTTGTAATTGTGGACTTTGTGTTAATGTTTGTCTTGTAACGATAGATTTTACTCTATGTAACAGAAGCTCCTCATCAGTAGTCTTTGAGCAACAGTCGGCTATCTCGACATTAGGAGTTGTCCAGCGGTAGCCTTCTACTAAACTTGTCCAACTATAGGCTTGAACAGAGAGGTTATCAAGAGAAGACATAAGAAAGAGTCTGATAGTGGACTTCTAACAGAAGCCTTATTCTAGCAGTGACCTTGTGACAGTAACTCTTTGTCTTTGAGTTTTGATAAGTAGGTCATCAGTAGGTTTGTGACTGTAACCGTGTACCAGTAGCTTCCAAATGTGACTGTAAATATTCAACGGTGATCGTCTAACATCAGTGACATAAGGTGATAGTAAGCTATAATGGTGACTTTGAACAAAAGGCTCTTACCAGTAGCCTTTAACAGTGAACTTATATTTAGATAAATATGGACAATAAGTTGATGCAGCAAAGTCATGAGTCTTGGGAGTATACATTGTTGAGAATAATATAATTGTATATGTATATTAAAAAGATTAAAGGCTGACATAATATATTATGATCAATATTCTAACATGATTTGGGATTATCAAAATAGATGAGTCCAACAATGTGTTCCCAGATCCACAATGTTGATGGAATTTCTAGTTAAACATAACACATGAAATGTTTTTCTATATGAATGATGGTTCCACAAATATTATACAAGGTATTATGGTTATGATTGATTTTGGATTATTTTTCACCATTATAATTCAATCCTTATAAATGAACAAACATTATTCCATGATTCATGTATATTATATTTGATATTGCTGATATCATTTTCAAATGTTATTCACATATTTTTGTACACATATTCTCAGGATTTTCTTATGTATCTACTTTTCTTACCATTACTAAGAATTCAATATCACTACATTCTTATGTTTCCATTCCACAGATAATGAATAATTATTTTAAATAGATGTACAAGTTAGGATTATCTTTGTGATAAATAATGAAGTCATTTAACCTTGTTAGTTTATTTTGTTCCACGTTTCCAATGAAACTAAATTATATGGGTCATTTGGAATATATTTTTAAAATGTGATAATAATTATAAAAAATGTTGTATTATACATGTTTGTTAATTGTGGGTCACTATAGACGACAAAAACTATATCAACAATATATATTATGTGTTTTTAGAAAAATATTTAGTGAATGATTTATAATGAATAAGTCCCTCCAATTGTGTGAAGTGATTTCATTGTGTCTTATAACCTATACATGTGATATATTTAATTATATAGAATCATATTTTTCTTTTTCTGATTACTTTTCATATTTATTATGATTAGTAGAGGAGTAAACATAAATTGTTTTCAATATTTTATCACCAGTTGGAAAATTGGTAGATATAGGTAAAACATTTTTCTTATATCCTCTCATGGTTTGAAAATTTTTATATATATCGGATATTTCTACTCCTAGAAAAAAATTATTTGATATTATATTAGGAATTGACTAGACTAATTTATAGAAATGTCTAATTAATTATATTTTGTAAAAATATAATTGTCTTATAATGATATGAACCAACTCATCCTTTCTAGAGAACATCCCTACCATTAAATTCATTCATTTTTTAACATAGTGAATGTTTAGATAGTTACCGTGCATTTCCTTATTAATTTTCATGTTTGTATGAATAGAAGTATCTAATTAATTATATGTTTTGTCAATATTATTGCAAGATGTGTTTCCCAATGATTTTTTGGTATTTTTCAAATGAATGAGTTGGAGTTATGTATTGATTTTGTTTAATGAAAAAATTATATCTACATTAATCCATACTATATTTTGTCGATATTGATGGAGAATAAAAATATTATCTTCATGGTATAATGTATAAGGGATTTATTGGAACCCTAATTGCTCCGTAGAGAAATACAGTCCTCTTAAGTAATTGAGAGTAGAATCCTCTATCCTTGGGTGGACTAGAAAATGGTAAACAAAGAAACTATAAATATGAAATACCCATTTCTGGAAATTATGGATTTATTTTCCCAATTGAGATAGATTCATTTAAAAATACTAATTACAGATTAGAGTATCATTATTTCTACATGAGGCCATAGGTTATACAAAATATGTATTTCTAAAATCAAAATGGTATTTTAAAATATTAAGTTATGTCTTTTAGATTAACAATAATTCCCTTAATTTTTAGAGATCTTGTGAAAAACAATTTTTATCAATTTTTATGCACTTTCATGATATTATTTTTGAATGAATGTTTTATAAATTCTGGAATTGAGATGAAAATGTCATAGATATTTAGGTGGATATATGAACATTAAGGGTGTATGATATTTTTTTAATCTATAAAAACTATTATTTTGTATTAATCAATACAAATTATAAGGATACATGGTGTCATAATCTAGAATTTCATGATCATAAAAATGTGTAAGAAGTTATGTTTTGGGAAGTACCTAACATTGTATTTGAGGATTTAAGTATCATAGGTATTTCTTTGATTTATCAATTATTCTATCTAGATTTTTCTCAATTAGATTTTAATATGACATTAATATTACATGGGTAGTTCTTTAGGCCACAAAATATGAAATAATATTTCTGGTGCAGAATAATACACTTACAACAATGACTATCCAAAAATTTCATGATTTCCATAAGAGCTATGAGGTGTATAATGATCCTTATAATATGGATCTAAAATTGATACCAAATAGTGATTGTGATATATTATCCTATATTCCTTGTAAACCATGGCCGCATGAGGGGAATTTGGTAAACTAATAATTGCTGAATTATTTGTTTGATGTATATATGTATCTATATAAGATTAAAAAAAGTGTTATGTATCCCATTATGGGCTTCTTTATTTAATTTTGATAATAAATTCAAAGAAGTAAAAATAAATTGTTAGGTTTTTAGTGATCTGAATTTATCATAATTTAGGTTATTTTAGGAGATATTTACAGAAATACATCACTTTTGTATTGTATATGTTTTAGTGAAATAGTTGTTTAAGGAGGAATTCCATTATATGTTTTGGATATAAGATTAATAGTATGAGTAACCCTTTCCTTTTATATTATATTTTATGTTGACCTAATTATGGGTTATTAAATTTTGAAAAATTTATATGATATATATTAGTATTTTTTTGGAAGAAGTATAACTCATGTACATGGAAAAAACATATCACATCTGGCAAGGTTGTAGGGAATAAACCTAGAACCGATGGATGATAATAGTATATATTTAACCAATGGACTATGTGATATAGAATTTATGGTAGGAAAAAAGGATATATATGGTCATGATTTTGATTCTCAATTATTATTTTGACAATATTTTAAGGTTGTGTGACAAAAATCTTATGGTATTTTTAAACTATTATTTATTCCAGAATGGAAATTGGAAATCACCATGTTGGATTGTGTCTTCAATGCCCCAAAAACATATAATGTGTATAATTCCATGTGGTCTATAGTGTATCTTCATAATAACTCATCAAATTAATTACTATTATTGAAAATTTATTCATATATTATATATCGAGGATATACCAAATGGTTGTTTTATGGTTTCATGTACTACCAAATTACATTGTATTAGATCAGGATTTAAGGCTTACCTTAGTGTTTTAGTGATGTCTTTAGCATGAAATAAAACATACATTATTTTTGACACTTCATATTATCCCTTGATTTATGTTTAGTATAAGAGAAAAATTCAATCCATAGAAGATGTGGTGAGATATTATTCTATGGATTAAAAATGATGATGGGATAACCCCCTTATGCTAGTAGAGTAACTATTGAACATTATATTTCATTAAATCATTTAGATGGAACCTTATTAATACATATATGAAAATATGATTGGAAATCCAACCAATTGGGATGATGTTAGAATAAAAATTTATTGGACCAGAACTAGCTGATGAAATGGCTGGTAAGGTTACGATAATTCTACGACACATATGGACAACACAAAGTCCACACAACAATTATTTTTATATTCTTTCACATTATTTGGAATATAATGTTTCTAAAAATTATATTATAGGAATTTATCTATAGAATAATATAATAATATTAATAAATAATATATTACAAATCTTGAGGTATATCATTCCATTTAATTTTTTTGATCATGTCGGGATGGTTTCATATCGATTGGCACTTTCAAAAAACCTCAGACAAGTTTATTATTGGTTTTGTATATATCTATTGAAGACGTACATATGTGATCCATCAGTTTTTTTTGAGATGATAGGTAATGTCACTAGAGAGACATCATTTTTGTTATGAATACCCATTTGAGATTTTAGATCGTAGAGAGAGAGTTCTATGAAACAATACTATCCACATGGTCAGTGTTTGATGGAGAAAATACCAATTTGTTGAAAATATGTGGAATACTAGGAATCTGATGAGGTATAAGTTTCCAGAACTATTTTAATTATATTTAATAATTGTAAAGGAAATATTCACTTTAAGTTGGGATCTGAATTAAACACCAAGAGTTTTTATGGAATTTTTTTTAATTTTTTTAATTTATTATGTATCTTAGATTACATACCCACAATGTTTTTACAATCTGTAGTATACATTTAATAGTATTATTTTTTCATTGAATATTTAAAATATCTATTATAGAATTATTTTATGAGTATGAATAAACACATTCAAAAATTTAAGTATCTTTTTTATATAGATAAGAAATATTTATAAAAAATTATTAATTTTTTTAATGTCACTACATCTTTCAAAAATAAAATTATCTCAAAAATGAATTAAAATGGAATTTTTTAAATAAAAAAGTTACCATGTGTAACATTTTATAAATTAATTATAAAAATTGGACAAAATTTTGGAGAATTATTTTCGAAAATTTTCAATGATTTACTTTTTTATAAATAACTTTAATTGTTTATTCATCGATGATTAATAAAAAATAATGATTATTATTATGTCCTATCATTTCTTTTGATCATTTGACCAGAACCATTTGACATTAATGTAGTTCTTAATGTAATATTTTATATTATATATATTTATTAATCCAATTTAGGTCAAATAAATAAATTTTATTTTAAATTTCATTATTAATACATTATATACAAACAAAAAATTTCTTCATTGCAAACATATTTTTTCTTCACTTATATAGTTTTAAATTAAGATAAAATTATATATCTTAGTTAATAAAATTTTGAAATGTATATTGTTAATTATAATTGAAAATTATTTAAATTGTGGAATTTGATGAAATTATGATATGTCCATATTGAATATAAAAAAATGGTTTATTATTATTGAGGATAAAAAGAGTGTTTTCATGTTGCATATGCCTATGTTAAAAATAATTTTTATCACAGATATTATATTTATTCAATAAATAGTATTTAATATTTAAAGTCATTTTAAAAAAAATAAATATTAACCATTATTTATTTTTTATCATATCCGGACAAATTATATAGTTAAATAAAAAATACTGGTCAGTATGGTGAAAAATAAAATTATAAAAGTGAATAAACAATATGTTATGAATATAAAATTTTTAAAATTGTGTTTTAATTTTAGAGAAGGTGTGACATGACCATATATTATTCCAATGAATGATTTATAAGTGTTTTGGTACATGGAATGGGAGTGACTTGTAACATCCCAGTTACGGGTGCTCCCAAAGGTGCCCCATACCCTGTTAGTCAGATGGCCTTAACCGCATTTCCCTGAACACCATAGACTTCTGACTAGTAGTGAGGGCCTTAGGTGTGGTAGTGGGGAATCTATGCCCTCATTGGTAGAGTAACACAATGGAAAAAACACAAAATATTAGAAGAAATGGTAATTATATACAATATGTATTCAGTGGAAGAATGAATGTAAATAAACAACAAAATCATATATATATATATGTCAATAATGAGGAATGTCACAAGTATTTATTAAATTGTCCAAAACAGTCACAATTTGGATATACATTACTAATCCAAAGTAAAAGACAAAAACAAGTATACAACTACAACAACATCGCAAGACAGAACTAGGTCTCATTCTCTCCAGCTCCTTAGAAATCAAATACATAATGTAGAAGTGCATTTTCCCTTTTCTACACCTGCAATAATATAATCAGTTTAGGAAAAAAAAGCATGACTTAAAAAAGGTGTGAGATGAATCCCAGTAGGAAACCACCCAAATATCGGTGCCTAACTATTATTGATTATATGGCTGGAAATAAGAATAATGATGTAATAAAAAGGAAGTACTCAAAAGTAAACAATCCAATAGTTTCAACTATATTTAATTACATTTATTAAATAAACAAACAATCAATATCAATCAACCCTCGATGAAGTTCTCATGGTCTAACCTCAATGGATCATCTTGACAAAGAATATCTGTAGAAGCAGTCACCATCAATTCCCCATGTGGTCTTGTAATAGTAAACTTTAGACACTCTGGGGAAGCACTCAACATCCAATTCCCCATGTGGTCACACAATGTAGATCTATAGACACTCTTCCGGAGCACTCGCATCCATCTCCTATGTGTTCAGGTAATGTGAAATTTATAACAGACACTATGGGGATGTCCTATGTGTCCATTCCCCCAATGGTCTATATACATCAGGTTCAAACAGCTCTGTGTAAAGCAGTTATGCCAAAATGATATCCAGATGCAAAATTAAATATCATATACTACATGGCTAAACAACTACAATGCTTATCACAAGCGTGTTATATAATATCCTCTCTATACTAACAACAATAGGAATGGAAAACAAATTATCCTAAATAAAATTCTTCAACTAACGGCCAATATCAGATCAATCATGTGAAAGCACATCCATGTCATGGTAAATAAATATATTTTCAATCAAAAGCACATTCTCAAGAAAATATGGAATATCAGTCAATATCATGATTATATTTCGTAAACACAGAATTCCCTACACTAGCGAATTGAGAAATTTTTGCACATATAATACAAAGACAATCTATTAAATGTCACAAACCACATGCCTTGATATTTTTCGACTGATATTGTTGAACCTTAGCCATGGAATTCACCATTTACATCATATATCAATAAATATATCTGAAACATTCACCCAAGGATATATCATGAAATAGTATAAATCAATAGATGGAGCTCTAGAATAAGGAAGAACTCACCAATGTAATTATAGTGCAATTTTCATTGATAATTCAGTGAACGAATGATGAAATGGGGGGTCAGAGAAGAATCAGTTATATTCATCACTCCTAGATGAGACAGATCCAAACTAAGATGCTTCTGTAAACAACGCACGACCCATGTCCAATATAAAAATTAAAAATAAGAATACACTACATGTTCCCTAAGGATACATGGTGTGTATAGGCCTTTATCGGAACCCAGTTTAGGACATCTCCATGTCACCCCACACAACCATTTAGTCAGCTGTTACACTTCCAACACACAACTACCAATGCAAACTAGGTATGTGGCATGTACTTCTATGTACATGGTGTATACTCTATAAATTTCCAGAAACTTTTCTTTTAATCAAAACAACCAAAAACAATATCCATGCCTAAAAAAGATGATATGGGTTCTTAAAAACTTCCCCCCTTAAATAAATTCATCCGCGAATTTCCATAACAAGGTTGCGACAATGAAGAATCCTCGAATATTTCTAGCCACTATGATCGTACATCGACCTCTATCTCCCATGTCTCGTCCTATACTCTCCTATGGTACCATCTCACCCACACTAGATGAATAGAATGTCTATGTAGAACCATCACAATGCGATCAACAATCCTGATAGGATCCTCCTAAAATGATGAGTCCACCTCCAACTCATCATCCTCAAGTGAAAAAACATTGGATGGGTCTGAGAAGTAATGTCATAACAGAGAAACATGGAAGTCACCATGCATTTTCAAGAACCTCTGAGGTAACTACAACCGATAGGAAACCATCCCTACCCTCTCTAAAACCTCAAACAGCCGAATATACCTCAGAGAAAGCATTCCCTATCTCATAATCCTCAAGTGTTCTATCCTTGGTGTGACACGTAGAAAAAACCGGTCTCCAACCTTCAATTCTAAAGGTCATCTCAGACGATCAACATAATACTTATGTTGGGATGGAGCAGTAGACATCCTCTTCAGAATCAACTCTATCCTCTTCATGTTCTCCTAGACAAGACAAGATCCCACCATATCTTCCACTCTTACCTCTTTCCAGCATAGGGGTGATCTGCATGGCCTACCGTACAAAGCCTCAAAATGTTCCATCTGAATAATCATCAAGAAAACTATAATTGTTGGTAATCTCTACCAAATATATGTTCTTATCCCAAGTACCTACAAAATCTAGGATACATTCACTAATCATGATCACCAGCACCTGAGTCATATGCACGGACTGGCCGTCTGTCTGGGGTAGGTAAGTAGTACTCAAATGTACCTGGGTACCCAATGCACTCTATAGTCCCTACCAGACCTGAGATGTAAAATTGGAATCTCTGTCTGAAACAATGGATTGTGGAACCACATGTAAATGTACAATATACCTTATTTAAAACCTTCCTAGATAATAAAAATTAATGGTATCCTTGATCAGTTAAATGTCTAAAACCTTCATGAATCTGTTAATCACAACCAAAATTCCATAGATCCCTCATAGAGTCCTCAGTAAACTTGTCATGAAATCCATCATGATATCATTACACATCTACTCGGTAATGGGTAACTGCTACCAAAGTCTTTCGGGTCACTGATGCTCCACCTTCACTTGTTCACAAGTTGAACACCACATCACAAAACTAGTAACATATCAATTCATAACTGGCCACCAATACTAATATTTTAGATCTATTTACATCTTGGTGAAACCAAGATTAACTTCCCATACTAAATAATGAAAATCTAGCATCAGTTCCTCACATATTTCTACTGACACCAACACACTCCCATGATAACGCGTGATCTCATCCTCACATATGATCAATCCAAGAATAGAGTCCCATTTTAACACACTCTCCTATAGAACTGGGCTTTTGAATCTGATAGATGCCTCATACACACTCGATCAAGTAGGGTATAGGTACTGGAAGCAGATGAATGGAACGTCTTCCCCTGTCTATCTTGCACCTCCAAATGCATATCAAAGAATGAAAACATAAGCTACCACTCACTGTTGGCCTCGTAAACAACCTATATCTAAGTCCTCTTGCTTGATGCATCTGCCATTGCATTGCCTTTCCCAGGCTTGTAGGCTAGATCAAAGTAAAAGGACTGATGGTAACCAACCCACCTTAGTTGTCTCAAATTCAGATCCCACTGAGTGAAGATATACATGAGACTTTTTTGGTTGTAGAAAACCATAAAATGATATCCCAAAAGATAATGTCTCTAACAGCATAAATCATCAACAATTGTAGCCAACTACAGACAGAGTGTTGGGTAATTCCACTCATGCTTCCTCAACTGTCGAGACACATACGCAATGAATCCTTCAACCTATATAACACTGCTCCCAACCAGATACCTGATGCATCATAGTAAACAATATAACTCTATTATGGTTGTTAATAAAATAGTACTGGTTCTGAATTCATCTTCACTTTTATATCCTGAAAAGATGAATCACAATAATTCTTCCACCTATACTATTCAACCCTCTTAGTTTGGACAGTCTTTGTCTCTACTAAGAGTGAAATAGTCATGTATAAAACACCTGTAGTAACTAACCAGTCCTAGAAAACTAGGTATCTCTATGAAAAACTTTGGCTACTCCCAGGAAACTACTCTCTCACTTTCCTTAGGTCTACTGATACTCTTGTCTCTAAGGTAACATGAACCATGAAGTGAATATAGTCCATCTAAATGTGGAATTTTGAGATAATATCATATAAATGATGCACTCTCGGTGTACTAAAAAATATCTCAATATTGGTATCATGGTCATATAGAGTGTGGGAGTACAACTAATATTATCCACAAAAACCACTACAAAGGAGTCAGTGTATTGATAGATCAATCAATTGATCAGTTCCATAAAATCTACAGACATGTTCATGAGTCTGAACTTCATAACCACATACTCATATAGACAATCCCTACTCCAAAAGGATGTAAGATGTATATATAATGGTGTAACGTGGAACTGATGAAAACCTGATCTCATGTCAATCTTCTAGAACACCAGAGCTCCATGATTCTGGTCAAAGAGATCATCAATCTTCGACAAGGGATATTGGTTTTTGACTATCAACTTGTTTGGCATCCGATAATCCAAATAATGTATTATGGTATCGTCCGCCTTCTTCAGAAACAGTAAAGGTGAACCCTAATGAGAATTACTGATTCTGATGAAAAAAATTACTTGTAACTCCTCTAAATCCTTCTTGAGATTATGTCACTCTGGTGTAGCCATCCTATAAGGAGTAATGGACATTGGTTCCACTCCTCGAACAAGATCAATATAAAATTATGCCTCTCATTGCAGAGGTAATCCTGGAAAGTCCTCTAGAAAGAACACTCTGAAAGAATCCAACACTATAGGAAGGTCTATCTGTGAAGTTCCCTAGTCATCCAGATAAAATCTATAAATTTAGGTTGTAACTCCCCCCAATCCATTATGCTCGGGTCCAGCACGGCTCGCCTGGATATACCTTTCTCCCTTATATATAACCAATCTTACCTATAGTGATGTGAATCTCACCCTATGATGATAGGAGTTGAAAATAGCCTGGTTGGGAACCAACCAATCTATTATGATAATTAAATAATTTCCAATCATATCTAAGTCATAGAGCTCTCATAATAAATGACACCCACTGACCTCAAGAGGGAACTCCTTGAACTCACGCACTCTAACCATTCTAATCCCTAACAGAGTGTCTAGAGTCAACATATCGCCAAATTTAATGATACAGAGCTCAAGGGTAGCCCAAACAGCTAAAGATATGAATCTATGGGAAGCCCATGTATCGAAAACCATATAAGATAAAACTTAAGAAACTAGAATAATACCTCTAACTATAGAGGGAATGGGATCCTGCTCCTACTGGGATTGCTCTATCGCAATATTCTGACCTGTACCGTGGCCCTATGACCCTACCTGACTACACTGAGCTGGTTCTCCCAGTGGTTATTGAAATCCATGTGTGTGACCTCTATGACCACATCCTCCACCTCAGCCTGAATGGATGGATGAACTCCAGTTCCCTGACTGATGAGAAACAGGTGGTCCTTCCCCTGAATGAGGAGTCATAGAAGAACCTCTCTCACCAGTTACTGGTGAGATAAAATAATAGTATTGCTGAAGATGACACATCATGCCACAATATCGGCACTCCATTGGGTCCTTCAGGAATCCTGGCCTCGTTCTCCCTCACTTTCCACACTGGTAGCATAACACATGGCTACCATAAGAAGTATCTCACCAACTTGGGTCTCTGCGCGTAGACTCCCTATAGTGATTCCCACTATCAGTCAGAAGGGTACCATCTCTGGATACTGAACCACCCTAGCCCACAACTCCAGAATCCCCCAGGTTTCCCACTATGATCAGATACTATTTTTCAATAGATGTGATGGAAGTCAACATGAAGATGATCACTTGGGATCAAATTTCAGGCCTGATACTATCCTTAAAAAACTTCTCTAGAAATAACTCATCACCCCTAAAATTTGTGTGAAGCTCTAAAACAATAAGAAGAGAGAATAATACTCCATGACTGAGAGTGTACCTTTCCCCAGACTCATGAAATCTCAAGATTGATCGGCCATCAAGGTATTTGGGTAGATGTAATCATAGAAAGAACACTGGAACACCTTCCAAGCCCTAGCCTACTAAGTTCTGAGCTGTAAAATCAAATCCCACCATCTTTTGGTGGAATCTCAATGAATGAATGTAAACAACTTAACCCTCCTCTATAGAGGTGTCTCCAGATGCTCGATGATTGACATCATGGATTCCAACCATGACTCTATAGCCTAAGGTCCTCCATAACCTATGAAAGTAGGATTCTACTACTACTGAATGACCCATGTAAAATATGTCATAGACGGGGCAAGATGTAGTGCTTCCAATAAGTTCCTCATTAACCTGATGAAGACTCTTGAAACTGTGCATAAGCACCAATATCCATAATGACGGCTAGTGACAATATGATCTGGATGGGAGGATCTGATGGTGGTCCATGATCCACCTTGTTCGGTGTCTGATCATTACCCTGAATCTGGCATTCAACCAGAGGAATTCATCGAGGCATCACTCTACAAGGTCAAGTTCACACCATTGTTCAATATTATCAAGGACTAAACATATATGTGAAAGAAAGGATTTGGATAAATAAAAAATTCAAGATTTTCAAAACATGGATACATGACGTGTATGCCCCTTACATGGCATGTTACCTTTAGCCTTTACTAGGTTGTCTACCTCTGCAAACCCAGGCCGTGTAACACCCTATACACATGGCATGTTGTCCTCTGACATGTTGTGTACATGAATATTTCCCCCCTTCCAAAGTTCCTCTACCTAGAAAAACCACATGGTTATCTTAGAAAAAAACTAAACGACATGTTGATTCGAGACACAATGTGTACTAGATTGACTTTACCGACCAATGTCTTTGGTCACACGAACAGATACACATTAGACTCGACAATATATGTTCAAGATGGAAACGACGTGTATTACCTATGTTTCATCCAACCATGTTGATAGTCACATTGGTGCACACATGGTCTCCTTAACACAACTTGTATGTCCGGTACACATCATGTTCCACCATAGATTTCTAATCCCCATGACTCTAACCACACAGTTAGTCCCACGGTCAAGGATTACACGACGTGTACATATAGTACCTGGTCTGTACTTATGAAAAACGTTTCCTTCCTAAAAAAAAGTATACATGTTGTGTATTAATCAAATACACCCTATGTATTATATGATTTTACAGACAATAATCCTCAGAAACTACTTCAAAATCCCATAAAATAATTGAAACAATCATTAAAGTGAAAAATTTTGATCCATGGGGGGTCATACTCCCTGAGAATCAAATATTGTCATCATATTAGTGTATATTAAAACTTATAACATGGTAATAAATCACCTGATCATACAAATTATGATCCATAAGGGCCAATTGTACTTAGGGACTGGAGGTTTGTATTCATCCGAATGAAATATTACACATCAAAAATATCATACCAAATAGCAGTTATTCTATCTAGTAATATATATAAAACATGATTGTTTAGCACAACATCTACCAAAACAACATGAAATCATGAATTCACTCTAAATAGATGACAAGAATGCAAGACATGTGATCCCTAGAAAGTGTATATATGATGCATGAGATGGTCTACCCTCATCTCATCAGGTTGCAAAAAAAATAAAACCTCAATATTATCAATGGTAACAGCACAGAACATGTGAATCACCCAATGAAAAAAATAAAATCACCATTAATAATTAGAAAACCCACAAATTACAATAATCTAGGTGAATTAGCTTTTCCATGTTCATGAATTAGCTACTCCCAAGAACATCTTATTACCAACTACTTATTACTCCATATCCCTATATATAGGCTCCAAATAGTATGTAAAGAAGAAAATAATTCTTTTGATAACACTTTGTAGCATCGCAGTTTCAGATCCCGCTCAATGTTTCCCCATACCGTGTTTTTCACATGGCCTCAAGCACATTTATCTGAAAGCCAGAGCCTTCTGACTAGTTGTGAGGGACTTGGGTGTAATAGTGGGGAAACTATGCCCTCGTTGATATAGTATCATAGTGGAAACTATTATATAAAAATATAATAAATAGTAATTCTATTTAAAAAGTATACAAAGGAAGAATGAATCTAAATAAACAACTACATCATATATATATATATATCAATAATTACGCTTGTCACAAGTTTCTAGGGAACTAGACAAACATGTCACAAAGGTGAAATAATGTACTAAACAAATGTACAAAGGAAAAATAGTTTAAAAACACCAACATAATCACAAGACTCAGCTTGGTCCCATGCGCTTCAGCTCCCAAGAAATCATGTACCTTAAGTAGAAGGACGCCTGGCCTTATCTGTGACTGCAACAACATAATCTGTTTGGGCCCAAAATCATGATCCAAACATGGTGTGAGACGAATCCCAGTAGGATACCAACCGAAAATCTGTGCATAAATTTCAATGTATACATATAGGAGGAAATTAGAAAAATGATATCATAAAAAAGTAAGTACTCAAAAGTAAAAAATCATACAGTTTCACCTACATTCAATTATAGTTATTAAATAAATAACCCAATAATCTCATGAAAACATTTCGGAAGTTCTCACAGTCTAACCCCTATGGTTCAGCATCACAATGACTCTATGAGGAATCACTCACCATCAATTCCCCATGTGGTCTCATAACCGTAAACTATAGACACAATAGCGAAGCACTCAATGTCTAATTCCTCATGTGGTCTCACAACATGGAACTACAGACACTCTGAGGGAGAACTCACGTACATCCCCCCTATGGTCTCACAACGTGGAAAGTATAATAGAAAATCTAGGGAATCCCTCAGGGTCTATTCCCACTAGGGTCTAACTACATGATATTCCCAACTCCATATTTAATGCAATCATGCAAAAATGATATCCAACATCCAAAGTAAATCTCAAATACTACATGGCAAAATATATTCAAATCATATCACAAGCATGTCTGATAATATCCAATCCATCTTAAAAGAACTCGACATGAAAAAAAGTATCCTAACATGAAATTAAATACCCAACAGATAATATCATATCATACATGAGATAATACATCCATAGTAAGTTAAATAACTCTAATTACAATTAGAATCCCATGCTATGGAAAACAAGGAATAACAAGCATTAACATGAATAAATTCCATAAACATGAAATACAAAATTAAAGGGTATTTAGAAATTTTTTAACATATAATTCTAATAAAATCTACAGAAAGTCACAAACCACCTACATCTATGTTGTACGGTCGAAATAATTGAACCTCAACTTCCAAATTGACCTAGAATGTCATAGATCTACAAAAACAACTAATTATTTAAACCAAATATATCACACGAAAAAGGTAAATCAAGTGTTGACGCTCATGAAATTTGAAGAACACACCAATTCGATTCCAATGCAATCAACAGTGTCTGATTCCAAGAATAGATGACTAAACGGGGGTTGATAGAAGAATCGATGATATCCTCTGCTCATTGACAAGATAGAGCCAAAAAAAGATGTTTCTGTAAAAAAGACATAACCTCGATACGATATAATAATTAAAAATAAATATAAATAATTGTCTTCTCTAAGGATACATGACATGTGTAAGACTTACCAAGCCCCACATTAGGTATTCTCCAGGCCACTACACAAGGCCTTGTACTTGGCCATTTCGCAGACAGTATACGACTCCCTACATTGACCAGGTAAAGGGCGGGTACACCTTAGTATATGGGGTGTACTCCTTAAATTTTCAAAACACCACTTTTTCTCAAAAACACCAGAAAAAATATCCATACCTAGAAAATATGATCATGGTTCATTCATGACATCCCATTGATTGATAGTTTTTTGAATTAAAAAAATGACACTTATCCTCAATTATAAATGGAAACATACACCACTCCATTTTCACAGAACATATGCGCATTGGATAGACCAAAACTAACAATAATATCTACTATAATATTATCTCTATTTAAGAGATGGTGGTATTACAAAAAAAATCGATTCCTATGACCCTTATGTGACATCCAAATAAGGGTTTTTAAAATAAATGTACTTGTCTTCAGTACACTCATTCAATTTTTAGTACATATCACACCACCTTTATTAATGTAATAATAATTAAAATATAATAATAATAATAATAATATATTAAATATATTAAGATATTTTTATTTTTATTGAATATTCTATATCAATATCATCCTTTACCAAATTTGAAACCAAACCATAGATCATGTGTACGGAGAACTACAACCTTGTGAACTGATGTGATTCTTTTTCTATTAGTACCTCCCGTGAAATGATATAATGATGTGATTAAATTATATTTATTATAATAATAACATCAATATAATCCTTTAATAAAAATATCACAATAAAATTTACTTTTCATTCTGTGGGAATGTGATAACATCTCTCATGAGTATGGAGGACTACCACCACACAAAATGATGTGATTTATTTGTAACTTACAGTTTTCATGGGAATAATGATGATAAAGGTAATAAATATATGTGATATGAATGAAATCATAATTAATTTTATATTTTGTTATGTTATTTAACTTCTTTTCATTAAGAGTATTGATAAAATGGAGTCAATGTTCATGTGTACACATAGTTTACTTTCTCTATGAACTCTTTAATTATTTTGGTATCTATAAAATATTTGGATTACTATAAATTCATGTATATTTAAAATTTAGGATATTTATAACATTGTTTAAATTAAAAAGAATATTAAAAAATAATTAAAGTGAAAAGAATGAAATTACCCAACTAAAATATACATGAAAAATGAGGTAGTTGTTAACCAAAATAGGATTTTAATAAAGAATATTATAAAAAGTAGTAATAAATGGATAAAATTTAATAATATGGCATATCATTTTTTTGTTATTTTTTTGTAATAGATTATTATTAATCTTATATTTATTATACATGATGTATGAATGTGTACAATGGATGTTTAGACTTTAGGTAATAAAATTTCTTCAAAAACTGTTTTCTTTGGGACAAATGATATGTTATAAACCTAACCTCATTTTTGTGGTCAATATACATACCCTTTTACATGTTATATAAGGAATTTTTTTATTCTCATGATATTTAATATTTCATTAAATGTTATTCTAGCATAGGCATTATTATTCAGATGATACCCTAATGGAAAAAGTTTAATGTTATAATCTCATTATTTATCGATGTTAAATAATATTTAATTTTTGATGTTGAAATTTTATGATATAATAATCATCAAGTTAAAATATTTTCATATACTCTAGATATTTATGTGGAATATATTTTTTTTCTATTCATTTTTAGGTCCTAATAATGTAATGATACAGAAATAATGCTTTAACAAAAAATTGGCTTCTAATCTTTTTTTGTGGACAATAATTTTTTCCGGTGTCCATGATGTTTAAAAATGTTCTCCAGAATATTTTTATTATTTTCCTAATGAATATTTAAATAAATTTGTAAAAATGATTTCCTTTTGGAAATATTGTTTAAAATTAATTATATTATCATTTTCCAAACATGTCTCTTTTTCTTTTACTGAAATTGTGAAACAATGATTTGTTTTAATGAGTATGAAATAAAAACATTTATATCAAGGTAAATAATTGATTATTTAAAGCATAACATTATACTATTGAATGTTTTTTGAAAATATTTTTTATTAAAATTTGGAAATCTATGGTTTATAGATATTCATTTTCAATTTTGATATAATAATTTACTCTGGTTAGGAATATCATGCTTCTTAAATATTTTTTTACATCTAAGATAATATCTATTAAGGTAAAATAAGATTTAATGGGGATATGGTCAAATTATATCATCCCCATTCATTAAAAATATGGTTATGTATATGATAAAAATAAATCGATGAAACCCAATAATTGTATGTATGTTATTCTATGATTAAATGATGAATTTTTTTTGAAATCCATTATCTTTCCTCATTTTATGATATAATGATCTTTTTATTAAGACCATTTATATGAAATTATTTATATTATAATGAAATGACTAAATTTTTATTGAAACCATTTCTTTTTATTAAGACCATTTGTATGTATGTTATTCTATGATTAAATAATGAATTATATAATGATTTATATCTTGTAAGATAAACACAAATAACATCATGAGTGACCAAATTAAATAAAGGGAATTTTCCACTATATCAGTATTTGGAGGGAGACATGACTACCACGATTGTTTGGGGAGTAAACCCATTCCACTATGATATATTCATAATCGATCCTTAACTACCTAAGAAAATATTTTCTCTTCTTATAAGTGTTATACAAGTCCCCCTTTACACTAGAAGTATGTTCAATGTTTTATGTTCATTGATTCCTTTATGATTATAGTCTTATAAACTACCATTTTTTTATCATCCCAAGTAAATAAAGAATAATAAATTTTCATATTTATTAATACTTGTGAATTAGATATTAATTTTACTTTATAGGGGTATCCATGTTCGATGGCGTACCCGGTACGCAACAACTGATTTCATTGAAATCATACGTTGCACACTAATAATATAATAATATTATATTAAATGGTAGTTATCATCTAGAAGATGTATTAGAACGAATGAATAAAAATAAATAAAATATTATTATATATGTTTTTTAAATGATTTTACATTTATCCAATAAATTTTATAGGCCTAATATGCGAATGAATCCAATTTTAAACATAAATACTCTAATATTCACTAAAAGGCCAATTTATCACCTTTTAATGGAGAACCCTCTTTAAATATAGTTATTGTCATTTTTATACATTCTATTGGACCAAAAAAATCCTTCTTTATAATTGGGACATCAATATTTACTTTTTCTATGTTTTTTGTATTTTTCCTATAAAGTTCAGTTTTAATGAATAGTGAAAAATGATGTATTTTAATTCAAACCCTCCTTTTAATATAATTTATTTATATGGTTATATTATCTTTTTAATTGGTTTTAATGTGTAATTAGAATATATTTTTACCATTTAACCCAATGGTGGTCATTGTAATTAATTTCACATTGAAATTGGAGATAAACAAGTGTTAATCTTTTTATAGATTTTCTTTCTTAAAAACTCGCTATTTGTTTTGACAAGGGGAGTTAATTATGAAATTCATAAATGAAACTTATATGTTTTGAATTATATAAAATAGAAATCATTTATTAATTTGTAATATCAAATATAGCTTAGGGTGAATTTTTTGAATTTTTCCAAAAAACATCAATTTTTGATGAATTGTGAAACCACTAAGTGGTAGTTAAAATAACAGATTTTTCATTTTAATGTAATTTTACCACTTCTGGGAATCGAAATAAAAAAATCCGACATACATGGTTTTCATTAGTATTTATAATGTGGTTCAATGGGATGAAAATAATTTTAGTTGAATAGTAACTTTTGAGTGTTATTAACCGCGATTAGAGGTAATTAGGATAATTTAACGTAAAAATAATGTTATAATAATGTGATATTACCTTGAAACATGTACTAACCTTGTTGTATGAGTCATGGTCGACCATGAAAATCCATGGGAAAATTTTTTGGTCCCCATGGAGCAACTTCGGTAAGATAATGACATTAATACCTTTTATTTAAAGTAAAAATAAAAATGTCACAAACATGTATTATTTTACTAAAAAAAATTTTACCTAGGGTTATATAAGTTATATTTTTGACAATAAATATTCATTAGAAATTTAAAAATATTTACTAAATCATTATAATTTTTTTGTAATTTTTAAACATTAAAAAAAATAAATTGTTTTATGGAACTACGATGATACAATGATTGTGTCATTATTGAATAACATTAATAAATAAGTAGATAAAGTTTAAATAAATATCCAAAACTTGTCCAATTATTATTGGATTCTTTTATTTCAACCATGGGACACTTTATATTTGTCTTTAATGATTTTTGGGCCTTTATAAATATAATAGAATTATATAATAAAATAATATTTTCAAGCTTTCCAAAAGATCCCCTCCTCTCCATTATTAAAAGACCCCACTTCCTATCAATTTCTCACACTTCTCAAGCCCTTTGTCTAGTCCAAACGCTACTCAAATAAGCTACCAATTTCATTACATTCATCCAATATGCCTTACATTAGGCATAAATCTCATTAAGAAACCATTTTGGTTCAATCCTAGGGGAGTTACATGATTTAAAGGTTACGTCTTATCTTATGTTCTTTTGATTTATTTTGATTCTCCAACCCCTAAATTTTTTATTCCTTTATTTTGTAATAACACAAATATATTAAATATACTATCATGTTTTTATGAGAAAATTAGAGCTACACTTACACACACCTCCATCTAATGGGTGAAGAACATACTGTTTTTGTGAACGACGAACTACTGCCTCATGAAACGATGATTGTTCAATTGTCTTCTACTGCCTCTGATGGTGGCCATTAAGAAGTAATTGTATTTATATATGATATATATTATGTTTATTTTTTCCTTATTCTTATGTATTTTTCATTTATGGAAAACCTTTATGGTTTCCATTATGGGTAAGCGCACTAATTTCATTTGAGATAGTGCAGACTACCACCCCCTCAAAGTGATATGAATCGTTAATGCGATATGTGGGATTTATAGAGGATGGAGATAATGATATTATATATTATATTATACATGAATTATAATATAACTTTATATCATTACAATTTCATTCAATTAAATATGAAATAGAAATGAAAGTAGCGTTAATGTGTACGTACGGCTTACCGTCTCCATGAACAGTGCATTTCATTTCTCACTGCTAAAAGTTATGTAATATTATAAATTAATATATATACTGGATATATATGATATATATGATATCTACATCAATAATATGATTCTATATATAACATATATTTTACCACATGAAAAACTTGTAAATATAATAAGTTCACTTTTGACTCAAGTGCCAATTATCGACAAAAGGACCATTTTTAACTTATATGATTATATATTGTTTATAACATGGTAAGAAATGATGTAAAAGAAATAATAAACTTGAAAAATGTTCTTAATCAAGTATAAATTAAATTTAGTTTATTATTTAGGAGATTAAAGAAAGATCGAGTCAAGTTGGAAACGAGGTAAGGGACATCATCTCAATCTCCTTTCATTGAGGCATATTTTGTTTTAATATAATACATTCTTTTATATGATATATAAACACATTTTAATTTTCATTTCATTGAAAGGGAATCATTTTCTATGAAGTGTTTTACTAAACAACAAAAATTAATGTTTCTATTATTGTAATCGGTGACAACGACCTTTCTGTCGTCGCGAGTATTATTTGATATTTGGATTCCTCAACAATCCTTACTGTTTTTAATATAAATTTAATACCATCTACTCTTTTATGTATTTTGGTTTTAAAAATGGTTTTAATAATGTATTTTTTATGTCAATATATTTAAGTGATATATTGTGATTGAGATTTGGAAATGTTTTCTTTCCTTTATATTTGTTTTATGTCTTATGATTTTATAATGGTACTTGGACATTTGACGGGTGGTTACGTGATAAACCAAATGAAGGGTTGTGCCATGAATACCAGGATGGGTGGTTATTCTATAACCTCCAATGCATTGGGTTTGGAAGTCAGCCATATGGCCATTCCATTTAGTTACATGTGTGGAAGTCGAACGTATAGTTATTTCATTTAAGTATGTTTATGTCCCAAGTTACCAACATATGTTATGTGTTCTTTATATGGGGTTTATAGTGATCTTTTGGTTACAAAAGTGTAATAAATGATGTTTTATTTAGTGAATAGTATTTACTACTTCATATAGGTGAAAATTATTATTTATTATTTTGTATTCATGGATTAATTATTGTTTTGAAAAACTAAATGTTTCCTTTTTGTGTATTCCTTGCAGAGCTTTTAATACTCATCCCACATTTTCTAAAATGTTTTTCACAGGACATAAAGTGGAATAGGGTCAAGGATGGGATCATGGAAAGCCATTCTGTCTAAAACATGGAACTGTACATGAATCATTTTTTCAAGTGTTTTTATTTTATAAAAAAATTTGGAAACTATGTATAAGTTTCTTCTTTTTAACGTTTGAGATGTAATAGTTATGGACTAATTCTCTAAAACTCTAAACCTGAAAATATCCTCATTGTGAATTATTCTTTGAATTCATAATTAAGTAATGTTTTAATGATGAGTTCTCATATTTGGTTTCAATGGTCGGTTTAGACAACATTAAGAGTTATAATATTGTTAATTTCAGGTCCATAATTTAATTTATGGTATGATTGAAATGATATTTCATTTAAAGATTACCATGTTGCTTCTCCATAGATATTTCTATGTTCAGAATGGGTTTACTCAGAGGAAACAAGGAAGCTATATTGGGATTCCATCATGAAGAAAACAAACCTTCCAAATCAGAAACCTGAGACGATAGAAATCAGAACTGAATAGTTTGTTGAAGTTATGGCATAGTTGAATTAGGGTATAATAGTTGGTGGTATCCATAAACGAGATCAACCAGATCAGCAACATAGGAATATGTAAATCGAATACCATTTTATGAGGCAACATCTCCCATCATTCAGAGGATCATCTGACCATGTGCTAGCAGAAGGGTGGAATAAAGCACAAGAGAAGATTTTTGATGTCATGGAGTCTTCAGAAAATCATAAACTTAGTCTCACTATTAACCATTTTGAAGGAGAAGCTGATCAGTGGGGGTCGATGGTGAAAATATCAGGGATAGTGAGGAGATTTATGATCATGACCAGGATGAAATCAAAGGTATGTTTCCTAAGAAATATTTTCCTAAGGTGGTTTTTCTTGGGATGGAAAAAAATTCCTAGAATTGAGGCAGGAGGATGACTCAATGTCTACTTATGAAGTAAAGTTTACTCGACTGGAAAGGTATAATCCAAATTTCATACGAGAACTTGATAGTAAAATCAACAATTTTTACGTAATGGTAAAGCCAAATTATCAAAAAACTTTAGCTTCTCATGAGTTCAGAAGTCATGAAAAACTTGATTGATCTTCGGAGAAAGAGGAAATGGAGTTTGACAATGATCATGTGTTCATTAAAAAACAACATAAAAGAGGTCTAGTAGGAATGAAAAGGGAAAAAATTCATCAAAGAAGCATGGTGGTAAGAAAACCAAATAACCTTCCTGTGAGAAGTGTGGTAAAATGCATCACAGAGAATGTTTATCCATGCCTAGAAAGTACTTATGGTGTGGTATGTCTGGTCATATTGCTGGTAACTATAAGGAAGATGATCAAGAAGGCAATGAAAAGCCAACAGTAAGATGTTTTATGTGTAATAAAATGGGTCATTTTGAAAATGAGTGTCTAGAGAAGAACTAAACTGAGAGAAAACGGCCAGACTAAAAGATGAAAGGGGTGGTGAAATCCTTTGAAACTACTTCAACAGATGTTGGGCCATCAAATGAAGTAGAATCAAGTACACTTTTTGATTGTTCAGATTATGCCAAAGTGTTTTTTGATTAATGTTCTACTCATTATTTCATTTATAAGATGTTTTTATAGTTAATTGGAAATTCCGCGTCAAGATATGAATACTAAGATTATGGTAAAAACACCTGGAGGAAATTTTGAGACAAAGAGAAATAATTAGAACCTTCTTTTCCTTGTGTGCGGAGAGAATCTACCTACAAACCTTATTGTTTTGCCTCTAGTAGAGTTTGATGTTATTTTGGGCATGGATTGGCTTTCTATTTATCATGATATGATTGACTGTAGAGCTAAAGAGGATTCTTTTAAGAAATATTTTCAGTTTTGTTACAAGAATAAACCCTTACATTTGATAACATATCAGGAAGCTGAGAAACTAGTAAAAGATGGAAATGAATGTTACCTTGAACATATTGTTGAAAACAAAGGAACTAATCAGATTAATGTTGTGCCAGTAGTAAATGAGTATCTTGATGTTTTTCTTGATGAGTTGCCTAGTATTATACCTGATCAGGATGTTGAATTTACTGTTGAGTTATTTCTTGATTATAAGCCAATTTAAAAACCCCCATATCAAATAACTCATGTAGTGATTTTAGAGTAAAAGAAGAAATTGCAATAGTTATTAGATAAAGGTTTCATTCGACATAGCACATCACCAAGGGGTGATCTTGTCTATTTTGTTAAAAAGAAAGATGGATCAATGAGACTTTCAATTGATTATAGAGAATTTAATAACATCACTATTAAGAACAAGTATCATTTGCCTCATATCGATTATTTTTTGGATCATCTCCACGGAGCTCAGTATTTTTCGACGATTGACTTGAGATCCGGGTACCATCATTTGAATGTAAATGATATAGATGATCCGATGAACATATATCATACTAGATATGGCCATTATTAATTTGTAGTTATGCCTTATGGGTTAACCAATACACTTGTTGAATTGATGTATCTAATGAATAGAATTTTCCCTGAGTACTTGGATATGTTTTTGGTTTTGTTCATTGCTGATATATGGGTTTTTTCAAAATGTAAATAGGAGTATAAATGTCATTTAATGGTTGTATTTCAATACATAAATGGAAAGAAACTGTATGGAAAATTCAGAATGTATGATTTTTGGTTTCAAGAAAATTCTTTCCTTGGTAACATTGTTTCAAAAAATGGGATAACTGTTGATCCTGCAAAAACAAAAGTTGTTGAAGAATGTCCAAGACCCACAAATATAACTGAGATCCATATTTTTCTTGGTTTATAAGTTTATTACTTGAGTTTTTTTGATAATTTTCAGGGTTATCTTGTCCAAATACTAAGTTAACTTGAAAAGATGTTAAGTTTATTTGGAAAAAAGAATGTGATGATTGTAATAAGGAATTAAAAAGAATATTGGTGAATGCTCCAGTTTTGGCACTACCTTCCAGAAATGGTGAGTTCATTTATCTACAGTGATGCTTCATTGAAAGGACATGGTTTTTTCCTTATGTAAAATGATCAGGTAATTTATTATGCTTCGCTTTAGTCGAAGACTCATGAGTTAAATTACCCTACACATGATTTGGAATTAGATGTTGTTGTTTTTGCTTTAAAAATTTTGAGGCATCATTTATATGGAGTAAAGTGTGAAATATATACCGATCACAAATGATTAAAGTATATATTCACTCAGAAATAATTGACCATGAGAAAGAAGATATGGCTGTATTTAATAATGGATTACGATTGTAAAATTCATTACCATCTGAGAAATTGTAATAAAGTGGTTGATGCATTGAGTCGAAAAAATTAATGCTTCATTAACCATGTTACATTTGGAACGAGATCATTTGGTTTTTTATTTGATGAACTTTTCCATAGAATTTGGTGGAGCAGGTTGTTCTTCTGTTTTCTTTAATGTTCCATTGAGATCATCTCTATCAGACAAAATTAAGCAGGTGTAGAAGAATGACAATGAGTTGTAGAAAAAGGTAGAGCAGGTTCAGAAGGGTATGTTTCCTGAATTTAACATTGATAATGATTCTGTTTTAAGGATTGGGAAGATATTATGTTTTCCTAGTGATTCACAATTGATGAATTAGTTGTTATGTGAGACTTATAGTTCCCTGTTTTCAGTTATTCCTGGAAATACTAAAATGTACAATGATCTACGGGAGTATTACCGGTGGGATGGAATGAAAAGAGATATTGTTGATTTTACTGTGAAGTGTTTGACTTGTCAGCAGGTAAAATAAGAGCGGCATTTACTGAAAGGGTTGCTTCAGTATTTACCGGTGCCAGAGTGGAAATGGTAAAATATATCCATGTACTTCATTGTGGGATTACCAAATTCCTCTCAAGGTAATAATGCAATCTGGGTTATTGTTGATTGATTGAGTAAATCTGATCATTTCCTTCCTATTCAAGATAATTTCTATCAAGATCAACTATCTCAGTTATATTTTAAAGAGATAGTCATGTTACATGGAGTTCCCATCTCCATTGTATCTGATCGTGATCCCAGTAGTACTTCTTACTTTTGGAAAGGCCATCAGAAGCCATTGGGTACTGAATTAAATTTTATTACAGCTTTTCATCCGAAATCAGATGGGAAGTCAGAACAATCAATTCAGACCTTGGAGGATATGTTATGTTCTTGCCCGAGGGATTACAACGGAATTTGGGACCAACATCTTTCTTGGGTTGAATTTTCTTATAATAACAGTTTTTATTCCAGTATACACATGGATCCATTTGAGGCATTATATGGAAAATGGTGTTGAAATCTAGAATTTTGGGATGATGTTGGGGGAAGGAAGTAGATTGGACCAGAATTGGTAGAAGAGAAGGCAGAAAAAGTATAGTTGATTCAGAAGCCCATGAGAACAGATTAGAGTAGGCCAAAAAGTATTGCGGATAACCGGAGGAATGATCTATCTTTCGAGGTAACTGATCATGTTTATCTCGATGTTTCACAATGGAAAAGTGTGATGCATTTTGGTAAGAAGGGAAATTTGAGTCCAAGGATCATTGGACCTTATGAAATATTGGAGATAGTTGGATCATTTGCATATAGAGTGGAATTACCTCCATGTTTGTCCCAGGTACACAATGTATTTCATGATTCAATGTTGTGAAATTATATTCCAGATCCATCACATGTTTTGAGTAGAGACATAGTTCCGCATGAAGAAAACCTATCTTATGAGGATCAGCTGGTCCCGATTCCTGACCGTAGATATCAAGTGTTGTGGAATAAGTCAATTAATCAGGTGAAGTTTTTGTGAAAAAACCATATTGTTGAAGAGGAAACGTGGGAATCTGAAAATTCTATGAGGGATAAATACCCCCCTTTTATTTGATAAGTGAATAAAATTGCGAGGACACAATTCCCCAAAGGGTGGAAGGATGTAACATCCCAGGTAAATAAATAATAAAACATTTTCATATTTATTAATATTTGTGAATTATATATTAATTTTACTTTAATGGGGTTTCTATGTTCGATGGCGTACCCATTACACAACAACTGATTTCATTGAAATCTTATGTTGCACACTAATAATATTATAATATTATCTTAATTGGTAGTTAACATCTAGATGTTTTATTGGTGGGTATTAATATAAATAACTAAAATATGATTATATATGTTTGTTAATTTTTTTTCATTTATCTAATAAATGTTAGATGCCTAAGATGCGAATAAATCCAATTTTAAGCATAAATACACTATTATTCACTAAAAGGTCGATTTATCACCTTTTGATGGAAACCCTATTTAAATATAGTTATGGAAACTCTTATAAATTTTATTGGACCAAATAAATTCCTTCGTTATAATTGGGAAATCAAAATTTACTTTCTGTATGGTTTTGGTATTTTTCCGATAACGTTCATTTTTAATGAATAGTGAAAAATGTTGTATTTTAATTCAAAACCTCCTTTTAATATTACTTATTTATATGGTAATATTAACTTTTTAATTGGTTTTATATTATAATTAGAATATATTTTTATCATTTAGTTCAATGGTGGTAATTGGATTTAATTTCACATTGAAATTGGACATAAACAAGTGTCAATCTTTTGATAGATATTTTATCTTAAAAACACGCCATTTGTTTTGACAACAGGAATTAATTATAAAATTCATTAATGAAACTTATATGTTTTGAATTTCATAAAATTGACATAATTTTTGAAGTCTTAATATCAAATATAGCTTAGGGTGAATTTTTGGTATTTTTCTAGAAAACGTCAATTTTTTATGAATAGGGAAACCACTAAGTGGTAGATAAAAACTGATTTCTCGTTTAAATGAAATTTTTCTGCTTTTGGGAATTCAATTTCAAAAATAAGACATAGATGGTTGTCATTAGTAAGTATAATGTGGTTCAATGGGATGAAAATATTTTTTTTTGGGAATAGTTACTTTTGAATTTTATTAACCGCGATTAGAGGTAATTAGTTAATTTAAGGTAAAAATAATCTTATAATAACATGAAATTTCCTTGATAAATGAACTAAACGTATTTTATGAGTCATTTCCGAACACAACAATCCATGGGTCAGTTTTTGGGACCCCATGGACCCACTTGGGTAAGATAATGACATTAATACCTTTTATTTAATGAAAAAATAAAAATGTCACAAACATGTATGGTTCTAATAAAACAATTTTTACATGGAAAAATATAAGTTATCTTTTTTAATAAAAATATTAATTATAATTATAATAAAATTTACAACATCATGGTAATTTTTTTATAATTTTTAGACATCATATAAATAAAATTATTTATGACACAATGATGATGTAGTGTTTACGTCATTATTGAATAAATTAAATAAATAAGAAGATAAATTTTAAAAAAATATACAAAACATTTCCAATTCTTATTGGATGGTTTGTATTTAGAACATGGGATACCTTAAAAATGAATTTACTGATTTTGAGACCTTTAGAAACCGAAAATAATTATATAATAAAATAATATTTTCATGCTTTGTAAAAGAGCCCCTCCTCTCCATTATAAAAATACCCTACTTCCTACCCATTTATCACACTTCTCAACCCCTTTGGCTCATCAAAAATATACTCAAATAAGCTCCCAATATCTCTCTATTCATCCTAAAAGCGTTACCTTAGGCATAAAGATCACCAAGAAACCCTTTTGGTTCAAACCAAGGGGAGTTACCCGATATAAAGGTAACATCTTCTCTTTTGTTCATTTGTTTTATTTTTCTTCTCTAAACCCTAAACTCTTTTTATTCGTTTATTTTGTAACAGAACCAATATCTTCAATATACTAGTATGTTTTTATGAGAAATATTGAAGCTACACTTACAGACACCTCCATCTAATGGGTGAAGAACATATTGTTTCTCTGGATGACAAACTACTACCTCACAAAATGATGATTATTCAATTATCTTCTACCACCTCTCATGGAGGACATTAAGATGTCACTGTATTTATATATGATATATATTATGTTTATGTTTTACTTATTCTTTTGTATTTTTCATTTATTTCAAACCATTATGGATTCCATTATGGGTAAACACAATAATGTCATTTGAGGTAGTGCGGATTACCGCCCCCTCAAAATGATATGAATCTTTAATGCCATATGTGGGAAGTATAAAAGATGGAGATAATGATATTATATTTTATATTATAGTGGAATTATACAATACCTTAGTATCATTATGATTTCATTCCACTAAATATGAAATTGAAATGAAAGTAGCATTCATGTGTACGAACGGCTTACCATCTGCATGAACGGTGCATTTCATTTCTCACAACTAAATGTTATGTAATAATATAAATGCGTGTATATACTAGATATATATGATATATGTGATATCTACATCATGAATATAATTCTATAAATAATGGATATTTTACCACATGAACAACTTGTAAATATAATATGTTCACTGTTGACACAAGTACCAAATATTGACAAAAGGACATTTATTAACATAAATGATTACACAATGTTGATAACATTGTAATATGTGATATAAAAGAAATAATAAACTTTAAAAAGGTTCTAAATCAAGTATAAATTAACATTAGTATATTATTTAGGTGATTAAAGAAAGATCGAGTCATGTCAGACACGAGGAAAGGGACTTCGTCTCAATCTCCTTTCATTGAGGCATATTTTGTATTAATACAAGAATTTATTTTATACACTATATAAAAATATTTTAATTTAAATTTCATTCAAAGGAAATATTTTTCTACGAAGCATTTTACTAAATGAAAATAAGGAATATTTCATTTAATGTAAGCGGTGACAATGACCTTTCCGCCACCGCGAGTATTATTTGATCTTTGGTTTCCTCAACAAGCCTTAATGTTTTTGAATAAAAATAAATACGATATACTATTTTATGTATTTTGGTATTTATAAATGTTTTTGATAATGGATTATTTATTTCAATATATTTATGTGATATATTGTTATTGAAATGTTGAAATGGTTTCTTTCCTTTATATTTGTTTAATGTATTATGATTTTATAATGGAACATGGACATTTGACGGGTGGTTATGTGATAAACAAAATGACTAGTGGTGTCATGAATAAAAGGATGCCTGATAACATTATAAAATCCAATGCATTGGGTATGGAAGTCATCTGTATGGCAATTCAAATTAGTGACAGGTGTGTAATTCGACCGTATTGTTATTACATTTAAGTATGTTTATGTTCCAAGTTACAAACATGTGTTATGTGTTCTTTATATGGGTTTTATGGTGATCGTTTCGTTACAAAAGGGTAATAAATGATGTTTTATTTATTTAAGAGTAATTAATACTTCATATAGGTGAAATGTACTACTTATGATTAGGTATTAATGGTTTACTTGTTATTTTGAAAAACTAACAATTTCTTTCTTTGTGTATTCTTTACTGAGCTTTTTATGCTCATCCCATGTTTTTTGAAATTTTTTCACATGACATAAAGTGGAATAGGGTCAATGATGGGATCATGAAATTACATGTTGTCCAAAACAGGGAACTGGACATGACACTTTTTTTCAAGAGATTTTATTTTATGAAAGAAATAGAAACTATGTAGAAGTGTCTACTTTGTAACTTTTTTGATGTAATGGTTACGGCCTAATTCTCTAAAACTCTAAACCTGAAAAGATCCTCATTGTGAATTATTCATTTAACTCAAGATTAAGTAATGTTTTATGGCTGGGTCCTTATAATTTTTAATCCAATGCTTATTTTTATGATCTATGATATACAATTTTTGGATTTCAAATGTTATTCTCTAGTTTTTATAACATTATTCCAATGTTACCTTGATATATCCCATATCTTCCATTATAGAGATTAATATCTCACTATTTGATATGATTCCTTTCCATGGGTTTTAAATAATAATTTTTATTGAGTATTTATATGATTTTTAAGAAATGGGAAGATCTATATCGATGATTTCAAATTTCATTTAAAAAATTACAAAATTGTTCCTCAAGTCACTAATAAATATAAACCATTAGGTATTATGGAATGTATTTTATTAATGAAATTAATAATCATATTTTGTGTTATAATAACTATGTATGTTTAGCTGAAATCGATATTGGTGTGGTATTTACTTCCTCATTAGAGATATATGTAACACAACATGAACATTGTAGATGTTAAATGGTATTGATATGTGATATGAAACTATCCCAATATGAAAATTTAATGGTTTTTATCCCGGCATACCTTTACATTATGAATACAATGTGATAGAGGCACAAAAGGAATTTTTTATGTTGTTGTGAAGGATTTTGAAGTGTTTTGGGGGAGCTAAATACAAAAACTTCATGGTTATAACATAGAGGTATGTGCTTCATCATGGTGCTAGTGGATGTGGTGTTGTGGACCTATGTTGTAGTGTTAGGGAGCATGGGAAGATAAAATCCCCTAAAACCACAATATGAATGGTTACATATTATAGGTAGGTCATGGTTTAGAACATTTAACCCCTTTTGAACCCTTTGGAATATAATATCCATCCACTGACATGAGGGATTTCATGGTTATTCCCTTTTGAGGGGTAGTTCTGCATTGGGCTCTAGTATGTGGCGTTGTCCAATTCTCAACAAAGTGGGTTCTCTAGAAAGGTTCATAAGGATATTCTATATCCCACATATCTAAATTTATTTGTTCTTCCATATATTATCTAAATTTTCATTGATCAATGGTTCTTATGGAAGAGCCCCTCAGGCTGTTCCATAAAATTTCATAGGACATGGATGAAAACGAAATTTTCCATGGGGTTGCACTAGGGTCTTCAGTTTCTCAGTGGGTATATACATATCCAGATAAAAATAAATGTATCATCATTCCCACATATCTAACTCAAACACTAGGTTACCATTACTGGGGTTTGTAGTTATTTGAATCCCTTTTCTATATGAATTGATTCCTAGATACTAAAGATCAGTTTTTGTTAAACAATTGCGAGTTAAAAATATTTTCCCTGTAATGTTTTCTATGATTACTCAATTGTCCTCCCACTATATCTAAAAATGAATCACCTTTTTATATTTGATTTATTATGATGTTTTCATTGATTTGTTTTGGCCTTTTCTTAAATGTACACATTTGGGAGATCACATTTTACTCATATGAGAGATGATTATGGATTATCCAGACTGGCATATTCTCATATAAATGAAAATTACCATTTTTAGGTAGAACATTCACTATTAATCTATATTTTCACCTGAAATATAACAATATCATGTTTTAATTTTTTTTATGTAAAAATAATTAACCAAATAAATATTTGACCTGATCAAGAATGAATTTTATTGGTGATAGAAAGTTGTTTATTTCCATTATGAAAATGTCTTTCCTCTTGATTAACTAGACAATGTGTTATGTGTACTACTCATATTTATCGTGATTTAAATATTTTATTATCAAATTATTAATGGGAAATTATTAATAACATATATTTGGGATTAAATGATTAATGGTATTTAGAATTAATGGATATGATGTTTATATGAAACCATTATTTCTGAAATATGGTTGTTGGTCAAATTTATGAAATATCCATGATAAATTGATAATTATCATCTATATATTAATTGATGTGATAAATAATGTCGAGAATGTTATTTATAGTTTATTAAAAGAATAATAAGTCATGTTAAATAAAATGGGAAATTCTCAAATTTGATAAAACTAGTTTTAAGATAATAAGCATGTTGTGATATAATATATTAGCAAATGTTTGAGGTTTCCTGTTGATGAACCAATTTAATAATTAATTTGTTACTAAATTATAGAATAAAAAATAGTTTGATAAATATAATTATTTTTCAATTAGGGAGAATTCATATATATAAGGGTTTTATGCCTTTTGTTAGGGGTGATAGATATAATTTTCATGTGAATGATGAATGACTCATATTATTGCATATTTTCTTTATTTACAGTGCATATTTTCCAGGAACATTTTGATCTAATAAATAGGTGATGTTGTTGTGTGATATGATCATGGGATCAAAAATGTGTAATTGAGAATGAAGGAATAGATGATTTTCTAGTAGTTAATTCTTATGATGGTGAGATACATCTATATTTTGCTGATCGTATCGTAGATAGAACATGGTTAGTAGGAGTGGGTCGAATATGGGTGTACTCAATAATGTGATTGATCTTGGATTGTCTCTTGTTGAATCTATTAAATTTAATTTGTCTAGTTTTCTTTTTTATAAAAAATAATTTCCAGACTACATAAGTAAACTGGATGGGTTTTTTTGCACTACTCTAGAAGGTATATTTGGATGGTTTTCCTAGAGTACCTTGAAAAATATTACATGGAGAATAATGTTTTATAAATGTTCATCGGGTGGGATTTTTTATTGATGGAATGAAAAGAAGATAATCATCAGAAACCATGTACTCAAATTGAAATATTACTTAAGGGCATCAATATCACAATGATTATTATTATATTATAATTATGAATAATATAGATGATTTATTAATGAAAAAAACTTCTTCAATTAAATTATTATTTTAAATTAAAATAACAAACATAATTTACCGCCACTAAAATAATTCCCTTCTTATAGGTTATATATTCCCTAGTAATGGATTTCATGTTTCTGAGTGAATATATCTACTATAAAACTATATGTAGGTTATTCCTATACTATGGTAGTGAAAAATATTATATCACTTATATTTTTATTATTTTGTAGTGTACCCCGCCCTTTTTTATTAGGTAATCTAACACCTAGTGGTCTCTTAGAGGTTGTTATCCGAAAATATCATAGAGGGAGGATTGATGGATGCCTACCTAATCGAGGCCCACTCTAATCTCTTGATTATTTAATGTGTCTAATTTCATGGTGGACAGTTTTCCTATGTATTTTTGTAGAAGGATGTAATGGTTTGTGGTTATTTCACACAAATTTATCTTTGGATATAGAATCCCAAAGATTTATATAGGTATGACATGTATATTCTATGATATCGTGTGGTAGCTTTCTAAGTGTTTGGGTTGTGGTGTCATTGAGAATAAAACATGAGGTATGAAAAAACCAATATGGTTTATGGTAGATATATGAATCGAATTTGGCCATGAACATGATTCATGTTATGATTCATATCCCAAGTGTCATCAGAATTGGGTAAATTTGGAGGGATATGGAACATGATATGCGACACAGGGGTAGAGTAGCAAACTAGTATGGAAGCCTAATTGGGGTACCATTTTAATTGATATTTAATCCTATGATATATTGTTTTTGAAACCTTGTGATAAATATCAATGGTGAGTGTGGGAACATTATATATTAGTTTTGGTCATTAGTTTGATCGAAATATTGTTAACTAATATTTAACAAGATTTCATAATCATGTTCTAAATTAGCTATGGGGAGGATCATATCGAGTATATTGGTCTACTCACCCCACATATATATAACCATTTATCTATTAATCATGATTAGGTTAGAGATCATGAGGGATATTTTGATCTTGTTATTTTAGATGAGTTATTTTGGATTTCGGGTCACTGGCATGTTTACTATATAGTAGTTACTGTTTTCTTTTTGTTTTCTTATAGTTGTTTTAAATTACAGTTAAGAATTTAGGATATTTTCAAATATCTAATCTTTTTTTGGTTGTTGTATCTATGTAATCCTTCTCCTTAGTATATTCTATTAGAAGGTAATGTCACCCATATGAATATTTATTATATCCTTGAAGAAAAACACCATCTGGGGCTTACTGTAGGTGGAACCTGTGTGGTCACTACCCTCCTTATTCCATTTTCATCCATGGAGGTGAACTCATTGGGGGTGTCATTATAGAATGGTAATAGTAGTTTATACTGATGGATAGGACATGTGTTGTTGTTAGAAACATGTTATATTCGATAGGTTTGTATGGAATCAGAAAAATTTTGTATAAAATGTAATCATGAGAGACCAGTTGAGACAATGTTTCCCCCCTTTATTCTGATTCCTGATCTTTTATTCTTACTAATCATAGTAAATGATGTGATACTAGTCAATGAGTACACACATAGGATATTATTAGGCACCATTTTAATTTGATCATATGTCTAAAATTGGAAGAACATGGAATAAGTTAATCCACAATGAAAATATTCAATAATTAAACAAATTAATGTAATGACCTCAGCCCCATAATCCTGGAGATGGTGGTTACCTTATTAAATTTTCACATGGTACATGGAATAACATCATGAAGGACCAAATTGTTGAGTTGTCTTGGTAAATTAGTTACATAATTTAAAATCAAATTACACTTTAATAAAAAAATAAAGAAATTATTTTCATTGAGAACAAAGTTATACCCCTTAGTATATACCTATATAATCAAATAATAGTATATTAAATGGATTCATGGGGAAAGAGAAAAAATATAGGCGAACAAAAATTATTAGTATGGGTTAATTACAGTAGAATATATCATTAATATGTAAAAATAAACAATATATATGTAAATATTAAATCACAAGTTCCATTTAAATAATATAACAATAACCAATGGTTTGAGTGTGACTACTCAATGATGGTTCATACAGAAAGGGTGGTTCAGACTAGACTATCATTGAAAATGAATTGTTAATGGATAAATTTCCTTGACATGATTTCTTCTCTAAACTACTTTATCAGTCACATCTCTTGGGAAGTGAATCACAGTATAGATAATCTTGCCAATAAAGGTGTCCTGGATGAGAGGAGAATCCAGACTAACACGATGACTAAGGAAATGGTTCATATTCTTACTCTGGAAAAATGTAAAATATCCTCATTCTTTTTTGTGTAATGTTTTACTTTTATCAATATAATAGAATGTGATCATATTTGTCATAAAATGACTATCACAAATAGATAGTGATTAATAATTATGGATTGATAGATATGTAATCACAAATTCCATTTAAGTAAACTTACTGAATAAATAGATAATGAACAATAAATATGGTAGTGAAAATGATTTATAATAAATATCATTTTATCAATAACATGATAAAAATTTGAATCCATTGATATTATCATATTCAAAAGAATATGGATATTAAATATTCAAATATTAATCGAGGAAATGCTATCATATTAGTATTCATGTTTAATAGTCACATGATACCATTACCATATTGATATTTCAAATGAAAATTTATTCATAATGGTTAATCTCGTATTTAGATTTTCCAAATTATTCGTCTCATGAGACTATCGATGCATCATGGTGATTTCCAATATACGTTCAGCGTCAATTGTTTTTTTCCAATGCATTACTCATATATCAGATAATATATTTAATTAATATAAACTTTCCTTATCATAACATATTCATATTGAATAAGGATAAAACTTCAACACTATTTCGCCATTTAATCAAATTACATTCCAGGTAAATGATATATGTAAATAATTGTATACATTTTATGAAATAATCATATACATCATAAGAGAATAATTAATATTTAAGCCAAAATAAATTTTCAATGTATTATGATTATAAATAAATATAAGGGGTTGTATATTCACCATATAAAATAAATATGGTTCTTAATATTTAAAATATTCTTCTATGAAGTGAAATTGATATAATGCCCCTTCCAAAGATCCTATTATTAAATTGAGAATTAATTAATCGAATTGATTATGTGTATTCTTTATAAATAACTATAAACCAACTTTAGATAAATAATAATGTAAATAAAATTTATTTATCATAAAACCATATATTCAAATAATCAATGAAGTAGAAATTTAACCTAATGAGTGAAAATTTAGTAATAAAATCAATTAATTCATTTTAGACTTTAATAAAACATGATCAAAGAACAAGTACAATGGTTTAATATTTATATTAATTTATACCAAACTCATAAAAATATATATATAAAATCTTATTTTTTTCCTTTTTAAACATTATACCTCCTTTTTATTAACAACATTTCTTTATATTCACTGTCTCGGGTGTGATTTCCATGATTCTCCATGCATGTTTTGTCATTAAATTACTGGTTCTATTGAATATGATATAGATCAATCATATATAGAATTATATTAATGTTAAAGATCTCTTATTTAATAATTAAATACCTTTTTATGCTTTTTGTAAAATGGATCAAGGAAAAAGAATCACATCATTCCATGGAGATGGTAGGCCTTACATACACAAACACAACAATATCATCCATTAATGGGTGAAACGGTAAAAAATTAATGACATATAAATTCCCAATAAGAAATATCATGTCATATATAACATAAATCATCATCATTTACCTTATTATAACATTCCATGTAAAGCGGTTATGAAAATCAAATTACACCACTGTATAGAGATGGTTTGTCATACGTACATGAACATGATTTCTTTACTGGATGCCTAAAAGGTGGAATATGGTTATATCATAATTATAACAAAATATATATTTATATATGATAATTTTACCTATTATTATATTATGGAAACAAGACGTGTAGAGGATGTATAATATGAAACCATTTGGACTACGTTGGAAAATATGACTATCTCTTCTAAATAGGAGCTACATTATAACATCACTTAAGGGATAATAAGATGTTTATTTGAATATAGAAGAACCTATCGAACATGTATAAGTAGGTTAGAAAGTTAAATGGGTAGAATTTGATCATGTAAGATTGATAAATGTGTTGTAATAAGTAAAATAAGGGGTTCAATTTTATAATTGAGGTCATGGGAATTTTATGAATTTCTTAATATATTAATTTAATATATGTTAATATTCACATATAAATAGATCAAAATATATAATTTTAAAATAATATCTTATCTTAGATCGAAATATCCTCTTCCAATAATGTTTATAAATGTTTGGACTAAATATCAACCATTATCATTTTGTTTTAACCCTATGTTATCCTCTTTAACTCTTTCTGTGACAACACAGATTTTTACTTTATGAGGATAAATATATTTATTATGAAATAAAAAATAATCCATTAATGGTTCATATATGAAATTTTAAATTCAATTCCTTTTTTATATCCAATGATATGTTTCTTAATAATTTAATATCATTAATTAAAATATTATATTACAATAAAATATTCATATGTACAATTTTATATACTATTCATTTCTTGTTCTTCAATAATTTCATGAAACACAAATAATTACATCGAATCTTTTTTTTCATTATAAAAATTTCAAGGTAATCTATAAAAGCATTTTGTTACATTAGTTATATCATATTATGTTTTTTTAAATATCATTTATTTAATTTTTCCATGGATTAAAACATTTCACCACCATAATTGTGAAAGCCTTTAAAGTAATAATTTTGTTCCTAAAAGTGAATAATAAATTACCCAAAATAATAATAAATATCATAATTTTCTATAGAAAAATTATATTTTAAGATAGACTCCATATTAGTAAAATGAAAAATGTAATAATTATTAAAAACATGAATGTGGCATATTTTAATTTTCATTAAATTAAATATTATAAGCTTTATAATATCATAAAAAAGGATATAAGTAGTTTTATAACTATGAATTATATGAATAATGATTAAAACTACTCGTACAATAAAATTTAAGAATATTTATAGGTCCTTTTATATTCCTTGTCTTTTTATTTTCTACCAAAAATAATTAATTTACCCTCTATTGGGGTAAGAAAAATTATCCTGGATACTATTCATATAGGTAAAAAATAAAAGGGCCGTATTTTCTAAATTTTGAAATTATTAATAAAAATATGATATCCATTTCTAAAAAATAAAAACACATATGTCTTAGATATTAATTAAAAACTAATTCAGAAAAATGCCTTGTGAAACAATTTTCATGAAAAATGCATTTTCAAACAAAATGTTGTACATATACCAAGATAAAGAATATAGATGATCAAAATAAAATTAATTAAATTATTTCATACTATATATTTTTTATTATAAATTTATATCCATATAAACTCATAAGGGTACTTTAAATAAAATAAAATTGGCATATTAATAAAATCAGTATTTTCCACTATTCATTGGAAAATCATTATTCTAGAAAAACTTCCAAAATATTATCATTTGATAACTTATATTAGGCGATTTAAAAAAAACTAGTCTTATTAAAAATGACTATAGTTTTTTAGGAAATTTATTGTCATATTAACACATAAATAGAAAGAAAATTATTTTATATGAAAACATATTTTTAAAGAGTAAATGATGATACAAAAAATATATGTGTTTATTCAAAAAATTTAATTAGTACATTAAAAATGAGTCATAAAATTTTATATTTCATAATGTGTTAATAAATATCATTGACTTCCATTTTAGTGGATATGTTATAATGAAAACATAATAATATATCATTTTTAAGCTAGGTGGTTTATCCAATGTAATCTATCTAATTGATTTTGTTTATTTAAAAAGAGACATGATGTAAAATATTTGGATGTCACATTCTCCCCCCCTAAAATAAATATTAGTATTGTAATTTTATATTTCAGTTCTAAATTAAAAGGCTGATAATTGAAAAATATTTTGTGGGAAACCCACATCATAAATTGGATTAATTAAACATATTCTTAATAAGAGGGAATGAAAAATGTGAAGGTAAAAATATTATTAATCAGAATAAGTTATTAGTAGTGGTAAATGAAAATGTGGACACAGAAGTGGAATATTACAATCATTTAAGTAAGGAGAGTAATATAAAACATGACAATGAGAAATATAACAGTCAAAAAACCCTAAATATGTCATTGATTAAAAGGTTATTGATTTATCATTAAGAAAATTAATTAGAAATAGTTTTTATTACAAAAAAATTATTTAGAGTTCAATAATTAATTAACTCCCTAGAGTAGGAACATAATATAATATAATAAACTAAAAATAATAGTTTAATCCTCTTATCAATTTCCACCACACTCAATCCTATGTTCCAAATGATGACTCTGAATATTTTTTCACACCTGATGCAGTTTAGTCAACATTTATGTATTACTAAATCTAAAAATTACGAAAATATAGTACACCCATATTAATAAATTATTTTAAAAATAAATTTTTAGTACATCATAATATAATTATCAAAAATAATTAATCTTTATATTATGAAAAATAATGCATTCTTCCAAAATTAAATAGTAATACCCAAAATTCAACATATAACATTCAATAAATAATGTATTGTTAAAATCACATGAAATAATTATACCATAAGATTGAAACCTAAAAAAGTAGATTTATTTGATCACAGATTCTTCAAAGGGAAAAAGAGTGTTTATATCAAAAAAATAAGAAATCTCTAAAAAAATAATTGTGGAGATACTCAAAGTATTGCAAAAAAATATCTAAAATAACCATAAATCCAAAAACATAAAATCATATATTCCATCAAAAAATAATTTACCCATAACTCCAAAAATATAAGTCTATAATAATATGTTTACCATAATCATATTGGTTTCCAAAATAGTCAATGTATTATTAGTGAAAAAAATCACATATAACCAAATCAAATTCATATCCCGTGGTTATCTATATGATATAATTTAAATAATGAAAAAATATTTCATAAAATTAAAATATAATGTAGTATTAATTTAGGAAATAAAAATTTGTCTGTATTTGGTTGTCATTTCAAGTATTATGGAATCACAAAACATGATAAGTTGTATCCCATTCTGTATGTTTTCCTTTTATTAAAAACATAATAATTATTATATCATTCCCATAAAAATATTCAAAAAAGAACCCTAAAATATTCAACATTAATTAAATGTCAAAACATTGATGGTTATCTCATACTTTTCATTTTTGGTTCATAAATATATAAAAACCCACAATTACCATAAAATTAAATATATTATAAACCATAAGGGTTATCCTTACCATTAATAACATTTCCACCAAATATAATGGAATTATTAAATAAATAACTTATGTAGACATTCCAATCCGATGGGTAGTATTGCCCCAAAATTTTCCCAAAATATAATTAATCCTTATTAACTCCCATAACATATAACCTCACACACGTGGTAAAAATTTTAAAACCAATATCGACATTAAACTCATAAACCCATGACGGAGTCTATAACTATTATTTTATTGAAAACATATATACATACAATATCAACAAATTTATTTATAAGTTTCATGATTTTTCAACCAATAATACATTTGGTGAAATAATTATTCATAATATTTTATATCACATTAAATTTTAAATGAGTTCCTTCTACTCATCGCTATTTAATAAAACCAAAATGGTTATTATAAACATCAAACTACAATAATCAGAGTGATTTATTCAAATAAACATGAAATTTAATTCAATGGATATCATGATTATGATACATTATTCTCAATCTATGATTCCTTATGTTTATACTTATATATATAGGATCATTACCAAATATATAGGATATTATATTACAATAAAAATTATCCTAAAATGTTATTCATATGGTTTTGTAATCTACTGTATGTTTTCATAAAACATATTCTAATTATATATACTGAAATTACTCTAATAAAAAATATAATGACCCTAACCCCGTTATCCAAGAGCGAGTGGTAAATTTATAACATTTAAATTAGATACATGGAATCACATCTCAAATGAAATAATGGTTAGTTATATTTTCAAAACTGATACATACTTGAAATCAAAATTATAATTCAATAATAAAATATTAATTTGTTTTAATTGAAAACAGTATTATTCCCCTAATAATATCCCTGAATAAAAAAAATCATAATATAAATGTAACATCCCAGGTAAATAAATAATATTACATTCTAATATTTATCAATATTTTTGAATAAAATTTTAATATTACTTTAATTGGAATTCTATGATTGATGGTGTACCCAATACGCAACAATGAGTTTCTTTGAAATCTTACATTGCACACTAATAAAATAATAATATTATAATAGTTAACGCCTACCCATTGTAATGAAGGTAATGAACAAAAATAACTAAAAAATGATTATATATGTTTGTTAAATATTTTTACATTTATCCAATAAATGTTAACGGCTTAAAATACAAGTGAATCCAATTTTTAGAATAAATACTCTAATATTTTTAAAAGGATGTTTTACCACCTTTTGATGGTGAACCTTTTCTAAAATCTAACTTTTGAAAATTTTATAATCTATATTTGTCAAAATAAACTTATTCTTTATCATTGGGACATTGAAATTTACATTGGATAAATTTTTGGTATGTTTCTGAAATTGTTCATTTGTTTAAATCAATAGTGAAAAAATACTGCATTTTACATCAAAACTACTTTTTCATCTAATTTAAATATATGGTTTGATTATAATTATAATTGGTTTTAAAGTGTAATTGGAATATATTTTTACCATTTCTTCCAATAGTGGTCATTGGAAATAATTTCACTTTGAAATTGGACTCAAACTAGTGTCAATATTTTAATAGATATTGTTTCTTAAAAACACGCTATTTGTTTTAACAATGGGAATGAATTATTAAATTAATTAATGCAACTTATATATTTTGTATTTTGTAAAATAGAAATCATTTTTGAATTCAGAATATTAAATATATCTTAGGGTGAATTTTTTGTATTTTTCTGAAAAACAATAATTTTGGATAAATAGTGAAACCACTAGGTGGTAGTTTAAGAAACTAATTTTTCGTTTAAATGAAACGTTGCCACTTCTGTGATTTGAATTTCAAAATTCCAACATACTTGGTTTTCATTATGATGTAAAATGTGGTTCAATGAGATTAAAATAATTTTTTGGTGAATAGTAACTTTTATGTTTTATTAATCGCGATTAAAGGAAATTAATGTAATTTAAGGTAAATGTAATGTTATAATAATATAAAATTACCTTTACACATGTCCTACCCATATTGTATGATTCATGGACGACCAAAACAATCAATTGGTCAACTTGGGGACCCCATGGAGCCACTTTTGTTCGAAAATGACATTAATAACTTTTTATTTAAAGATAAAATTAAATTTTCACAAACATGTATTGTTTTACTAAAACAATTTTACATGGGGTTATACAAGTCATATTTTTGAATATAAATATTCATTATAAATATAACAAGATTTAATATATCATGATTTTTTTTTTTAATTTTTAGACATTAAATAAAATAATTTATTAATGACACCGTGATGATGTAGTGATTTCCTCATAAATGAACGATTTAAACAAAATGAGAAGATAGGGTGAAATCTAATTCTTACACTTGTCACAAACCTATTGGATGGGTGGATTTCTGAACCTTATCACCTTAGCCTCGAAATATATCCTGTTGGGACCTTTGAAATCTGAAAATCATTTTATAATAAAGTAATAGTTTATAACTTTCCAAGAGTGCCCCTACTCTTCTCTTATAAAAGGCCCCCATGTAACATCCCCGGTAAATAAAGAATAAAACATTTTCATATTTATTAATTTTAATGAATTAAATATTAATTTTAGTTTAAAGGGGTTTCTATGTTCAATAGCGTACCCAATGCGCAACAAAGAGTTTCTTTGAAATCTTACGTTGCACACTAGTAATAAAATAATATTGTTTTAAATGGTAGTTAACACGTAGTCGTTGTATTGGCGGGAATGAATATAAATAACTAAAATATGATTATATATGTTTGTTAAATGTTTTTACATTTATCCAATAAAGGATAAAGGCTTAAAATATGAAAAGAATTCAATTTTTGGCATATATACTCTATTTTTCACTAAATGTCAACTTATCGCCTTTTGATGGTGAACCGTTATAAAATAGAGTTTTGGTAACACTTATACATTATGTTGGACCAAATAAAATTCTTCTTTAGAATCGGGACATCAAAATTTATTTTGTGTAAATTTTTGTTATTTTTCTAATAAAGTTTATTATTTAATGAATAATGAAAAATATTGTATTTTAATTAAAAAAATCTTTTTAATATAATTTATTAATATGATTATATTATCTTTTTAAATGGTTTTAATGTCAAATTATAATATATTTTTACTATTTAATCCAGTATTGGTCGTTGAAATTAATTTCACTTTGAAATTGGACTTAAACTAGTGTCAATCTTTTGATATATATTGTTTCATAAAAACACGCTATTTGTCATGAAAGTGGAAAATAATTATTAAATTAATTAATGTAACTTATATTATTTTAATTTTTTAAATTAGACATCATTTTTGAATTCAGAATATCAAATATAGCTTAGGGTGAAGTATTGGTATTTTTCTGAAAAACATCAATTTTTGATGAATAGTGAAACCACTAAGTAGTACATAAAAACCTGATTTGTTTCTGTTTAAATGAAATTTTACCACCTATGTGTTTTTAATTTCAACAATCCTACATACATGGTTGTAATTAATAATTAAAATGTGGTTCAATGGGATTAAAATAATTTTTGGTGAATAGTAACTTTTCAGTTTTTAATAGCGATTAGAGGTAATTAGTGTAATTTAAGGTTCAAATAATGTTTTAATAATATGAAATGACCATGAAACATGTCCTAACCTTATTGTATGTGTCATTTCCTACCAATAAAATCCATGGGTCAACTTGGGGACCCCATGGAGCCACATTGTAAGGAAAATGACATTAATAACTTTTTCTTTTTTGATAAAATAAAAATGTCACAAACATGTCTTGTTTTAGTAAAAAATATTAATGGGGTTATACAAGTCATATTTTTGTCTAATAATATTCATTATAATGATAAAAATATCTCCTACATAATGATATTTATTTTATAATTTTTTGACATTAAATAAATTAAAATATTTATGACACCATGATGATGCAGTGATTGACTCATTATTTAACGATTTAAATAAAATGAAACAATAATGTAAAATCTAAGACCTACACTTTTCAAAATCTTATTAGATGGGTGGATTTAGAGCTATTATCACCTTATCCTCAAAATATATAATTTTGGGACCTTTAAAAATAGAAACTCATTTTATAATAAAGTAACCTTTTATAACTTTCCAAGAGTGCCCCTCCTCTCCTCTTATAAAAGGCCCCCACCTCTACCACATTACTGACACCTCTAAAGCCTTTTGATCGACCAACACCTGCCCATTTTGTCTCTCCAAATCCCTCTTCTACTCCTAGAAGCCTCACTTTGGGCATAATTCGTTCCAAGGAAGCCTTTGAGCTCAAATCAAAAAGAGTTACCCGATTTAATGGTAGAGTCTTCTCGTGTGTTCTTATGTTTTATTTTGCTTCTCCAACCACCTAAAATCTTTTTATTCTATTATTTTGTAACAAAAACAGTATCTTTAATATACAAGAATGTTTTTATGAGGGTGATTAGATCTACACCTACATACACCTTTGTCTAATTGTTAATGAACATATTGTTTCTATGGTTGGCGATATTCTGCCTCACGAAATGATGATTGTTCAATATTTTTTGGACACCTTTCATGGTGGCCATTTAAATGTTACTATATTTATATATTATATATATTATGTTTATGTTTTCCTTATGCTTCTGTATTTTTCATTTGTGGCATACCTTTATGGTTTCCATTGTGGGTAAACACGATAATTTCATTTTAGGAATTGCGGACTACTGCCCCCTCAAAGTGATTTGATTTGTTTATGCCATATGTGGGACGTATAATGGATGGAGTTAATGTGATTATATATGATGTTATACTAGAATTATAATATACCCTTATATCATTATTATTTCACTCCATTAAATACGAAATAGAAATGAAAGTAGCGTTCATGCGTACGTACGACTTACCGTCGCCATGAACGATGCATTTCATTTCTTACCTCTAAATGTTATGTACTATTATAAATACATGTATATAATGGATATATAAGATATATATGATATCCAAATCATGAATATCAATCTGGATATAATGATCCTTTGACCACATAAACATCATGTAATTGTAAGAAGTCCATTTTTGACTTATGAACCAGATATTGACAAAACGAACATTATTAACTTAAATGTTTAAATAATGTTTATAACTTGAAAATAAGTTATATAAAAGGAATAGTAAGCTTTAAAAAGGTTCTTAAGCAAGTATAAATTATCTTTAGTTTATTATTCAGGATATTAAAGAGCAATCGAGTCACGTTGGACACGAGGTAAGGGACTTCGTCTCAATCTCATTTCATTGAGGAATATTTTGTTCTAATACAAGGATTTATTTTATATGGTGTATAAACCCCTTTTACTTTTAATTTTTTAAAAAATTAATCTTTTTCTAGAAAGTGTTTTACAAAACGACAAAAAGGAATGTTTCTTTTAACGTACGCGGTGACAACGACCTTTTCCGTCACCGTGAGTATTATTTTGGTCTTTGGCTTCCTCAATATGCCGTAATGTTTTTAAAATGAAATAAATACCATATACACTTTTATGTATTTTTGTATTGAAATTTATTTTTATAACAAATTTTTTATTTCAATATATTTATGTGATATATTGTGATCAAAGTGTGAAAATTTTTTCTTTCCATTATATTTGTTTTGTGTCTTATGATTTTATAATGGTACTTGGACATTTGACGGGTGGTTACATTATAAACCATATGACGGGTGGTGCCGTGAATACAAGGACAGGTGGTTATGTTATAACCTCTAATGCATTGGGTATGGAATTCCGCCGTATGGATATTCCATTAAGTGATATGTGTGGAATTCGACCGTATGGTTATTCCAATTAAGTATGTTTATGTCCCAAGTTACCTTTATATGTTATGTGTTCTTCATATGGGTTTTATGGTAATATTTTGGTTACAAAAGGGTAAGTAATGATATTTTATCTAGTGAATATTATTAATACTCCATAATGGTGAAAAGTATTAATTTGATAAAGTATTAATGGTTTACTTGTTTTCCTTCTTTATGTATCCCTTACCGGGCTTTTTATGCTCACCCCAAGTTTTTTTTAAATATTTTTCACAGGACATAATGTGGAATAGGGTCAAGGATGGGATCAAGGAAAAGTTCTTCATTCATAAACATGGAACTAGAAATGCTTTTTTTAGAGTTCATGTTTTGAAAAAAAGGAAACTTTGTAGAAGTGTCTACTATGTAATCTTTTGAGATGTAATAGTTATGATCTAATTCTATAAAACTCTAAACCTGAAAAGATACTCCATGGGAATTATTCATTTAATTCAATATTAACTATTGTTTATGTTTGGGGCCGTATAGTTGGTATCAGAGGTCGGTTTAAACAACATTAGTAGTGAGAAAATTGTTAAATTATAAATTAATTTATGGTATGATTGAAATGATATAGAATTTAAAGATTACCATGTTGATTTGCCTAAGATATTTATCTGTTTAGAATGGTTTTCTGTAGAGGAAACAAGGCAGCTATGTTGGGACGACTTCAGGATGAAGAAAACCTTCCAAATTAGCAACCTGAGATGGTCGGAATTGGAACAGAATAGTTTGGTGTAGTGATGGCATAGTTGACTCAGGCTATAAATGGTGGTGGTAACCATGCACGAGATCAGCCAGATCAACCACAGAGGAACATGTCAGTGGTGGAACATTTCATGAGGCATCATCCCCCATCATTCAGAGGATCATCTGACCCTGCGCTAGCTGAAAGGTGGATTGAATCCCTGGAGAAGATTTTTGATGTCATGGGGTGTTTAGAACATCAAAAGGTTAGTCTTGCTGTTTACCATTTTGAAGGTGAAGCAGATCAGTGGTGGTAAATGATGAAAAAAATCAGGGATAGTGATGAGATTTATGATCTTCACTATGACGAATTCAATGGTATGTTTCTTGAGAAATATTTTCCTATCGTAGTTTGTCTTAGGATGGAAAGACAATTCCTAGAATTGAGGCAGGAGGATGACTCAGTGGCTACTTAAGAAGAAAAGTTCACTCAACTGGAAAGGTATGCTCCAAACTTCATACGAGATCTTGATAGTAAAATCAATCATTTTTATCAGGGATAAAGCCAAAGTATCGAAGGGCTTTAGCTTATCGTGAGTTAAAAATTTATGAAAAACATGTTCGATGTGTGGAGGTGGAAATAATGTTTGCCGATGATCAGGTGTTCTTTGACAAACAACAGAATAAGAGGTCCAGTTGGCAGGCAAAGGGGAAGAATTCATCCAAGAAACAAGGAGGTAAGAAAACCAAATATCCATCCTGTGAGAAGTGTGGTAAAATTCATCATGGAGAATGTTTATCCAATTCTGGAAAGTTCTTTCGGTGTGGTATGTCGGGTCATATTCCTCCCAACTTTAAGGAAGATGATCAAGCAAGCAATGAAAATCTAGTGGTAAGATGTTTTAAGTGTAATGAAATGGGTCACTATGTAAACGAGTGTCTAAAGAAGAACTCAAATAGGGGAAAGCAGCCAGAATACAAGCAGAAAGGGGTGGGGAAATCCTTTGCAAGTACTTTAGCAGTTGTTGGGCCATCGAATGAAGTAGTATCAGGTACACTGTTTGTTTGTTCAGATTATGTCAATGTTCTGTTTGATTCAGGGTCTACACATTCATTCATTTCTAATAGGTTTTCAATTAAATTGGGAATTCCATCTCAAGATATGAATCCTGAACATATGGTAAAAATACCCAGAGGAAACATTAAGACAAAAATAAATTATAATAACCTTTATATCCTTGTGTGTGGAATGAATCTACCTGTAAACCTTATTGTTTTTCCTCTATTAGAGTTTGATGTTATTTTTGGCATGGATTGGATTTCTGTTTATCATTCTATGATTTACTGCAGAGCTAAAATGTTTTCTTTTCAGAAGTATTTTTAGTTTCTGTACAAGAATGAACCCTTTTTTTATAACATATTGTGAAGTTGAGAAACTAGTAAAATTTGGAAATTAATGTTATCTTACACATATTGTTGAAAATAAATGAACTATTCAGTTTAATGATGTGCTAGTGGTAAATGAGTATCTTGATGTTTTTCCTGATGAGTTACAAGGTATTATTCATGATCGGGAAGTTGAATTTACTGTCTACTTAGTTCCTGATTCTAAGCCAATTTCAAAACCCCCTTATCGAATGGCTCAAGTTGAACTTTTAGATTTAAAGAAGAAATTGGAGGAGCTATTAGATAAAGGTTTCATTCGACCTAGCACATCACCATGGGGTGCTTTTGTATTCTTTGTTAAAAAGAAAGATCGTTCAATGAGACTTTGCATTGACTATAGATCCTTGAATAATATCATTGTTAAGAACAAGTATCCTTTGCCTCATACTGATGATTTGTTTGATCAGATCCAGGGGGCTTAGTATTTTTCGAAGATTGATTTGAGGTCGAGGTACCATCAGTTGAAAGTAAAAGAAGCAGATGTTCCAAAGACTGTGTTTTGTACTAGGTATGACAATTATGAATTTGTAGTTATGCCTTTGGGGTTAACCAATGCACATGCTGATTTCATGGACCTTATGAATAGAATTTTCCATGAGTTCTTGGATAAGTTTGTGGTTGTTTTCATTGATGATATTTTAGTGTTTTCTAAAAGTAAAGAGGAGCATAAAAGTCATTAAAGGGTTATCATGAAAACCTTAAATGAAAGGAAACTGTATGGAGGATTCAACAAATTTGAGTTATGGTTACAACAAATTTATTTCCTCGGTATCATTGTTTTAAAAAAATGGCATAACTGTTGATCTTGCTAAAAAAAAGTTGATGAAGAATGGCCATGACCCCCAAATGTAACTGAGATCCGTAGTTTTCTTGGTTTGGCAGGTTACTACCAAAGGTTTGATTAAAATTTTTCACAGTTATCTAGTCCAATGACTAAGAAAACTCGGAAGGGTGTTAAGTTTTTCTAGACAAAAGAATGTGATGATTGTTTTTAGGAGTTGAAAAGAAGATTGTTGAATGCTCCAATTTTGTCACTTCCTTCGAGGAATGGTGAGTTTGTTATATACAATGATGCTTAATTGAAGGGACTTGGCTGGTTCCTTATGCAGAATGATCAGGTAATTTCATATGCTTCACGTCAGTTGAAAACTCATGAGGTAAATTACCCTACACATGAAATGGAATTAGCTGATGTTGATTTTGCTCAAAAAATTTGGAGGCGTCATTTCTATGGAGTAATCAGTGAAATATATACTGATCACAAAAATTTAAAGAATATATTCACTCAGAAATAATTGAACATAAGACAGAGGAGATGGCTAGAATTAATCAAGGAATATGATTGTACAATTCAATACCATCCGGGAAAATCAAATAATGTGGCTGATGATTTGAGTCGAAAAAGTAATACTTAATTAACCATGATACATTTAGAATGAAATCCTTAGATTTTTGATTTTATAAACTCAGGCATAAATTTTTTTGGTGCAGGAAGTTCTTATGTTTTGTTTTAGGTATCAGTGAGATCATCTCTATCAGACAAAATTAAGCAAGCGTAGAAGAAAGACAGTGGGTTGCCGAAAAAGGTAGAGCAGGTTTAGAATGGTAAGTTTCCTGAATTTAATATTGATAATGATAGTGTTTTGATGTTTGGGAAGAGATTATGTGTGCCTGGTGATTCACAGTTGAAGAATGAGTTGTTATGTGAGGCTCATAGTTCCCCGTTTTCAGTTCATCCTGATAGTACAATGATGTACAATGATCTGCGAGAGTATTACTGGTGGGATGGAATGAAAAGAGATATTTCTGATTTTACTGTGAAGTGTTTGACTTGTAAGCAGTTTAAAGCAGAGTGGCAGTTACCGAAAGGGATGCTTTAGCCTTTACCAATAACAGAGTGGAAATGGGAAAATATATCTATGGACTTTGTTGTGGGATTACCGAAGACATCTCGAGGTAATAATGCAATCTGGGTTATTGTTTATCGCTTGACTAAATCTGCTCATTTCTTTCCTATTAGAGATACATTCCCTCTAGGTCAACTTTCTCAATTGTATCTTCGAGAGATAGTCATGTTTCATAGATTTCCCTTATCCATTGTATCTGATCATGATTTGAGGTTTACTTCTAAATTTTGGAAAGGCCTTCAGAAGCTGTTGGGTACTGAATTAAATTTTAGTATTGTTTTTCATCCTCAATCAGATGGGCAGTCAAAATGAACAATTCAGACTTTGGACGATATGTACGTGCTTGTTCGATGGATTATCAGGGATTTTGGGACCAACATATTTCTTTGGTTGAATTTTCATATAATAACAGTTTTCATTCCAGTATATAGATGGCACCGTTTGAGGCATTATATGGGAAGCAGTGTCGAACTCCAGCTTTTTGGGATAAAGTGGGCAAAAGGAAGCTGATGGGAACAGAATTGGTAGAAGAGATGGTAAGAAAAGGTCAGTTGATTCAGAAACACATGAGAACAGCTCAGAGCAGACAGAAAAGTTATGCAGACAACAGGAGGAAGGATCTATCTTTCGAGGTAGGTGATCATGATTTTCTCAAAGTTTTACCGTGGAAAAGTGTGATGCGATTTGGTATGAAAGGAAAGCTGAGTCCACAGTTCATTGGACCATATGAAATTTTGGAGAGAGTTGGATCCGTTTCTTACCGAGTGGCTTTACATCCGAGTTTATCTCAGTTACACAGTGTTTTTCATGTTTTGATTTTGATAAAGTATATGCCAGATCCATCTCATGTTTTGATCCCAGAGGTAGTTCGGTTGGAAGAGAATATCTCTTATAAAGAACAAACAGTCGGGATTCTTGACCGAAGAAAGCAAGTGTTGCAAAATAATGTAATTCAACAGGTAAAGGTTTTGTGGAAAAACCATATGGTTTAAGAGGCAATGTGGGAATCTGAAAAGGATATGAGGAATAAATACCCCCATTTATTTTGATAAGTGAATAAAATTGTGAGGACGCAATTACCAAAAGGAGGGAAGGATGTAATATGCCAGGTAAATAAAGAATAAAACATTTTCATATTTATTAATATTTACGAATTAAATATTAATTTTAGTTTAAAGGTGTTTCTATGTTCGATAGCATACCTGATACACAACAAAGAGTTTCTTTGAAATCTTACGTTGCACACTAGTAATAAAATAATATTATTTTAAATGGTAGTTAACATGTAGTCGTTGTATTGGCGGGAATAAATATAAATAACTAAAATATGATTATATATGTTTGTTAAATGTTATTACATTTATCCAATAAAGGATAAAGGCTTAAAATTCAAAATGAATTAAATTTTAGGCATATATACTATAATTTTCACTAGTGGTCCACTTATCGCCTTTTGGTGGAAACCCATCATTAAATATAGTTTTGTTCACTCTTATACATTCTATTGGACCAAATAAAATTCTTCTATAGAATTGGGACATCAATGTTTACTTTGTGTAAATTTTTGGTATTTTTCCGATAAAGTTCATTTTTTAATGAATAGTGAAAAATGTTGTATTTTAATTCAAACCCGCTGTTTAATCTAATTTATTAATATGATTATATTATAATTTGAATTGGTTTTAAATTCAAATTAGAATATATTTTTACCATTTAATCCAATAGTGGTCTTTGGAATTAATTTCACTTTGAAATTGGACATAAACTACTGTCAATCTTTTGATATATTTTGTTTCATAAAAACACACTATTTGTCATGACAACGACAATTAATTATTAAATTAATTAATGTAACTTATATGATTTGAATTTTTTCCAATAGAAATAATTTTTGAATTTGGAATAACAAATATAGCTTAGGGTGAAGTTTTGGTGTATTTTTGAAAAACATCAATTTTTGATGAATAGTGAAACCACTAAGTGGTACTTAAAAACCTGATTTTTTTGTTTAAATGAAATATTACCACCTCTATGTTTTGAATTTAAATTATCCGACATACATGGTTGTCATTAAAAAGTAAAATTTGGTTCAATGGGATTAAAATAATTTTTGGTGAATAGTAAATTTAATGTTTTAAATCGTGATTAGAGGTAATTAGTGTAATTTAAGGTAAAAATAATGTTTTAAAAATATGAAATGACCTTGACACATGTACTACCCTTATTGGATGTGTCATGGCCGACCAATAATATCCATGGGACAACTTGGGGACCCCATGGAGCCACTTTGGTAGGAAAATGACATTAATAACATTTTATTTATTGTTAAAATAAAAATGTCACAAACATGTATTGTTTTACTAAAAAAAATTAAATGGGGTTATACAAGTCATATTTTTGACTATAAAAATTCATTAAAAATATGAAAAGTTTTCCTACATCATGATATTTGTTTTCCAATTTGTAGACAGTAAATAAATTAAATTATTTATGACACCATGGTGATGTGGCGATTACTACATCATTTAACGATTTAAATAAAATAAAAAGATAATGTAAAATATAAGACCTACAGCTGTCAAAAATCTAATGGATGGTGGGTTTAGAACTCTTATCACCTTATCCTAGATATATATAATTGTGGGACCTTTAAAAACTAAAACTCATTTTATAATAAAGTAACCTTTTATAACTTTCCAATAGTTCCCCTCCTCTCCTCTTTTAAAAGGCCCCCACCTCTACCACCATACTCACACCTCTCAAGTCTTTGGCTCGGCCAACCCCGGCCAATTTTGTCTCTCCAAATCCCTATATTACTCATTGAAGCCTCTCTTTGGGCATATGTCTTCCAAGGAAGCTTTTGAGCTCAAATCATAAAGAGTTACCTGATTTAAAGGTACTGTCTTCTCTTGTGTTCTTATGTTTTATTTTGCTTCTCCAACCCCCTAAACATTTTTATTACTTTATTTTGTAACAACACCAGTATATTCAATATACTAGTATGTTGTTATGAGGTGGATTTGAGCTACACCTACACACACCATCGTCTAATGGTTAACAAACATACTGTTTCTATGGTTGGCGATTTTCTGCCTCACGAAACGATGATTGTTCAATATTCTTTTAACACCTTCCATGGTGGCCATTAAGATGTCACTATATTTATATATGATATATATTATGTTTATGTTTTCCTTATGATTCTGTATATTTCATTTTTGGCATACCTTTATGGTTTCCATTGAGGGAAAACACGATAATTTCATTTTAGGAATTGTGGACTACCACCCCCTCAAGGTCATTTGATTCATTAATTACATATGTGGGATGTATAAAGGATGGAGTGAATGTTATAATATATGATGTTATACTATAATTATAATATAAACTTATATAATTATGATTTCACTCCATTAAATATGAAATAGAAATGAAAGTAGCGTTCATGCGTACGTACGGCTTACCGTCTCCATGAACGGTAAATTTCATTTCTTACCTCTAATTGTTATTTACTATTATAAATACATGTATATTCTGGAAATATATGATATATAAGATATCCAAATAATGAATATAATTCTGGATATAATGAACCGTTGATGACATAAACAACATGTAATTATAAGAAGTATATTTTTGACTTATGAACCAGATATCGACAAAGCGAACATTATTAACTAAAATGTTTACATATTATTTATAACATGGAAATAAGCGATATAAAAGGAATAGTAATCTTGAAAAATGTTATTAAGCAAGTAGAAATTAACTTCAGTTTATTATTCAGGAGATTAAAGAGCAATCGAGTCAGGTCGGACACGAGGTAAGGGACTTTGTCTCAATCTCCTTTCATTGAGGCATATTTTGTTCTAATACAAGGCTTTATTTTATACGGGGTATAAACCCCGTGGACTTTTAATTTTACACAAAAGGAAGATTTTTCTATGAAGATTTTTACAAAAAGACAAAAAGGAATGTTTCTATTAATGTACTGGGTGAAAACAACCTTTTCGGCCGCCCCGAGTATTATTTGGTCTTTGGCTTCCTCAACAAGTCGTAATGTTTTTAAAATGAAATAAATACCATATACTCTTTTATGTATTTTGGTATTGAAAATGGTTTTTATAATGGATTTTTTATGTCAATATATTTAATTGATATATTGCGATCAAAGTGTGGAAATGTTTTCCTTCCATTATATTTGTTTTATGTCTTATGATTTTATAATGGTACATAGAAATTTGATGGGTGGTTACGTGATAAACCATATGACAGGTTGTGATGTGAATACCAGGACGGGTGGTTACGTTATAACCTCCAAATCATTAGGTATGGAAGTTGTCTGTATGGCTATTACATTAATTGATATGTGTGGAAGTCGACCTTATGGTTATTCCATTTAAGTATGTTTATGTCCCAAGTTACCTTTATATGTTATGTGTTCCTTATATGGGTTTTGTGGTAATCTTTTGGTTACAGATGGGTATGTAATGATATTTTATTCAGTGAAGACTAATTACTACTCCATAAAGGTGAAAATTTTTACTTTGATAAAGTATTCATGGTTTACTTCTTTTCCTTCCCTGTGTATCCCTTACTCATCTTTTTATGCTCACCCGATGTTTTTTTGAAATGTTTTTCAGAGGACATAATGTGGAATATGGTGAAGGATGGGATCAAGGAAAAGTCATGTTTTCTTTAACATAGAACTAGAAATGACTTTTTTTAGAGTTCATGTCTTGAAAAAATAGGAAATTTTTTAGAAGTGTCTACTGTGTAATATTTTGATATTTAATAGTTATGATCTCATTCTCTAAAACTCTAAACCAGAAAATATCCTTAATGGGAATTATTCATTTAATTCAATATTAAGTAATGTTTAAGGTTGGGGCCTTATACCCCACCTCTACCACCATAGCCACAACTCTCAAGCCTTTGGCTTGGCCAACCCCTAACCATTTCATCTCTCCATATCCCTCTATTCATCATTGAAGCCCCACCTTCGGCAGAATGTTCTTCAAGAAACCCTTTTGGTTCAAACCAAGAGGAGTTACCGGATTTAAATGAAATGTCTTCACTTGTGTTCTTTTGATTTATTTTGCTTCTAAAAACCCCTAAACTCTTTTTATTCCGTTATTTGGTAACAAAACCAGTATCTTTAATATACTAGGATTTTTTTAGGTTATGTATTCGAGCTACACTTACACACACCTCTGTCTAATGGTTAAAGACGAAACTGTTTCTGTGGATGGCGAATTACTACCTCATGAAACGATGATTGTTCAATATTCTCTTAACACCTTTATTGGTGGCCATTATGATGTCACTGTATTTTATATATGTTATATATGTTATTTATTTTTCCCAAATGCTTTAGTATTTTATATTTAAATCATACCATTATACTTTCCATGTTGTGCATTTGCAATAATTTAATTTGAGGAAGTGTGGACTACTGCCCCCTCAAGTGATGGGACTCATTCATGCAATACATGGAATGTATAAAGAATGAAAATAATGAAAATATGTGACCTATAAAACATATATATTATACTGGAATTATAATATATATATCTCTCAATTATTCTGAATTCCATTAATATGACAAAGAAATGAAACTAGCGTTCATGCGTACGTACGGCCTACTGTCTCCATGAACGATGAATTTCATTTCTTTTTTTCTCCAAATGTTATGGAATAGTATAAAATGAATATTTACTGGATATATATGATATTTAAATCATTAATACTATTCTGGAGATTATTTACTTATAACTACATGGACAATCATTTTCAAACAAGTTCATTTTTGACTCATGTACCAAACATCGACAAAAATGTCTGATATGATCTCACATTATTAACCAATTATTATAACATTGTAATATGTGATATGAACTGAATAATAATATTTAATGGAATACCCAAAGCAATTATAAATTGACCAATGTTTATTATTTAGGAATATAATGAAATGAACAAGACAAGTCAGACTTGAGTTAAGGGATCCGACCTCTCTTTTTCTTTTCAAGTACCCTCTTTTATGTCATTTCATTTATGCTCCATGTTCTTACGTTGGAGGATGTTCTTTTATATTAACCATACTATAATTTGTATTTTTATATAATTATATACCCCCTCTTACTCTCATTAATTCATTTTTATAATTTATATGTGGCGCCGTTAGGCTGCCGAATTTTTGTAAGGGATCATACCTCTATCTTTCTTTTTAAGTACTCTTTTTCATGTAACTTACTTTAAGATACTATTTATTATGTTGGGGGATGATCTTTTATATTCTTCGTTTTTTAAATTTTATGTTAATATGATGAGATTCCCTATTTTATCTCATCAATCCATTTTTGGATGTTTTATTTGGTGCCATTAGGCTGCCGAATTTTCATAAGGGGATTTTCATCTTAGATTTTATTCCCGTGAGATTCATGCTACGTTGGCCAATATTTCCTTTTTTGTGGTGTATGTAATGCCCATTATTTTATTATTTGTATAATATACTCTCCTTTATGGGTAGTTAAATTTTCATTGTATGACCTTTCTTTCATTGGGGTTTACGTTTCGAAAGTTTCCCAAATCGGCAAGGGAACCTTTCACACTCCTCTTTTAAAAATACTAATTTTGTTATGACTTTTAATTTACATCTTTTTATGTTGGGATATGTTATTATATATCCTTATTGATGTAAATTTTATATCCAATTTATGAGATACCATTTTCACTCTCAGCAACTAATGTTATGAATTATAAAGTGACACTGTTAGGCTGTCGAATTTTACCAAGGGAACTTCTTAACCCAATTTCAATTTCATTGGCTTCAACTTGTAGTTATTGAATATGTCATCCTATGAATATCTGTGAATGAACTCTGGTTGTTTTACAATTTATATCCAATTATACTGGGTGTATTTATATTTGTCACACATAATTATGAGTTTGATTTATCCTTAATTTAAGGATACCTTCATTATAAGGGATTTCATCTCATTTTACAATTATATTAAGACTTCATTGTTTTAATCCACCAATTCACTCTTATATGGTGTATATACTATCCATTGGAATAATATATCATGAATCCATTTATTCTCATGATATTATAAAGTTCTTATTAAATGTTATTCCTCAATTATTGTATTCAAGCGTCTCTCATTTTGTTAAAAATCCTTGAAATAAAATATCATTTTAAATGTTTTAATGATTTATTCTTATAAATATTTCTCATTAGTATCAATGTTTTCAAAATGGTTTAAAGGATTTATTTATATGGATATTAATGGTTTAAAATGTAAAAAGCTTCAATGTGGTATGGGACACTTTGATTCAAAAATCTCTTTACTAAATGTTTTAAATGGTATTGAAAATGGTTTTTAGAATGGATTCATCATTTCAATATCTTAAAATGTTATACTGTTATTACAATGTGTGAATGTTATCTTTCCTTTGTTCTTAAGTTATATTCTATGATTATGTTATGGTTCTTGGGCATTGTTTATGAATATGGGTGGTTCCGTGATAAACTAAGGGCGGGTGAGCCCAATATAGCTCTCCAATGCATTGGGTAACACAAAGGGGTTAAAAGTTAAGGTTTATTTGAAGAGATTAATGGAATATACTGTGATAGGTATTCCAAATGTAACCATGAGGGTTAATCCCTACGTAAGAATGTTATGAATTCCTCAAGTTACCCTTATGTCTTATGATTTCAATGAGTTATTCATAAATCTTATTATTTCATGAGGTATGTTAACATTCTTATGTTTTATGAGTAAAGTATGATTTCATTGATTCTTATGTATACATGTAGTAATGTTTCCTTTCCGAATTTTTATATCCCTTACTGAGCTTTTTATGCTCATCCCAAGTTTTTGAAATGTTTTTCACAAGTCAAGGGAAAGGTACATGATATGATGATTGTGTCAAAGATATATCAAGAAAGAATCAATGTTTTATTTTAAATATGTTTCTGTTGATGGGAAAAAATGAATACTATATTTTATGTAACCACTTTGTTTCAATGTGGAATGTAATTCATGATTTATGATCTAATTCTCTAAAACTATAAACCTAAAAGTATCCTCAATGTGTATTTTTGAAATAACCCAAGATTAATTATGTTTTATGGCTGGGTCCTTATAGTTGGTATCATAGGTCGGTTTAGATAACTTTAGAGGTTAGAGTAATGTTTAATCATAAGTGACAAGTTGTGTATAACCACAATGGTTATTATATTAGATATTGTCATTTTTATTTTTAAAGGTTGGAATGAGTTTGAGATAACTTGGATAAGTATATCTTAGTGTTTATGTTCCTCTTTAGTACATGATGATTTTGTTGATATACTCACACTGACCTTTTTGGTTTTAGTAAATTGATGGATCTAGCAGGCACCTAAGTGAAAATGGGTTTGAAGGAAACTATGGTGGTTCTCTGATTAAGAGACAAGATGAAATGGGGGATTCAATGAAAAATCTCGTGGTTATTCTAAACCAACTATCAGGAGTCATGATCAACCACTTGAACCATGGTGAGTTCTCTATTTCCTCTTGTACGAGAGAACCAACTAGATGTGGAAGTTCATGTGATAATATAAAGGTAACCATTAGGGTTTATATCTTCCTTACTTTTCATGTAATAATTGGTTACCATATGTTATGATGGAAGATGAAAGGCGTGAGGTAAAATTGAGGTTAAATTATGTTATGGTCATTTTTGAATATTTTATCTCTTATTGGGGTATGTTTTAAGAATTATATAGTTTTGGAAAAAGGACAACACGCAGACCGTGTGACAACTTTTTGCATCGGACAAAGCTGTGGGAATCGAACCCACAACCAATGTGCGACTGGTATTTATCGCCTACCACTGGACTACGTGAAGTCCATGGTTAGTTTGACTAATATTTTTTTAGTTAGTTTATTTTATGAATCAATATTAAGTTTATTTTGGGTCATCTATGGAAATTATTAGCCAATCATGGAGGATATGTGATTAGGTTAATTACTTTCCAATATGAGACTTAAAGAGCAACTGATGTTATTTGGAGATAAATGTTAATTTGTACCTTGGGAGACTATGTGATTAAATCCTTCAAATATTTGGGTTTCAATATTATTTGGGTTTACCATGAAAAATTTTTTGGAGAAATTGTTTATTAAATTGTATTCGTTGAACTTTGGGTTTTGTTTGAAAAATTTTGGAGATTAGGAGTAGTTTTTCTTTTTGTAAAAAAATATACTTTTGGGTATTATCTGACCATGTACTAAACTTTTTGGTTGGGTTTTGGTTGAGATCTAAAGACATGTGAAATATATAGTTCTCTATTGTGGATTAGTTGATTATAGTAATCATAATGTGAACAAGTCTTCCTAAATACTCGTCTTTTTGAGAAAATATTTGTTTGATTAAGGAATATACTAAATGTTGAAATTCTACGTGACAAGTAAGTATGATTCATTATGATATAGTTAAGCTCAAAAATAAATTCCTCAATGAACAGTGACTTAAAACAAAAATTTTGTCTATAAACCTTTCCTACTGGGGAATCAGATACTATTTAACCCATCACAAGTTTGTAATTATCATGTGGTTAACGTTCTCCTAAACATGTTTACTATCACTCTCCATCAGAACATGACCCTTTGTTTTCTCCTCCATATCCGTATTTTCATACGTGGAATCCTAGTATGTTTTAACATGGGTGACCTTTGTACTTCTCTCCCTTTCTTTTAAAGTGATAGTTTTACTGACTCTTATTCCGATGTGGGACTTTCAATGAAGTTTCCAAGCCCAATTTTGAAATTGCGAGGACGCAATTCCCAAAAGGGGGGAAGGATGTAACATACCAGGTAAATTAATAATTTTACATTCTAATGTTTTTCAATATCTGTGAATAAAATGTTAATATTATTTTAAAGGAAATTCTATGCTTGATGGCATACCCAATACGCAACAACGATTTTCGTTGAAATCTTACACTGCACACTAATAATAGAATAATATTATAATAGTTAACGCCTATCCGTTGTAATGGCGGGAATGAATAGAAATAACTAAAAAATTATTACAGATGTTTGATAAATATTTTTTCATTTATCCAATTAATGTTAGAGTCTTAAAATCCAAATGAATCCAATTTTAAGAAGAAATACTCTAATATTTTTAAAAGATTGTTTTACCACCTTTCGATGGCTAACTTTTTTTTAAATATAACTTTTGACAATTTTATAAGTTCTATTTGTCAAAATAAATTTATTATTTATGATTGGGACATTAAAATTTACTTTGGTTAAATTTGTTGTATGTTTCTGACATTGTTCATTTTTTAATGAATAGTGAAAAAATACTACATTTTACATCAAAATTGCTTTTTCATATAATTTAAATATATTGTTAGATTATATTTTTAATTGGTTTTAAAGTGTAATTGGAATATGTTTTTACCATTTAATTCAATAGGGGTCATTGGAATTAATTTCATTATGAAATTGGACTAAAACTAGTGTCAATCTTTTAATAGATATTGTTTCTTAAAAACATGCTATTTGTTTTGAAAACGGAGAAGAATTATTAAATTAATTAATGAAACCTATATATTTTGAATTTTTTAAATTAGATATCATTTTTTAATTCGGAATATCAAATATATATTAGGGTGAATTTTTGGTATTTTTCTGAAATACTTTATTTTATGATGAATAGTGAAACCACTAAGTGGTAGTTAAAGAAACTGATTTTTTATTTAAATGAAACATTACCACTTCTGTGATTTGGTTTTCAAAAATCTGACATACATGGATTTCATTAATAAGTAAAATGTGGTTCAATAAGATTAAAATAATTTTTTTGGTGATTATAAACTTTTATGTTTTATTAATCGTGATTTAAGGTAATTAGTGTAATTTAAGGTAATGATAATGTTATAATAATATGAATTGACCATGACACATGTCCTACCCTTATTGGATGATTCATGAACGACCAACACAATTATTGGGTCAACTTGGGGACCCCATGGAGCCACTTTGGTTGGAAAATGACATTAATAACTTTTTATTTAAAGTTAAAATTAAAATGTCACAAACATGTATTGTTTTACTAAAAAAAATTAACATGGAGTTATACAAGTCATATTTTTTACTATAAATTTTCATTAGAAATATAAAACGATTTCCTACATCATGATATTTTTTTTATAATTTTTAGACATTAAATATAATAATTTATTTATGACACCGTGATGATGTAGTGATTACCTCATAAATGAACGATTTAAATAAAATGATAAGATACGGTGAAATGTATGTCTTACACTTGTCAAAAACCTATTGGATGGGTGGATTTCTAAACAAAATCACCTTATCCTAGAATTATTTCTTTTTGGGACCTTTGAAATCCGAAAATCATTTTATAAAAATGTAATAGTTTATTACTTTCCAAGAGCTCCCCTCCTCTTCTCTTATAAAGGGCCCTCACCTCTACCACCTTAGCCATACCTTTCAAGCCATTGGCTCGGCCATCCCCAACCAATTTAATCTCTCCACATCCCTCTCTTCGTCATTGAAGCCTCACCTTTGGCAGAATGTTCTTCAAGAGTCCCTTTTGGTTCAAACCTAGAGGAGTTTCCCGATTTAAAGGTAATGTCTTCACTTGTGTTCTTTTGTTTTATTTTGTTTCTTCAAACCCCAAAACTCTTTTTATTCCTTTCTTTTGTAATAACACCAGTATATTAAATATACTAGGATTCTGTTATGTTAAGGATTCAAGCTACACTTACACACACCTCCGTCTAATGGTTAAAGTACATATTGTTTCTGTGGATGGCGAATTACTGCCTCACGAAACGATGATTGTTCAATATTCTCTTAACACCTTTCATGGTGGCCATTATTATTTCACTGTATCTTATATATGATATATATGGTATTTATCTTTCCCATATGCTTCTGTATTTTATATTTAAAACAAACCTTTTTGCTTTGCATGTTCTGCAATTGCGATAATTTCATACGAGGAAGGGTGGACTACCGCCCCCTCAAGTGATGTGACTCGTTCATGAAATACATGGAATGTATAAATAATGAAACTAATGAAATTATGTGACCTATAAAAAATATTTATTATACTGGAATAATAATATATATCTCTCTCAATTATTTTTAATTCCATTAATACGACAAAGAAATTAAAGTAGTGTTCATGCGTACGTACGAACTACCGTCTCCATGAACGGTGCATTTCATTTCGTGTTATCTACAAATGTTATAGAATAGTATAAAATGAATATGTACTGGATATATATGATATATAAATCATTAATAGTATTCTGGAGATGATTTACTTATAACTACATGGACAATCATTTTCAAACAAGTTCATTTTTGACTCATGTACCAAACATCGACAAAAACGTCTGATATGAACTCACATTATTAACCAATTATTATAACATTGTAATATGTGATATGAACTGAATAATAATCTTTAAATGAGGACCTTAAGTAATTATAAATTGTCCAATGTTTATTATTCAGAAATATAAAGAAACGAACAAGAAAATTTGGACTTGAGGTAAGGGATCTGACCTCTCTCTCTTTTTTCATTTACCCACTTTTATGTCATTTCATTTATGCTCCATGTTCTTACATTGAAGGATGTTCTTTTATATTTACCATACAGTAATTTCTATTTTTATATAATGAGATACCCCCTATTACTCTCATCAAATCATTTTTATAATTTGAAGTGGTGCCGTTAGGCTGCCGAATTTTCGTAAGGGATCCTACCTCTCTCTTTCTTTTTAAGTACTCTTTTTTATGTAACTTACTTTAAGTTACAATTTATTATTCTGGGGGATGTTATTTTATATTCATCTTTATGTAAATTTTATGTTAATATTACGAGATACCCTAATTTATCTCATCAATCCATTTTTGGAAGTTTTATGTGGCGCCGTTAGGCTGCCGAATTTTCATAAGGGGATTTTCATCTCACTTTTTATTCCTGTGAGATTCATGCTACATTGGACACTATTTCCTTTTTTGTGGTGTATGTACTACCAATTATTTTACTATTTTTATAATATACTCTCATTTATAGTTAGTTACATCTTCATTGTATGACCCTTCTTTCATGGGGTGTACGTTTCGAAAGTTGCCCAAATAGGTAAGGGAACCTTTCACACTTCTCTTTTAAAAAGACTTATTTTGTTTTGTCTTTTAATTTATATCTTTTTATGTTGGGATATGTTATCATATATCCTTATTGATTTAAATTTTTTGTCCAAGTGATGAGATTCCATTTTATCTCTCATCAACTAATGTTATGAATTTTAATGTGACGTCGTTAGGCTGTCGAATTTTACCAAGGGAACTTCTTAACACAATTACGATTTCTTTGGGTTCAACTTGTAGTTATTGAATATTTAATCCTATGAATATGTGGGAATTAACTCTGGTTGTTTTACACTTAATATCCAATTATATCGGGTGTATTTATATTTTTCACACATAATTATGAGATTGATTTATTCTTAATTTAAGGATACCTTCTTTATAAGATATTTCATCTCATTTTACAATTCTATTGAGACATCATTGTTGTTATGCACCAATTCACTCTTATATTATGCATATACTATCCTTTGGAATAATATATCATGAATCCTTTTATTCTCAAGATATTATAATGTTCTTATTAAATTTTATTCCTCAATTATTCTATTCAAGTGTCTCTCATTTTGTTAAAAACCCTTTAACTAAAATATCGTTTTAAATGTTTTAATGATTTATTCTTATAAATATTTATAATTAATATCCATGTTTTCAAAATGATTTTAAGGATTTATTTGTATGGATATTAATGGTTTAAAATGTTAAAAGCTTCAAAGTGGTATGGGATACTTTGATTCAAAAATCTCTTTATTAAATATTTTAAATGGTTTTGAAAATGGTTTTTAGAATGGATTCATTATTTCAATATCTTAAAATGTTATATTGTTATTACAATGTGGGAATGTTATCTTTACTTTGTGCTTAAGTTATGTTCTATGATTATGTTATGGTTCTTGGGCATTGTTTATGAATATGTGTGGTTCTGTGATAAAATAAGGGTGGGTGAGCCCGATATAGCTCACCAATGCATTGGGTAACACAAAGGGGTTAAACGTTAAGGTTTATCTAAAGAGATTAAGGGAATATACTATAAGGCCCCAGCCTTAAACCTTACTTAATCTTGAGTTATTACAAGATTACACATTGAGGGTCTTTTCTGGTTTAGAGTTTTAGAGAATTATATCATAAAACTTGTATTACATTCCACATATAAACAAAGTGGTTATATAATGATAGTATTTTTCATTACCATCAGTGGAAACATATTTAAAATAAAACATGGATTATTTCTTGACACTTCCTTGACACTATCATCATATCATGTACCATTCCCTTGACCTGTGAAAAACATTTCAAAAAAAACTTGGGATGAGCATAAAAAGCTCAGTAAGGGATATAAAAATATGGAAAGGAAACATGGGTACATATATACATAAGAATGAGATCATACTTTACCCATAAAACATAACCATTTTAACATACCTCATCAAATCATGAATATATCATAGAAATCATAAGACATAAAGGTAACTTGAGGCATTCATAACATCCTTACGTAGGGAGTAACCCTCTTGGTTACTTTTGGAATACCCATCACAGTATATTCCCTAAATCTCTTCAGAGAAACCTTAAAATTTCACTCCTTCGCATTACCCAATGCATTGGAGAGCTATATCAGGCTCACCCACCCTTAGTTTATCACGGAACCACCCGTCTTCATAATAATGCCCATGAACCTCAACATAATCGTATCACATAAAACATGCATAAAGGAAACATAACATTTCCACCTTTCAATCACAAGATATCAATACAACACATTGATATAAAAACATTATGAAAACCATTTTCAATACCAAAATAAATGAAAATTAAAACATGGTATTTATTTTTCTTTTAAAAAGATGGTATGGCTTTTAGAGGAAGCCGAAACACAAATAATGGTCACGGCGGCGTAGAAGTCGTTGTCGCCGCATACATACGACAAAAACATTCCCTTTTGTCATTTAGTAAAACGTTTCGTATAAAAAGGATTCCTTTCGGATAAACGTAAAAGTAAAAGGGGTTTATACACCGTATAAAAGAAGGTTGTGTATAAAACAAAATATGCCTCAATGAATGGAGATTGAGACGAAGTCCCATACCTCGGGTCCGACTTGACTCGATCATTCTTTAATGTCCTGAATAATAAACATGAGTTAATTTTTACTTCTTTAAGAACCATTTTCAAGTTCATTATTCCTTTTATATCACTTATTGTCAAGTCATGAACACTATGTAATTATTTATGTTAATAACGATCGTTTTAACGATCATTGGTACTTGAGTAAAAAATAAACCCTTTATAATTACATGTTGTTCATGTATCCATTATATCCAGAATAATAATCATTATGTATATATCATATATATCCAGTATATACATGCATTTATAATATTACATAATCATTTAGTGGTAAGAAATGAAATACACCATTCATGGAGACGGTAAGCCGTACGTACGCATGAACGCTACTTTCATTTCTATTTCGTATTTTATAGAATGGAATCATAATGATATAAAGTTATATTATAATTCCAGTATAATATCATATATAATATCATAGTTCCATCCTTTATATGTCCCACATATGGTATTTAACGAATAAAATCACATTGAGGGGGTGGTAGTCCGCACTTCCTTAAATGAAGATATCGCGTTTACCCATAATGGAAACCATAAAGGTATGACCAAAAAGAAAAAAACAGAAGCTTAATGAAAACATAAACATATTATATATCATATATAAATATAGTGACATCTTAATGGCCACCTTTGAAGGTGTTAAATGAATGTTAAACAATCATCGTTTCGGGAGGCATAAATTAATCATCCATGGAAACAGTATGTCCGTTAACCATTAGATGCATGTGTGTGTAAGTGTAGATCTAATCCATATTATAACAACATCCTAGTATATTGAGGATACAAGATTTGTTAAAAAATAAAATAATAAAAAGAGTTTAGGGGGTTGGAGAAGCAAAATAAAACAAAAGGACTCAAAAGAAGACATTACCTTAAAATCGGGTAACTCCATTTGGTTTGAGCTCAAAGGCTTCCTTGGGAAGACATCTGCCCAAAGTGAGGCTTCAAGGAGTAAGATAGGGAAGTGGAGGGACAAAATGGGCAGGGGTTGGCCAAGCCAAAGGATTTGGGAGTGTGGGTAAGGAGGTAGAGGTGGGGGCCTTTTATAAGAGGAGGGGAGGGGCACTCTTGGAAAGTAAAGATACGTTACTTTATTTTAAAATGAGTTTCGGATTCAAAAGGTCCCAAATTGATATAATTCAAGGATAAGGTGATAAGGGTTCGAACTCCACTCATCCAATAGGTTTTGGACATGTTTAGGTCTTATATTTTACATTATCTTTCCATTTTATTTAAATCGTTAAATAATGAGGTCATCGCTGCATCATCATGATGTCATAAACAATTTAATTTATTTAATGTCTAAAAATTATAAGAAAAATATCATGATGTATGAAATCCTTTTATCTTTCCAATTACTATTTATAATCAAAAATATGATCTTTATAACCCCATGTAAAAATTGTTTTAGTAAAACATCTCATGTTTGTGTCATTTTTACTTTTACGTTAAATAAAAAGTTATTTATGTCATTTCCCAACCAAAGTGGCTCCATGGGGTCCCCAAGTTGACCCATGGATTTTCTTGGTCGGCTATGACACATCCAATGAGGGTAGGACATGTGTCAATCTCATCTCATTTTATTAAAGCATTATTTTTACCTTAAACTACACTAATTACCTCTAATCGCGATTAAAAACTTAATAAATTACTATTCACCAAAAAATTATTATAATCTCAATGAACCAGATTTTACATCTTAATGACAACCATGTATGTCTGTTTTTTGAAATTTAAAATACAGAGGTGGTAAAATTTCATTTAAACGAAAAATCAATTTCTTTAACTACCACTTAGTGGTTTCACTATTCATCAAAAATTGATGTTTTTCAGAAAGATACCAAAACATCACCCTAAGCTATATTTGATATTCTGAATTCAAAAATGATTTCTATTTTAAAAAATTAAAATCATATAAGTTACATTAATTAATTTAATAATTAATTCCCGATGTCATGACAAATAGCGGGTTTTTTTGAAACAATATCTATGAAAAGTTTGGCATTAGTTTATGACCAATTCAAAAGTGAAATTAATCCTAATGACCACCATTGGATTAAATGGTAAAATTATATTTAGATTACACTTAAATACCAATTAAAAATATAATCTAACCATATAATTAAATTAAATGAAAAAGCAGTTTTGATGTAAAATGCCGTATTTTTCACTATTCATTAAAAAATGAACATTGTCAGAAAAATACCAAAAATTTATCCAATGTAAAATTCAATGTCCCGATCATAATGAATATGTTTATTTTGAAAAATATAGATTATATAGTCAAAATATTGATTTAAAAATGGTTTTCCATCAAAAGGTAGTAAAACAATCTTTTAAGAAAATTAGTGTATTCCATGCTTAAGATTGGATTTATTTTCATTTTAAGCCTCTAAAACACTATCTAATTCATTAATAGACATAGATAAAAATATCTATTATTCATTACTTACTTGGGATGTTACATCCTTCCCCCCCCCCCTTTAGAAAATTGCGTCCCCATAATTTATTTACTTATCAAATAAATGGGGGTACTTATCCCTCATTCCATTTTCAGATTCCCATGTTGCCTCTTCCATCATGTGGTTTTTCCATAAAACCTTTACCTGATTAATCACCTTATTTCGTAACACATACTCCCTGTGGTCAAGAATCTGGACCGTTTATTCCTCATAAGATAGTTTCTCTTCCAGCTGAACTACCTCTAGACTCAAAACATGAGATTGATCTAGCATATACTTTCTCAACATCGAAACGTGAAAAACATTGTGTACCTGAGATAAACTCGGAGGTAAAGCCACCCGGTATGAAACTGATCCAACTCTCTCCAGAATTTCATATGGTCCAATAAACCTTGGACTCATCTTTCCTTTCTTACCAATTCTCATCACACTTTTCCAAGGAGAAACCTTGAGAAAAACATGATCACTTACCTTGAAAGATAGATCCTTCCTCCGGTTATCCGCATAACTCTTCTGCCTGCTCTGAGCTGTTCTCATGTGCTTCTGAATCAGCTAAACTTTTTCTGCCATCTCTTCTAACAATTATGGTCCCATCAACTTCCTTTCACCCACTTCATCCCAGAAATCTAGAGTTCGACACCGCTTCTCATATAATGCCTGAAATGGTGCCATCTGTATAATGGAATGAAAACTGTTATTATATGAAAATTCAACCAAAGAAAGATGTTGGTCCCAACTTCCCTGATAATCCCTATACCAAGAACGTAGCATATCCTCCAATTTCTGAATTGTTCGTTCTGACTTCCCATCTGATTGAGGATGAAAAGCTATACTAAAATTTAATTCAGTACCCAACGACTTCTGAAGGCCTTTCCAAAATTTTGAAGTGAACCTGGGATCACGATCAGATACAATGGAGAGAGGAACTCCATGTAACCTGACTATCTCTTTAAGATACAAACGGGAATGTTGATCTAGGGAAAAAGTATCTCGTATAGCAAGGAAATGAGAAGATTTAGTCAAGCGATCAACAATAACCCAGATTGTATTATTACCTTGAGATGTCTTCGGTAATCCCACAACAAAGTCCATGGATATATTCTCTCATTTCCACTATGGCACTGGTAAAGGCTGAAGCATCCCTTTCGGTAACTACCGCTTTGCTTTAACCTACTGACAATTCAAACACTTCACAGTAAAATCAGCAATATCTCTATTCATTCCATCCCACTAGTAATACTCCCGCAGATCTCTATACATCTTAGTACTGCCAGGATGAACTGAAAACGAAGAACTATGAGCTTCACATAACAACTCTCTCTTCAACTGTGAATCACAAGGCACACACAATATCTTCCCAAATCTCAAAACGCAATCATTATCAATGTTGAATTCAGGCAACTTACCTTTCTGAACCAGCTCTACCTTTTTCTGCAACTCAATATCTTGATTTTGTGCTTTCTTGATTCTATCTGATAGTGATGATCTCACTGATACCTGAAACAAAACAGAAAAACTTCATGCACCCACAACTTCTATGCCAAAGTTCATCAAATCCATAACCAAAGGATCACGTTCCAAATGCAACATTGCTAATGAAGCATTACTTTTTCGACTCAAAGAATCAGCCACTTTATTTGCTTTTCCCGGATGGTAATGAATTGTACAATCATAATCCTTGATTAATTCTAGCCTTCTCCTCTGTCTCATGTTTAACTCTTTATGAGTGAATATATACTTTAAACTTTTGTGATCAGTATATATTTCACACTTTACTCCATACAAATGATGCCTCCAAATTTTTAAAGCGAAAACAACATCAGCTAATTCCAAATCATGTCTAGGGTAATTTACCTCATGAGTTTTCAACTGTCGTGAAGCATAAGCAATTACCTGATCATTCTGCATTAGGAAGCAACCAAGTCCTTTCAATGAAGCATCACTGTATATAACATACTCACCATTCCTGGAAGGTAGTGCCAAAACTGGAGCATTCACCAATCTTCTTTTCAATTCCTGAAAATAATCATCACATTCTTTTGTCCGGATAAACATAACACCCTTCCGAGTTAGCTTAGTCATTGGACTAGATAACCGTGAAAATTTTCTAACAAACCTTTGGTAATAGCCTGCCAAACCAAGGAAGCTACGAATCTCAGTTACATTTTTGGGTCTTGTCCATTCTTCAACAACCTTTGTTTTTTCAGGATCAACAGTTCTCCCATCTTTAGAAACAATATGACCAAGGAAAGAAATTTGTTGCAACCAAAACTCACACTTGATGAATTTTCCATACAGATTCTTTTCTTTTAAGGTTTGCATGATAACCCTTAAATGTCTTTCATGATCTTCTTTACTTTTAGAAAACACCAAAATATCATCAATGAAAACCACCACAAACTTATCCAAGAACTCATGGAAAATTCTATTCATTAAGTCCATGAATACAGCAGGAGCATTGGTTATCCCAAAAGGCATTACTACAAATTCATAATGTCCATATCTTGTACGGAACGCGGTCTTCGAAATATCTGCCTCCTTTACCTTTAGCTGATGGTACCCCGATCTCAGGTCAATATTTGAAAAAAACTGAGCTCCCTGGAGATGATCAATCAAATCGTCGATATGAGGCAAAGGATATTTGTTCTTAATAGTGATATTATTCAAGGCTCTATAATCAATGGAAAGTCTCATTGAACCATCTTTCTTTTTAACAAATAAAACAGGAGCACCCCATGTTGATGTGCTAGGTCGAATGAAACCTTTCTCTAATAAATCTTGCAATTTCTCCTTCAACTCTAAAAGTTCAATTTGAGCCATTCGATAAGGGGGTTTTGAAATTGGCTTAGCATCAGGAACTACGTCAATAGTAAATTCAACTTCCCGATATGGTATTATTCCAGGAAACTCATCAGGAAAAACATTAGGATACTCATTTACCACCGGCACATCATTAATCTGAACAGTTTCTTTATTTTCAACGATGTGTGCAAGGTAACATTCATTTCCATATTTTACAAGTTTCTCGGCCTCTTGATAAGTTATCAATAGTAAGGGTTCATTCTTGTACACAAACTGAAATTCTTTTTGAAAAGAAACTTCTTTAGCTCTAAAGTCAATCTTAGCATGGTAAATAGAGAGCCAATCCATACCCAGGATAACATCAATCTCTACTAGAGGTAGAACAATAAGGATTGCAAGTAGGTTCTTTCCACAGATATGTATAGGAAGATTCTTATAAATTATTTTTGCCTCAACATTCCCCCAGGTGTTTTTACCAAAAGATCAGGAGTCATTTCATGAGATGGTATTCCCATTTTACTAGAAATGGTTTTAGAGATGAAAGAATTTGTAGACCCCGAGTCAAACAACACACTGGCATAATCTGAAAAAACAAACAATGTACCTGATACAACTTCATTTGATGGCCCGACATCTGCTGATGTAGTTTCAAAGGATTTCACCACCCATTTCTGCTTGTAGTCTAACTGCTTCCCATCACTCAAGATCTTTGTCGGACACTCGTTTTCATAGTGACCCATCTCATTGCACTTATAACATTTCACTAACTGTAAATCAAATTTGGTCTTACCTTCACCTTGATCCTTTTAAGTGCAATCACGGGCCTTATGTCCCATCTTACCACATCGGTAGCACTTTCCAGAATTCATAAGACATTCCCCAACATGCCTTTTTCCACATTTATCACAAACTAGAAACTTAGTTTTCTTACCATCAGACTTTTTTGAAGAATTCTTACCATTCTCCTACCACCTCAGTCTCTTCTTCTGTTGGTTGCTATAGAACACTTGATCATCGGTAAACTCTATTTCCACCTTCTCAACACATCGAACAAGCTTTTCATAACTTTTAAACTCATGAGAAGCTAATTCCCTTCGATATATTGGATTAAATCCTGAGTAAAAACGACTAATTTTACTATCAAGGTCTCGGATAAAATTTAGAGCATACCTTGCCAATCGAGTGAACCTTTCTTCATAGGTAGCCACTGATTCTTCCTCATGCCTAAATTCCAAGAATTTCTTTTCCATCCTAAGTCGAACAGCCTTAGGAAAATACTTCTCAAGAAACATACCTTTGTATTCATCCCAGTCAAGAGCATCAATCTCATTGGCGTCCCTGATATTTTTAACCATAGACCACCACTGATCTGCCTCACCCTCCAAACAGTAAATTGAAAAACTAACATTTTGATTGTCTGAACACCCCATGACATAAAAAATCTTCTCCAGTGCTTTAATCCACCCTTCAGCTAGCACAGGGTCAGATGATCCTCTGAATGATGGGGGATGTTGTCTCATGAAATGTTCCACCACTAACATGTTCCTCTACAGTTGATCTGGTTGATCTCGTGTATGGATACCACCACCATTTATCGCTTGATTCAACTGCGCCATTACTGCAACAAACTGTTCAGTTCCAATTCCGACCATCTCAGGATGCTGATTCGGAAGGTTATTTCCTTCTGTATGCCTTCCTAGCACTGCTTCCCTGTTTCCTCTACGGAAAACCATTCTGAACAAACATGTCTTAGATGAAGCAACATGGTAATCTTCAAATGCTATATCATTTCAAAAAAAAATTATTTTTGGATAATCATTTAATAGAATTCTAACTCCTAAAGTTATCTAAACCGACCTATGATACCAACTATAAGGCCCGAGCCTTAAACCTTACTTAATCATGAGTTATTACAAGATTACACATTGAGGATATTTTCAGGTTTAGAGTTTTAGAGAATTAGATCATAAAACTTGCATTACATTCCACATATAAACAAAGTGGTTACATAAAGATAGTATTCTTCATTCCCATCAATGGAAACATATTTAAAATAAAACATGGATTATTTCTTGACACTTCCTTGACAATATCATCATATCATGTACCTTTCCCTTGACCTGTGAAAAACATTTCAAAAAAAAAACTTGGGATGAGCATAAAAAGCTCAGTAAAGGATATAAAAATATGGAAAGGAAACATGGGTACATATATACATAAGAATGAGATCATACTTTACCCATAATACATAAGAATTTTAACATACCTCATCAAATCATGAATAAATCATAGAAATCACAAGACATAAAGGTAACTTGAGGCATTCATAACATCCTTACGTAGGGAGTAACCATCTTGGTTACGTTTTGGAATACCAATCATATTATATTCCCTAAATCTCTTCAGAGAAAACTTAACGTTTCACTCCTTCGCGTTACCCAATGCATTGGAGAGCTATATCGGGCTCACCTGCCCTTAGTTTATCACGGAACCACCCTTCTTCATAATAATGCCCAAGAACCTCAACATAATCGTATCACATAAAACATGCATAAAGGAAACATAACATTTCCACCTTTCAATCACAAGATATCAATACAACACATTAATATAAAAACATTATGAAAACCATTTTCAATACCAAAATAAAAGAAAATTAAAACATGGTATTTATTTTTCATTTAAAAAGAATGTATGGCTTGTAGAGGAAGCCGATACTCAAATAACGGTCACGGCAGCGGAGAAGTCGTTGTCGCCGCATACGTACGACAAAAACATTCCCTTTTGTCGTTTAGTAAAATGCATCGTATAAAAAATATTCCTTTTGGATAAATTTAAAAGTCAAAGGGGTTTATACACCGTATAAAATAAGGTTGTGTATATAACAAAATATGCCTCAATGAAAGGAGATTGAGACGAAGTCCCATACCTCGGGTCCGACTTGACTCGATCGTTCTTTAATGTCCTGAATAATAAACTTGAGTTAATTTCTACTTCTTTAATAACCTTTTTCAAGTTCATTATTCCTTTTATATCACTTATTGTCATGTCATGAACACTATGTAATTATTTAAGTTAATAACGGTCGTTTTAACGATCATTGGTACTTGAGTCAAAAATAAACCCTTTATAATTACATGTTGTTAATTTATCCATTATATCAAGAATTATAATCATTATTTATATATCATATATATCCAGTATATACATTAGTTTATAATATTACATAATCATTTAGAGGTATGAAATGAAATGCACCGTTCATGGAGACGGTAAGCCGTACGTACGCATGAACGCTACTTTCATTTCTATTTCTTATTTTATAGAATGGAATCATAATGATATAAAGTTATATTATAATTCCAGTATAATATCATATATAATATCATAGTTCCATTCTTTATACTTCCCACATATGGTATTTAACGAATCAAATCACTTTGAGGGGGCGGTAGTCTACACTTCCTTAAATGAAGATATCGCGTTTACCCATAATGGAAATAATAAAGGTATGACCAAAAAGAAAAAAATAGAAGCTTAAGGAAAACATAAACATATTATATATCATATATAAATATAGTGACATCTTAATGGCCACCTTTGAAGGTGTTAAAAGAATGTTGAACAATCATTATTTCGGGAGGCATAAATTCACCATCCACGGAAACAGTATGTTCGTTAACCATTAGATGTAGGTGTGTGTAAGTGTAGCTCGAATACATATTATAAAAACATCCTAGTATATTTAGGATACTGGAGTTGTTACAAAAGAAAATAATAAAAATATTTTATGGGGTTGGAGAAGCAAAATAAATCAAAAGGACTCAAAAGAAGACATTACCTTAAAATCATGTAACTCCCTTTGGTTTGAGCTCAAAGGCTTCCTTGGGAAGACTTCTGCCCAAATTGAGACTTCAAGGGGTAATATAGGGAAGTGGAGAGGCAAAATGGGCAGGGGTTGGCCGAGCCAAAGGCTTTGGGAGTGTGGGTAAGGAGGTAGAGGTGGGGGCCTTTTATAAGAGGAGAGGAGGGGCACTCTTGGAAAGTAAAGATAAGTTACTTTATTTTAAAATGATTTTCGGATTCAAAAGGTCCCACATTGATATAATTCTAGGATAAGGTGATAAGGGTTCTAAATACACTCATCCAATAGGTTTTGGACATGTTTAGGTCTTAGATTTTAGATTATCTTTCCATTTTATTTAAATCGTTAAATAATGAGGTCATCGTTGCGTCATCATGATGTCATAAATAATTTAATTTATTTAATGTATAAAAATTATTAAAAAATATCATGTTGTAGGAAATCTTTTTATATTTCCAATGAATATTTATAATCAAAAATATGATCTTTATAACCCCATGTAAAAATTGTTTTAGTAAAATATCTCATGTTTGGGTCATTTTTACTTTTACATTAAATAAAAAGTTATTTATGTCATTTCCCCACCAATGTGGCTCCATGGGGTCCCCAAGTTGACCCATGGATTTTCTTAGTCGGCCATGACACATCCAATGAGGGTAGGACATGTTTCAAGCTCATCTCATTTTATTAAAGCATTATTTTTACCTTAAACTACACTAATTACCTCTAATCGCGATTAAAAACATAATAAGTTACTATTAACCAAAAAATTATTATAATCTCATTGAACCACATTTTACTTCTTAATTAAATCCATTTATGTCGTATTTTTGAAATTCAAAACACAGAGGTGGTAAAATTTCATTTAAATGAAAAATCAGTTTCTTTAACTACCATTTAGTGGTTTCACTATTCATCAAAAATTGGAGTTTTTCCGAAAGATACCAAAACATCAACCAAAGCTATATTTGATATTCTGAATTCAAAAATTATGTCTATTTTAAAAAATTCAAATCATATAAGTTACATTAATTAATTTAATAATTAATTCCCGATGTCATGACAAATAGAGGGTTTTTTTGAAACAATATCTATGAAAAGTTTGGCATTAGTTTAGGACCAATAACAAAGTGAAATTAATCCTAATGACCACCATTGGATTAAATGGTAAAATTAAATTCAGATTACAATTTAAGACCAATTAAAAATACAATCTAACCATATAATTAAATTAAATGGAAAAGCAGTTTTGATGTTAAATGCAATATTATTCACTATTCATTAAAAAATGAACATTGTCAGAAAAATACCAAAAATTTATCCAATGTAAAATTAAATGTCCCAATCATAATGAATATGTTTATTTTGAAAAATATAGATTATAAAATTGTCAAAAGATTGATTTAGAAAGGGTTTTCCATCAAAAGACAGTAAAACAATCTTTTAAGAATATTAGTGTATTCCATGCTTAAGATTGGATTTATTTTCATTTTAAGTATCTAAAACACTATCTAATTCATTAATAGACATAGATAAAAATATCTATTATTCATTTCTTACTTGGGATGTTACATATACTATGATGGGTATTTCAAATGTAACCATGAGGGTTACTCCCTACGTAAGAATGTTATGAATGCCTCATGTTACCATTATGTCTTATGATTTCTATGAGTTATTCATAAATCTTATGATTTCATGAGGTATGTTAATGTGCTTATGTTTTATGAGTAAAGTATGATTTCGTTGATTCTTATGTATACATGTACTAATGTTTCTTTCCAAATTTTTATATCCCTAAATGAGCTTTTTATGCTCATCCCATGTTTTTGAAATGTTTTTCATAGGTCAAGGGAAAGGTATATGATATGATGATAGTTTCAAAGAAGTGTCACAAAAGAATCTATGTTTTATTTTAAATATGTTTCCATTCATGGGAAAAAATTAATAATATATTTTATGTAACCACTTTGTTTAAATGTGGAATGTATTGCATGATTTATGATCTAATTCTCTAAAACTATAAACCTGAAAAGATCCCCAATGTGTATTCTTGAAATAACTGAATATCAAGTAAGGTTTAAGGCCAGGTCTTTATAATAAAAAATGATTTTATTTTTTAAAGTAACACACTAATGGTGAGCAGATATTCCAATATGGTTAAGTACAACAAGGTAAATATCTGAATACACACACCATTAAAATAACTGGACAATCAAAAATAGATAGGGAATGACCATTAAATAATGTTAAATATCTGACCACTAATGTTATTTAAATAAAAAAAATTCATGAATATTTATGTAATATTAATTATGGTAGTTTAGATTATTATAAATAAATTCCATTTAATAAATAAACTGATCAGAAGATGAATCTATAAATTATAACATATTGAATATATCAATAACACTAATAAATGAATGATTAATGAAGAAAATGTTAAATTTTTTGTGATATTTTTTACTAGGAACAAGATACTTGTACCACCCCAAAATCCCAAAAAAGAGTTTAATATTTTTGGACAAAATCCCATTTAATTTTCCAAACATTATCATATCACGAGACTATTGATTCATTGGGGGGATTTTCAATGCATTATAACCAACTTTTCTTGTATGTATAAATAATTTATCATATATTTAATAATCAATTTTATTCATAATAATGGGACACCAAATCATGTATATGTATTTCTTAAAGGACAAATACTAAATCTTATCTCCACAATTAACCAAATATCTTTTAAACTATAAAAGATTATATAAAAATGGTAAATTATTTATGAAATTATAAAATCCATCAAAAACTAAATATGGATATATTAGATAAATGAAATATTCCATAAAGTATGATCAAAAAATAAATCCACAGGGTATTATATACCCCTTAAAAAAGAAATAATGTTCATAATACTAAAATACACCTCAATGAAGTGAAATTGAGACAATATCCCTTACAATGTTCATATAATTGAACATTGAATTAATAATATGAATTGATTATATGTATAAAAAAAGTTTCACTTAAATAACATGGAAATAATTTATATGGAAATTAAAATTAATTTAACCCATAAATTAATCATGACATAATAAATTAATTAGATGTTTAACCTAATGAATGAAAATTCTGTTATGAGATCTTACACCTCAGCTTTGACTTCTATAAAAGATGTTAAAAATTCCTACATAATGGTTTTAATAATGTTATAATCTACTAATAAAAACATATTAATATTTATATTATCTTTTATGATCCTTTTATAACACCTTTACACCATTCCATTGACAATATTTTCTTATTTTAAATGTTTTGGACATTGAATTCCTTGTTTTGTAATTAATTTTTTCTCATGAATGCACGATTATCATTCATGGGGTATATAAAAATCAAATGTAGAATTATATTGAAGATATAAATATAAAATGTTATCATAAAATAAATTTTACAACCATTATTGAATATTTATCCATGAAAATGAGTCTCATCATGTCTTTTAGAACATAAGTTGAGCGTATGCACATTTGAGGATATCAGTCCATTACTGAGTGACATAGTAAAGAAGATTTTGATATATAATTTTTCAATAAAAAATATCATTTAATATATAAAACATATATTTACCATCTCTATAATTATAACCATTTTAGTAATGTGTTGATGAAAAACAAATTAAATCACAGTGTGGAGATGGTATGTCATACATATGCATGCATGGTGTGTTTGTTTTTTAGTATGGTGGATAAAACCTGACATATGGTTTTCTCATAATCATAATAACAAATATATATATATATATATATATTATATTTAATATATTAATTTAGTATAAAAACAACTCATGAAGTGGAATTATAAGAATAAATAACATTCAAACTGTCGATAAAGACTATTACCTCTTCTATGAAGGATATCCATTATAACATCTCAAAAGGTTCCTATAGTAGGCATTATAAAATTGAAGAAATCTCCATAAAACGAATAATAAATTTATTAAGATAATTTTTATAGGGATGTCTTGATATATGGCTCAATTTATGTAATAATTTTTAAAAGTGGTTCCCAATTATTGTTGAGGTTCATGGTTGTTTTCGAATTTGGTAAAATCTTATTTTAATATGAAATAATTTTACATTATATAATGGATAAAAACATATTATTTTAAAATAATATATGATATTGGGTCTAACTAAACTTTTAAAAAAAATATAATTTATATATGTTCTTGACTAAATTTCTATACCTATCATTTTGGTTTTACAATTATTAATCATTTTTAACTCTTATAATGATAACACGTTTTTTACCCTTTTGTGGTTGACTGATGTGTTTATAAAATATAAAAAGAAGCATAAATGGATAATATATTAAAATATATATTTTATTACATTAATTAAATAGAATTTATAACTATTAATAATTTCAAATCATTTAATAAAATATTATTTACTATAACTGATTGATAATGTCAATTTTGAAAACTATTCATTTGGTTGACTTTAATAGTGTTAAGAAAACACATATAATTAGATAAAATTATTTTATTATTACATATAAATTTAAAGTTAATAAATAAATTTCTTTTATTATATTAATTATATAATATTGTACTCGTTTTTATAATTTACTTGTTAAATATTTTAATTTTTACACTATTTAAAGAACTATAGAATTTGTGTAGTGAAAGGTTTTAAGATAAATATTTCTTACATAAAATTTAAATATAAAATATCATGACGAAGATAAATCATTTATATATAAAATTACTATTTATTGTTTAATATAAACTCATGATAAACCTAAATTAAAAATGGTACAACTTTTATTATCATGAATGTGATAGTAATGAATTTTCACTAAATAAAATATTATAGCCACTCTAATCGCATATAAATGGTCAAAAATGGTCACATAACCAATAAATTAATTACTATGGATGAAAATAAATCATATAATGAAATTTGGGGACATTTTAAGATCGTTTTATTGTACTTATAATTTAATAAGTAACCCAAATTACCAAATTAATCCATTACTATGGTAGACAAAAATTTAATAAGTTACTATTAATATTGGTCAAAAATAAAATTGAACATTTTAATAATTTTGGGCCTTTTGAATCCAAATTTGGATTGAATTTCTCAAAATTTAATACAAATATTTTTCATCGTTTAATATAATATTAATACTCTAAAACCTAACGATTCTTTAAAAAATGAATTTTTAATCCCAAAAATGAACCTATCAAAATAATGGTTCAAGGATGATAAAACTAAAATTAATTTGATTATTTATAACTATATTCTAATAAAGTCACACTGATATCAAAATAAAATCATAAAGGTAATTCTATTATTAATAAAATAATAATTTTGTAAGCATCAAAATTTTTCATTAATCCCTGTAAAATTATTTTTCCACCTAAATTACCCAAAATTTCACCATAGAATAATATTAAAACTATGATTTAGAAAATGAAATTTTTAATTTTAAAATAAATTTGGTAGTATTTCCAAAATTTTATTGTAATATTTAGTCATAAAAATTAAATTTATAAAATTGGAAGAAAATTTACTCATAAAATGAAAGACTATTGCATTGTATTTTCATTTTTGATGCATAAATATTTCTAAATAACAATTGACCCTTATAGAAATTATTTGTTTATTCATAATGAATTAATTAATAAATTTCAACATTTGATGGATAATTATATCTTTCCAAATAATGTTAATATTATCTGTTAATCACATTTTAGTGGTTATTTTATTATGATCACATAAGAAAATTTCATTATTCCATTATGTTATGTTTTTCATTAAACATTGGATATTTGTAATATTAAATTTATTTAAAAATATAAATATCATAAAATGTTTGGGTGTTATAAATAATGTTAAATATTCAATATTAAATTTTTTTCTAATTTAATAAATTTTTATTTTATAAGAATTTTCCATGTTTGATGATCTATACATGATCATAATGATGATATAAAAAAGGATTTTCTATCATATCACCATAGTGTAGAGGTAAATGGTGAATAATATTGGATGAGGATACTATGACTATTTCAACACCATATTTTTCGCAATTACAAGGGACCTACATCAGATTCAGTCATAGAATCTTTGTAATAATAGGTTGTGATCTCTTTTTGTTTCATAGGTGCTCAAAAAGAGCACTATGTTTCATTTTTTGTGAGGACTCTACATGGAGATTTAATGAAGTGTTGGATATTATTCATTGGGGTTGTGAAAATTGTGTATTATTACTATAGACTTTTGAGACTAATTACGTGTATAATTATTTATTGATCCATGATGGTCATCAGTCTCCAAGTGCATCTTATCATTCAAATGGGTTGTTTTAGTGTGTAAGAGTTTAAAATAAATTTCCGGACCCTTCTCTAATATACATCAGATCTATTATTGGATGAGGATGTTAGGGTTTTACATTTTGGGGAAGGTTTGTAAATAGAGATGTTCTTGAAGGTCACATAATTCATATTTAGTACTTATCTCGAGGTTCTAGGGGGGATAATTGGTTGTTGAGAGGATGTTGGCCAACAATGAATTATCAATAGAGGGGGTCATTATAACTGATCATAAACCTGAGCTATGGTTTACGATTCCCATCTATCTATATAGATGTTTTTTTTGTTAATTCGTAGTAGGTCTCAACCCCTATAAAATTATTTTTTGTGGGTGATGGATCTCAAACCTTTTCAGGGGGGATAAAATCATTTTATTCTCTTGGAGACTCAGATCATGAATGGAAAAATTGAATAAGATTTCAATTTAGTCAGAATGTACTATTTTTTCACTCTATGTTCATCTATATATATACGGACTCGACCATAAAAAATTATATTATATTGTATTAAATGAATAATTCACATTGAAGATTATTTCAGGTTTAGAGTTTTAGAGAATTACAACAAAACTATTACATCTCAATGATTACAAAGTAGACACATCTACCCAGTTTCCATTTTTTCACAAAATATAAAATCTTGAACAAAAGAGTCATGTCTATTTTTTAGACATCATGACATTTCATGAATCCCATCCTTGACTGTATTCCACTTTAAGTCTTGTGGAAAACATTTCAAAAACATTGCATAAACACAAAAATCTCAGTAATGATTATAACATGATGAATGGAAACATTAACCCATCAAAAATACAAATCGATGAAAAAATAATTTTAAATCATAACATACTTTATGAAATCATAATATTTATGAATAAAACATTGTAATCACAATTCATAAATGTAACTTAAGGCATACATAACATACTTACATTGTAGCTATCATAGCTACATAGGGAGTCACATTTGGAATACCCATCACAGTATATTCCCTAAATCACTTCGGAGAAACATTCATGTTTACCTCCTTCACGTTAACCAATTCAATGGAGAGCTATCATGGGCTCACCCGCCCTATGTCTATCACAAATCCACCCGTATATGTAATAATGGCCAAGAAACATAACATAATCATAACACATTACTTAGTCATAATGGAAAGATAAAATTCCCACATTGCAATAACAATATAACATTTTATGATATTGAATATTCATTCTTAAAAAAAATTCACTTCCATAATACATTGAAATAGATTATGTTAATTTTTTTAAAAACATTACTTCTTGTTATGGAAGCAGTAGATCAAATAATACTCGCGGCGGCACAAAAGGTCGTTGTCACTGCTTGCGTTAAAAAACATTCCTTTTTTAGTTTAGTAAAACACTTCATAAATAATATATTCCCATTGAATGAAATGAAAATTCAAAATGGTTTTATACACCGTATAAAATAATGTCGTGTATAAATCAAAATATGCATCAATGAAAGGAGATTGAGACAATGTCCCGTACAAATATGGTATCTTTAGATTAAAAATAAATCAATAACATAATTATATGTTAAAAATATAAATACACCCTATATAAATTGATATTAAGTGTAAAAACATTAATAGTTCATCCACACATATTCATATCATGACACAATCAAGAAGTATTGTTTTAACCGAAAGAATTAAAATTGGGTTAAGAAGTCCCCTTATTTAAATTCGAAAGACTAACTGTGTCCCTTTAAAGTTCAAAAAATGAGTTTATGAGTGATAAAAAATTTATATAATCACTTGTAAATAACATTTATAGAAATAAGGATATATAATAACATATCCCAACATAATAATATGTGAATTAAAAGTCTTAACACAAAGAAGACATTTAAAAAAAGGAGGGTGGAAGGTTCCCTTACCGATTTGGTTAACATTCGAAACATACACCCCATGGAATTAGGGTCATTAAATGAAGATTTAAATACCCATAAATTAAATTATATTATGAAAATAATACAATAATGGGTAGTATATACACCACACAAAAGTAAATAGTGGAAAATGTAGCATTAATCTCACGAGAACAAAAAATGAGATAAAAACCCTTACCTCGTAGTAATCAATTGAGTCATATGACCAAAAGATAATAACCAAAAAATATATTAAAGAACACCATGAATATAAATATAATCATGATAATATATATAATATGGAAGTAAACAACACACCACATTCCATAAATAAGTGGAGACCAATGGAAATCTCATGGAATTAAAAGTGAGATAAGAAACCCCTTATGAAACATCAGCAGCCTAACGGTTCCAATTAAAACATCCAAAAAACATGGACTGATGAGATCAAATAGGGTCCCTCATCATATGAACATAAAAATTTCAGTAACATCAATATAAAATAACATCCCCAAAAATAAAAAAAGGAGCATAAAAGAAACGACAAAAAGGAGAGTACTTAAATAGAAAGAGAGAGGTAGGATCACTTACCTCAAGTCCGACTTGTCTTGTTCGTTTCTTTATATTATTGAATAATAAACGTTGTTAAATTTAAATTTTTTTTATGAAATCCTTTATAGTTTATTATTATATTCATATCACATATTATCATGTTATAATAATTAGTTATTATGTGAGTTCATATCATATATTTTGACGATGTTCGGTATATGTGTCAAAAATAAACTTGTTTGAAAAGAATTGCCCATGTAGTTTTATTTACATCATCTCCAGAATGGTATTAATTATTTAAATATCATATATATCACGTATATATTCATTTTATACTATTCCATAACATTTAGAGATACAAAATGAAATGCACCGTTCATGGAGACAGTAGGTCGTACGTACACAAGAACACTACTTTCATTTTTTTGTCATATTAAAGGAATTAAAACTAAATGAGAAATATATATATTATAATTCCAGTATAATGTATATTCTATATAGGTAACATAATTTCATTAAATACAATCTTTATGAATTCCATGTTTGGAACGTACGAGTCACATAACTTGAGGGGGTGGTAGTCCACACTTTCTCAGATAAAATTATCACATTTGCAGAACATGAAATGCATAAAGGTATGTTTTAAATATAAAATATATAAGCATAGAGAGGGAATAAATATATTTTATATCATATATAAATAAATTGACATCATAATGGCCACCATGAAAGGTGTTAAAAGAAGATTGAACAATCATCCTTTCGTGATGTAGTAATTTTCCATCCACAGAAACCATATGTTCTTGAACCATTTGATAGTGGTGTGTGTAAGTGTAAATAAAATACTTCTCATAACAACAACCAAGTTTATTGAAGATACGTGTGTTGTTATAAAATAAAGCAATAAAAAGGGTTTTAGGGGTTTGAGAATAATAATAATACAAAATGACATAAGAGAAGACATTACCTTTAAATCGGGTAACTCCCCTTTGTTTGAACCAAAATTGATTCTTTAAGTGATTTCTCTATACGTTAAGGCTTCTAGGATGAAGAGTGAGATCATGGGAGATTATTTGAATAGAGTTTGGACGATCCAAAGGGTTTGAGAAGTGTGAGAAATAGTCAGGAAGTGGGGTCTTTTTATAATAGAGAGGAGGGGATCTTTTGGAAATCTTGAAACTATTATTTTATTATAAAATGAAATTCACTTTCTAAAGCACCAGAAATAAATAAATTCAATGATAAGGTATCCCATATAAGAAATAAAATCATCCAATAGGTATTTTAAAAGTGTTGTATATTGTTTTAATCATTATCTTCTATTTATTTAATTTATTCATTAATGACGTAAACATTGCATCATCATCATGTCATCTATAAATTTAGTTATCTAATGTCTAAAAATTATAAACAAATTACCATGATTTTGGAAATAATTTTATCTTTCTAATGAATATTTAAAGTAAAAAATATGACTTGTATAACCCCATGTAATTTTTTAGTAAAACACTACATGTTTCTGACATTTTTATTTTTACTTTAAATAAATGGTATTAATTTCATTATTTTACCCATGTGGCTCCATTGGGTCCCAAAAATTGACCCATGGATTTTATAGCTCGGCCATGACTCATCAAATAAGGGTAGGAATAGTTTCATGATATTATTATATTTTTATAATATTATTTTTACCTTAAATTACCCTAATTACCTCTAATCGTGGTTAACAAAAGTCAAAAGTCACTATTCACCAAAAATTATTTTCATCCCATTGAACCAAATTTTAATTCTTAATGACAACCATGAATGTCTGAGTTTTGAAATTAAATCCACAAAAGTGGTAATATTTCAGTTAAATGAAAAGCCGGTTTTTTTACTACCACTCAGCGGTTTCACTATTCATCAAAAAATGATGTTTTTCAGAACAATACAAAAAATTATCCCTAAGATAAATTTGATATTACAAATTCAAAAATGCTGTCCATTTTACCAAATTCAAAAAAAATTAAGATTCATTAATTATTTTTATAATTAATCCCCCATGTCAAAACAAATAGCGTGTTTTTATGAAATAAAATCTATCAAAAGATTGACATTTGTTTATGTCCAATTTAAAAGTGAAATTAATTCCAATGACCACCACTGAATTAAATGGATAAAAAATATTCTAATTACACATTAAACCCAATTAAAAATATAATCTAACCATATAAATAAATTATATTAAAAGAAGGTTTTAAAATAAAATACAACATTTTTCACTATTCAATTAAAAATGAACTTTATCGGAAAAATAATGAAAATTACAGAAACTAAATTTTGATGTCCTGATTCTAAATATGGATTTCATTTTGTCATATATAACTTATCAAATTGAAAAAAATTATATTTAAAAAAGGTTCTCCATAAAAATATGGTTAATCAACCTTTTAATGAATATTAGAAGATTTATGCTTAAAATTTGATTCATTCGCATTTTATGCCTCTAACATTTATTGTATAATGTAAAAATATTTGAAAAACATATATCATCATTCTATAGTTAGTTTTCTTCATTCCTTCCATTACAATGTATAGGCGTTAACTACCATTTAAAATAATATTTTTATATTGTTAGTGTGTAATGTAAGATTTCAAAAAAACGTGTTGTTGCGTGTTCAGTACGCCATCGAACATAGAATCTCGTTTACAGTAATATTTATATTTTATTCACAAATATTAATAAATATGAAAATCTCATATTATTTATTTACCTGGGAAGTTACATCCTTCTCCCTTTTTTGGGAATTGCGACCTCGCAATTTTAAAAATGGTCTTGGAAACATCACTGAGAGTGCCACATCGGAAAAAGAGTCTGTAAAACAATCACTTTAAAAGAAAGAAAGAGATGTACAAAGGTCACCTGAGATAACCCATAATAGGATTATTTGTAGGAAAACATGGATATGGATGAAAAAAAGGGTCATGTTCTGATGGAGAGTGATAAAAAGAATGATTAGCAGAAAGTTACCCACATGAAAATCACAAACATGTGATGGGTTAAACGATATTTGATTCTCTAGTAGAAAAATTTAACAAAAAACATTTTTCTTTTAAGTTACATTTCATTGAAGAATTTTTTTATGAGCTTAACTAAAACATAATGCAACATACTCACTTGTCATATTGACTTTCATCTTTTACTAGATTTCTAACACAAACTCATATTTTCTCCAAACAATGATTTTTGAAGATGACTTGTTCGCATTAAGAGCGCTAAAATCAACTTTGAGAGAATCACATAATCCATAAAAGATGAACTATATATTTCCCACGTCTTTAGAACTTAACGAAAACCAAAATGGTTATTACAAGATCGGATAATCCCCAAAAAGGATAATCTTTCAGAAAAAGAATAACTATTCATAATCTCCAAAATTTGTCCAACAAAACCCAAAGTTCATCAAAGACCATTCTATAAATAGATAACCATGATGTTATTCAATGTAATCCAAACTAATATTTAAACCCAATTCTCTGATGTATTTAATCACATAGTCATCCAAGATAAATCTAAATATTTATCTCCAAATAAAATCAGTTACTCTTAAAGTCTCACATTGAAGAGTAATTAACCTAATCACATATCCTCCAGGATAGGTTAATCATTTCCATAGATAACACAAAATCAACTTATTCTTGATTCATAAAATCATATAACTAAAAATAATAAGTCATACTAACTAGGGACATCACGTAGTCCATTGGTAAGTGATAAATCCCAGTCGCACTTTGGTGTGGGTTCTATTCCCGCAGCTTCGTCCGATGCGACAGGTTGTCACACAGTTTATGTGTTTTCCTTTTTCCAAAACTACATAATTCCTATAACATTCCTCCAAAAGAGTTAAAATCTTCAAAAATATCCATAAGATGATTTAACCTCAAGTTTATCTCATGCCATTCATTTATCATCATAATGTATATTAACCCATAATTACATCAAAAGTAATGTTCATATAAACCCGAATGGTTACCTTTATATTTATAACCTGAACATCCACATCGATTTGGTTCTCTAATACAAGATGCATTAGAGAACTGACCAAGGTTCAAGTGTATAATCATGACTCCTGGTAGTTGGTTTTGAATAACCATGATATTTCTCATTGAATCTCCCATATCATCTCGTCTCTTAATAAGAGAACGCCCACAATTTCCTTCAATCCCAATGTCACTTTGGAGCCTGCTCGATCCATCCATTTACTAAAACCAAGAATGTCATTGTGAGTATATCAACAAAATCATAATGTACTAATGAGGGAGATAAGAACCATGATATATTTATCCAAGTTATCTCAATCTCATTCTAACCATAAAAAAACAATGATTTCATCTTACATACTAACTATTGTGGTTATATAAAACTTGTCTCATATTATTAAACAACACTCTAACCTCTAAAGTTATCTAAACATACCTTGGATACCAACTATAAGGAACTGACCCTAAAAAATTACATAATATTTATTTAAATGATTAATTCACATTGAGGATCTTTTCAGGTTTAGATTTTTAGACAATTAGGACATAACTATTACATCTCAATGATTACAAAGTAGACACATCTACTCTGTTTACATTTTTTATCACAAAATATAAACTCTTGAACAAAATATTCATGTCTAGTTCAATGTTTTAGACATCATGACATTTCCTTGTTCCCATCCTTGACCGTATTCCACTTTATGTATTGTGGAAAAAATTTCAAAAACTTTGGATTAGTACGAAAATCTTAGTAAGGTTTATAACATAAAGAAAGGAAACATTAACCCATCAAAAATACAAATCATTGAAAACATAATTTTCAATCATAACATGCCTTCTGAAATAAAAATATTTATGAATAACAAATAGAAATCACAATTCATAAATTTAACTTAAGGAATACATAACATACTTACAATGTAGTTATCATATCTACATAGGGAGTCACATTTGGAATACCCATCGTAGTATATTCCCTAAATATCTTTGGAGAAACATTCACGTTTAAGTCCTTCACGTTACCAAATGCAATCGAGAGCAATCTCAGGCTCACCCGCCCTAGGTTTACCACGGAACCACCCGTATACGTAACAATGACCAAGAAACATAACATAATCATAACACATAACATAAGCATAAAGGAAAGATAAAATTCCCACACTGAAATAACAATATAAAATTTTATGATATTGAAAATCCATTCTTAAAAACAATTTTAAATACAAAAATAAATTAAAAGATTGTATGGTATTTATTTTTCTTTTGAAATCATTATAGCTTGTTAAGGAAGCCATATATAAAATAATACTAACGGTGGCGGAAAATGTCATTGTCACCGGTTACGTTAAAAAATGAAACATTCCTTTTAGTCATTTAGTAAAAATGCTTTATAGAGAAGAGATTCTCTTTGAATAAAATGAAAAGTCCCAAGGATTTTATACACCGTATAAAATAAAGTCATGTGGTAATCAAAAGATGCCTCAATGAAAGGATATTGAGACGAAGTCCCATACAAAGATGGTATCATTAGATTAAGGATAAATAAATTAAATAATTATGTGTGAAAAATATAAATACACCGAATATGAAAGGATATTAAGTGTAAAATAATTGGATTTCATCCACAAATATTCATATCATTACATAATCATGAAGTAGAGGTTCAACCCAAATAATTGAAATTGGGTTAAGAAGTTCCCTTACAGAAATTCGACAGCCTAACGAAGTCACATTAAAGATCAGATAATGAGTTTATGAGAGATAAAAAGCTTATCTCATCACATTGACATAAAATTTACAGCAATAAGGGTATATAAGAACATATCCCAACATAATAAGTTGTAAATTAAATGAGCTAACACAATGATGTCATTAATAAAATGAAGGTGGAAGGTTCCCTTAACTATTTGGGTAACTTTCAAAACATACACCCCATAAAAGAAGGGTTATACAATGAAGATGTAAATACCCATAAATTAATGTCTATTACACAAAAAATACAATCATGGGAAGTACATACACCACACAAAAGTAAATAGTGGCAAATTTAGCATTAATCTCATGGGAATAAAAGTGAGATAAAAACCCCTTACCTCGTTGTAATAAATCGAGTCGTATGACCAAAAGATAATAACCACAAAGTGAATTAAATATAAACATGAATATAAATAGAATAAGGATAATATAGATCAGTTTGAAGTACACAATACACTACATGCCATAAATTACTGGCGACTAATGGAAATCAAACAGAATTAAAAGTTAGATAAGAAATCCCTTATGAAACTTCGGCACCCTAACAGCCCCAACTAGTACTTCCTAATAAATGGATTGATGAGATAAAATAGGGTATCTCATCATATTAACATAAAAATTAAATTAATAGTAATATAAAATAACAGCCCCCAACATAAGAATGATGAGCTTAAAAGAAACGACATAAAACAGAGTACTTAAAGAGAAAGAGAGAGGTAGGATCCCTTACCTCAAGTCTGACTTGTCTTGTTTATTTCATTATATTCTTAAATAATAAATGTTTGAAAATTTATAATTTATTAATGACATCCTTTAAATTTTATTATTCAATTCATATCACATATTATCATGTTATAATAATTAGTTAATTATGTGAGTTCATATCATACGTTTTGACGATGTTCGATATATGAATCAAAAATAAACTTGTTTGAAAAGAATTTCCCATGTAGTTTTAATTACATCATCTACAGAATGGTATTAATAATTTAAATGCCATATATATCCAGTATATATTCATTTTATACTATTACATAACATTTTGAGATAAAAAATGAAATGCACCGTTCATGGAGATGGTAGGCTGTATGTATGCATGAACGCTACATTCATTTTGTTGTCGTATTAATGGAATTAAAAATAAATGATAATATATATATATATTAAATCCATTATTATATATATGTCATATAGGTAACATAAGTTCATTAATTACATTCTTTATAAATTCCATGTTTGGAATGAACGAGTCACATCACATGAGGGGGTGGTAGTCCACACTTCCTTAGATTAAATTATCACATTTTCACAACATGATATGCATAAAGTTATATTTTAAATATAAAATACCGAACCATTTAGATGGAATTAATATATTATATATCATATATAAATATAGTGACATCATAATGGCCACCATGAAATGTGTTAAAAGAATATTGAACAATCATCGTTTCTTGAGGCAGTAATTCACCATCCACAGAAACAATATGTTCTTTAACCATTAGACTAAGGTGTGTGTAAGTGTAAATAAGATACTTCTCATAAAAACATCCTAGTATATTTAATATACTGGTTTTTTTATAAAAGAAAGTAATAAAAAGTGTTTATGGGGTTGTAGAAGCAAAATAGAACAAAAAGAAATAAGAGAAGACATTACCTTTAAATCGTGTAACTCCCCTTGGTTTGAACCAAAAGGGTTTCTTGAAGTGCATCCTGACTAAGTTAAGGCTTCTTGAATTAATAGAGGGATCTTGGGAGATTAGTTTTGTAGCGTTTTGAGGATAAAAAGGGCTTGAGAAGTGTGAGAAATGGGTAGGAAGTGGGGTCTTTTTATAAGGGAGAGGAGTGGCTCTTTTAGAATTCTTGAAACTATTATTTTATTATAAAATTAATTTCGGTTTCAAAAGCTCAAAAAATAATTAACATCAATTAAAAGGTGTCCCATGTTCGAAATAAAATCATCCAATTGATATTTGACAAGTTCTGGATATTGTTTTAAACATTATCTTCCTATTTATTTAATTTATTCATTAATGACGTAAACACTACATCATCATTGTGTCATACATAAATTTATTTATTTAATGTCTAAAAATTATAAAAAATTTCCATGATGTAGGAAATATATTTATCTTTATAATGAATATTTATATTCAAAAATATTTCTTGTAAAACCCCTTGTAAAAATTGTATTAGTAAAAAAATACATATTTGTGAGAATTTTTTTTACTTTAAATAAAAGGTATTAATGTAATTATCTTACAAAAGTGGATCCATTGGGTCCCCAAAATTGAACCATGTATTTTCTGGGTCGGCCATTACCCATATAATAAGGGTAGGACAAGTTTCAAGATATTTCTATATTTTTATAATATCATTTGTACCTTAAATTACCCTAATTACCTCTAATCGCGGTTAATAAAACTCAAAAGTTACTATTCAACAAAAATTATTTTCATCCCATTGAACCAAATTTTACTTCCTAATGACAACCATGTATGTTGAATTATTTAAATTAATTCACAGAAGTAGTAAAATTTCATTTAAATGAAAAATCATTTTTTTAACTACCACTTAGTGGTTTCACTATTCATCAAAAAAATGATGTTTTTCAGAACAATACCAAAAATTCACCCGATGATATATTTGATAATCCAAATTAAAAAATGATTTCCATTTTACCAAATTCAAAACATAGAAGTTTCATTAATTATTTTTATAATTAATTCCCGCTGTCAAAACCAAAAGGGTGTTTATAAGAAACAAAATATATCAAAAGATTGACACTTGTTTATGACCAATTTCAAAGTGAAATTCATTCCAATGACCACCATTGAATTAAATTGTAAAAATATAATATAATTACACTGTAAAATATTTTAAAAATATAATCTAACCATATAAATAAATTAGATTAAAAGGATGTTTTCAACTAAAATACATCATTTTTCACTATTCTTAAAAAATGATCTTTATCGGAAAAATAACAATAATTTACACAACGTAAATTTTGACATCACAATTATAAATATGGATTTTATTTTGACTAATATAACATATAAGACTGACAAAAAGTATATTTAAAAATGGTTCGTCATCAAAAAGCGGTTAATCGACCTTTTAAAGAATATTAGAAGATTTATGCTTAAAATTGGATTCATTCACATTTTAAGCCTCTAACATTTATTAGATAATGTAAAAATATTTTACAAACATATGTAAACATTTTATAGTTAGTTATTTTTGTTTCCTCCATTACAATGGCTAGGCGTTAACTACTATTTAAAATAATATTTTTATATTATTAGTGTCCAACGTAAGATTTCAAAGAAAATCGTTGTTGCATGTTGGGTACGCTATCGAACATAACATCCCCAATAAAATAATATTGATATTTTATTCAAAAATATCAATAAATATGAAAATGTCATATTCTTTATTTATCTGGGCTGTAAAAAATAAGGTAGTTTTAGTAATGTTTATATTTTTATCCTAATACATTTTGGTATCAATAATGAGTAGATAGGGTAAGAGCTGATATACATGAGATTCTCCTAATACATAGAGATAAATGATTTTTTTGGAGGTGTTCATCAGTAGTGTTAGAGAGGCTATCAAGTAGGTCTTGGTTAAATTCAATGTTTACCAATCACAATTCAAGGCAATATCGATTTAGTTCAAGGTACCGTATTCATGTTTTCTACATTGTTTCATGACCTGTTTCATTATGGATACACCCACTCCCTTATATCAAAAAACCATTCCCATATGATTAGACGTGATGTCGAATAACATCAAGATTCATTAGTGGTGACTATGAAATTTGGTGGGCAAGGGGATATGTGTAAATTATCAAGAGAATTTTATACAGTTTTTGGGAGGAACCACTCTTGGGGGGGACAACCTATGTTTATTTATAAAACTATGTTAAACAAAATTCAGCAAGGATTAGATGTATTCAATGCAATATTTTGAGTATATTTATAGAGGTATGATGTATTCTATGATGCTGTCAGAGTGCTAATAATGATCTTTGGATTCTAAGACTCACAAATGGGTCAGAGGGATGTTTCATCCTTATCATTCATGACAGTTTATTTCAACGGTGTACATTAGAGTTTCTATCAATAGTGTTTCCCACAGTTATTGAATAATACCTGATGTCTTTACTAAGGCAGTTTTAGCACTAGACATCCAATGATAGATTATGTATAGGATGAACTAATGGATATGAATATCTTCTATTTCTATGTTTATGTATATAAGGACACCTTTTAAGTTGTGAGAGCTTTGTGAATATATCCATGATCTGTTGCATCAATGTTTTTTCATCCATGTGTTTAACCTTAGGGTGGAGAATTTTTGTTCATTAAGTAGTATGATGTATTTTTATTAGTCTATATCTATTTTCACCTGTTGAACCAATTGATAGAGATGAAAAAATTCATCTTCTTTGGATAGATGTGGTTTTTATCAACTGAAGATAGAAATTTTTTCTCAAATATCGATACAAAATTATGATATCATTAGATTCGGGTGAAGTATGGGGATATTATAAAAGTGGAATCATTAATCATCATTATTCTTATGAATTTTTTTTTGATCTAATTTGTTTTGAATAACACTCCATTAATGTTCATAGAAATTTTTTATGTAGTGTTTAGACAGTCTTTTGGATGATGTCCAGGTAATTTTTATTGATTTCATACTTCTATAAAGTGTTTTTTATGATGATCATGAAGAGAATATTTGTTTAATTTTATGATTTCCTATTCATCAACAAAATTTTGGGACATTGTCAATGTTTGGGTGATGTCCATTAAAAGTATATTTCATGGGGAATCCCATCTATGAGCATACAGTAGATGTGGATCCATCAATTATTAGGGAATTCAGTTCATGGGTTGCTCAAAATAAGGTGTCATATGTTATATATTTCCTTCGTATTACAAGATATTATAGGAGGTTTGTCTATTAATTTTCTCTAGTTTCAAATCTCCTAATATCATTGAGATGAATGTATAATGTGTTATTTTTGTCAAACTAATGTCAATAAACATTCGCGTATCTGAAGGATAAGTTGGTATGTGCTCCAGACTATTACTTTCTAGTATATGGAGTACAGTGTGAGATTTTTGGTGATTCATCTTGTATTGTATATGGTTTTGTGTTAATAAAGATGAGATAAAATTATTCTTATGGTTCATATTAGTTAATTGATAATCCGAATAACAATTCTACCCATGATATATATTTAAAGGAAGTTGTTTTTTCCAGGATGAGGTGGTGGATGTTCCTCATCATTGACTGGTTTCTGGTTCCCACATATCATATGAGAATGATGTGTGTTTTTAAAAGAATTAATTATAAATATGATAGTTATGGAATATTAAATTATTATTGGAGAATAAATTCACTATTTTTTTTAGAAAATAGGCACATGAAATTTTGTTACATGATGGGATTCATAAGATATAATGTGATGATATGTTTTTAGAATCTATATATTCATGGAGTGAAATGGAATATCAAATAGGGATGTATCTTGATAAATGTGAGGTTTTAGGATCAGTTTTTATAATATATGAACTGATTAATTCATCTTTTTTAATAAATATTGGGGACTCCATAGTAAAGGATTCTGAGGTGGAGGTCTGTGGAAACCATGTTATTTTTTATGATGCCTCTATTGGTTGGTCTGATGATGAAGTACATAGGGTATTTTCTAGGGGAAGACTTTAACATCTATGAGGATGCATTTTATGGTTCTCCTTGAGTTCAATAACTCACAATTTTTATACATCATAGTGTGAAAATTATGCACCACACTTTTATATATCGGTTTTGGTGGTTTTGGTTAATGTGGGAAAATGCATAGTTTGTTCCTTGATGATTGGTCTCTCAAATGGTGAAGGCTGAGAAATGTGTTCCCCATGTTAATCTTATGTTATTATATTATCCTTATTGGATGTTGTATTCATATCATTGGAAATAATTTCATATTTACCTAGAGCTCTGGGATCTCATGTGGCTATATGGGTGAAATTGGCCCCTTTAATGAAATCATTCCCCTTCATATAAATTACTGATTCATTCATAGTGGAGGTTTTGTCAAGATAGGTTCTATAGGATGTATTGAGACTCCATGGAGTCCTGAGGTAAATAATATCTAGTCGAAATCCTAATTTTACCTTCTTGGTGTGTAAGGGTCTTTCAAATGATTTTGGGCCTAAGTTATGTTTTATAACTGATTTTAATCGATAGATGGAAGGATAGTTAGTTGGTACCACCTAAAATATTGAATAAATACTATTTTCAAGTGTAAATGATTACCGAGGTTTTTTGACGAATAACCAAGCCTTGGTCGATAATTGATATACTAATTGAATTAACTACACTGTTGTTATTGATCCATTTTATGATTTGTATGAAAGACCATTACATTCTCTATTGTTCTATATTATGGCTAGATAGGTTGTGATTCATAGGAATGAAGAGGAAAAGAATATAGTAGATATGGTTGTTTAAATCACGAGTTGGTGAAAGCATCCCTGGATATATATATATATCATATTCTAATCATAGGAGGAGACCTTTGGAGTTGACATTACAGAACACATGTTCCAGTAGGTGAATCCTCATCGGGAGTGATGTTTCGGTTTTGGGAGTAAGATTTATTCACATTTTGTTACTACTTTCAGGGTGGTGTCTAAAGATGGATGTGTGACATTTCAGATATTATATCCTTGGTATATAATCCAGATGCTCAGTGATTTCTCCATGTAATAGATCTTTAATTACCTTCATTGTGACTCTAACATTATTGATTGGGGTGAGATCAATTATGATAATGATGCAACCTTCCAATAAAGACCCACGTAGAACAACTAATTATTGGAGAAAGTGGTGAATGACCACGATCATCCCTTGATTCATTTCATCTGGTGACCTAGTGGTGTGTAGAAGTGTACATGGGAACATGATTCATTTACATGTTCTCAATACACTATGATATTTGTTTTTTATATCATCTCCTATTATAACCATAGTTGATGTAATTGATCATTTTACTGTATATTTGACGGATTCATATTTTTCATGATTTGGAATTACTCTCATTTGAGAGTTAGCGTATTGAGATAGTTTTTATGTTTTTGTTTGTGATGATTCATGAATTTGTTAATGATCCTTTTATTAGGTAGTTGAACTGAATAGATAACGAGATCCTAGTTATGTATTTTTTAGGATAGTAGTTTTGATGATCCACTTCTCATAACCTACCAAGGATTTGTTTTGAAATGTATTAGAGGTTACTATTATGAGGGAAATCTAATTTAATCCCTATAAACCTAGAATCTCTTTAATTTGTGATATTTTGGTGTTACATGCACTTGGAAGAGGGGTAAGGTGATTTGGATGGCATTTGAGAAGTTTTTTGGATTCCCAACAAAAAAATGGAATAACTATGATGTGGAGGAATGCATTGTGTTGTGGACATGGTGGTTGTGTCTTAGTGGAACTCATCTATGTAATAGTGGACCGTAACTATGGTCTAGGGGGTTTGTGAGGAATAAAAGGAAACATATTTTTTATGTATGGATTTTCATTAGTGGTAAGATGAAGCATTGTCCCTTCTTCAGTGATTAAGCACTATTTAATTAGAGTTCAAGGATTCATTACTGAGGATTTCTAAGTTACTTTATTTTCAGAGGTAGTGAAACTATAGGCTGTTGGATATGGTGTGATCCATTTCGTCGAAAAGAGTATTAGGGTGAATAGGTCATATGGATGCAACATAGCTCGCAGATCCACATTTATAGTATTAGGTCATGATTCATGGAAAAACCATTCACTAACCATGGGAATAGTATGTTTCCTCTAGATCCATTATTGAATACCCCATGTTAAGGATTGTTGTGGCATAGTCTAATGTGATGCTTCATGTTCAATTGTTTTTTCGATGGGTCTATAAATACCATGACACTCTGGAACCCAACATCATTATGATCATTATTACTATAACTCTATGAGACCAGGATCTGTTTTATAAAATCCATCAAAACCATTTTTATAGGTAACAATCCTTGTCTCCTTGAGATTATTTATTTCTAGTACAACGTGTATTGTATGTCCTTTTTCTAGGTATTACTCTCTATATGATCTTGTTTCCTGTATATCGTTATCTATATTCTTTGAAATTTATTATTTATTTTAATTATTAGTTCTCTATATTTTATGTTCCCTTGATTCCATGAAATGATTGTTTTATGATATCATTGTCTCCTCAAAAGATATGCCATCATATATCCGCAACGTTAGTTCATTATTGTGAGAAGAAAATTAATTCATTCCATTTTGGTGATAACTTCCTTGTCCAAATCATTTGTGTGAACTCCAATTGTTTGTATAATTTAACGCTTTTGATGGAAATTGAATTACCATAATAAATATTAATCCATATTAATGACAAATTGGATGTGAGATAACATGTTTTTAATTTCATCAATGTTAATCGAATCCATATTTATTTTCTAGTTGGTGTTCTATATATACTATGCATGTATAAAATGATGTAATAATTTTTTTGCATGTTCTTAGTAATGGAAACTTTTATGGTACAGAAATTCATAATTAATATATTAATTATATTTAACATTAATAATGATATATGTTAAATTATTAAATTGTTTTTGTTAATATGATGTTGATCAAATTTTCATAATGACAATTATTAATTGAAAATGATATTCCTTTTGTTAGGGAAATTGATAACAAATTTTTGGCATAGAAATTATAGTAGATGAAAATAAAAATGTGTCCTGTTAAATTATATTGATTGTTCTAACATTAAATGAAACTAGTTTTATGAAAGAATCATTTTATTGTATCCTTTTTTATTATACCTTAGGTTTTCTAGAGATGATCATTGTGAATAATTAATAAATTAATTCAATATGGAATAAACACTAATTTCTTGATAAATATAATTCTCTACGATTGAGATTCCCAATATGGTTATAATGTTTTTATGCATTATTATTAAATACATGAGTGTTGTTATCCGGATCATATTGAATTCCATATTGTGGGTCCCAATATTCCCTTTTGATTATCAACATTTTAATAGATCATTGTGATTCATTATAAATGTAATTTTTATGAATGATATTATCCTTGGATGGTTGATATTGGGATGCATGGGTTTTAATGGGGAGTGGAGGTTCAATTTATTTGGTAGAAACTAATAATTGTAATGTTGATATTCATCACAATATATTGGATGACGTTAGTTTTAACACCCAACGATATTTATAAGAGATATTTTTTTTAAATTTCATTAATTTCGTCAGATTGATAATTCTAGATGGTATTAGTTTTCTATATGAAATACTAGAATAGCTTGTTGAATTTACAACACAATGCTTGGGTTTTATTTCATAGAATTTTTAGTTACTTTGACAGAACTCATTTCACACAAGACGATGTTTAATCGAGTCCATAAAATAAAAAAATCACTATTGATAGATTTTATTAATTTTTATATATATAATGTATACAATATAATGTTTAAAATTCATATTATACATTTTCAAGACTTGATATAATAACAAAATATTTTTTAGATAAAAGATTTATTTCTAAAAAATTGAACATTTTCAACCTTTTGAATGCGCACCCATTATAAATATAATTTTTTACACTTTTTATAAGATATTTGAAAAAAATTAAATTCTTCTTGGGAATTGGGACTACAAAATTTTATTTGGTTAAGTTTTTTTTATTTTAATGATAACTATCATATTTTAATTAATATGGAAAATTTTTTCATTTTAATTCAATGATTCTTTTTCAACTAATTTATTTATATTAATTTATACAATTAGTTGTTTTTAAATTATAATTATTTTATGTTCTTATCAATTAATCCTATTTTGGTAAGTTTTTTAATTTTATAATGATATTTGATATAAAAACATGTCAATCTTTAGATAGTTTTTCTTTTTAAAACATTGTATTCTCATTCCCTCAACGTGATTAATTTCTATTTAATTACTACTATATCAATAGTTAAAATTATGAAAAATGGATTCATTATTTGGAAAAAGTGAGTCTAAATTATGCTAATAGGATTATTTTTTATATATATTATAAATTGAATGAAGGTAATTTTATTTACACGGTTAAAGGAAAATTCGGTAATTGGGGTAAAAAATTAATATTATAAGGACCGTACAATTACTCTAAAACCGAAAGAAATACTTTATGATAAGTAACTATCGACCCAAAAAACTCAAGGATCGTAAATGAAAAATTAAATGTTTTTTTACCATGAAAATTGTATAGATATTATTAAAATAAATGAATGTGACATAAAAGTTATGGAATGTCACCCTCTTCTTTCTTAGAAGTAGAACAATTTAAATATAGTTTTAAACATGGCGTTAATTTCAAAATAAACAGTCTCCCTTAAAATAATGATATCATATACATCATTATAATTTATTTATAATTATTATAGATTTAATATTTATCCTAAGGTCTTATACAATGATGATGCAGAATTTTTTTAATTCAAAAAAAAAATATAAAAATAATTTTAACTAAAATGAAAAGAACTATACATATAGAAAAAAATGAAAAAACATTTATATTGAGTCTATATCTACTATAATCATCTATTGGTAGAGTTATTGACAATTTGATACTTATGTAAATGATTATTACACTTATAAATGTTTAGTTATTTTGATGTTAAAGTTGTCACATTCCGGTTTTAATAAATATAAAATTTTTATGGATTGATTTTATAGAATATATATTCAATTGTATGTATTTTATGTACTATTTAGGATTTATCTTCATCATAGTAATTTTTTATTAATATTTATTCAAAATATAAATGTATTAAATAATTACACAAAATAGATGTTGAAATTATTTTATTAGTATAAATGTCATATTAACGTTCTTAAAAAATACAAATAAATAATTTCGAGATATTATATTTATCTAATGAAAATATATATTATGATGGACACATATGGATATAAAAAAGAATTTTTTAAGTATAACATCTTATAATTATATTTTTAAAATTCTAATAATTGAATACTATACAAGTTGACACTGTTGTTGGTTAGTTAATATAATGTTTTCTTAAATTATTTAAAAAAATAAATAAAAACATTTTAAATGGAATATAATATTCTAAGTTAATTATTTATGATTTAATTGACATATAATTTTGCATCAATTTCCCCTTTTAATTTAGAAATTTTTGTTACCTTAGATAAAATGTAATCGAATTAATACTCGATAAACTAAAATGATAATGGACAAATGGACAATTTTTTTTAAAAATTATAGGATAATGATATTAAAAATTTATCTCACATAATATTCTAACATATAAAATTTTATTGGTTTTTGGATGTGGTTTTATTTTATTATAACTTAATACTTTAGGAGATTCAAAAGATGCATGTCGCCACTATGATAAAAGGGTAAAATCTCTCTCACCACTTCACTTCATTTTATGCATTCATGATCGACCATACCCTTCATAGTTTAATTATGAGATTCCCTATTTATATTATATAGATTTTGGTCTTCTCAAAATACAATCTCTATTTCTATTATGTGGATATTTAGAGTGGACACATCGAAGAACATGTAATCTCCTCTACCGATTCATTAAAAATATATAATCTTATATATCATCTTCATGAGTTTTTTCTTCTATAATTTAATAACTACATTATAAATGATATTCTGAGATTATAATATGAATTTTTAATAACTACATTTCACGATCGAACCATCCTATGAAAAACTAAATCACTATGTGGGCGTACATAAAACATACCGTCTCAATGTCATTGAGTAATATATTGTCACAAAAAAAAGGACATGAATGGATATAATGATAGAAATTATATATATAAGTTATTATTATAAAGTAAAATGGAATAATGGAAAAAATACTTCATCCAATTCCATACCATATCATAATTAAGAGTATAATATTATCGCTCATGCGTATGTACGACATATTATCCCCAGGATAAGATGTGATTTATTCCACATCATATTAATTAAATCATGACTATATAAATGATTTCGATGAATATATATGAAATATATTATACGAATATATTTATATAAATAAAACATCCATAACATTTGAAGAGGAAATTATCTGTTAAAACATACGTATGAAAATAATGAAGTTAATACCCGTTGGACGAGTAATAATGTTACTATAAAACAGATGATAATAAGATCATATATGATGAATATTAGTCTATAAAAATTTAATGACCACATTTAAATCATTATAAAGGATATTTAGGTACATTCAATGGATTTTAAACATAAGTTAAGGGATAACTTTGTCTCGCTTTTATGTCATTATGACATATTATTCATACACCGTATATTTGTTTTATGTGGTGTTTATGTTTCCCAGGAATGATTTTATTATTATTATTATGAAGTTTCTGATATTTACATATATATATATATATATATATATAATATTATTTAATTAATAATGAATATGAAACGAATGATTATACATTACTATGGGATAATTTCGCAATCTCATTATAATCCGATACTTTTTTATACATAACTATTTACTAGAGTTTATTTTTCATCCCCGACCATTTGTATAATAATGTTTCGCAAAATTTTTTTAACAATATCCTATGGATTTTTCAAGTCATTTTTACACGTTTATAATTATAACCACACTGTTTTAATCGAATGTTTCTTTCGTTTTCCAAATGACGTACTTTTTGACTTTTCATGCAAAAGTATTAGAAGAATTATTTATATTAACTTATATAGAATGAATTGATTTTTATGCTTTCATAATTACTTATTTAGTTGAATATTCCTTCAAAATATATTAATTATATTTTAAAAAAATCGTATCATTAATTTTTTTTTTTAAATTGGTAGTAAAGAAACAAATTTTGAGGATGAAACCATATTTTCCTCATGAATTAATTTCAAGTGTTTTATCAAAATTATTTTATATCTAAGATTAAGGAAATATTTTAAGTATAATATCAGTATATTTTTTCATATGTTTATGAGTGAATCTACTATATACAATCCATTTTTTTCATGTATTATGATATGATGGAATGATGAATAGAGAAACCATTTTAGTCCATGGGTTATGTTATAAGGAATAAAAAATGTTTTTTGGGACACTTATGAGTGGATATAATTATGTGAAGTGTGGGAAACATATATAACTCCAATGAATTAGGTAATATTTAGACCTCATGTAATAGAAATTTCTAAAATGAAAAGTAAATCCAGTTTATCAATAAACGGGATGGAACAACATTTAATATGGTTAAGTAATATTGGGATGGAATGACAAGTATACCAGGATCAATATTTGACGTTGTCCATAGTGATTCTATTGGAAATATGACATGGCTAATATGGGAATGATTTTCTATGACTATGTGTTTTCCAAAAATCTAGTTTGTAAACCAATGCTATTTTTTCATTGGTCGTGTTCCATTATGATTTATTCCTTACAATCTACCACTATTTAATTCATGACTCTAGGTTTTGATTTTTTTTATTCATGGTATTATTATCAAAATTTATGTTCCTATTTTTAAATTTATATGATTATTTTTTGTTTGATATTTTTAATTATCACCATTAATGATAATTTTAGATGATCCCTTTTTATGTTTCTTTTCACTAGGATGTGAAGAAGGGTATTGAGTAAGAAGTGTCAAAAGGGGGTTCTAGTTTTGAATAATAACATTTGAGTTAAAGTATATGTTTTTTGAATAAGTTTTTTATGTTTCCTAGTTTCCAAAGACAATAAAATAATATGTTATTTGGGTGTCTATTTATTTCACGTTTTAAGTATTTCACAAAAGTAATATAATTTCCATGCACATCAGGATTGGGGCCTTTATTGTTGGAATCAGATAGAAGGCTTAGTTAGCATTTGGTATATAGGATGATAAATCATTAATGATATCCATAAATGTATTTCTAATAAAATTCCATGGGATTTCATAAGGATAAGTCTATATAAACGTTATAATCCTATAATCATTTTTACATTCATGATTATCCTAGGATTAAACCTAAGATATCATTAATTGAAATTTTATAAATAATTTAACTTACTTAAGCTCTTTTAATCTCTCATATGTATTTATAAAAAATTTCATTATGCCCTTAGTTGAAATCTATAACTATATAAAACATAGTTAACCATGAATGTTTCTGATATGGAAATTATGGGAATTTTGAATATTTAATTCTTAAGAGGAAATATCATGAAGATAATATTGAATGTAAATCATGTGTTGGTTATACTACTGATATTAAATAAATTTTAAATGACATATGAAAGGTATAGGATGTTCAAGAATTTTTTATTACATTAATCCTAATAATCCTTTTTTTATTATGGTTTAGGACGCTTAAGAAATGATTCATATTTTTGGAAACTCTAATTTAATTGATACCGAGTAATTGTTTAGTAATAATGTGGGATGATTGAGGTGTATATGATTCATAATTAAATATTATGTTATATTAATCATGAAATACATATCTGTTTTCAGTATATGATTTTCATTAAGGATTGGAAATGATATATTATATAGTTTGAATGATCTAGAAATGTAATTTAAGGGAAGGTGTTATATTTGGACAACACATTATTATGAGAAATATGAAACTTAATATGACCATTATGTTATGGAAATGATGTCCCCAAAATGATATGTTGATTTTTAATAAGTAAAATGAATAATACTAGTTTATTGGGAAGTAATGATGGATTCATTGTTAGGAGGTTTAATCTATCATGGATGAAGTATAATAATTTTTTTTCTTGATGAATATATACAATAAGTTTTTAAATAAGGAAACATGCATGTTTTTAATAAGGTTGTATATTACGATAGGTTATTACAATGACACAATAGAATGAATGATGATGGTGTTCACATGTTAGGATTGTGAACAAAAAGATCTACCTTTTCTTATATGGTGGATAAATGTTAAGTTGTTTTAGTGTACCTATTTTTAAATATTGGATTTTCAAATTTCAGAAGGATTATAAGGTTATAAATTTAATGATATTTAATATTAAACTCTAGATAATGATTGTAATAATAACATATTATCTCACTATAATTCCACACACATATTTGAAAACATGGGCTAATATTTTTGTTATACCGACATATGGAATGACCTATCATTCTAGTTATGGGTCAGATGATCTTTTAATTATTTAGGAATGAGAAATTAAAATTTATTTCTTTGAAATAGAGAAGAAGTGGAAAATTGTTTAATCCACGACCAATAGTGAAATATTACTGAAATTGAATGAGTGTATGTTCTCATGAAAATTATTAGGAATTAGGAAAATGGATTGTGATGTAAAAAGGTGTCTTATTATCATCATTTTTGAGTATATCAATGACCTGTTTCACAAATATTCAATTTATAGTTTTGTTATTGTTATCATTCAATATATAACTAGAATTCTTGTAATCAGTGATCTTTATAAATATTTATGCTTTCCATCTATACCCAATATTCACCAATGTTCTCCCACATAGAGACATAGATATGATTTAATTTGGGTAACAATTATTTTCGGTACATACCCTTTTCAATTTATATTTTTTTCTTCGTTTTTAGTATGTTGATTTCTATCCTTTTATTACCCTGACAAATATTGATGGAAAAAATCATTTTATGGGGGGTTGAAACAAACTCCCTGAGGTTTTTATGAGGTATATCTTTTTAATTTCATTCATATCTTGTGTATTATTTTAAAAAATGTAATCTTTTACTATACTTGATACTGGTTACCTTATGGTATTCACAACAATACTCATGGATTCTATTACGATGAAATATCTATTTATTTTGATAAAACTCATTTCATGAAATATTGAGTTTAATTGTGTTTATAAAAAACTAAAATAACTATATATGGATTTTATTAATGATATATATATATATAATAAATTCAATATAATGTTTAAAATGAATCTTACATGTTTTCTAGACATGATAAAAAAATAAAAGCAAGTTTTCTCATAGAAGATGTGTTTTTTCAAAAATGACATTTTCCACCTTTTGATGCCATACCCATTTTAAATTATTTTTTTTGAAATTATTTAACATTATATTTTACAAAATATAATTAATATATATAATATGGACAGAAAATTTTAATTGGATTATTTTTTTTTCTGGTAATGTAAATATTTTAATGAATAGTGAAAAATACGGCATTTTAACTTATCACTAATTTCATATCTAATGTATATATATTAGATTACCCTTTTAATCAGTTTTAAGGTATAATAAGATTATTTGTTATCACATAATCCAATTTTTGTCATTGGAAGTAATTTCACATTAATAGATAATATAAACACAAGTCAATCATTTGCCGATTTTTTCTTTTTAAAAACCAGTTTTTTCAATCCCTCGACGTAATTAAACATTATTTAATTATAGAAACATCATTGTTTAACATTATGAAATTTTAATCCATATATTTAATTAGTGCGTCTAAATTTGGTTAATAAGTTACTTTTTTATTATGAATAATTTATATTGAAATTTTTATTTTCTATGTTTAAAGGTAAATCCAGTAATTTAGGTAATAAAATAATATAATAAGGACAATACAATTAACCCAAAACCTATAAAAATCAATTTTGGAATATTATAAATATAACCTTATATCATAATTATTGCAATTGGATCATTTAATGTTATTTTTTCAATAAAAAGTGTTTAAATAATATTAAAATAAAAGAAAGTGACATGCATGTGAAAAAATTTAACCCTATAATTTCTTATAAGTATAAAAATTTTAATATAGTTATAAACATTATAAAATTTATATAATAAATAGTCCCCAGAAACATAATGAAAATATCTCCATCATTGTAATTTATTTAGAATTATTAATGATTAAATAAATATCTTAAGGTTTTATATAATGAAAAAGGTGGAATTCTTTAATTGATAAAATAGAAATAATTTTTTTATGTTAAAATAGTAATAATAATTAAAAAATTAATAACATGGCCAAATAATATTAGTAGATTATATATCGACTATAATTATCCATGGGTTGAGTTACTGACCATTTAGATCCACATCGAAATGATTATGAAACTTATAATATAGTATTTAATGTTATTTAAATGTTGTTACATTCATGTTTTAATAAATACAATGATTTTAATGCGTGATTTCCCAAAATTTATATATGGATATAAGTATTATTATTAAATATATATTATTAATATTGATCATATTTTATATTTTTTTATTTTATTCAACAAATATTCATATTAAATAAATACAAAAAACTATTGTTGAAATTATTTTATTATTTGAAATATAAAATTTATATTACCAAAATTATTATAATGATTATTATGTGGGATATTTAATATATAAAATTAATTTTCAAAATTACATTGACACCATAAGAATATAATAAAATATAATTTTTTTAATTAAAACATCTTATCCTGATATTTTAAAAAATCCAATAATTGAATAGTGTCAATATTAACACTATGACAGTTTTATAAAAATACTGTTTTATGATATTAATTATAAAACATCAAACATTTTCAAAAATATATCATAATTATTATATGGTCTAAAATGATAAAAATTAATTAATTATTATTTAATTTACATCATAAAAGTAAATATTACACACTTTTAATATTGAAATATGTGTTCATGTTGTGGAAATTAAATATAATAACTAAGTAATAAATTAAAATGCTATGGGGTAAATGTACATAAAATAATTTCTAAAATATATTAGATCATGAGGTAAAAATATTATCTCATATCATATTCAAAATTATGACATTTTTTATGGATTATGTTGTTATTTTATTTTATTATATATTAATACTTTTGGATATTCAATAAGTACCCCTCAACTCAATTATAAAAGGGTGCATCCTCCCTCAACTATTTACATCACTTTAATCATTAATTATTACCCATAACCAAACTATTTCCCATATCAACGTCCATAGTATCATTCTATCAGTTCTGGAATTCTAAAAATATAATCTATTATTCCTTTAAATGGATATTTAGAGGGAGCACGCCAAAGAAGATGTAATCCCCTCTACTAATTCGTTCAATTTTTTTTCTTTTACATCATAATAATCATGTTTTTTTTCATTATTAATTAATAAAACTAGGATAAATAATATTCAAAGATGTTATTATTGTTATGGAAAAACCATATTTCACCTTATATCTATTCTTCAAAAAAAACTGGCCACCTATTCGTATGTATAACATACCATTTCCACGCCCTGATGTAATATATTTTTCACCACCATCATACATGAATGGATTTAATGTTGGATGTAATTTCTATATAACATTATAATAACATGATATGGATTCTAGAACAAAATATATAATATCCACATCAATACCATTTCATAATTAATGGAATGATATAATTGCTTCTGTTTACGTATGATCTACTGTATCCATGGTGAGATATAATTCATTATACATGATCTTCATTACATAATTATTAAATAATTGAATTGAATGAATAAATTTTTTTTATACTGTACTAATATATTTCAATAATTGATATAATTATAACCTAATAGGAGGACCATTTCTAAAAAAGCATGCGTAAGAAAATAAATAAGTTAATACATGGTGGATGAGTAATAATATTACGAACAAACATTTCAGCATATGATCATGTATGATGACTATGATTCGTAAATAATAAAATGAAAATTTATAAATCAATTTCTACAAAGTTTTGATTGTTGTTTGAATACATTTTTACATATTTGTTTTACTTTTGTACTACTTGTATTGAATGAAATCATTATATTGTTTTCCAAAAAAATCACTTTTTCTCATTTCCATTAAAAGTACAATAAAAATGATTTATTATAACATATAGGACATGAATGGATTTTTATTCATTCATAAGTCCTTACCTCCATGAATCATAGATAACTCATATTCAAAGTAATTTTAAATAAATTATTTTTTTTTGAAAAGTGTGTGTAATTTTATATGTAATAATGTTATTTTGTTGAAGAAAGGATAGTTTCATGATGAATTAATTGAAAGTGTTTTATCAAATTTATTTTCCAACTGAGATTAATGTTATGTTACAAGTATACTATAACTATTATCCATATTTTTTAATAGGATTATGATGGAATCCAATTTATGAAATCCATTTTTTCACATTGATTATGTAATGATGGAATGATATTTAAAAACTCATATTTATTCATTAGGTTATGTTACAAAGAATGATTAGGATTTTTGGGGCACACATATATATTGATTTCATTATTTTATTGGTGGGACCTATATCTCCCTCCAATGAATTGGGTATAGATTTATAACTCAGGCAGTATACATCACTTGAAGGGAATGTAAATATGGTTATATAATATAGGGCTAGAACGACATGTATATCAGGTTCAGGCTAGAATGGAAAGTGAACCTAGTTTAGAAATGAACTTTTTCCACTATGATGTTATTGGAAATATGAATTGGCTAATATGAAATTGATTTTACATGCTTATGTGTTTTCTCTAATTCAATGTTTTAGGAAAATGATATTTTATCATAGTTTATGTTCATTTATGATTTATGTGTTACAAACTACCTTGATTTATTTGATGACCCATGATTTTGATATTATTATACATTGTATGATTTTAAATGTTATGTTCATATTTTTTTACATTCTTATGTTTATGTTTTTTTGATATGTTCCATGTTTACATTTACAGAGAATTTGATATCATCCCATTTTATGATACTTTTTCACTAGACCTAAAGAAGGGTAGTAAGTATGATGTTTCAAAAATAGGTTCATTTTATGAAGAATAATGTGGGAGAAGATATAGATGTTTTTTGAACTAGTTGACATTGTTACCCATTTTCTAAAGACACTAAACTTATTTGGTATTGGGCATTTTTTTGTTTCAAATATTCTATATTCATTAATGTAATTTAAGTTCCATGTACATAAATATTAGGGTCTTTATATTAGTGATGGAATGAGGATGGGTGGAATGAGTTGAATATGGTTTTCTCATCTATTATAAAGAGTTAAGATTCTCACCAATTGATTTATTTTGTGCCAAATGGATGTGTTTATCATTTTTCTACTTCCATTTCCCATTAATTGGTATAACTATATGTTCTAGGCTAAATTTTCATTTTTGGAATCATAGGGTGGTGTTCAGAGATTACATGGAATAATATGATAAATTGTATGATTATTTATTAAGGCATAAACATAGGGGATTAATGATGATGGAATGAAAAATTTTTGATATTGGAAAACTGTGCTCTTTGTTTGGAATATAACTAGGGGAATTTACATTACACTAATTATTAATGTAATGTTATTTGAATTACTATTGATAGATAATTAATTGTTTATGAATTAAATAATTAATATATAACAATAAAATAAAATAACATTTTTAATGAAACTTCATGATATGGTAATACTCTAATATGTTATCTACTAAATGGGATTTGTAGCTTGTTAACTGAGTTACAATAACTGTAGATCATCCAAGAATAATTTTATGCCCATAAAGTATTTTGAAAATTCATTATATTCTATATATTTTTTTATTTCATATTATACCCACCCATATAAGTTATGGTGACTGAAATCTAGTCGAATTGGGGAGGATGTTTTTCCTGCCACCCCAATTAGAGGATGTGTGGCTGGCTATCAGATATTTACCAACTCTATTCACAAGGTAGTATCTTGATCATATATTCATGGTGGTTATTTTACCAATATATTTTTGTAGAGGTATTAAATTTCTTGTCATTTTCTCACAAATGTACATCTTGATATAGTAGGAAATATATATTTTTAGGTTTCATGTATATAGGTTGTGATGGATTAAGGTGCCTTACTCTGTGTATTGGTTGTTATGCCTTGATTCATAATAACTGATATGTGACACACATCATATGGGATATAAATGATATTTTTAACTAATTATGAACTATATAGATGTGTGATATGTTATGATTTGATGTATACCTTTCATCCTTTGATATTTACCTAAGGTGTCTTTGGGAATGTTGAATTTTGGGAAGAGATAGCTCTAGTTTTTTAATGGTGTGGCCAAGTTTAAATCTTGGGGGGAAGTTGTATCAAGGTACCCATATTTCTTAAATTATGTTTTATTATATCATGTATTTGATACTTTATAAGAGATACTCATGGTTATGCTAGGAACAAAGTATATTAGTTTAGGTAATGAGATCACTACTTTTCTTTTTTACTTTTCAGTAGCTTACATTAATTAATGTTATCACAATAGGTTCAGGAATGTATTCTACCAAGGATAATATTATTCTCATAACATGTTTATAGAAAAATTATTTTGTACATTATAGGTTGCATGGATATCATGATGAATTTTATAGTATTTAGTTTTTGTAGGAGATATTTGGGCTTTATGGTCACTTCTGAGTTAACCTTTGGGTACATATATTTTACAAATGGGTTTTTTTGTATTTTATGAAATTACAAAAATGAATTTTGAGTTTACATTATATACCTGAGAAACCGATAACTTATGTATCTTTCTTTTATTTCTCTTCAATAATATTTCTTTGAGGGTCATGCAACACATCTTTTTATTATACACTTGGTGCAAGTCATTATACCTGTGCCAACTAGAGGTATGAATCAGGTGGTCCCCATCCTCATTCTCTGAATATTTTTAAAGGAGGGGTACCTATTAAAAGGTGGTGTCTTTATAGATCCAGAATATAAAATTGATCAACACGCCTGGGGAATATGTATCCTTTCTTTATGAATATCATAACATTCATACGTGGAGAAATTCATAGTAATACCTTTTCAAAAACATCTAATTCTAGATATTTCCAAAATTGGTCAGAATATCGCTTCTATTCACATCGATATACCCTAATGTGCATATTCATGGATTTAACATTCTTTATCATTTCTATAAATATATATGGTCCTAGTATCTTTTTTCTTCTACAGCATTTCAGCATGTCAGAGTTATACCATCAACTCCATAGTGTTTATCAAAAGGAGTCATATGAATTCTCAATATAATGTTATTATTATATTATACTTTTACTTGATGAGATCGTTCATGACAAAAACGTTAAAATATAAGGAATAATACATCAATATATCCTTTAGGATTTGAATCTACTTCTTAGACTCACCATATGCCTAATGAGTATAATGATTATTGAAACATACCTATCAATCTGGATTTTTATGATGTGTAACACCCCACTAATACTCAATGTCTTGAGAAAAGAAAAAAAATGAAAATATCCATTTGTGACATTAGTAGGATTCCAAAGTAATTAAATAAATTGAAATTTTTATAAAAATCATTTGTGGATTATTTTCCTAAAATAACATATGACATGCTGAGAAGGGACAATTCAGTAAAACCAAAATTATGGTTAATGATTGAATGATAAAATTCAAATATTAAATAAAAATATATAACAATATTAATGTAATAGTGGATACATTTTAATGGTTTAGGGTTATTAATCCAAATAGAAAGACATTGGAACAACTGTGGAACCATTGGGGACTTAGATGAAAACAATCCATATTTACATCTCTTAAAACCAAACCATGATGTCGAGGACATCCCCCACAAAATCAGTGGACATGAACCATACATGTATCTCGGTATATAACATATTTAAATGCACTGATGTGATAAATTAATGGTATTTTATAAAAAATAAACATTCCCTATAGACATCACAATAAAAACTTGTATAACAAGATTGTGTTTGCACAATTTATATAAAAAATTTTGGAGGACGATAAATAGATTATATAAAAACCATATAAATTTTTCATATAATAAAATATCAATAACAATATTATTTTAATTATTAGCATTATCATATCATAAATTTCAACAGTAATACACCATATTTTTTAAACCATGGACATCCATATACATATATGTACCAAGTGATCCTTTTACCAATTCATATATTGGTGAACAAATTTAAATGTGGAAATTCGTCCCATAATATTTCTATAAAATCACTTAAATGATGACACATCTGCCTAATATTAATTCTACACGAACATAAACTCAGAAAAAAACAATTATTCAAAATTTATAATAAAAACTTTATTTAAACTGAAACCACATATTTTAAAAAACATGCTCTTAAAAATCACATCAAAGAGTGGTTTTTAAATTCAATTTCATAAATGATTTCAAAAAAAATCATTTGCAAATTTCACCAATGAAAAACCCAACTTTATATATATTAGTATAGTGAGACAGAATATGATTACCCCAAAAGGTATTCAGTATCAACCTAAATGATTATTTGGATCAATACACTTCATCACATTCCCTTAAAAAATACAGAATAAAAATACACAGTTTAAAAAAATCACATAGATCTGGTCAAATACACTGATATATATTTTCAAAAAAGTTATACCAATGAGAACCATGATGAGAGTAAATAAGTATATGCTAAAATTTGATTCCAAAAATGAACATTCATTGGATAATTTTTCAAGGAATTCGAATGTCAAATATCTCTATAATTCACCTACGGTATTCCAGTTAGTCGAGATGAACAAATACGAAGTTTATGAGAAAAATAAAAATTTCTATATCCCACTGATAAAGAATGATATACCTTATAAATCCCTCATTCTCATCATCATTGTATTGATGGTCCTTTATACTGATCTATATATCGATTGAGTTATTTTTCTGGGAAATCAAATCTTACTCTGTAAATAATTTTTATTCTATATATGTTTCTATGAACCAAAAGGGAAAGCATATTATTATGTAAATATTATTATAGTTTCTGCCACAAAATAAATTATTTCTTAAAATATAAATTATAACACAAACTATTCCTACACATTTTCAAATGCCAAACTATAGTTCATATCCTCTTTAAAAAATCATATAACTAAACAATATACATTAAAAATATTACAAAAAACATAAAAGTATGGAATTCCACAAATAGGTGGTTCCACATTCACCCCATAATCTAGATTTATGTCATCATAAAGAGAAAAATAAAAATTTCCTATGAACAAGGAAATTTCCCCATATAACCTTTTCTTATTTCCATGTATCCTCTTGAACCTAAACATTCTCCCATAATAATGTCACAAAGGGAATAGATCTTAATAGTAGGGTATATTCATGATTATATATATTAAGTATAGTTTAATGGATGGATGTCACATCCTCTTTAGGTTTAACATGACAAATATTGTCAACAACACTAGATTTGGATGTTAAAACATTAGTTTTGAAACCTAAAAGATGTTATAAATAAAACTGAATATCGGAAGTAATACTAACTATTAAACAACAACAAAAATTCATTCCATAACTAGGACTGATCCAACAAACTGTTGAGTTATCTTCCCTTGTTTTACCAAGAATTATTTACATACATTCGGTGAAAAGTAATTGACCTTGTGTTTACTCACATCAAATGATAACCGTTTGTTATGATTATCTGCGTATGGACGTTGTCTTATTTTTTCATAGAAGTTTTTAGGGTAATAAATATTTTATACAAAGTATCATGGATATAAATATTAAAATAAAATTGGTCTCTCATGATTCCACCTAAGATATCATGGAATTACAATGAGGGAAATTCAACGCCTCAAAGGCTTCATCTATGGTTTCAAGATAAGTGTAGTTATAAAAGGATTTGAATGATGAAATATGATCCTCCCATGAAGCACCATTATCCATGAATCACATTATGAGCATGGATTGAAAAAATGTTTATTTTAACTACACATCCATCAATGGATGATATGAAATTCATCCAGTCAATTGACTGCCATGTGCATTTGTAATGATATTTAAAATCCAAAAGTGAAACAAATGTCTCTATTAGATATCATTTATGTTTGAACTCATTGTAACCTAACATCTTCCCAAATATATAATTTTTTTTTATGTTGTAGGTTGTGTTGGATTATATGATAGGAATAAAATGTGGTGATGTGGTAACTTAATGCAAAACTACCTATATAGCATAATGTTATGTTAAATTTCATGGTAGGCCTAAGAAAAAATAAATTACAATTTTCCCCCACACCCATACCGTTTGAGGAATAGAAAACATCATATGATCAAGTATGTAATGTTCATCATTTAACTATAGAATTCTTAGAAATTTATTCACATAGTATGTAATCTTTTGTTTCATACCTTCCCAAAAAAACCAACATGATTTCATTGAGACATTTTGATCATCTATAGGAATAAAACATTTTAAACTGTGGTAGGAAAAAGGGATGTATTCCTATGGCGATTGAGGAATGACCATTCAATTCCAAAATTATAACAATGAATTCACATCATCTATCCAGCTGTCAGAAGTGAACCCACTATTTTGGATTTACCTGAAGGAGATACATTCATAATATTCTATGTATTTAACATATTCCAAATTTATCATTTTTGGAGAAAATACATAATGTATATAAAATTTCATGTTCATCCTATACAAAATAATATAATTACATAATAGTTATCATGCCCCTCTACTGTAATTGTCCATGATCTTCTCTAGGAAAATGTGATACACAATTTCATATTAAACACATATACTATAATAGTCCCTTAATAGTGTGTGTATAGCATTTCCAAATCAGATATCTAGAAAAACATCATCAATAATAATTCCATCATGTTATTTTATTGCTATTAAAACATGTTTCTCAGAAAATTGTGGTTAGTGATAACAATGAAATAATATCCAAGATGGAAACTCCTACATATATTTTTGGAATGAAAAATAGTATATAATTTGTTGTCATTCATAATATAATTGTTCTACTGAACTCAAACCATCCCCATACCATAGGTCAGATCATTGTCTCTATATATGAGAAGACAACAATTACTAGATCATATTACATCACAATACACCAAACTATTGTCACATACATATGGAAATAATATCATTTATATAGAAATGATTATTTTTAAATTAAAAAAATAATTTATGAAATTCATTATACCATTAGAATGAAACACCATTTCATATTAGAGATGTTTTGGGTGGAGCATGTCATTAGGGATTCCGATGAATGTTTTGATTATAACATAGTAATACTAAAATAAGTATTCATAAAAAACATTTTTATATGTCTTAAAAGATACTTTTTATACTATAATTATAGTGTAATACACCATTGATTCTTTTATAATGGAATTAAAAAGTAAATGGACTTCTAGGATCCAAATTTCACACTTAGAAAAAAAAGATATAAAAAATATTCCAAAAATGTACTCAGTGAAATTTAAAATGGTTCCTTATTTACATTCTTACACTGAGAGTAATCATAAATATTATAATCATATTATGACAAAATAGAGGTATCATGGAAGATAAAATTCAAAAAATCCATTAATCTTACAACAGCATTCATCAAACAAAAATTCATGATGATAAAATCAAAATAACCATATCTACAATGGATATTTTTCTTCGGAATATATTCTATTCTAAAATTACAATAATAATATATAGTGTCTATATTAATATTTTTGAATCACCTTGATCGAATTAATTGAAAAAAACCGAGGAAGAGGATAACAATTTTATTATAATGGATTTATTTTATTTTTGTTAATCAATAATATGTACAGAGTTCCAGCATACTTATTTATGAACAAACTAGTGAATCCCATAGTTATTTACTTTGTCTAATAAATACTATAATTTTAAAATCATATATTTGAACAATTAATTTTCAAAACTCAATATGATCTATTCTATATTATATATGTCGAATAGGGCTGGTTTCCATGAGTAGGTCAATAATAAATTTTTTTTCACTTTCAGGAGGTAACCCATATAAATATTTTGGATAACATATTGGTTTCTATACACTATTTCAGGTTTTAGACCTATTTCCAATTTTATCTATATCATAAAATTATATTTTTACTAACAAGGATGATATTTCATCATAAATTTTCCCTGGATGTCAATTTGTTCCTATATTAATATCCAAATCCCCTTTAAAATGGTGAAGGAGTCAATGTGGGTACCTAAATTGTACCTTCCATCCATATTAGTTGATTTTTGATTCATATCCTTCCAAATATTCCCTTAAATATTTAATAAAAACAACCATCATTAGTGATAATAAATCTTATTGGAATTTCATTTCATTAGTGATACTAAAACATTATGGGAATTTAAAAACATGGCACTCCTGATGCCTAATTCATGTTTTGAATCTTATGATATTAGAAACAAATTCCATATTTCATCTCAATTATTTAACCCTAACAGAATAAACGAAATATTTTTGTGGGACTATATCCAAAATTACATGTCTATGAGTGGAGATTATAATAATGGTTCCTCAAAACCAACATGGAGTTGTTTTCTCAGTGAAAATATAATTTATACTCAACATTAATGACAATCATATATCATGGAATTCCTATTGAATGCAAGATAATATTTCTACTGAATAACTAAATTATTCCTATATACATCTAGGTTTACCTACATATTTGTGAAAAAACATCTCTATTAAGACTATTCTCCCCATGCATATAAAATTTAATCCTCATTCGATCCTATTCCACCATAAGTAGTTTATGATATAACTTATATAGATGAAATTTATTATTTATGTGGTGGAAAATACATGGTGGGGTAGTACATTCATTCATACTAGGACTAAAAGACATAACTGAAAACATTTTTCTTTTATTTGAGATCATCTAGTAGTGTTAGTTGATACAATGACACGAGTGTGAGGGTCACCACCTCCCAAAAATATAATTCCCTCTTCATATTTTTTCAATTACATTATTTCCAGAATGTTCATATGGAAATAATCATTCTTTATCTAATAGTATTCCTATCAATATCTCATTACATCCATGATCAATTTTTAAAAAACATTATATAATCAATAATAAAGAGGAATTCTATATTGGCTAAAATATTTATTTCCAATAATAAGTCGCATATTTTTCATTCAAGTATTCATTTGAAGCTACATCTAGAGTGAAACAATAATAGTTCGGGATTCATGTGAATCATGCTAGGTGGTGCATCCCCCATTATCATTTCTACATGAATATGAAGACATGCTATAAATTTTTATAAAGTTTAATAGAAAAAAAATTATTTAAATAAAAACCCAATATTTCATATTGTACCCTTCAAGAAATCACATCACATTATAGACATCGAATTAAATTTCACCTGATATTTCCATTAAATCATAATCATAATTTATCGGTGATTATATCAACCATTTCTGTAATTATAGTGGGAGAATAAATCTACCTTCCTTGAAATGTTTTCATAAATAATCCAAGTGATTTAAAAGGATAAAACCTCATCCTATCGTAACCCTATAAAATCCCAAATAAATATCATCAACACCAAACCATCCCCTTTGATCCATCCAGGAACACTAATCTACGGCCACAAACCTTATGATCCAAAGAGATCCTAGTCAATAAGAATGAGCTAAACTGTAACCACTGATTCTGAAAATTAAATTTCATCAATTCATTGAACCTGAATTCTAGATGTTGATAATCTATATAAATCACATTGTGTTACCCTACATGATGATTTAAAAAAGAATTGATATAGAAAATTATAACTGATAGATGATGTAATACTATCTGGGATAAAATGATTTACACTATAAATTCACTTTTAAAATAAAATATATATTTATGGTCACCTAATTTGAGCTACACGATGTCATTGATATTTTTATAAAAAATGAAACATATAATTTAACATTGTTTTATTGATTGAATGATCTTTTCTCTCTGAATGTGAGAAATATTCAAGGTATGAATACTCATAGAGTGCCCAACAAAAACATTTTACACTATAAAACTATAAGAAATTGTGTAAATTGTTCTTGAAATTTTTTCAAATTGTCTCACTAGTTCTTCTTCACTTTCATGAATCGAGGAACCAGTTAATAAAAAATAAACACGCACAAATATGAAAAATAAACGTATTCTTCAATCCATGGGTGCTACATGAATTATTCTCCATTACTTCAATTTAATTCTCGACACTCAATACCAATCAATTTAATGTGTAACTCAGGGAAATGTTAAAACATAATTAACAAAAATCTCAGAATTATGAATAAGAGAGAAAATTATTATGATAGTTATAAAGTGTACCCGCTTCATATAGTTAATGAATAGAAACAAAATATAATTATTTTGATTAATATTTTTTAGGTTTTAGATGATGAAATCAAATATGATATTTTCATATTTCTATTATTTTTTGTGTATTGGTTGTAATATATCCCTAGAGTTTTTTTCAATCATCCCTAACTTGATGAAACAACAGACATTAATATACATTCAATATAATAAATCTATTCTGGGTTTCCAACTATAAATACCCTTGTAGAATACTTTATGTCTTTATAAATCATATATACATAGAGAATGAGGAGCTGAAAGATACTTAAAATTGTTCCTTCTTCAGGCATTTTATTAAAAAGTCACATACTCTCTTCGTGTTCAATATCATCCAAATACAATCAATATTGGACATAGAATACTTTATTACACTCTATTGAAGCTACAAATCCTATTATACATCTCACTAAAATTTTAGGCTATATCCGCATTTTATTTGTGAAAGGGGATAAATTAAAAATAAATTAAGGTAGTAGAATACGCAAGTATGTGCTCAGTGACACTGCAACATTGTACCTCATTGAGACCCTTATGGTAAAAAACCACTAAGCTATAACCTGAGCATGCTTCACATTAATCATTACCTGAAAGTATTTTTGAATAATCATTTCATAAATATAATAATTTCCCCTCATTAATTATTTTAGGGTCCTTTATTTTGAAATACATAAATATTTAAACATTTACTATTATCATAATTGATAATAAACTATAATGTTTTCTAGTCAACATATCAGCCTATGTGTTCAGATTTTGATTGGGGCGTAATTATTGATTAGCCAGGGTATATAATAATCCCTAATAATATTATATTGTTAATATTTAACTCATTAAATTTATATATATATATATATATTACTTATATTATTGGTATATATGTAACTTCATTCTCAATTAGGATAATTCCACTAAAATAATTATGATAATATTACTGGTACTAACACCAAACCATATGTCAATTACATTTTCTCTTAAACCATCCATTTGTATGAGGCACAAAGAATCAATATATAATTCTTAATGAGAACACCTAAAAGGTCTTTCTTCTATAAATCCCTTTAAAACCCAATTAAATATTCCCTATTCGTTAGTGTGAGAATATGTGAAATGATAAAACTTATCATCTACTCATTGAATTCATTTAACATCCTGAATTTATTGGAACATAACTTCCTTCTGAGTTATCTTAGTGAGAAGATTAATTTCTAATGAAAAAATATCACAATGCTTCAGTAATATAAAGGGAATCCAAGAAAAAATTAACTACCATCATTAGTGGTTTGTCTTTTCTTGTGTTCTATAACATATTTCATTGATCGATCAATTGATATTCCCTATCCGGTGATTGTATAACACAAAAATGAAACATTATATATCCAAACATCACAAATGTTAAAATTATATTAGGGAATATCCTAATGTAGGATTTTTTAACAATATTCAAGTGATTGTTGACATCATTCATAGTATTGGAATAAAAAAAATTATAATCTATAATGACTGTGGAAAATTGATCCAGGTAGTCCCTATATAATTTATTTATTAAATCCATAAGACATACATTGAATAAATATATAAAAATGGAATACGAATTACTAATTTTTGTCTATAGACCAATCAAAATGTTGTATTGTGTATTTCTTCAAATTTTACAATCAATATATATATCATGTTCAATGATAAACCTTTTAAATGTTTTACCTCATCGTTATTGATATAAAAATCCTTAATATGTGGTTTAAGATACTTATTAGTGAAAATGATTCTATTTTTTTCACATAATATATGTTGAGTCTCATAGTTTTATGTTTATCACTAATAAAATGAGTGCACCCCAAAGGGATGTGATTTTCAAAATTAATACCATATCCAGACTATTATATATATATTTATAAATTATGAAAACCCAATAAATGGCATTCTACAAATAGTCATTGAAATTTTTGTATCTTCACGTATGAGTTTAATTCAAAACAAAACATCATGATTCAAAGAATGACGAGAAAATATTCTAATAATGCATCCCAAATAGATTGAGAAATTTTATAATCATTGATGTTGACAATACTCTAAACCATATGAGTTAACTAAACCTATTGAATTGGTATTAAAAACCATGAAATAGATTACATTCCATTGAATTTTTATATCTATCCCCACAATAATACACAAAATATGTTTGTTTCAGAATATAAAATATTTTTTACTTACTATTTTAATTTATAAGCTATCTATATATATGGAGTTAATTGATGCTAAAAGTGACATCAAATTACATTTAATTATAAACAAAAGGGTTTTCATAGAGACCATTCTTACAACAATAAACATGACATCCCCAACTCTGGAGTATGCCTTATTAATCACAATTCACATTAGTGATATACCAATAATATTACCTTCATTTGTATAGGAGTTAGACCATGGAAAAGGGAATCAACTCAAATAAAAAATAAAATTACCATATGGATGATAATGATCTTTTATGGGTTCCCTATGATGGTTAAAATTTTCATCATGTGAAATAATATTTTTTTATAGGTAATTAGATTTATTACTCACATTTTTTCCAAATGTTATATATATTTTTTTCCATTTTGACTTTTCCTTGGGTTCTTGTTCCCATTGTATCAACTATAGGAAGTTGCATATTTATTCATCAATAGTCTTTATGAAACACAGTCTTTATCATATTTGGTTTGTCTGAAATATAAACCATATAAAAAATTAATCATATATTGGGATATGCAATTAGTAATAATCATAGTTTTTTATATTCATACATTTTTAATTTGGTATCATATGATTACAATCATTTTATCTTCCATTACATCCATCATTAACATAGTTCCTTAAACATCCAACGATTTTATTAAAAAATCAAGAATGAAAAACAACAATCATAATGGGAATTCATATAATCCTGATAATAATTTATTGAATGCATTAATCCCTACAAATTATTTTCAATCTAGGACACTGTAGGTTTAACCTAGGCCATTAATGATTAATATTTATTCAAATAATTCATATAGAATAAGAAATAAAATTTGTGATAACTTTAGCATATCCCCAGGGAGTGTATATGTGGGGAATAGAAAGAGACCATTCACCAGTAACTACAATGATGAATGTGTTATACTAGGAAAATAATGTTGAGTGGTGTTACCCATAGATTAGTCGATGTCAAATCAAAATACACAATTACTATCAAAAGAGATATGAATTTCATGGTAAACCTTACCCATTCTTTTTACATACCTTTTGAGGATCTCATACAAATATGTCTATCCTAAGGGATAAAACTATTTATTGTTCATCATATATTACAAAAGTACATAAAACATTCTCTAATACTAATAATAACAGTTCTATCTTATCATATATAAATCCCCTATAATATAATAATCATACACATTACTTGTCTATATTACCAATGTCAAAAAAGTGTATTTTGTAAAATAGATACATAAAAAATAGGCACACAAAATATCTACATCAAGTTTAAATATATTTTTTACAACAAGAACACAAAATTATAAAATAATACTTAAGGACTTTCTTTATAAGATGGGTAATTGTTATATAAGATAATGTGATTGCCAATGTGTAGTAGGTTAAATAATAAGTGATATCAATAAATGATCATTAGTGGAAATATAATTATTTTATGTGTAGTATAATATGATCAAAACATACAACAATCGTACGCAAGAAGTCATATATCTAAAAAATTGTGTCATGAAATAATTTTTTTTCAATCACACTAATAATTCATAGTGGTGTGGACTCATCAATAACAAATCAAGATCCATGAGATAATGCATAAAAATAATGAACATGTTTTCATAATTCAAAAATGAATAATATATCAATTCTACATTAAGTTATAACTCAAAGGATTATCATTGTGGATTATGTAACATAATTAAAACTCTTACTCACTCATTTCTAACACTCTCATATGAATATATTTTATCATGTCAACTTCAAAATATCATTTTTGATTATAATCACTGTAATATATTAAATTTTCTCAACTCCTTTTTCATTACACAATTATTTTGAGGCCTATAAGTGGTAGTATTTAAATTTTTTCTTAATAAGGCCAGATGATGTATAATCAAAATAAATTCATATGTATTCCCTAAGATCATGAAAATATTGTTCATTACACAAAGTATTAACCCTTGGATGGAGAATGTTTTTTATGAATATATCATCCTCATAATCCTAAAACACCAATTTAATGAATAAAAAAGTTAATTATGGATCATTTCCCCATTATATCACAATATGAATTCATGTATGGTGTTATATACGAAATATAAGATTGAAATATCTCCGGAACAGTTCTTAGAGTTACAACCCAATTCATTTTTAAATAAATTAATTTAAATATATATAAATATTCCAAAAAAATAAAGATATTTTTACATGAATATAACCAATAAAACTTATAATGGAAGATTAATATAAATGAGTATTCATGATTTTGTTGAATTTTTTTTATTTATCATATGTTAAAATAAAAATTCTTTTCATATTTTTCATTATTAATTCAAATTTTAATCATTTGGAAAACAATAATAATATTCCTTTTATTTTTATTTTATGAAATTTCATATATGGTTAATTTTTTTTATTAATATACCATTTTAGAATTGTTAAAAAAATCATAGAAAACTTTTCAAATGAAAACATGGTCGTTGAAAAAACAATTCATAATGAAGAGAGAAAATAATTCACTTTTCAATAATATATTTTCTATGTCTCTTGAATAGATAAAGAGTAAAAAATTAAAATAAGACATGTAATATAAATAAATATTAAATTACATATAATACAACAAAAAAATTATCTATTGATTATATAATTTAGTCATTGGAAAATTTTGGCATAAACACTCCTGAATAAACTAAAATTGTAAAATTAAAACTATACCACATTTCTATAATTTGAATGATATGACCTATTAAATTATTGAAAAGAAATACGACTATAAATAACATGAAATTAAAAATAATAATGATATTAAACTTTAATGGGTATTATTTAAAAAATAATAAAGAAATAAGTTACAGAAATGAAATATGCCATAAGAAAATAAATGTTAGATAAGAAACTCTTACCATATGTATGATGTGATTTTTATACAATCTTATATCCAATAAAAAATTTATATTACATATAACTCTAATATAAAATGATATTAATATATAAAATATCTTATATAATACAAATAGATCATTTCAAAAATCATCAATGAAAATTATTTATTAATGACATCATTTAAATGTAAACTACTTCATTTGACATGTATGTTTTATTATTGATTTTATATAAATTTATATTTGATCATGTATCTTCGATATGAAAAATATTAATCATGATATTTGTTTTATATTTATTAATTTTATACATAATTATTACAAAACATATTTTGTGGAGATGAAAAATAATGTACACCACATCATGTTGATGGTTAACCATTTGTAAAAAAAGTGATGTTTACACTTTTCAATGGTTCAAAAAATATATTTATGAAAGAAAATAAACCTTCTAATAATAATTATAATATAATAATTAACACATATGTCATTATATTTATCCTTTTAAATATCCATATAATAAGGAAATGATAAAAAATTCACATCTCTTCATATATGTGGTAGACCAAATATATTCAGAAATGAAATTACATATTTCAAAAGTATTAGAATTTAATAAATTAGAACAAATATTACAATTATAAATTCTTAAATACAATATAATAATCATATATAATAATTAAATCTGCTACATTAACTGCCGTGTAGTTATGGTGATGGTAAATGAATTGTATCACTATGTAGAGTGGATAATCCACACACACACACCTGTGAAATAATTATCCATATAATTTTATATAAGCGTAGTTGAAATTTTTTATTCCATCATAATAATTAATTATATTTATATTTATGACATTTTATTAATTTTTTATGTATTATTTTTTAGAAATAGTGTAGGAATGTATAAAATTAGACGAACATGGTCAATATATGTACCTCATCCTTGATATAGCTCCGTTGAAATTAACATTAATCCTAAGTAGATTTGATATAAGAGTACTCAAGGATATATGTATTAATGATGTGATTTTACAATAATTTTTTTAAAATTCATTTTTGGTTAAATGAATCAAATATTTTAAATAAGGGGGAGAAGATATTCCATTTTATATGTGTGGGGACATAATTTAATTTTCATAAATGATTTCAATGGAATAAGGTGACATTCTATGAAAATGTGGATACAAACGTATAGGTATATAGAGGTAGGATATTTTAAGCATTAAATAGATTAAATCTATAAATATTATTCATGTGGGGGTGGAAATCCTACACATATCTCTTTATTTAAACCCTGGTAAACCAATTTAAACTTTAAAAATGGTATGAAAATATTAACCTTTTCTCTATAAACTATTAAAAAAATTCATTTAATATTATTATATTATATTGACTTTTATGATCCATGAAATAAAATACACTTTACTTTATTTAATAAAAATATTTTATACTATTTTAATTCAAAGAATCCATAACATAGAAACGAAAAACCTTTTTAGAATAATGATTTCTATGTAGAAAATATAGGATACCTTCATTACTATCAATGTGAAAACATTAATATTAAACATGAAATATATTATTGAATATATTTTTTAATTATTTTGATCCCCAACATCAATTGGTTGAGTTTAATTTAGTTTATTATGGTAAAAAATTGTGGGTCGTGATAGAATCATTTAAAGAAAATTATGTTTTAACCCAAAATATGAAATTATATTAGAAAATAAAATAACGATTATTTTTAAATAATTAAAGATATATTTTATTTTTAATGCATTATAATGTTAAATTAACAAAAAATAAAAAATAATAATGTTGAATTTACCTGAATTTTTTTATGATTTTTCCTAAATTTTTATTTTCAATATTCACTTACAAAAAATCATTCCATGAATGAACAAAAAAATTCACCATAATAGAAAATTAACAAAAAATCATATATATTTTACTTTTTCTCTTGAATAATCAATTAGAAAAAGGTATATGGAATTTTGATATCATTATTCATGAGAACACATACTAGGCTATTCATTGATGAATCATTTTACATCCAAATAAACACATTAAAATTTGGTATAGTGAGAATAAGTTAAATGGTAAAAATTATAATGAGTTCATTGAGTTTTTTTACATTCATCGATTTAATGGAATATAATTTCATTATGATTTATCTTTATATTTTTATTATTTTATAGTGAAAAAAATATCACAAAACATCAATAGTATATTGAAAATCCATTATAAAATTGAATATCATCCATAATTGGTTGTCATGTAATGTTTTCTATATCATTAATTTTCCTTGTATCAACTGATTTTCCATTTCTTGAGATATTATAACAAAAAAATAACTCATTCTAAATCAAAAATTTCAAAATTCTAAATTTTTCAAAGATCTCCTCCTTATATAGGGGATTTTTTACACTCCTCATGTGATGTTCATGAAATTCCATTCCCTAGGAATATAAAATGATATATTCTATAAGGACAATGAAAAATTGATCTAGGTAATCTATATAGAATCAATTTATTAAATCCCTGATGATAACAATAGAATTATGAGTGTAAAATGGAACACATATAAATTACTTGTGTCTGTATTATAATCAAATGGGATTCAGGGGTATTTCATACCATTTTACCATCAACTATTATATCATGATCAATGATGAATATTTGAAATATATTTATCACGTTAGAATTGAATTAAAAAACATGTAAATGGGGATGATAATACTTATTAATGATCATGATCATATTTTTTGTCTTTCATTTTATTAGAGTATCATTGATTGATGTTTACAACATAAAAATTGGTACATCATAAAGAGGTATGATTATCCAATTTAATAACATATCAAGAATATTTTATTTTTTATTTTTTAATTACAACAAATAAATAAATATAATTCCATATTGATTCATTGATATAGGGTTTTCATCACATATGGGTTTAATTGAAGAATAAAGATCATTATTCAAATAATGAATAGTCAAAAACTTCTAATAATACATAAAAAATATATCATTAAAATTTAATATCATAAATTTTGATAATCACCTAAACCATATGAGATAAATAGCCCTTCATTATTGGGATTAAAACTTAGGAAATTATTTTAATTTCCATTTAATGTTCATATTTATCCCCACAATGATACACAAAATTGATATTTTTGTGAATATAAAATATGTATTCCTTAGTCTTATAATTTATAATTGATCTATTTATTTAGAAAATTGATGAAAAAAATAGCACCAAATTTCAATATATGATAAAAAAGTGTTTTCAATGATACCAATCTTACAACCATTAACAAGGCATCCCCAACTCGACAGAATGAATTCATAATCACAATTCACTTTTTTTTATAGACATATAATTTTCCCATCAATATTCTAGGAGGTAAAACCTAGATTAGAGAATGAACTCAGTTAAAAAAAAGTTTACCACAGAGAAGAAAAAGAACTCCTAGTGGTTCCCTCTGATTATTGTAATTCCAATCTAATGAAATATTATTTTTTATAGGTAATTAGATTCATTATTCCTATATTTCCATACATTATATATTTCCTATTTTATTGTGACATTTCCTAGTTTTATCATTCCCAAAGTCTTAACTATAGGAAGTTCATTCTTCATTCATCCATGTTCTTAATAAAACTATATCTCTATCCTATCAGGTTTTTCTAAAAACAAAGCACAAAACAAAAATTAAACATATATTGAGATAACCAACTAGGATTGATCATTTTTTTATTTTTTTGTTTTTTTATTTTTTTGCATATAAGAAAAATCATTTCATTTTCCACTTCATACATCATTAGAATGGAACCTTATACTTATATCCGTTTAAAAAAACAAATTCATTTAATGAAAATTAATAATCCTAAATGTAATTTATATAATTATTATAATCAGTTATTGAATGCATTAATCCTAAAACCTACTTTTAAATATAGGACGCCATAGGTTTAGACTAGGCTATCTATGGTGAATAAATTTTGAAAATCATTCATAATGAATCATAGATAACGTTTGAGTTAACTTCATCATATCCAAAGGGAATTTAATTTAGGTACATAATAAGGGAACATAAACCAATATCTATAATGATTAATGTGATATACATGACCAACAATATTAAGTGGTATTACCCATAAATAAATCTATGCTAAATACATATTCAAATATATAGTCTTAAAAGAGTTGTATTAATATGAAATCCTCAAACCTGTATTTATCATAACACAGGATGTTCTCTTTGAAAATGGATTATGCTAATGGATATACAATTTTTAAATCATTATTTTTTCCAAAATTACATAAAACATTCTTTGATAATTACTCTAAAGGTACTATCATTTCAAAAAAACTCATTTATCATATAAATATAATACGCGTTACATATCAATATGATCCATGTAAAAACCATAAAGTGTGTTCTGTAAAATAAAAAAAAATAAGTACATAAAATATCCACATGATTTCACATTATGTCCTTTACAACTAGAACATTTAATTATAAACTAAAATTTAAGAGCATTTTTTATAACTTGGGGAAAGGATATATAAGATAATGTGATACCAAATGTACTGTCGGGGTAAACATAAGTGATATAAATCAATAATCATAATTGGGATTAAGATGAATATAAACGAATTATATGATGATCAATGCATACAACCATAATACCAATGAAATGAAATATCTTCTCACAAGGGTGATGAAATATTATTTTTTCAATCAAAATAACAATAAATAGTAGTGCCGAATAACCAATATTTAATCTGGATCCATTATATCATACATTATAATAATTCATATTTTTGAGGAATTCAAATAGTCATTTGAAATTAATTCTATATCCAGTTATAACTCTATGTATTTTCATTGTAGATAATGTAACTAAATGTATATTTTTACTCCTTTACTTGAAACACACCCTTATGAATAACATAAATCTTGTTAACAACAAATTATTCATGAATTTTATTATATCTAAAATCTCTTAATATTTTCTCCAATCCATGACCATTACAGAATGCATTGGAGGGATATATCAGAACAACTTTTCATTTTTCATTATAAGAAAACATGTAGTATATTCATAATCCATTCATAGGTATTCCATAAGATCATGAAACCATTATTCCCTAAATAAGGGATGAAACTTTTGATTAACAATGTGGTTTATAAATATATCTCCCTCAAAATCAAAAAACATTTATATAAAAATGGTATTGGTGGATAATTTCTCTATAAATTAATAATAACCAACAACGGATTGTGTTATATATGAAATATACCATTAAAATATCACTGGAATAGTTCTCAAAAACTACTTATTTCATTCTAAAATAAATTTTTATAATTATGATGAAATTTTAAATAAAATTAAGGGATTTTTCTTCCTTTAATATAACCATGGAAATATATAAATGAAGCTTCATGGATGTGTTTATACATTTTTTTTGAAAATTCATTTATGTATGGTATGATAAAATTAAATATATATTCATGCTTTTCATTAAGAATTCATATGATCATAATTTGGATACCAAGAAGAATAATCATCTCAATTTTTTATAAAATTTCATACATAATAATTGTGTATTTTAATATATCTATTTTGAATTGTTAAAAAATGGATCCACTTCAAAATAAAACGTAGACATTGAAACAACAATTCCATTACAAAGAGAGATATTAAGTCAGTTTCCAATCCAAAATTATTTCTGTATCGTGAGTTGATAAAGTGTGGAAAATGAAAATATTTCATTTAATATCTCAAAATAAAAAATTTAGGAGAATTATACATGATAATTCTATACAGATATATAATCCAATTTCATCACTAGAAAATTTAGGGATAAAAACTTCTGAAAAAATAGAACAGTAACATTTAAACCAAACTAAAATGTTAAAATTAGTCTTATAAGCCCCTTAAAATTATAATATTGAAATAAAACTATAAATACCATGAATATAAATATATTAATGACATAAAATTATAATGGGTAGTTTATAAAAAATAATATGGAAATAAGTTTCCAAAATTAAATGTGATGGACCGGACGTCTTCGATCAATTTCTCTGGGAAAATATAGTGGTTGGGGTGTTATGGTTGTTGAGGTGGCATATCCCCAAAAAATTTCCAATTTTTCCATTTCTTCAAATAGTATATGATCGATGAGTCATTCTGTGAACAATACCAGAATTTGTGATTCCATGATCGGTGAGTCATTCTGTGAAGAGTACCTGGATCAGTGAGTCCATGATCAGTGAGTCATTCTGTGAATAGTATCAGAATCATTGAGTCCAGGATCAGTGAGTCCAAGATCAGTGATTCCCAAATCGGCGAGTATATGATTGCTGAGTCATTCAATGAACTGTACTAGGATCAGATAGTCCAAGATTGGTAAGTCATTCATTGAACAGTACTAGGATCTGTGAGTCCAGGATCAGTGAGTCATTCTGTGAACAATACTAGGATCGGTGAATCTAGGATTGGTGAGTACATGATCGGCGAGTCATTCTGTGAACAGTACAAATATCGGCGATTCCATGATCAGTGAGTCATTCTTTGAATAGTACCAAGATCGGTGAGTCATTCTCTGAATAGTATAGGATCGGCGAGTCTAGGATCGGTGATTCCAGGATCGGTGAGTCGTTTTATGAACAGTGTCCCCAGAATCATGTACAGTGTTTCATGGATCGGTAGCTGTATAATGTTTCTAGGACTGTGAACAATTTTTCCAGTTTCCTACAGTTCGTACATTTGACGTTTTCATTGATGTAAAATGAAATCAAGGCCTTTTTAAGGGATTTATGGGAAAATAAAATCCCATAACTCCTATATTAATTTTTCCTATGGCCCGTGATGTTTTTACATGGTCAAACCATGAGGTTTAATGTGATCATCTTTTAATGGAAAATCCAATGTATACTAAATTGTTCCCCTATTATATCATCTAAAGAGATGTGATATCTACCTCCCTTGTTCAACCTTGTGAAAGAGGTTCAAACCATTCTTTCTTCCCCTTAGAGCAGTGTCATAGAACCATAATCCTCGGGTCGTTTCCCCTAGATGTTTCTTCCTGTTGCGTGCACTCCCCCTGCTTTGGTGCAAACAAAAAGTGTCAATACTTCATCGATATAAGGTATGTTTTATCGTGTTTCTTTTGGTTTCATCTTATCCTGTTTCTCATGACATTGTTATGGCATGTGATATCCATGATTTTAATGGAGTTTTATTGGGTTCAGTTGGTTCGGTCATTCCGTGAAAACATCATATGGATGAAGTTGTCGTGAGAGGAGGTGATCATGATCCGTTGTGTGGATCGTTCTCATATAAAGTACGTCAAGAACTGTTTATGGTAGGGGATTCTTTTATTCACTTTCCTTTTACATGAAACTATATAGTTATAATTTTTTATCCCACTAGATTGCAATGGAATTTACATTAGAAATATATGAATCTAATAAACAAATTCATATCAATCATATGTAATTGCCTCTTATTTTTCTATATAGTGTGATATCTATGCTTGCTTGTTTCGATTTTAATTCTTGATGGAAATTGGTAAAGAACCTAATGCTAGAATTAATCTGTAATTGTTAGGGTAAAGAAAAAGAGGTATGTAAATGAATCTGGTTCTTTTGGTTGTAATTTAATGTTAATCAAATTGGTTCAGTAATCTTGTTTACTTATTCATGATAGCTTACTGGTTAGGTTTCTCGAATTTGGAAACTACAAAAAATAAATTAGTTAATCGAAGATTGATTAAAGAACTGGTTTTTTGATAAATTTTAATTCCTTGTACTGTTCTGAGTTACCCTCTTATTTGTTTGAGGTCCAAGAGCCCATTTGGTATGATGTTTGTTTCCCAACTGCTTGTTTTTTGGTGTGAGCCTAGATGACTGTTGTGATATGTGGGGGCATAGAGGCCTATTGGTTTTGGAAATAGATGATGCATAGTGTGTCAAGAAGCATCGGTTAATTCATGATAGAGTTTGGGAGGACACCACAGATGATGGAACAGGTTGGATGTGAATATTTTTATACTTGTTAATTCTTTGATTGGTTATCTGCTTTAAATTCCCCACTTCTCATGGAAGATCTTCTTTCTTACCATTGTTCTGAAAGGGGTAAAGATGCATGGGGTTTTCCACTTACATTCTCTGTCTATCTTCTCAAGGGAGGATGAGTCTACGCTCTTGTAATAGGTGGCAATAAATCAAAGGGTAGTCCATCTGCTCACCGTATTGAGCCCCCTTATGTTCAGTTGTAAAGAATGTTTTTCTAGAATGTCTGTGAATAAGGGAAGGTAAGGATTTAATAAATAATTAAATAAATGATGTTATCCCATGGGGGTGGGACATTTTAGAACAAAATGTACAGGTTACAAATTTAAAGGGATAATGGACTTTGGGTGTGATGCTAATGAAATATGATGTGAAATAGTTAATCGTTAAGTAATGTTTATTGAATTATATATGGTAAAGTGGAACCAATGAAAAGGGAATTAAGTAATGTAATTATGCTATTTAAATGGTTGTGTGATTAAAGGATACCTAGTCTTAGAAGTGGAAGTTAGGAGTTTGAGAGACATTAGTTTTAATTGAGTCTAAGACTAGGTTATGCCCATATATTATCCTCATAATATACAACAATCACTCCATCCTTTTTCACTAAGATACAGATTTTTCTCTCATTTTCAAATCATATTTCTTGAGGAAAATATATGTTGAATAATGTTTTTAAAAACATCACCTTTTTGTGTACTATATTTTATTTTCCCCATTAGTATTACAAATCAATGAGAAACATTGAAAAAGAATTCTTGCTGAAATATATCTCCAGAAATAACATTTCTCATTCATCACATTTCATTTCAAAATATCTTTTCTGGTTCAGCGGGGTAATGATTATATTATTTAATATATTATATACTCTTGTATGTGGTTCTTGGTGAAATTAGTCCGGGTGAGGCTGGGAATAGAGTATACCTATTTAGGTGACACTTTAGTTTCACTTGTTCTTCACTGTTCTTTAGTCTGATTTCATCACATTTTTAGGAGAGGATCTACGGAGGATCCTACTGAGTATAACGCTATACTCACCATGCGTATATATAAAATATTTTATAGGTCCCTTGGAGTAGGTTGGAGATCAAGCTGGTTTCTACTAGCTCGGGGTTGCAGGAGTTGTTCGGGCTTGTGGTTGCACCTATTTTTACATTCTTTTGGGTACTTTTTATTTTCCCCTTCCTGTTGTAGTAGTTTTTCAAGACATTATATATGTGCACTTCAGTTTTATTTTATTTTTTATTCTGAGATGGAAATGTTCTGTGTTTATCTTAACTCACTCTTTTTCCAGTGTTCTCTTAGAGGGTAATGACTCCCTTCTGTGTGTTTACTGTACCCTCAGTGTTTGCCACCAACCCAGGTCCTACTAAAGGTAGGACTCAGGTTGTCATTATCTCCCTTCTAACATTTCTCACCTAGGAGGGGTACACCATGTGGGGATGTGGTCATGACAGAGTGGTATTAATGTTCTGGTTGACGGATAGGATGGAGTTGGAGTTAGTCATAGGCGAGGTTTCATGGGTTGGTAGGGAAACCATGTCATTTATGTTTAGCACGTGATGTAAACACTAGATATCTGCTGAGACATGTCTTTTAGTCCCCCATATGATCTGATGCACATACCTTTATGTTTACAATGGCTACTAAATGAGGTGATACTAGTTACAAGTTTGAATCCTCGGAAATGATCTTTCATCATTCTTCTTTGTGCTTGTGTTCGAATGTGTAGACCTTGGGATCGTTTATTGTAAAACGAGTAAAAGAAAAAAAATTAATTAATTAATGATGATTCATCCAAATTCCAGGTTTTGGATATATAACTTTTGTTATTTTACAGGTATGGCTCGAGGTCATCGTCTTCATCAGGACCGCATAGAAGATGTCCAGCCGGTTGTTCCAGAAGATCACCGCCGGGTAGAGGTTGACAACGACGACACTTGAAGGATGACACTATGAGAGTTTCAGCGCCATAGTCCATAGAAGTACAAGGAATCCATTTCAGATGCAGTCACAGAATACTGGTTGGAGGAGGTCGAGATAGGCATCTGTTTGATATGTGATCGGAAGGGGCACCGGGTCTCCATAGTTGTGATAATGCGACATGGAACAATGATGGAATGGTGGTTCTTGTTCCGCTGGTATCACAAGGATTTAACGATCTCATGAGAGGAGTTTCGAGATATTTTTATAGTCAAGTTTCTTTCCTCTGCTGTGAAAGCGTCTAGTCGCCAGGAGTTTCTTACTTTTCGATAGGGGAGTTCTAGTGTGCAATAGTTTGGAATCCATTTCAGGTACCTTTTACTACATGCTTCAAACCTAATTCTAGGTGAGGAGGAGAGGGTGAGGCATTTTTAGGAGGATTCGAGTCCAGAGATCTAGCTCCCAGTTACACCATTTATGCTGAATACATATCTATAGGAGATGGAAAGGATGGAGGATGTCGAGAGGAATTTGGTTAGAACCAAATCATCCCCATAGGGGAGTCATCATGATTCCTCAAAAAGTAGAGTTATGGTCCGGGGTTCCTAGTTTTCAAGGCAGAAGAGTTCCGGTTCAGACGTGGGTAGGTCTCATCCCTCTGCATCTCGTTTCTCCATAGGTAGTAGCTCTCATGCCTATGCCAAGGGATAATGCACTATATTTTCTTTTTGTGGTTGAGTTCCTCATCTTTTAGAGTGCCCGACCTTTTAGATCCGACATTATTGACCAGGTTTTCCATTCTATGTTCCTCCATTGAGGCAGTTCTAGCCGAGGCAGTAGCAGTAGGTAACACCATATTTAGATCAGCAGAGGGTTGATGGGGGTAGGCATGGGAAAACCCCGTGAAAGCCTTTGTCCATAGATAAAAGAGTGCAGCCCGTGGTGGAGGTCATCATCTGGTTCAGAGAGGTCATAGAGAAGGTTGTGGATAGCATCATGATTTTTTGTTTCCAGCACCAGGCGAGCCAAACATCGTTCGTGGAACCATTTTCTTGTTTTCCACCTTGATGTACACCATGTATGATTCAAGAGTGACACACTCCTTCATATCACCAACCATTGTCCATCCTTTGGGACTTGAGGTAGAGAGGCTTCCAGTTCCATAGTTGTTGACTACACTAGTAGGTGGTCGAGCTAACTTGTTTGAAGTATGTAGAGAATGTGAGCTAGTGCTGGGGTAGCACCGCTCTTGGGAAGATTTCCTAGGATTATGAATACAACCATATGATGGAATCCTTGGCATGTATAGTTTTTATTTAGTGCATGATATTGTGGTTTTCATCTGGAAGTAGGCTGTGTTCTTCGATGAAGATAGAGAACTAGTGGTGTTCATTGGTGAGCGAGACCCTCGGATGGGTTATAGGCATGTTCATTCCTTATCATCCATAATGGGTGAGCTGTTACTATGTTCATCAAAGGTGCAGTAGTTTGTGTCTCCTAGGGTCATATAAGAGTAACATATTGACTCTCCTGATGAGGTTGTAACATTACCCTCTCAATGAGAGATCATGTTAGGGATCAAGGTACAACCAAGAGAATCTCATATCTCTATGTATCCATATAGGATGGCCCCTTCTGAGTTATGAGAGTTGTGTTTATAGCATGATGTTCTATTATAGTGCAGTTTTGTTCAGCCGTGTGTGTCCCCATGGGGTTCACCAGTTTTGTTCATGAAGAAGGATAACAACATTTTGTGGCTGTGTGTCGATTATCTTTCTTGAACAAAGTGACAATATTGAATCACTATCCTCTTCCATGGATTTATGATTTATTCGATCATCTGAAGTGTGCATGTTGGTTCTCAAAGATATGATTGTGGTTAAGATATCATCAGATGAATTTGAAAGATGATGATATCACGAATACTTCTTTTCATTGTCGTCATGGGCATTATGAGTTCATTGTAATGACATTCGGCATGAAAAATTCCATATCTTTGTTCATGGGATGGATGAACGCTGTGTTCCGGGAGTTCCTAGACAAGTTCGAGGTGGTTTTCATCAACGATATCCTTGTGTAATCAATTTGTGAAGAGGATCATGTAGAGAATATACATGATATTTTTGGAGTTCTTCGTCAACATCACCTATTTGGGAAGTTGTCAAAGTGTGAGATTTAGGATCGAGAAGTTTGTTTCATGGGACAGGTTGTGTCTCAACAGAGAGTATCTATGGATCCATAGACGAAAGAAGCAATTGTGTCTTGGACACCCCCCATGATAGTGTTAGTGGAGTGAAGTTTAATTGTCCTCGCAGGCTACTATTGGAATTTCGTAGATGATTTCTCTCGAGTTGAAACTCCTCTAACAGCTTTGACCAGGAAGGATCAACAGTTCAAATTTACATATCACTATCAGACAGATTTTGGGTATCTAAAGGAGATGTTAGTAAGGGCTCCATTTCTTTGCCTTCTGATAGAGGGAGTTCAGTTTGATGTTTTCTGTGATGCATTGTAGTGGGGGTTAGTATGTGTTCTGATGCAGCAAAGTGCAGTTGTTTCTTATGGGTCTCAACAGTTACATCTGAATAAACGTAACTATTTCACCCATGAACTTGAGATGAAAGCTATGGTGTTTTCCCTATATTTGTGGAGACAGTAACTCATTGGTGATCTCTTTGTCATTTTCACTGATCATATGAGCCTGAGGTTTTGATTTTCTCCCTGTGTGACTTAAATTTACGACAGTGTTAGTGGATGGAGTTCTTATAGGAATATGACTATGAAATTTCTTATACTCCTAGAAAGGTGAATTTTGTAGCTGATGCACTGAGTAAGAAGTCACTCTATGATGCAGTGTGTGAATTTGATGACTCCGAGAGAGTAATGTAAGAACTGTCAGCATTGCATCTTGATATGGGAGAAGGTGGGGGAAAAGGTTTTCTTTTTCAGATGACGGTGTAGTCATCATTGGTGAAGAAGGTGGAAGAGTCCATGTTGGGGGATCTATAGGTGGAGGTCTAGAGATACCATGTTTTTCTGTGGTGAGTACCCTGATGGTTGGTATGAGGATGAGAAATATATAGTGTTGTATCATGGAAGGTTTTTTGTTCCTTGAATGATTTGAGAGATGGTTCATAGAGAGTTCCACAGTTCACCTTTAGCGGTGCATCCTGGTGCGAAAAAGATGTACCGAGATGCGTGGAGCCAGTTATGGTTGCTTGGGATGAAGCATGTGGTTGCGGAGTTTGTGTCTCGATGATTGGTCTTCCAGAAAGTGCAGTTCGAACACCATGTTCCGGGTTGTTTGCTCAGGCCATTAGATGATACTCACTGGATGTGTGTGGACATATCAATAGACATATTTACTGGTTTACCTCAAAGTTATAGAGGAAATTATGCTATTTCGGTAGTATTGGATCATTTAATAAAAATCGTCCGACTTCATAAAAATCATGGATTAATGCTCCATGGATGTTTTGTCGAGGTAGTATCAGGATAAGGTGGTGAGACTTCTTGGATTCCCAAGGATGATCATTTGTTATTGAGATCCGAATTTTAACTCTAGGGCATGGAGAGGTCTCCAACATTCTTTTGGTTCATAGCTATTCCATAGAACATATTTTCATTCTTAGACGGATGGTCAGATAGAGAAAACCATCCAGACTATTGAAGAAATATTACACTCTTGTGTCTTGGATTTTGGAGGTTCGTGGATGAGGCACATACCCTTGGTGGAGTTTTCTTACAACATTAGTTTTCACTCCACCATTGTTATGTCACCATTTCATGCTTTGTATGGATGACATTTCCGTTCTCTTTTATGTTGAACTGGGGTAGGAGAGTCACCAATTCATGGACTAGAACTAGTGAAAACTACAATAGAGATGGTTCATGAGATTTGTGAGAGGGTGATGATAGCTCTAGATCATCATAAATCATATTTTGATCTAAATAGGGGACCCTTAGAGATTTATTTTGGGTATCACATGATTCTTAAGGTGACTCACCATCGTGGGCAATGAAGGTTTGGTTTAGGGAGTAAGCTTTCTTCCTGGTTTGTTGGACCGTTCCACCTTTTAGTTCGTGTTGGAGATGTGGGGTATCAAGTAGTACATCCCCCACAGATGAGTTAGATACATGATGTTTTACATGTACCACAGCTCCGTCATTATCTTCATGATGACTCACACTTCATCGATTGGGGAGAGAAATATTTTGGTGATGATGCGACCTTTGCTGAGTGACAAGTGGAGATACCAGACTACAGAGAGAAGATGTTGTGTAGGAGTTCTATTACCTTGGTCTTGTATTTTGGTGAAACGGTGGAACTGAGGAGAGTACCTCAGAACATGAGAAACAAATATGTGATATGTATCAAGAGTTTTTTGATGATAAACTCTTTCAATGTTATAATGTTCTCTTTGTGGATATGGACCATTCATATTTATGAGATGGATTTCTCTGGTTTTATCTTGTGGCATTATCTCTTTTGAGAGGTATCTCAATGGGTGGTTGTTCAGACATCTATTCGGTATCATTTAGGTGAGTCTTGAATTCTTGAGGATGAGAATGTTTTGAGAGGTATCTAGTGGGATGGACTGATCCTCTCTGCTCAATTCTTCTGTGAAACTCTAGTGTTTGGGGAGTTCGGGTGGTTGAGGGGGCTTATCCCCAACACATTGATAAATTTTCCATTTCTGAAAATAGTCCAGGATTGGTGAGTCATTCTGTGAAATGTACCAGGATTGGCGAGTCTTGGATCAGTGATTCATTATATGAATAGTACCTGGATCATTGAGTTGATGATCAATGATTCATTCTATGAACAATACTAGGATCGGTGAGTCCATGATCGGGGAGTCATTTTGTGAAAAGTACCAGGATTGGTGATTCATTATGTGAAATGTACCAGGATCGATGGGTCTACGATTGGTGAGTGAGTCTATGAATAGTACAATGATCAGTGAGTCTAGGATTGGTGATTCCACGATAGGTGAGTCATTCAATGAATAATACTAGGATTGTTGAGTCTAGGATCAGTGGGTCCAAGATCAGTGAGTCATTCTGTGAACAATACTACGATTATTGAGTCCAGTATCAGTGAGTATAGATTGGTGAGTCTAGGATTGGTGAGTGATTCTGGGAATAGCACCCAGATCAGTGAGTCTGAGATCAGTGACTCATTCTATGAACCATAACACGTTCGGTGAGTCTAGGATCAGTGATTCATTCTAGTAATAGTAAAAGGATTGTTGAGTCCCGGATCAGTGAGTCCGTGATCGATGAGTCATTGTGTGAACAGTACCAGGATCAGTGAGTCTAGGATTGGTGAGTCCAGGATCAGTGAGTCATTGTGTGAACAATGTTTCCAAAATAGTGTATAGTGTTTCCAGGATTGTTAGGTGTACATTATTACCAAGAGTAGGATCAATGTTTCCTTCTTTCTATAGTTCCACCCATTTTACATTTTCCTTTACATAAAACACATTCAAGGAATTATTTTAAGGGATTTAAGGCAATATCAAAACCCATAACTCATATATTAATTTTCCCTAAGGCATGAGGTGTCTTTACATCGTCAAAACATGTGGTTTAATCTGATCTTCTTTTAATGGAAAATCCATCAAATCTTAAATTGTTGCTTTGCTAAATTTTTAAATTGATAAGGTATCTTCCTCACTTGTTCTTCGTCCCTGTTCTAATATGTACATGATGCTCAAACCTTTCTTTCTTCCTATAATAGTGATGTGGTTTAACCTTAATCCTTGGATCGTTTCCCCATGATGTTTTTACCTACTGCATGTGCACCCCATGCATTGGTGCAAATAGAAAGGGTCAATCCTTCATCGATATAAGGTATGTTTTATCATGGTTATTTTAGTTTCATCTTCATATATTTCTAGTTTCCATGTTATGGAATGAAATCTATATTCATCTAATGGAGTTTTCTTGGGTTTCAGTTGGTTCGCTGGTGCCGTGGAATCCTCGAATGTATGCATTTTCCATTAGAGGAGGCGATCATAATTCATTCTGTGGATCATTCTTGTACAAAAAATGTCAAGAACCATTTTAGGTAGGGGATTAGTTAATTCTCTTTCCATTTATGTGCAGTTGTACAATTTTCATGTTTTATCCCACTGGATCACAATGGAATTGACGTAATAAATATTTGAACTAGATAAATAAATTGATATCGATCAAATGTTATTGCCCCTTTTTTTACTCGATATTGTGATATTTATGCTTTCTTATTTAGATTTTCAATATTTATGGAAATTTTTAATTTAGGTAAATACCAAATTAATCATTAATTTTTTGGCTAAAGAAAAATAATCATGTAAATAAATCTGGTTCATCTGAATGTAAATTGATGTTTATCAAATTGGTCATGTAATAATGTTTACATATTTATGATATCTTACATACTAGGTTTCCTAAATTTAGAACCAAAAAATAATAAATTGGTTATTCGAAGATGGATTAATTAACTGGTTATTTGATAAAAGACAATTCCTTGTAGGGTTTTGAGTTACTGTCATGTTTGTTTATGTGCCAGGATCCCATTTGGTATGATGTTTGTTTTGCCTACTGCTTGAGCTGTGGTGTGATACTAGAATGTTGTTGTGATATGTCTGGCAGGTAGGCCTGTTGTGGGTAGTATCGATTGATTCCTAGAGTGGCATGATGCTTTGGTTTTTTCATGTGGGGTCAGGGAGGACACTGGGGATGATGGAACAGGTTGGATGTGAATTTTTGGATGCATTCTGAATCTTTGATTGGTTATCTAATTTATGTTCCCCACTGATTAACATAGCTGGTCTTGCTTACCCTTCTTCCGAAAGGGGCGAAGAGGTGCATGGTATCCCACAAGTTTTCTGTGTGAAGCTTCTCAAGGGAGGATGGGTATACACTATTTCTATAGGTAGAAAATACTCGACAGGTTGTTCATCTACTCACCGTGTTGAGCCCCACTTGGGTTTAGTAGCATTGAATGTTTTTCTAGAATTCCTGGGAATATGGTAGGGTAATGTTGTAATAAATAATTTAATAAATGATTATAACCAATGGGGGTGGATCTTAGTGGAACGAAATGTTGAGGATACAATTTTTAATGGACAGTGGAAATTGGGTGTGATGCTAATGAAATATAATGTGAAATTTTTAATTCTTAATTAATGAATAAATAATTAATTAATATTAAGTAAAACTGAAAAAAGGGAATGACGTAAGGTAATTAAGCTCTTTAAATTGTTGTGTGTTTATAAAATACATAGTCTTAGAAGTGGCAATTAGGAGTCTGAGAGATGTTTTCTGCAGTTGAGTCTAGGAATCCATTATAAGCATAGTTTGGTTGTGTGATATAGTATATTATGTATGTTTTGTGTCTCTATATGCTACTCCACCCCGTCAGTTAGTGAAACTGAAACCCCTAGGATTCTAAGACTTTGGGGCTATTTTCCCTAAAACTCTGGTGGGATGATGGATGGAAGACTACCCCCTTTGGCCCCACTATTTTCTACTGGTAGTTACTTTTTCTAGTTGGAACAATGGTTATATTTTTCCCATATATGTGTGTAGATGGCTGTAATGACTTGGAGTTATTCATAATCATATATTATCTATATAGTATCCTATGGTATACTATAAATGTAACCTGTATAGGTTGTTATGGCTTGAGGATCCTTACTCAGTGTATGTTTTGTAATGGTTTGAGGTATAATACACGATGTATGATACATGTTATAAGAGCTGTGGTGGCACCTAGAATCTACATGGTTACATTCTTGTGTGGACGTGGTGGTTTTTTTGCATGAGGTGCATGTTGTGGGGCTTCACTCCGATGTCTGTGGGCCAACCTTTCTGTAGAGAGATGATTAGGACATGCGATGTTGGGGAAAAGCGGAAAACCAGTGGGGAAGTATTACCAGGGTACCCTTGATATTATTTATTATATTATATACACATGTATTTGTTACTTGGTGTGAGTATCCATGGTGAGGCTGGGAACTTAGTATACCTGTTTAGGTGATGAGTTAGTTTCTGTTGTTTTTCACTATGATTTGGCATTCTTTATTTACTTAAACGGGAGAGGCTCTAGGGAAGATCATATGGAGTATACTTTTATACTCACCCTGTGTATATATAAACTGTTTTCAGGTCCCTTGGAGCAGGTTGGAGATCATTCTATTTTCTTCTAGCTTGGGGTTGCAGGAGCAGTTCGGGCTTATGGTTGCTGCTGTTTTGACATTCTTTTGGGTACATCATGTTTTCCCCTTCAAGTTGTAGTAGTTTGGCATAAAATTAAAGATGTTAACATGGGTTATCATTTATATTTCAGTTTGTGAAGGAATTGGTTGTTTTTCTATCTTATCTCTCTCTTTCACATGTGTTATCTTGGAGGGTTATGCCTCCCATTTGTGTGTTTACTATACCCTCAGTTCTAATCCCCAACCTGAGGCCTATTGGAGGCGGGACACAGGGGTCATTTTCGCCCTTCTCACATTTCCAACCCATGATGGATACACCATGTGGGGAGGGGGTCATGAAATGAAATATCTCTTAAGAAAATAAAAGAGATAGGGGAAACCCTTACCTTACAGATGTTGTTATTTGTATGCACTCTTACATTCTGTTTAAGAAAATTATATGTTTCATAACTCTATAATAGAATCGTAATCATATATAAAATATCTAATATGATCCAATTATACCATTTTAACACTCATCTATTAAAATTCTCTATTAATGAAATCATTTAGGTGTCAACTGCTTCGTCTAACATGTATTATGTTGTAAAGATATTATATGAATTGATCTATGATAAATTATTTTATATATATATAATGTAATCATTATATTAGTTAGATATATATATATATATTAATTTTATACTTTATTATTAAAATAAAAAAAATTTGCTGATGAAAAATAAATAACATCGCATCTTCTGAATGATTATCTGTATGTAAAAAAGTTATTTTACCACTTTTCAATGGATTTAATGAAAGATTGATAAAATATAAATCTCCTATTAATTATAATTACAATATAAAAAATATCCTATATTAAATTATATTTATCCTTTTAATTATCCATGTAATACGGATATGATAAAAAATTCACTTCTCCTTCTAGATGTAGTAGTCCATTTGAACTGACAAACAACATTTTCGATTCAATGGATTAAAAGATAAGAATATAGAAATGACATTATAATTAATAAATATTTATTACAACATATATATGACATATAATAAATAAATCCATCATTATAACCACCCATTAGAAATGGTGATGGGTAATGAATTGTATCACTATGTAGAGATTATGGTCCACACAAATGAAAGAGTGATACCTTTATTTACAATATTATATAAATGTTGTGGAAAATTGGATGATCCATCCTGAAAATGACATCCCAGTGTATTTTTTACATTTTATTAGTTTTTTATGCATATTTATTTTATAGACAGTGTATGAATAACAATAATTGGAAGAACTTGGTCAAATATATACCACTTCCTTGAATGAAATAATTTAAAATAGGCCTTAATACCAGAAGGATTGGCATTAAGGGCTCTAAAAGAGATATATGATTAATGGTAGGATTATGGGATCGAATTGTTAATGTATGTTTCTAATATATATGAAAAAAATATTTTAAATAATGGGGAGAAGATATTTCAAACTATATGTGTGGGGGTATAATTGAAATTTCATAAATTATTTTAATAGTAGAAGGTCACATTCCTAGAAAAAGTGTCTCCAAATGGAGAGTGATATAGAGGTAGGATATTTTAAGGTTTAAATATATTCAATATATAAATATTATTCATGTTTCTATGGTAATCCTACAAAAACTCTTAGTTTAACCCCCAGTAAACACATTTAAACATAAATGTGGTAAAAAATTTAATGTTTCACAATTATATGTGGAAAAAATAAATTTTATCTAATTTTATTATATTAATTAGTATGATTTCAAAATACAATACACTTAAAATTATATTATTAGAATTTGTTATAAAATTTTAATTCAAATAATCCCCAATATTGCACTGAAGACCATTTTTTGAAAAATTATTTCTAAGCATAAAACAGAACTTAGCTATGTTAATATAAATAGAAAAAATGAAAATTATTGTTAAAAAATACTAATAAATATATTATATTTAAATAAACCCTAATAGTAATTGGTTTAGATTAATTTAACTTGTCGGTATAATAAAACATTTTGTGGGTACAATCTGTTTGTAAAAAATTTGTTTTCACAAAAATGAAATTATATCAATACAAAATATATTTATTTTTTCGGTAAATAATTATATAATTTATATTAAATAGATTATAATGATATATTAACATCAAATTCAATAAATTATTTGAATTTTATATGAAAATAAATTAAGGGTTTTAACAAAATTAGTATTTTAACTATTCACTGAAAAATAATGATTTTATAATAATATCTAAAAATCACATTATAGTTATATTAACATTCTAATTTAAAGTAATAATTAACTAAATTATTATTTTAATCATTATATAAATTAATTATAATTCTCACCTTAAAAAATTTGTAAAAAGTATTATGAAGAAAACATATTTTTGAAGCATGAAAATACCAAAATAAAAATTTAATACATATTTTTTATGAATTAGTATCCATGTTTTCCCTATTTAATGAATATATAAATATTTATCATTATATTATTTTTATTATACTTTGTTACCAATTTTTCTTTCAGCTTATAGTAATATATAATATCTCATTTCTTATGTAGTCGAGGTTGCGAATATGGAAACATGTCAAATGAATGAAGTTTATTTCAATGTAAATACATATAAAATATTGGGTTGTTACATTTTCTATAAAAATAAATAATTTAATGAAATACAGAGGGTCACTTTTATATCCTTGATAATCACATGATCCCAATATATTATATGTCTGAGCTATCTAGCTAGATCATGCCACTCAAGCCCTCTACCCTCCCTACTCATGGTAATTGGGATGGCTACATGAATACCCAAGTGTCATATCCTCTCTATGTGGATGTTAGTATACCACATTTGGTTACAACATATGTTTTCTTGTAGATAAAAATAAAATAATGTTTATATGATCATGTGACATACATAGATAAAAAAATTAATATAATATAGAAGTGTAAATAAATAAACACTTTCTATCCTCAGGTTATCTCATGGGACCATGATAGAAAGATCGTTACAAAAAATTATATAACATCAATGAGTATAACATATAACCATTTCCACTAAAATATGGACCAGATACCATTCTTAGTGAAAATTTTAATGTAGTAAAATGGTATATTCACATCCAATGATTCATATGAGCATGTCATTGGAAATCCAAGTCACACAACTATGATCCAAATCCATGGAGTTTGTCCAAGGTATTCCATCTAGAATACTGATGTGAAAAATACAAGGAGTTTTTTAAAGTAATTATAATAAAATATCTAAGAACTATATCCACAGAGTGGTTCTAGGAATTATGACTGAAATATTCATGATTCGAGTCTATGAAGAATGTTTGTGCCATTACTACCCAAAAAAATACTGAATCCACGGATAATAGCCTAGTAATTCTAAACACATTACCATAGGAAAAAAAAGGCTCACATTACCTATCATTTTCTTAAAATATTATAACAAGTGTAATATAAAATGAATCTAATAAAAACCAGGGAGGGTTTCATCCCCTATCCCAAATTCTAAGTTGAACTTATATAAAAATATACATTTTTAGGAAAAAAATAATTAAAGGAAATCATCCAATTTATTCCAACATAATTTCAATAATAAAATATGGATATTAGATTAAATTCCATGGAATCCCATGTATATCACATACATCGTAATGGGATGTATATCCCTCTAAATTCACATAATGTTTCGCATCTCGATGAGGGAACCCTCCTTCACAACAAATATTGAAACAAACAATGTTATACACTCAAATAAATGACCTTTCAATATCATGGGAAAAAGAGACTCAACCCATCTACTTATATTCTAATGTGACAACAACAATAGTCACTACCCTTTTCCCATAAGAATCCCCACTATGATCAACATCCCTTAACGGATCCAACTGATTTCTCATAGGTTTCTTAATATCTTGGACTCCCTCAATTGGTCTAGCTATATAAAAAATCCCTCTCATGTAACACACCGAGCCTAATTACCCAGAGTCAGTGTATTATTACACATCATTGGCATGATTACAAGGGATAAAACCCTAAAATACTGACCAGTTTAATAGCCATGGAACTACTAGATGGAAACATATGTTTTACATTACATTATGAAATGAAAAACAAAAACATCATGTCTCCTTTTAACACATTAATTTTCTATAGTCTATTTCTGCAGGTCAATAATAATATACTTCTTCACATCCTAAGAAAATAAAACATAGAATGGGGTGAGATCAGGTGCTCAGTAAGGATAACATGTAACAATCCAAACATTCATTAATGGAAAACCATCTTGATCTAATTAAATGAATCTTTAAGTAAAATTTTTATATAAAATTTCATCTTACATGATTTTATGTTTTTTTATTTTTAAATACTGATATGAATTGTGACCATTGCTAATATAGCCATTGAATAGTGATCACATGATTAGTATAAATATAGGGATTTAACAAATCCAATTTACTCAAAAAAAGGATGCAATGGCCTCATCCCGCAGACGTGCCCCATACGAAACACATTTTTCAGAGCTCAGAAAAGAGGGTTTGTCATTGATCTTAACTCTTGACCAAGCCCATTCTGTTCTTGAATATGTTAAGCTCGAGTGGGACCGCCTACGAAAGAAGTGGAATTTGATAGAGATTACCACCCGAGAAATGTTATCTGAGCCACCCAAGAGTTCGTCACAATTTCACACCTTACTCTTTTGTCTTATGCATGTGTTATACGGGGTTATGTAATATGTCCTTAGCATAATGGTTGTGTACATTATTTTTGTATATAATAATGAATATACTTTCATTTTATTATTGTGACATATGTTCATCTAATAAATCTATTTTGAAAAATTAATGGATTTTTGAATTAAATATTATTTTAATAAAAAAATATTATTATTATTATATTAATGTTTATTAAATATAAATGATCGTATAATATTTGGAATGAAAGTGTAGTTCTTATTAAGGTTTGAAATAAATTTTTGTCAAAACCTGTGAATTTTCAATAAATGTCAGTTTTTATTTTAAAATTGAAAATTAACATATTTAGAAATTGTTTTACATAAAATAAATATTATTTCTGGAATTAGGATGTCTAAATTATCCAACGGTGAATTTTTCAAAATTTTATGACACTGTCAAACTTTTCGAAAAAACATAAATATCGTTTCAATATATAATGTGATTTATGAGATCATAATGACCAAATAGGGATGTAATAAAATAATATAAGCTTTATGTTCTGCCAATATATGTCTTGCCATTAAAATAATGGGATTTTGTGTTTTTTTGAATTAATTAACAAATCATTAATGGACCCTTCATGAGTTATTAAACATCTTGTCTTTTTAAATTATTTTCATTTGGACTGTTATTCACCTCCACATAAGAAACCCCAATATTTTTAGAAGTTAGAACTTTATCCATATAAAATATTTTTTTTCCACAACCCTTCCAAAAACCATGGAAAAAAACCATTTTCTGGTTTCTGGTTTGGATGAGTTTAATGTGTGTTGTCCCAACCCTAAATAATAAATTATTCCCTCACCTTTCCTATATAAACCCACACAAGATCCCACTTCCTCCTCACTCAAATCCATTGGAGTTTGTCCAAACACTTCCCTACTCTCTCTATAATCCTCCCAAGGTTCCCGAAGCTCCCAAGAAGCCTCTCTCAAGCCTCTCTCATGCATTTAGAAGCACACTTCCAAGTAAGGGATTTCATCCTTTCTCATTTTTTGTCAAATTTTCATTAAGTTGTTATGCCCTATTTCATTCAATTAAAAATGTTGGTTTATGATTTGGTACCTCCCCCATACTTCCCTATTTATGATTGGATGATGGGATACCCCATTATCTCTCATTAATGCCTCCCATGTACACCTGTTACTATGCTGAAATTCGGTGAGGGACTTTTCTCTCCTCTTGTACATCCCAGTAATTCTATTGTATTATGAATCTAAATTCCGTTATGTTTTTTGGGACATGTATCCATATGAACCCATTACCATCCATTTCATGTACATATGATGAGACACCATTTTCTATCTCATCCAATATTTTCTTGATTCCTTATGTCATGACGTTATGCTGCTGAAATTGCAGTAGGTTTTTTGAAGCCAAGATCATTGTGTAGTGAATACCATACCCATGTCTCTATCAAGGGTATTCACCTTTACGAACATATACATATTGAATGGTACATTCATTTCTTTATTCCACATTAATTAATTGTGGAATAACTTATGATGTTTAATGATTCCATGTAATATGATTTAAGTGGCACACTTATTCATGAAATGAAACGTTTAAGAAGGGTGCACCCTTATAGTGCTCCAATGCATTATGTAAAGTATAGTATCAAGATAATTCATTTTAAATGGGTGTTTTCTCATGATAATTCATGTTAAATGAGGTTTTAATCATCCTGCAAGTGCAATGAGTATTTTTACTCATGCTTCATGTGCAATGAGCCTTGGCTCATGCTAATTCAATGTTAAGTGTTATTGACACATATCCATGTTATGATTGCCATGCATTATCATTACTTTATGTTTATGCTTCCCTTGTGCTATATTGATATGCCTATTTTATAAAATTTATTGTATTCCTCATGTTATTCCATGAATATTCCCTTACTGGTATTTATCGCTCAACCTTTTCTTGGGCATGTCCTTAGATTATCCAATGCAATGTTGAATACGAGGGAATGTAGTGGTCATGTAAAAGATGTTTTAAATTAAGATGTTTTGTGTCATTTTTAAAGTTGTTATGTAATGTACATATGGCCCAAAGACACTAGACTTCATGATCATCTATGTTGTACCAACTCAATTTTATGTAATAAATTATGTTTAATTGTGTTATAAAAGATCAGGGCTGTCATAGTTGTTATTAAAAGATATGATTAGTTTTTTTAGGAATAGGATTAGAAATCACTAGTTAAGCCTTATAGAAAAGACTATGTATAATAAAAACATCCCTATGTTTTTGTGAGTATTGAGTAAGTGGTATATCAATGAAATATGTACCTATCTTGATATGAGCAGGTAGAGGCGGCTCTGGAACAGTTGTATCCTAGATGTAAAACAAGAAAACCCTACATTGAGCTAGACTCAATTGGTAACGGGTGCACAATAACGAGCCTTGATGCACTCTTGCTTACGATCCTCCTAGGGGATATGATTTGATATACTCACAAGCATAGTATGAACCATTACTAAGGGACAAAAAAATACCTAAAAAATATATGTTAGAAAGTAGATGAAGGATAACATATAATGAAGCCAATAGATTCATATATTAAGGAAATTAAATTTATTTATAAGTTGTTATTTTTGTCCTGAGATTACCCTTTATGTGTTAACCCTAACTTTTTTTTTATTCCAGCCGATAGCCAGTAATAGGAGGACTCGAGCTAACAACCGATGTGACAATCAATGTGATGTCTGTACTAACGAGATACCCAATCCAATGTGAGCAGAAATCATGAAATATGTCATGATTCTCTCTCTCCTAACACAAGATTTTAATATAATCATGGGTCAAGTGGAACGTTCAACCACCCTAATAAAGAAAAATTTACTATAGAGAGCTTCATGAGACAAAGGCCTCCTACTTTTAATGGATCATCTGATTCCTTAATCGCTGAACAATGTATCAACTCCATTGAAAAGATATTCTCCATCCGTCAATTATATGAACAATAAAATGTTCCCCTGGATTATTATCGAATAGAGGGTGATGTTGATTAATGGTGGACATTGATCAAAAATACGAAGCCTGAGGAGTAGATCGATGCATTGGATTGGAAGGATTTCTGGAAGATGTTTTTCGATAAATATTTTCTATGCACCCTCCGTCATAAGATAGAAAAGGACATCCTTGCCCTCATGAAAAAAGGTGACGAATCTATCGGATAATATGAGTAAAACATCGAAAGGATTCACGATACGCTTTCGGCTTTGTCGTTACCCTTGAATGCATGGTTGACCGCTTCGTTGGTGGGGTGAAACCTAGCCTATGGAATGAACTATTGATCCGTTTCTTCGACAGCTATGAGGAAATTTTCTGATGTGCCCTCAAGGTCAGAATAGAGATCAGAAAATCACAGGGGTATCATGGGGATAAGAAGCATAAGGTGGATTTCAATGATGGTAGTCTGATGGATAAATCCAATGGTTCTATAAAGATCCAGCACCCCACTTACCAAAGGTGCAGAATGAAGAACACAAGAAATTGCCTAAAGGGTACGAGGAAATTCTTTATGTGTGGAAGAGAAGGGAACCTAGTTGTTAACTGTCGACAAGAAAATCCTACAGCTGCAATAGAGGAGAGGAACTCTCCATTCGATCCTCTACGTACATTTTAATGCTACAACTGCAAAGAACCAGGGAATCTTCCTAATTAGTGCCCTATGCCAAGGGTTTTCGGAGGCAACCAACATCTTCTAAGGAATCAAGGGCGAGCTTTTTCCATAACTACTGTTGAGGTGAACCCCAACAATGAATTGGTGACAGGTATGGTAGATATACATTCATGAATAGAGAACGTACTTTTTGATTCAGTTTCTATGCATTATTTTATATCTCGAATGTTTAGTAGAACAACACCAGTACCACCACAAATCATGGATGTGAAGATGTCGGTGAGTTCAGAAAATGGAGAAATCATTGCATCCCATAAATATAACACCACCCCAATCAGAATATGTGGATTAAAATTCCCAGCGAACCTCATCATACTCCCTCTAGTGGAATTTCATGAAATTCTAGGAATGGATAGGGTTTTTTATATAGAGACCACCTAAATTTATGTTAGAGGGAAATCACTCCCTATGTGGAGAATTGAACCCCGATTCATTACAAGTTCAAGGAGGAAGATGAATCTTCTTTATCTTATTCATCTCAAGAGTTGATATTACTTCCCTATGAGCACATGTATCTGTCTCAGATGATTGAGTCTAAGGAGGAAACCATCCTAGAGGACATGACTATTGTGAGGGAATTCACTGAAGTGTTTCCTTATGAATTGCGTGGACTTCCGCTTAGAAGATATATTTAATTCTCAATTGATCACATACCTGGGGTATTTCCAATATCCAAGGCTACATAAATAATGGCTGTTGTGGAGCTTGAGGAGCTAAATAAACAACTACAAGAGAATCTGGATTAAGGGTTTATACGCCCATGTGCTTTACCATGGGGTGCACCAGTACTGTTCATCATAAAGAATGATGGTTCAATGTTCCTTTGGCTCGATTATCGTGAGCTTAATAAAATTACGATAAAGAACAAGTATCCACTCCAACGAATAGGTAAATTAGCTGATCAACTGCGGGGAGCACAATACTTCTCTAAGGTGGATTTGAGGTCGGGAAATTATCTTTTAAGGGTGAAGAAGGAAGATATCCCCAAGAATGCTTTTTATACAAGATACGGTCATTATTAACTCATAGTTATTCCTTTAAGACTCACTAATGCTCCAGAAATCTTCATGGACATGATGAATAGGGTCTTTAGAGATTATCTCGAAAATGTTTTGGTAGTCTTTATTGATGATATTCTGATATAATCCAAAACCAATGAGGATCATGTGGAGCATGTAAGAACTGTTGTAGAGACCTTGCAGAAGGAGAAGCTTTATGCGATGTATAAAAAATGTGAGTTCTGGTTGATGGAGGTCACATTCTTTGGCCATATCATCACAAGCAATGGGATATCCGTGGATTCCACCAAAACAGTTGCAATTGAGGGATGGATGATGTAACACCTGAGATTTTTATCCGAAATATTTTGTTTTTAAGTTATATACATCCTCAAATGAATCTTTCACTACACACATCACTATCCTGGCTTACTTTACATGAAATTGATACCTTCCTCGATAGTTTGTGTTGTACGCAATACCATGTTTCACTAAACAATGATATACTATTAAAATATTATTAAAACTAACCGTTATGAATAGTAATACCCAATTTTTGAAATTTTAATTTTTTTTTCAAATTGGACTTCATTTTTGGATTCTGAATATCGAAATTAGCCTACGGTGATATTTTGGTATTTTTCTGAAAACATCCAATTTTTGGTGAATAGTGAAAACACTCGGTTACTATTTAAAAACAAACATTTAATTAAATATTTATTGATTTTATTTAAATTTATTTTATGTGAAAAGTGATAAATAATACCTATATAAGTTCAAAGTAATTCATTGGAGTAATTTTATAATAATTTTAGATATATAGATATTTTATTGAACTTTTCACCGTCTTTTACCCACCTACTAGGAGAATTTGCAAATTTACATAAAAAAAAATTTTCCTACTTCTGTGAGTGGAATTTCGAAAATCCGAGAGACATGGTTAATATCAACGAGTAAAATGTGGTTCAATGAGATGAAAATAATTTTTGGTGAATAATAACTTTTTTATTTACCGCTGTTAAATGTAAATAGTGTAATTAAGGGTAAAAATGATATTATTATTACCATAACACATGTCCTAATTCTATTGGATAATTTTAATTCGACCAAAAACAAACCTTAGGAATAAAATATGATCATTTAGGTCCACTTGGATTAGATTAGGACATTTATTATTAATTTATTTAAAGAGGGGTTAAAATAGGTAAAATCAAAGTTTAATAACTAAATAATTTTTTATATAGGGGTATACATAAGATAAATTAAACTATAAATATTCATTAGAAAGATAAAATTATTTCCTACATAATGGTATTTTATTTATAATTTTTATACATTATATAGTTTAATTTATTTATGACACAATGATGATGCAGTAATTATCTTATTAATGAAATATTATCATAATTGATGTTATAAATACCCATATAAATCTAATTTGAGACTTTTTATGAATAACACTAATTTTATAGGCTAATATGACATTTTAGTATTTATTTAATTAACTATTTTGGAACTAATCATGCTTTTATGATTTTTACAAAAAATAGTTTCCAAAATTGTCAAAATTGACATAAAATAGTTTTTAAGACAAATACAATATTATTATTTGTTATTATATTCTTAAAAATATATGGTTCAACCAAGATACTTATATCATGATATTTTTATCATTAATGGACCACATGGGGGTCTCTTGGATGTAAATGGTATGTTTATTAACTATATAATATAAAAATACAAAGTGACATGGTAAATGTCAATATAATTATCTAAGAGTTAAAACTAAAAGATAAGGTTAACACAATGACCTAAACTTTTATACAGTCTATTGGTTGAAATTATTTCGACCCATCCCCTCCATAGCTTCTAAACAAATCAATTTTGAGCTATTAAAAACCGAATATGACTTTCTAATAAAATAATATTTTATGTTTTTGTTAAAGTTCCCCTCTCCTACCTTATAAAAGGACACCTCCTCCCTCTCCTCTCACACCACGTTGAGCCTTCAATATTGGCCAACCACTACCAATTTTTCTTCTCCACTTCCCTCGAAACATAATAGAGGCCCTGGTCTTCTTCAAAGACAATCATTAGTGCCCTAAGAGGAGTTTAAGAAGAGGCCCTTCAAAGAAGAGGTAATGTCCGTTACCGATTCTTTCAACTTTATTTCTTCTTCTACTTATTATTGTTTAGTTGTTTAATTATGAAGTAATAAAATCAGTATCACTAATATACTGATATGTTTTTATAAAGATTAAACAACTCTATTTCACCTTCTATCCATCCTACGGAAAACGAAATCACCACACATGCGTACGTACGGAATACCATCCCCACGCTATAGTGTAATCTGTTTTACACCACCACCTTACTTGGATGGGTATAATCGTGTAAAGAATAACTGTATATGATTATTGTAAAGTGATATTGATTTTGAATAGTATACATACGCTTCAATACAATTCCACGATCATGGGAACGATATCATCGCTCGTGCGTACATACGACCTACCGTCTCCACGATATGATCCGACTCATTCTACATGATAGTCATTGCATAATGATTATATAAATGAATTTAATGAATAAATATGATATATATTACACAAATACCATTCTGGAAATGAGGTATCTATAACCTAAAAAGAAGAATAATAATTTATTCGTCAAAACACGCATATGAACAAAAAAGCAATAAACACCTTAATAACAAGTAACAATGAAACATTACAAATAAGAAGCTAAGAATATGACCATATATGATATCATAACAATTATTCAGATTCTGGAATAATTAAATAACACTATTTAAATCATTATACAAGAGGTTTGGACACGTACGAAGCAAATCGGACCTAAGGTAAGAGAAAATCTCACAATCTCATTTTTATCTGAGATTGTTTATACATTAGAATTTACTGGGGAATATTTATCATCCACATCCATTTTTCCTCAATATGTAATATTATTTCCATCCTCCTAAAATTTTTTAAAACCAAATTTACCCTTCGGTGAGTTTTTAGTAAAAGAAATGAAATGAATCTTTTTTCGTTTTTAGTACGAGGCACTTTTTTGACTTTTCCGGCCAAAGTACAATAAGAATATATTTCATTAACTTGTATGGAATGAATGGATATTTAGAACATTATTTACATAAAGCATCCTTTACAAGTTTTCATTTTTATTTTTAATCAACTTCTTTTAGTATAAAATTGTACGACGAATTAAGAAAGGAAAAAAAATTTGAAGTAGAAAGGATATTTTCCTCAAGAATGGAGTTCAAGTGTATTATAAAAATTATTTTCAATCTAAGATAATATAGGGTTCTATTTTTATACCTATTTTGACATTGATTTGATTATGATGGAATTATTTTTATGATGTCCTTTTATCTTATATGATTTATGTTATGATGGAATAATGTTTAAGAATCCCATTTTTATTACATGGGTTATGCTATGATGTATGATTTATGATCTTGTGGAACACATAATAATGGTGCCATTATGAGATGGTTGGGACCTATATCTCCCCCCAATGCATTGGGTAATTATTTATATCTCATGATATAGACATGGATGGAATGGTAGGTTAATCCAGTTTAGTGATATAGGACTGAAACGATGAGTGAACTCGGTTCAAAAATGGACATTGTCCGCTAAGATAGTCTTGGAAATGAGTCATGACAAGTAAGAAATGATTCTATATGATTATGTGTGTATTCCACAAAGTTTCATGTTTTATGTTATGATTATTGTGATTACATTTCACTACTATGATTTATCCCATTTTATTATATTATGATCTCTTTCGGAGGTTTAGATTTCCAAAATGTTATGTTCTTATGATTGATATTTCTTTTGTTTACCCTTACTGAGCATTTGAGCTCACCCTCTTGTATGTTTTCCCCATGTCATGAAGAAGGATATTAAGAAAAATATTCCCAAATGGACTCTAGGTATGATAAAATAAAAGGGAGACTATGTAGATGATTTGTGAACCAGTTGTTTACGTTTCCCAGTTTCTAAAGACACCATACCTATTACGGTCCTTTAATGGTTTTTTTATATGTTGAAATAAGTGTACATAAATTTTGAAGTAATAACAATGTATTTAAAGTATGGGTCGTTATAGTTGGTATTAGAGGAATGGTATAGTAATCCTTTGGAAACTAGGATGTGAAATCCATAGTAAGAACCATAAGGATATATTTAAACATAGAACAATCTTTGTGTTTTAGAAATGGCCATGATCATCCTATGATAATACCTTAAGTGTGAAATTTTATTCTTAATTATGTGGTTTTCTTATTATAATTAGTGTTTCTCACACTATTCTTCTTGGTTTTAGTTAATGGCTGGAACCCGAAAGAACCGTGTTAATGCGGAATGTGACGGGCAATCCAATGATTGTACCCCTGATCAACTAAATGTAATGGGAGATGGAATGAAAAATCATGTAGCCATGCTCACACAACTTTCTAAAGATATGAATCATGAAGAACTTCCAAACGATCCACGAAAGGAGCAACATTCTGTTGAATCCTTCATGAGGTAGCATCCACCCTCATTCAGCAGGTCTACTGATCCATTAGTGGCTGAACAATGGATCAGTACCACTAAAAAGATATTATTAGGTCTTCAATGTTCTGAACATGATAAAGTCATCTTAGAAGTATATCGTTTGGAAGGTGAAGATGATCAATGGTGGAATCTTATTAATAATATGAGGCAAATGGATGAAATTGAGTCCAATGAATGGGATGAGTTCAAGAACATATTTTTGAATAAGTACGTCCCTCGTATTCTTCGAACAAAGATAGAGAAGGAGTTTCTTTAACTAAATCAAAAGGATGATGAATCCGTTGGTACCTATGAAGAAAATTTTGCAAGACATTCAAGGTATGATTCTGGTATTATTATCCAATCTGAATGTAAGATCGTTCGATTCTTTAGTGGCTTAAAACCATGTCTTCGAAGGGCGTTTTCCATAAGAGACTTCAATAGATACGAGGAAATCGTTCGATGTGCTCTCAAGGTTTAAATGGTGATTGGAGTAACCCATCAGTCATATGGGTTTGATAAAAATAGAAAAATTGAATTCAGGGGAATATTTAAAGACCACACTGAAAAAAATATTAGTTTCCCCTTATTCTCAAAGTGTGGAAAGAAACATAGAGGGAGTTTTCATAAAGGGACAAGTAAATGTTTCAAATGTGGAAATTAAGGTCATTGGGCATTTGAATGCCGCAATGATGGGAAGAAGATGTATAGTGATGTGAACAAAGAAAAGTCTAGACAGAGTTCACCTCCTACACTTCAATGTTACAAGTGCAAGGAAATGGGGAATTATTCCAATCAATGCCCTAATCCAAGGGTTTTTTTTATGATGATCGACATCAATAAACTCTTAAGGTCAAAGGAAAAGGAAATTCACATGCAATTTCTGTCAGCAATGTGGAGTATGATAACGAAGTGGTGAAAGGTACACATACCATGTACTCCAAAGTAAAAAATGGTTTATTTGATTCTGGATCCACCCACTCTTTTATTTCTGATGAATTTTCTAAGGGTATCACTATATTACCTCAGTAGTTAGATATTGAGTTTGATGTGACAACCCCTAATGGAACAACAGTCGCATCAAAAGATTATAATTCTTCTCCAATTGAAGTTTGTAGGAAAGTGCTTCCTGCAAATCTTGCGATCCTTCCTATAGTAGAGTTTTATGTGATTTTTGGCATGGATTTACTTTCTTTATATGGAGATAATATCAATTTCTAAAGAAATGAAGTCACATTTCATATTCCAGATCAATATATGATTGCCAATCGATGCAAGGATTAACATAACCTTCCAGTGGAAATTTCTTCCATATTATGGGTCTTGATTCAAATAAATGAATCTTATTTATCTCAAATGGTTGGAGAGAAACTCACGATTAAGAATACACCCATTTTACGAGAGTTTGATGTTGTATTTCCAGAGTAATTTCCATGTCTTCCACTAAATAGTGAATTTGAGTTTTCAATAGAACACAGACCGGGTGCTTTGCCCATTTAAATGACACCTTATAGAATGGCCCCAATTGAGTTGCAGGAAATGAAGAAGAAACTTCAAGAGAATCTTGATAAGGTATTCATACGCCATAGTGTGTCACCTTGGGGAGCACATGTTCTGTCTGATAAGAAGAAAGATGGATCAATGAGACTTTTCATTGATTATTGAGATCTTAACAAGATCACTATCAAGAAAAAATATCCTCTCCTACACATTAATGACTTATTTGACCAACTACGTGGAGATCAATAATTTTCCAAAATTGATATTCGCTCAGGATATCACCAATTAAGGGTCAAAAGGGAGGATATACCAAAGACGGCTTTCCATACAGGGTATGGACACTTTGAATTTATAGTGAATCCATTTGGTCTTACTAATTCCCCTGCTATCTTCATAGATCTGATGAATAGAGTCTTTAGAGACTATCATGATCAGTTTTTGGTAGTCTTTATAGACGATATTCTTGTCTATTCAAAGAGAAAGTAAGAACATGAATATCAGATGAGAATTTTATTAAAGACCCTGAGAAAGGAGAAGATTTATTCCAAATTTACCAACTGTGAATTTGGGATTAAAAAAGTTTCATTTTTGGGGAACATAATCTCAAAAGAGGGGATATCTGTGGACCCATCAAAAACAGATGTTATTGAAAGATGGTCGAGACCAACAACAGTAACTGAGATCCGATGTTTTATTGGTTTGGTTGTTTATTACCGATGTTTTGTGAATGATTTTTCATGATTATCTAATCCACTCACTAGGTTGACTCGAAAAAGAGTTAAGTTCATTTGGATGGAGGAATGTGAAGAGAATATCAAGGAGTTAAAAAGAAGGTTATCCAGTGCACATGTGCTCACACTGCCTTGTAGTGGTGAAAGGTTTGTGATCTATGGTGATGTATCCAAGAAGGTATTTTGGTGTGTTCTCATGCAAAATGATATGGGGATAGCTTATGCCTCCCGACAGTTGAAAATCCATGAGAAAAATTACCCAACTCATTATTTGGAGTTAGCTGCCGTAATCATTGCATTAATGATTTAGAGGCATTATCTTTATGGTGAGAGGATTGATATTTATAATGATAATAAAAGTTTAAAGTATATTTTCACACAAAAAGAGCTGAATATGCGCCAAATAAGATGGTTGGAGCTGATTAAGGATTATGACTGCTCAATTCATTACCACCCTGGGAAAGCAAACAAGGTGGAAGATGCATTAAGTCAACAAGACCATGCTAGCTTATTCATAATGAGGATCACAAAAGATCCAATATTTATGGATTTACAAAGGATGGATCTGGGAATTATAATCTAAGGGGAAAAATATTATCTTTCTCAAATGAATGTTCAACAATCTATACATGCGAAGATAAAAGGGGCACAGAAAGAAGATGTAGAGTTACAAATGAAGGTGAGAAATGTTCCTGAATTCAATCTTGATTGTGATGGGATAATAAGGTTCAGGAATCGGGTTTGTGTTCCTCCCATCCCCGAATTGAAGAAGGAGCTGCTGGATGAGGCTCATAGTTCTCCATTCTTTAGTCATCCTGGAAGCACGAAGATGTATATGGACCAGAAAGAGTACTTCTGGTGGGAAGGCATTAAAAGAGATGTTTCTGAAAATGTCTCTCGATGCTTGTTTTGTCAGCAAGTTAATGCTGAGTGACATAAGTCTAAGGGGATGTTACAACCATTACTCATACCTGAATGTAAATGGGAAAACATCACTATGGACTTTGTCACATGACATCGTAAAACATCCAAAGGCAATAATCCTTTATGGGTCATAGTTGATCGTCTTACAAAGTCGGCACACTTCATTGCTATTAGAGAGGATTTCTCTCTGGATCAGCTTGCCAGGATATATGTAAAAGAAGTGGTAAGATTGCATTTGAGTGCCACTTTCCATTATATCTGATCGGGATCCAAGGTTTACCTCAATGTTCTGGCGAAGACATCAGCATACTCTGGATACAGAGTTGAGTTTCAGCACTGCTTATCATCCTCAGATAGATGGTTAGTCTGAGAGAACAATTCAAACTCTATAAAGATATGTTAAGAGATTACTCTATGGATTTCAAAGGTGGTTGGGATCAACACCTACCTTTGGTGGAATTTTCTTATAATAATACCTTTCACTCCAGTATTCAGATGGCTCATTATGGAGATCTCTATTGAATGAAATGCAGAAATCCAACTTGTTGGGATGAAGTTGGGGAATGAAAGATATTAGGACTAGATCTTGTTTATGAGATGGCAGAAAATGTATGATCTATTCAACAACACATAAGATCAAATCAGACTCGACAAAAAATTTATGTCGATAACCGAAGAGAATACCTAGAGATTGAAGTGGGAGAAAAAGTGTTCTTACTAATAACTCCTTAGAAGAGAGTAATGAGATTTGGAAAGAAGGGAAAACTGATCCCGAGGTATATTGGTCCTTTTGAAAAACTGGATCATGTTGGGAAGGTATATTACCAATTGGAGCTTCCATTAAATCTCCCTCAAGTTCACGATGTGTTCCATGTATCTCTCTTGAGAAAGTACATACCCGATCCTTCCCTTGTACTCATCTTAGATGTTGTACCGCTGGAGCATGATCTTTCTTATGAAGAACATCCGATAGAGATTCTGGATCATAGTGAAAAAGTCCTATGGAACAAGACCACACTCTTGGTGAAGGTTTTATGGAGGAACAACCAATTTGAAGAAGCTACATGGGAGCTTGAGGATATGATGAGGGAGAGGTATCCTCATCTGTTTGTTAGAGAGTGTCGAATTTCAAGGGAAAAATTCATTTTAAAGGGGATAGAAGGTAAAACCCAAGATTGTTATGAGAAATATATTTTTTATGTTATATACATCATCAATGGAATCTTTCACTACACACAACACTAGTTTGGCTTTCTTTACACACAATTGCGACCTTCCTGGATAGCTTTCATTGTACGCAATTCTGAGTTTCACTAAAAAATGATAAGCTATTAAAATATTATTAAAACTAGCTGTTATGAATAGTAATACCAACTTTTTGAAATTTTATAATTTTTATTTTTCAAAATGGACATCATTTTTGGATTCGGAATATCGAAATGAGCCTAGGGTGAAATTTTGGTATTTTTCAAAAAACTTCCAATTTTTGCTGAACAGTGAAAACACTAGGTCACTATTTAAAAACCAAATTTTTATTTAAATAATAATTAATTTTATTTAAATTTATTTTATGTGAAAATTGATACATAATACCTATTTAAGTTCAATGTAATTCATTGGATTCATTTTATAAAAATTTTGTATATATATAAATGTTATTGAACTTTTCACCATCTTTTACCCACCACCTAGGAGAATTAGAAAATTTACATAAAACATAATTTTACCGCTTCTGTGAGTGGAATTTCAAAAATCCGAGAGACTCAGTTAATATCAAGGATTAAAATCTGGTTCAATGAGATGAAAGTAATTGTCAGGTGAATAGTAACTTTTTACTTTTATTTACCACTGTTAAAAATAAATATAGTAATTAAGGGTTAAAATGATATTATTATTAACCTAAAACATGTCCTAATTTAATAGGATAAGTGTAATTCGACCAAAAACATCCTTAGGAATAAAATATGACCATTTAGGTCCACCTGGATTAGATTAGGACATTTATTATTAATTTATTTAATGAAGGGTTAAAATAGTTAAAATCAATGTTTAATAACTAAATCATTTTTAATATAAGGATATACATAAAAGAAATTCAACTATAAATATTAATTAGAAAGATAAAACGATTTTCTACATTATGGTATTTTATTTATAATTTTTATAAATTAAATAGTTTAATTTATTGATGACACACTGGTGATGCAGTAATTATCTTATTAATGAAATATTAACATAATTGATGTGATAAATACCCAAATAAATGTAATTTGACACTTTTTATGAATTACAAAAATTTTATAGGTTAATATGACATGTTAGAATTTATTTAATTAACTCTTTTATAACTAATAATGTTGTTATGATTTTTAAAAAAACGATTACCTAATACTGTCAAAATTGACATAAAATAGTTTTTAAAAAAAATACATTATTATTAATTGTTATTATATTCCTAAAAATCTATGTATAAGCCATGATACTTATGAAATGATATGTGTATCATTAATGGACAACTTGGGGGTCTCTTTGATGTATATGTCATGTTTACTAACTCAATAATATAAAAATAAAAAGTGACATGGTAAATGTCAATCTAATTAACTAAGAGTTAAAACTAAAATATAATGTTAATATAATGACCTAAACTTGTCTAAAATATATTGTTTGATAGTATTTAGACCCATCCCCACCTAATCTTATAAATAAATCAATTTGGAGCTATAAAAACCCGAATATGACTTTATAATAAAATAATATTTTATGTTTTTTCAAAAGTGCCCCTCTCCTCCCTTATAAAAGGACACCTCCTCCCTCTCCTCCTCACACCACTTTGAGCCTACAAGCTCGGCCAACCCCTGAAAAATTCTCTTCTCCACTTCCCTAGAAACATCCTAGAGGTCCTGGTCTTCTTCAAAGACCATCTTTAGTTCCCTAAGACGAGGTTAAGAAGAGGCACTTCAAAGAAGAGGTAATGTACATTACCGATTCTTTCAACATTATCTCATCTTCTACTTATTCATCTTTAGTAGTTTCATTATGAAGTAATTACATCAGTATCACTCATATACTGATATGTTATTATAAATATGAAACAACTCTATTTCACCTTCTATCCATCCTATAGAAAATGAAATCACCACACGTGCGTACGTACGGAATACCGTCTCCACACTATGGTGTAATCTATTTTCCACCACCACCTTACATGGATGGGTATAATTGTGTAAAGAATAACTGTATATGATTATTGTAAAGTGATATTTATTCTAAAATAGTATACATACACTTCAATACAATTCCACGTTAATGGGAATGATATCATCCCACGTGCGTACGTACGGCCTACTGTCTCCACGATGTGATGCGACACGTTCTACATGATATTCATTGCATAATGATTATATAAATGAATTGAATGAATAAATATAATGTATATTACACTAATACCATTCTGTAAATTAGATATCTATATCCTAAAAAGAAGAATAAGAATTTATTCGGCAAAACACGCACAAGAACAAAAAAGCAATAAACACCCGAATAACAAGTAACAATGAAATATTACTAATAAGAAACTCATAATATGACCATATATGATATCATAACAATGAGTAATAATCTGTAATAATTAAATAACATTATTTAAATCATTATACAGGAGGTTCGGACACATACGATTTAAATCGGACCTAAGGTAAGGGAAATTCTCACAATCTCATTTTTATCCTAGATTGTTTATACTTTAGAATTTACTGGGGAATATTTATCATCAACATACAAGTTTCCTCAATATGTAATATTATTTCCATCCTACTACAATTTTTTAAATCCAATTTTACCCTTCGGTGTGTTTTTAGTAAAATATATGAAAGGAATCTTTTTTCATTTTTAGTACGAGGTACTTTTTTGACTTTTCCAGCCAAAGTACGAGAAGAATGTTTTTCTTTAACTTATACGGCATGAATGGATTTTTAGAACATTATTTCCATAAATCTGCCATTACAATTTTTCTAGTTTATTTTTAATAAACTTCATTTTGTTTAAAATTGTATGACGTATTAATAATGGAAAAATGTTTTTGAAGTAGAAAGGATATTTTCCTCAAGAATGGAGTTCAAGTGTATTATCAAAATTATTTTCCATCTAAGATAATATAGGGTTCTGTTTTTATACCTATTTTGACATTGATTTGATTGTGATGGAATTATTTTTATGAGGTCCTTTTATCTTATATGATTTATGATATGATTGCATGATGTTTAAGAATCCCATTTTTATTACATGGGTTTTGCTATGATGTATGATTTCTGATCTTGTGGCTCACATAAGAATTGTATCATTATGAGATGGGTGGGACCTATATCTCCCTTCAATTCATTGGGTAAAGATTTATATCTCATGAGATAGACATGGATGGAATGATAGGTTAATCTGGTTCACTGATACAGGATTGAAACGAGGAGTGAACACGGTTTAGAAATTGACTTTTTCCACTAAGATAGTCTTGGAAATGAGTCTTGACTACTAAGAAATTATTATCATTGATTATGTGTGTATGACACAATGTTTCATGTTTTATTTTATGATTATTGGTATTAAAATTGACTACTATGATTTATCCCAATTTATGATATTATGATCACTATTACAGGTTATGATTTCCAAAATTTTATGTTCTTATGACTGATATTTCTTTTGTTTACCCTAACTGAGAATTTGAGATCACCATTTTGAATATTTTCCTTTCCCCAGGTCATGAGGAATGATATTAAGTAAGATATTCCAAAATTGACTCAAGATATGATAAAATATAAGGGAGACTTTTTAGATGATTTATGAACTTGTTGTTTATGTTTCCCAGTTTCTAACGACACTATACCTATTACGGTCCTTTCATGGTTTTGTTATATGTTGTAATAAGTGTTCTTCAATTTTGAAGTAATAACAATGTATGTAAAGTATGGGTCATTATAGATGAGGCCATCATGGGTAATAGATATTCATAGCTTCTTGGGGTTATATTGAAATTATTGACGATTTGAGTGAAATTTCTAATGATTTTCCAACACTCTTAGCAAGCTAACTCGGAATGTAATAATGTTTTCATGGAGCGATGAATGTGAAGAAATCTTCAAGGAGTTGAAAAGGAGGCTTATCACTACTCTCGTTCTCACTTTACCCAGAAGTGGAGAACTTTTTGTTGAATTTAGTGATGCTTTGAAGAAGGGCACAAGATGTGTGTTGATGAAAAATGAAAAAGTCATTACCTATGAATCAAGGCAATTGAATGTTCATAAACAGTACTATCCAACACAAGACCTCGAGTAGGCTACAGTGATCTTCACTTTGAAAATTTGGCAGCATTATCTCTTTTGGGAGAAGTTTGAAATGTATACAGACCACAACGCCTCAAGTATATATTCACACAGAAAGAGTTGAACATGCACCGACAAAGATGGTTAGAGATCATCAAAGACTATGACTACACAATCCATTACCACCATGTGAAAGTGGAAATGGTGGCATATGCCCTATATAGAAAGGACCAAATGATTCTATAAAGAATGGGAAATGAAAAGGTTTCAATCTTTCGAGATTTGATGAAGTCGGACATGGGAATCATAAAGAAGGGAACATCATCAATCCTTTCACAATTTATTACTCAACCGTCAATTTTGGAAAAGATAAAGGATTCTCAAAAGGATGATGTGGGAATTTAGTAAAAAAAAATTAGATATCAGAAACGGGAAATCCTCGGAGTTTAATGTTAATGAAGAAAAAATTGTGATATTTTGGAAAAGACTATGTGTTTCATCATGTCCGGAGTTGAAGAAGGGTCTTTTGGATGATTAACATAGTTAAAATTTCTTTATTCACCCAGGAAACACAAAGATGTATCGAGATCTCTGAGAGCATTGTTGGTGGCATAATATGAAGAAGGAGATTGTTGAAAATAAATCAATGTGCCTGGTGTTTCAGCAAGTGAAGGTAGAGAGGCAGAAGTCTAAGGGGATGATGAAACCATTTCCCATCCCAAAATGGAAATGGGAGAACATCACCATGGAATTTGTCACCGGACACCCGAATTTATCCAAAGGAAACAATGAAATCTGGGTTGTTGTGAATCATAATACAAATTATGCACACTTCATTGCAATTCGGGAGGATTTCTCATTGGATCAGCAGACACAGATATATCAGGGAAGTGGAAGGACATCATGGAGTACCACTATCTTTTGTATCTAATCGATATCCAAGATTCCCCTCTATGTTTTGGAAGACTCTTCGACATGCTCTAAATACTGAAATGAACTTCATTACATCCTATCATCCTCAAACTGATGGCGATTCTGATCGGACTACACAAACACTTGAATTCATGTTTAGATCATGATCAATGGACATTAAAGGATATTGGTATGAACATCTTTCTCTAGTTGAGTTCACTTATAATAACAGTTTCCACTCAAGCATCCAAATGGCACCATATGAAGCTCTTTATGGGAAAAGGTGAAGAACATCGGCGTGTTGGGATGAGGTCGGTGAGCGTAAGATTCTTGGACTATAAATGGTTGATGAAATGGTGTAGAAGGTGAAAACCACTCAGCAGTATATCAAGGAAACCCAGAGTCAACAAAAGAGTTATTCATATAACCGTCGATGAGACCTTGAGTTTAATAATGGAGACATGGTATTTCTATGCATATCTATGTGGAATAAGGTAATGATGTTTGTCATGAGAGGCTAGTTATGCACAAGGTACATCGACGCCTTTGAGATTATTAATCATGTCGGGGCTATGGCCTATCGACTAGAACTTCTACCTACCATAGCCAAAGTAGATGATGTCTTTCATGTATCCCTCTTAAGGAAGTACATACCAGACCCTGCACATGTACTCTTTTCAGTGGTGGTACAGTTATAGGATGATCTCTTTTTTAAGGATCAACTAGTGAAGATCTTAGATCGTAGAGAAATTTTTTAACAAAATAAGAAAATTCCCCTCGTCAAGGTGTTATAGTGAAACTACATGTTTGAAGAAGTGATGTGGGAATCCGAGGAAATGATAAAGTAGAGTTACCCACATCCGTTTTAGTGTGGGTAAAGGAAATTTCTAGGGTGAAGTTTCTGAAGGGGGGAAGATTGTAACGTCCCAAACTTTAATTAATGGAAATCCCTCTTGATCTAATTAAATGTATTTTTATGTAAAATATTTATATAAAATGTCAACTTATTTGGTTTTATGTTTTTGGATTTTAAAATACTGTTATGAAATTTGACTGTTGCTGATATAGTCGTTGAACTATAATCACATGATTATTATAAATATATGGTTTTAACAATTCCAATTTACTCAGACAAAGGATGCAACGGCTTCATCCAGTAGATGTTCCCCATACGAATACCATTTGTCAGATCTCAGAAAAGAGGTTGCGTCTTTGGGATTTTCTCTTCACCAATCCCAAGACACGCTTGAATATGTTAATCTCAAGCGGGACCACCTATGAGAGAAGTGGAAGTTGATAGAGATTACCACCCAAGCAATGTTATCCGAGCCACCCCAAGAGTATGTAACCATTGAACACCTTACTCTTTAGTATTATGCGGTTGTTATAAGGGGTTATGTTACAAGACTATAGCATGATGGTTATGTACATTATTTTTTTATATAATAATGAATATACTTTCATTTTTTTATTGTTACCTTGTAAATAGTTTTTAAAGCACAAATTTTATTTTTAGTTAATGTTCACCTAAAATATTTATTTTGATGAATTAATGGATTTTTAAACTAAATAATAAATTAATAAAATATTATTATTATAATTATAATTTTTATTAAATAAAAATGATCGTATAAATTTATTAATGTAATTGTAATTTTTATTATGGTTTGAAAGCAATTTTGGTCAAAACCCGTAAAATTTCCTTAAATTTAAGTTATTATTTTGAAATTGAAAATTAACATATATAGAAAATTATTTAAATAAAATAAATATTATTTCTGGAATCAGAACATCGAAATTATCCAATGGTGAATTTTTCATATTTTTCTGAGACCGGGGAAATTTTTGGGTAAAAATTTAATACCGTTTAAATATCTAATGTGTTTTATGTCATAAAAATGACCCAATAAAGATGTAATTAAATACTATATTCTTCATTTTATTCCAATATATGTTTTACCATTAATATAGTGTGATTTTGGGTTTGATCGACTTAATTTACAAAGCATTAATTGACCCTTCAAGAATTATTAAACATCGGGTCTGTTTAAATTGTTTTCATTGGGAGTGTGACTCACCTCCAAATAAGAAACCACATTATTTTAAGAATTTCAGACTTTGGTTTTATAAAATATTGTTTTCCACTTCCCATTTCCTATAAATGTGCGATTTATTGCGGTTTGTATTAGTTTAATGTGATGTGTCCCAAATCTAAATAATAAAGAATTCCCTCACCTTTCATATATAATCCTACCCAAGCTCCCACTTCCTCCTCACTCAAAGCCTTTGGAGTTAGTAAAACCTCTTCCCAACTCTATTTATAATCCTCCCAAGGTTCCCCAATATACCAATAAGCCTCTCTCAATCCTCTCTGATGCCTTTGTAAGCACACATCCATGTAAGGTATTTCTACCTTTCTCAGTTTTGTCTAATTTTCTTTAAGTTGTTGTGCACTTTTTTTCCTTTACAAATATGGGGGTTTGATTTATCACCTTCCCCATACATTTTTCATATGTTTGGATGATGGGATACCCCTTTATCTCTCATTAATTCGTCCCATGTACACCTGTTACCATGCTGAAATTCTGTGAGGGATTTCTCTCTCCTCTTTTACATGCATGTAATTCTTTTGTATTATGCATCTAAATTCCATTACGTTTGTTGGGAAATGTATCCATATGAACCCATTACCATCCATTTCATATATATATGATTATACACCCTTATTTATGTCATAAAAATTTTCTTGAATCCTTATTTGATGTCGTTATGATGCCGAAATTGCACCACGTTAATCGAAGACAAGATCAATGTGCAGTGAATACCATAACCATGTCTCTATCAATAGTATTCACCTATATGAACTTATACATATTGAATGTTAATTTAATTTATTAATTCCACATTACCTAATTGTGGAATAAGTTATTATGTTGATTGATTCCATGTTATATGATTAATGCTGCACACTTATGCGTAAAATGAAATGTTTAAGATGGGTGCACCCTAATAGCGCTCCAATGCATTGGGTAAAGTATAGTATCAATATAAGTCGAGTGTAATGGGTTTTTACTCATTATAATTTAAGTTAAACTAGGTTTTACTCATCTGTCATGTTCAATGAGTATTTTTACTCATTCTCCATGTGCAATGAGGTTGGCTCATGCTAATTCCATGTTACGTGTTGTTGCCACATTTCCATGTTATGCTTATCAGGCTTTATCCAGCCTTTATGTTTATTCTTCTCTTGTGGTCTATTGATATGCATATTTTCTAACATTTATTGTATTCCTCATGTTATTCCATGATTATTCCCTTATTGGGCTTTATAGCTCACCTTTTTCTTATGCATGTCCTCAGGTTATCCAATGCAATGCTAAGTATGAGGGAATGTAGTGGTCATGTAACGGATGTTTTCAAAAAAGATGTTGTATTTCTTGTTTTATGTTGTTATGTAATGATACTAAGGCCCAAAGACACTATAAATCTCGATATTCTATATTGTTTCATGTGAATTTTATGTAATAAATTATGTTTAATTTTGTAATATAAGATCAGGGCTTTTATATAAAAATATACTACAAAGATTCATAAATAAGAATAAACATTAATGGAAATGTATAAGACTAAAAAAATCCATTTAGACATAAACAGCAGCATAATATGGAAATGTAAAATCAAATAATTACATTTTTTTATTTAGATGGATATTTTACTAGTCGAATAATCACATTAAATGTCAACAACCAATTTCATAATGATGAAATGCATAATGTTGGACATCATAACCATGTTGTCAAGGCCTAATTCCAAGAATACAAATAAGATTTTTTTGAGTCCATGTTCCAAGACATTAGTTTGTCTCATAAGACATACCGATGCATCTAGAAACTATAGCGGGCACCACCAATCACATACTATGTTTAATGCATTCCTCAAATGACAAAGTTTAAACATAAAATAAATAATCAAATTAAAACTAGTATATAAAATTTCAATAAATTTTCCATAACCATGAATGGTTTAAAAATAAAAAATCCAAAGTCAAACATATCACAAATACTTCATTACAATATGGAAGATTTTAACATAATAAATCAACATCAATAAATTGTAAAATCCATCAAATTATGTTGACATAGATGAAATCAATATTATCTGAGAGAAATATCTCTTTTTATATTGAAATTATTTACAAGTCACATATTTATAATTGAAATCGTATATTTTTAGTATATTGTTATAAACTTCTAATGTAAGAATCAAATATATTATAATGACAGAAGATATCCACACTCGACGTATAAGTTAAAAAACATTCTTTTCATTAATTTCGTTGAAAAGGTCGTAAAGGACCTTGTTTGGAAAATGACAGAATGATTCCATTATAAAAATATTATAAAAATTAAAAAAGGTTATAAATTACATTAAACCATATTCTAGGAAATAGTAAAAATGTTTAGAAATTCATTTTTAAGAAACACAGATGTGGATGATAAAGAGTTTCCAGTAGATACTCACATATAAACAACCTTCGATAATGAAACGATTGTAGAATTAATCGTTACCTTGTAATTTTCCTTGGAAGAGGGTGTGTTAAACTAAATTATAATAGTTAAATCATTATTATTAAATTATAAAACAACCAAATACATAAAATATGATATCATATATGATCTTATAATATTTCTTGTTAATAATATTTTAGTATTATAATCGTTTCAGGTATTAACTGATTCGTTTTCCTTTATATGTATGGTTACATAAGACATGTTTATTATGGATAGGATATATTTGATTCATATCCAGAATTATATTAAGTCCTTGAACATTATTTTTTATCATAAAAATAAAATTATTATTGGATGGTTGTGATGGAGAAGGAATTTCATCGCATTCATGGAGACTATAATTAGTACATTTGGATGAGAAAAAATATCATTATGTTGATGGTGAAATCATATTTAATTCGATGGTATATCATATATAAATATACATTAACATTATATATATATTATTTACATCCATTATACTCATTAGATACCCATCCAATTAATGAAGTGTTTTAATAACAAACTATACCACGACGTGGAGACAGAAAGTTGTACATACGCACGTATGGTGACTTGTCGTTCATAGGTTGGATTGAATAATGAATATGGTTGTGCTATATTTAAAATAACATAACTATATTTATACGGTTTGGGAGTTATTATATTTTTATGGAAACAGTAATTAATGAGGAAGTGGATGAAGAAAAGAACATTGAAAGCGGTGGTGAAATTATTACCTCTTTTTCAGGTGTTTCATTTTGAGTTGGTCCAAAAGACTCTATAGTCGGGAATATTGATCAATGTAAGTCCTCAAGGTCTTTTTGAGGTTAGTTGGGAGGATATTTGAGTAGGGTCTGGCCGTGCCCAATGAATTTGGATTTTTTATTTTGAGAGAAGGGAAAGTACCATTTTATAAGAGTTGTAATGGTCACATTAGGAAAAGCTTGAGATGTTATTTTATTATACAACCATATTCAGTTTATAATGGCTTCAAAATGATTAATTTTGAGGCTATGGAAGTTATGGGTCTAAAAATGCTCAACCAATATGTTTTATATTGGTTTTGGTCACCATATTAAAATTATCAATTAGATTTAACTCTTAGTTAAATAATTTAACTTTTAAAATGTTATCTTGTATTATTATAATAAATGGTTAATAAATATACTATAAAAAGCCAAGGGATCCCCATGTTTTTAATTATTGATATATATAACCTAATATATATCCATTGGTTGAACATTATTTTTTTAGGAATATAATATTACATAATAATATAGTATTTGTTTTAAAAGTTCTTTTATGTCAACTGTGATAATATATGGTATTTTGATTTTGTGAATGTCTTAAAAGATTTTTCACTTAAAAAATTATTTAATAATCCCTAAAATGTCATATTAATCTATAAATTCAGTTTAATTGATTAGAAGTCTCAATTTACATTTAATTAGATATTTATAATATAACTTAATTTATTCTTGAATTAATAAGGAAATTACTGCATCATCATTGTGTCATAAAGAAATATAATTGTATAATGTCTAAAAACTATAAGTAAAATAAAATTATGTAGGATGCATTTTGATATTTTTTATTATTATATATAGTCAAATTTTTCATATGTATAACCCTATATTAAAAATGGATTAGTTATTAAACATTGAATATTACACATTTTATTCTTCATTAAATAAAATAAAAATAAATGTCATTGTCACGACCCGTCCTCAGGGCTCGTGCCGTGACTACCCCAAACCCGCCTTCCATAGGCCAGGGGCTGGCGACTAGCACCAAGGCATAAATCCCGATAAAAAGGGAAGGCATTGCCTTTGTAAAGTAAACCACAAACACAACAGAGCAAGCATGCGAAAGTAAACTCTATGTAAAAACTGGGTGCAATAGTAAGTGCGGAAAGTAAGTGGGCCAGTATACAAACCCAAACTGAAATTAAAGTAAAAATGGAAAGGGAAAACAACAACTGAAAAGTAAAGTCGCAACATCGAGCTGTCCACTGGAAATCCCACCTGAAGGGTGGGTACAGATAGCCTCCACTGCTCCTCGGGTCCAGCCAGCCGCTCCGAGTACGTCCCGCCCAGTGGTCCACCTCCAAGTATCGTCCTGCTCCGCAGGCCTCAACCATGATCATCGTTGTCCATCGTCTGCAACCAACACAACATAGTGCGGGCATAGCCCATATAGGGGTGAGTATGAGCTACTCAGTAGGGACCCCGAGACCCCTGAAGGTATCCCAGAATCCACAAAGGATAAACCACAAAGGAAAGATACAATCACAAAGTAACATCTGACACGGCTTCAGTATATGCCCATGCATATTTCTAAGTCATCAATTCTCATTCGGCTCCAACATCTGAACCCAAGTACAACCCATTCCACATAGGAAAGAAAAACTTAAATCCACACAGGATAGCACAACACAATCCACATAGGATAGAAAAACAGGATTCAGCTCACACGAGAATACTTCTTTGTATGACGATAAAGATGACCAGATATTTCCACTAATTCATCTAAGTCGTCGGACCCACAAAGGATCGATAGGTACTAACCCCCGCAATGACCCACAAAGGATCTGACCCACAAAGGATCGATAGGTAACTAACCCCCGCAATGACCCACAAAGGATCTGACCCACACAAGATCGATAGGTAACTAACCCCCGCAAAGACCCAAATAGGATCAGACCCACACAGGATCTGTAGGCGCTGGCCCACACAGGACCGCTAAGCGCTGACCCACACAGGATCAGACCCACACAGGATCGGTAGCACTGACCCACAAAGGATCGCTGAGTGCTGTAGTCATCGTCGTCGAATCCACAGAGGATCTCTGCACAGTCGTCGTCGAATCCACTGAGGATCTCTGTACTGTCGTCATCGTCGAAATCGCAGCCAGCTCTAGGGTTCCAGCACACAGCAAGCTCGTTCGGGAGGGTCCGCTCCACAAGACGAGAGGCTTATACATCAACTGACACATAGTCCAAAGATGATGTATCCAAAAGTTCTGTATCATCAACAGGAACTCAACGTCGCAGACGGCACGTCAATCGGACGCCCAGTCTGAGAGTTATTGGCTTTTTCGTTCCAGGGGCCCGATTGGTTTTTAAGGCAAAAACAACCCGACCGTACTCCACCTGCATCCAAAACTCGGGCGGAGTAAGCCAAAATATCCTTCCCACTTAGAGGAATTCAAAAAAGTCGATGGCACGTCAATCGGACATCCGAAGCTCAAGATATGAGCATTTCCGCTCCGAGGGCCCGGTTGGTTTCATGTACGAACCAACCCGGGCGAAGCCAAAGTATTCTGAAACCTTGAGTGTGATATACCAAAACGACCGTCTCGATCCAAGGATCGCATCGCCGCTGACGGCGCATCGTTCGGATGCCCGTAGCTCATGTTATGAGAAAATGACCGAAAAGGTCCGAAAACGGGGGGTCTGGGCACGGCCCGACCCGACCCAACCCCCCTGGGTCGGCCGGAAATGGGTCGACCCGACCCGGGTCCGGGTCCGACCCGGCCGGCGCGGCGCGGCGCGGCCCAGCTTGGGCGCAACCCGGCTGGCCAGTCTGGCGGCTCGGCGCCGGCCGAGCGGCCGCACCCAAGGGAGTCGCGGCCCCCTCACGGGGGCCGCTCTGTGTCACCGGACGCGGCTTAAGCCGCGTACCTTCCTCCGCGGTCCTGCGCGGCCGCGGGACCGGCCGGTGCCGCTGTAGCTTCAGTCGCGGCGGGTCTTCCCGGTGGCGCATCGGGGGTCACCACTTCCTGGCGGTCGGCCGCTACCGACCGCCACCTCCGGTGTCGCCGTGCCGGCGAGACGCGCCGGCGGAGACTTCCGTGGACCACCGGACGCGCTCCGGTGGTCCGATTTGCGCGCGGTCTTCGCCAGTGCTCATCCCAGGACTCAAACATCACTACAAAGCCTTCAAGATTAACTTGCGGCCCTGTTTGTCATCGCCCGCCAATCCGTGCATCAACGAATAACTGCGGAGGGTTGTCGGGCCATGTTTGTTTGGCCCGCACCCTTCGCGTTAGGTGATAACAATTGAGAATAAGTAATCAACACATGAAAACATAACAAGGTACAATTTTAATAAATTAAAATTTCACTTTGATCTGGGTTCTTTGTTTTTGAAGGAAACAACCACGGGAATAAAAATTATTATCAAATAAAACCCCTACCTCGTCGTAGTCATCGAACATGCGTTTTTCGCAGAATTGACCATTGCGGAGGTAAAGGATCAATGCGTCACGGAAGGGCGTCACGTCGTCGCGGAAGGGCTTCGGGTCGACGATCTCTGAGGGTTAAAGGAAACAAACAGATTTAGTTTCATGAATTAAATCCATGTTAAGGATAAAATCCACAAAGGAAAAAATTAAAAGATTTGAAATCTCCTACCTCAAGCAGTTGGTGATCAGAGATTGTTGCGGGGAAGAACGTCGCGGAAGAAGCATCGTGGAAGGAGAATCGTCGGCGTCGCGGAACACGACATCGCGTCGTCGATCTCCTAGGGTGACAGTGTTCTTCGCGTTCTTCGCGTTCTTCGCATTCTTCTCGAAGGAGGATGAAGGCACAGAATCTCCAAATCCTCTCAACAAATCGCATCCAAGAAGAAAAGGTGTGTTGGTCTTATTTTATTAATATGCCAATGGTTTGAAAACATGCTATGAAACGAACCATTAATTTGGTGAATTAATGTTAACGTCTTAACAGTCCATTTAATAGGAGCGTTTAAGAGTTTAAGAAAACACCCCAGTTCACTTTCATTAATGAGGAGTTTTCACGGGTGCATTACTTAGAGGAAATGAAACGGTGGGGCTCGTGCGGGCCCCACCACACAAATATCCTACCAAGAGGGTAGGATATTTTTAATTGCACCCTATCCTCTTCAACTCAGCTTAAGGAACTTTAAGTGGCTTTTAAGTAGCATTAAGTGAAATAAGAATAAGAATAAGTGGAGTACGGTCGGGTTGGTTTTGCCTTAAAAACCAACCGGGCCCCTGGGACGAAAAAGCCAATAACTCTCAGACCGGGCGTCCGATTGACGCGCCGTCTGCGACGTTGAGTTCCTATTGTCGATAAAGAACTTTTGGACACATCAACTTCGGACATTGTGACAGTTGATGTGTCGGCCTCTCGGCTCGTGGAGCAGACCCTTCCGAACGAGCTTGCTGTGTGCGGGAACCCTAGTGCTGGCTGCGATTGCTACTTCGACAGTGACGACCGTGCAGAGATCCTCAGTAGACTGCGGCGACGACCGTGCAGAGATCCTCAGTGGACTGCGATGACGACTGTGCAGAGATCCTCAATGGACTTCGACGACTACATCACTCAGCGATCCTACGTGGATCAGTGCTACAGGTCCTGTGTGGGCCCGATCCTGTGTGGGTCCGATCCTGTGTGGGTCAGCGCTCATCGGTTCTGTGTGAGCCAGCGCCTACAGGTCCTTTGTGTGCCCGATCTTGTGTGGGTCTTGCGGGGATTAGTTACCTATCGATCCTTCGTGCGTCCGACGACTTAGATAGATCAGTGATCATCTTTATCGTCATCCGAAGAAGTATACCTGTGTGAGTTGAATCTTCTGTTACTCTCCTTTGTGGATTGTGTTGAGCTATCTTGTGTGGATTTACTGTTTACTCTCCTTTGTGGATTGTGTTGATCTATCCTTTGTGGATTTACTGTATACTATCCTTTGTGGATTGTGTTGTGCTATCCTGTTTGGGTATACATTTTGCTTTTCTGTGTGGACTGGGATGTTCTTGGGCTCGGACGTTGGAGCCGAACGGGAATTGATGAATTAGGTATATGTATGGTCATATACCTAAGCAGTGTCGGTTGTTACTTCGTGATTGTATCCTTCCTTCGTGGATTATCCTTTGTGGATTTCGGGAGACCTTCAGGGGTCTCGGGGTCCCTACTGAGTAACTTATACTCACCCCTGCACGGGCTTTGCCCGCACTTCGTGGTCTTGGTTGCAGACGACGGGCAGCGCTGATCGAGGTGGAGGCGTGCAGAGCAGGACGGTACCTGGAGGTGGACCACTGGGCGGGACGTACTCGGAGTGGACGGCTGGACCGAGGAGCTGTGGAAGCTATCTATACCCACCCTTCCGGTGGGACCTACAGAGGACGGCTCAACGCTGCGGCTTTTCTTTACAGTTGCTGTTTTTCCCCTATCAGTTGTACTTTACAGTTGGTCTTGTATTTCCCGCCCTTTTTACTTTCAGCACAGCTTGTACCGTTTTTACTTAGTTATTACTTTTCCGCTTTCTTACTCTGTGGTGCCTGTTTACTTTTCAAAGGCAATGCCTTCCCTTTTTGTTGGTATTTACGCCTTGGTGCTAGTCACCAGCCCTTGGCCTATGGAAGGCAAGCTTGGGGTAGTCACGGCACAGGCCCCAAGGACGGGTCGTGACAAATTGGTATCAAAGGTGGTCGGTTCTACCGTAGACTCTGATCTTTATTCTATGTGAAGCAATAGTTTTTAGCGTATTGAGTGTGGTTATCAGTCCAGGGAGTCCAATGTTGGTGCGGCGGCCGACGTATCCGTACACCAGGACCCTGACTTCTGATTTCCAACTTAATGCACGAAAACATTGATTGCATGTGTGTTTCATGTTTTCTTTGAGATTACTTGTGTCAGCTCACCAGGTATACTGTTCTGACCGTGGCGCACTTTTTTCCTTTTCAAGATGGCCCCACGACGGCAGCCAGCTAGGGTTCCGAGAGTAGAGCGCGACGACAGCCCGCCGAGCGACGAGGCCTCGGTACAAGGCCCATTGACTGTAGAGGCACCGACGGTACCTTTACCCGCCGAGCCCCCGATGCTTCCAGCGCCGATCGCTGACGATGCACGACACCTCAGAGCTCTGCACAAGTTCCAGCACCAGCGACCACCCAGGTTCCGTGGGGAGATGAACACCTAGGCCGCTGAGGACTGGCTGGAGGGGGTCGTCCGAGTTTTCAGGCTAGTGAGGACACCAGCAGACCTCATGGTGATCCTCGCGGCGAGTCTACTGCACGCAGCAGCAGGGCGATGGTGGAGCTTGATGCTCCAGGTACACGATGAGGCCTCCCTCATCTGGATGGACTTCGAGAGCCTCTTCTGCTCAGAGTTCGTCCTGGCCACCCTCCGTGCAGTGTGTATTCAGGAGCTTATTCAGCTGCGGCAGGGCAGCTTGACGGTCGCCCAGTACGCGGCGAGGTTCACCGACCTTTCTCGCTACTCGACAGACATGGTATGGGACCCCTTCTTCCGGGCCCGGACCTTCGAGCAGGGATTGAGACACGAGATCAGGGCGTCGCTGATCTCCCTCAGCATCCCAACCCAGGCAGGAGTTCTAGAGCGAGCCCTTCTGTTCGAGAGCTTTCTAGCTGAGTCCACAGCGAGACCTACCATAGGGCGGCAGATAGCGGAGTCTTCGGCAGCAAGTAGCCGACGGATGACTGAGGGATCCAGGTAGACTAGGCCATCCGGCAAACGACCTCGGGACACTAGCTCAACAGTGCGGGGAACACAGCGTGGAGCCAGCCTTCCGAGAGGCAGGCAGTGCTACTCGTGCGGCGGGCAGGGCCACATGGCTCATGACTGCCCGACCCGTCGTACCGAGGAGCAGCAGACGGTGGAGGGGCCACCCAGGCAGAGGCAGAGGGTCGACCGTGGTGGTCCACCGGGAGGAGGCGGACGAGGCAGAGGAGCTGGCCGGGCAGCAGGTGGTGGGCGACGCTATGAGGCTCTGCCACCACCACCACCAGGAGGCCCGCCCGACCACCGGGAGCTGGCGGGCAGAGACAGTCACAGCTCCAGGCACTGGAGGCCTACGACCACGGCGCACCAGAGATGATTCGAGGTACGATCTGTGTCTATTCCACCCTTGCTGTAGTTCTTATAGACACAGGAGTGAGTCACTCTTTCATAGACACTGCCCTTGTTCGGAGCTCGGAGATTCCGACAGAGCCGTTGGCTCGATCCTTACGGCAAGAGACTCCTACAGGAGCAGACTCGACGATTACACACTGGTGCCGGCAGTGTGAGCTTACTCTAGGAGGCGGGAGCTTCGGCAGGGATCTTCTTGTAGCGGCGTCAAGGCCTTACGACGTCATCTTGGGCATGGATTGGTTATCTACGGTCCATGCACAGATTGACTGCATTAGGCGCAAGGTGCGATGTGTGTGCACCGATGGGAGAAGGTTCACCTTCACCGGAGAGAAGGGAGCCTTCGCAGCATATGATGGACTCACGTAGAGGAGAGGGAATCCCATCACTCATCAGTTGGCTAGCCTCATCCTTGGAGCAGTTGACGTGCGAAGTCCTAGTTTTCCTGCACTGGTGGATCAGTATGCGGACGTCTTCCACGACGACGTTCCAGGGCTACCTCCTTGCAGAGAGGTAGACTTTTATATTGATATGTACCCTGGGACAGCCCCGGTATCCACTCCAGCGTATCGGATGGCCCCTAATGTGCTTCGAGAGCTACTGGTACAGTTGGAGGACTTGCAGGGCAAGGGGTTCATCAGACCCAGTGTTTCACCCTGGTCTTCCCCGATTTTATTCGCCAAGAAGGCGGACGGGAGCTTGCGACTGTGTGTCGATTATCGTCGCCTGAACCAGGTGACAGTGAGGAACAAGTATCCGCTACCCAGGATTGATGACCTCTTCGATCAGCTCAAGGGAGCGCGATGGTTCTCGAAGATAAACCTCAGGTCAGGCTATCATCAGCTCAGAGTTCGAGACGAGGGTGTGCAGAAGACGGCCTTCAGGTGTCGGTATGGCCACTATGAGTTCTTGGTTATTCCTTTCGGCGTAACCAACGCTCAAGCAGTGTTCATGAACCTCATGAGAAGGGTCTTCTAGCCATACCTCGATCGATTTGTCATGGTCTTCATCGATTACATTTTTGTGTACTCGACCACAGAGGAGGAGCACGCCTACCACCTGTGGGTTGTACTAGACACACTCCGAGAGAACCAGCTTTATGAAAAGCTATCGAAGTGCCAGTTCTGGTTATGTGAGGTCCACTTCTTGGGGCACGCTATTTCTGAGGCGGGAGTTGCAGTGGATCCCGCGAAGATCGAGGCAGTGCTAGCATGGGAGCCACCCAGGAGCGTGACGGAGGTGCGGAGATTCTTGGGTCTAGCCAGATACTATCGGAGATTTGTGCCAGACTTCTCCAGAGTTTCGGCGCCTCTCTCAGCCTTGACGAAGAAGGGGAAACCCTTTGTGTGGTCAGACAGATGTCAGCAGAGCTTACAGGAGCTGAGACAGAGATTGACCAGCGCACCTATCTTGAGGTTGCCTAAGGAGGGAGTTGGATACGTAGTCTACTGCGATGCATCAGGGACCGGACTCGGGTGTGTCCTGATGCAGGAGCGGGCCGTGATTGCCTATGGATCACATCAGCTGAGGCCGCCTGAGCAGAACTACGCTACCCATGACATGGAGTTAGCAGTAGTGGACTTCGCCCTGAAGACATGGCGACACTATCTAATGGGCAAGCGCTTTATAGTCTTTTCTGACCACCAGAGTCTCAGGTAAATCTTCTCTCAGAAGGACCTGAACCTGAGACAGCAGCGATGGCTCGAGTTCCTCCTGGACTATGACATTGAGATAGTCTATACTCCTGGGAAGGGGAACGTGGTAGCCGATGCCCTCAGCAGGAGGATGGGCATCTAGCTACTTGAGGAGGCGACAGAGCAGCTAGCCGCTTTGCAAATATCCTTCGTGGATAGAGACAGAGCAGCCTTCCTTCAGTCTCTCACCGTCTCTCCTCCACTTCTACAGCGGGTCAGAGAGGCTCAGTGTGGGGACGCTGACTGTGAGACACGGCGTGCACAGATATCCTCGGGACAGGCACCTGATGGTTTCTCCCTTAGAGCAGAGCACGACGTCCTTTTCAGAGGACATACCTTGGTACCAGTCGCTTTACGAGAGGAGGTGATGAGAGAGTTTCACACTTCTCTTTTGGTGGTACATCCTAGAGTGGCGAAGATGTACCAGGATCTCAGGAGACAACACTGGTGGTCGGGAATGAAGTAGGTTTTGGCATCGTTCGTTTCACGGTGCCTCACCTGCCAGTAGGTGAAGGCAGAGCATCAGGTACCAGCAGGCTTGGTACATCCCTTGGAGGTCCCGGAGTGGAAGTGGGACAGGATAACTATGGACTTCGTGACTGGACTTCCATGCACTTCCAGAGGTCACGACTCCATTTGGGTGATTGTTGACGGACTCACCAAGTCGGCACACTTCTTACCCATCCGAGAGCAGGGCTCAGTGGAGAGCATGGGGTGTCTCTACGTTCAGGAGATTGTATGGCTTCACGATGTGCCATCAACTATCGTCTCCAATTGGGACTCTCACTTTACTTCCCGGCTTTGGAAGGGGTTGTAGGAGGCGTTCGGGACGCGGCTACATCTGAGCACCGCCTTTCACCCTCAGACGGATGGTCAGACAGAGAGGACCATTCAGACTCTCGAGGACATGCTTCGCGCATGTGTCCTCGACATTGGTCACAGCTGGGAGGACCACCTAACCTTGGTGGAGTTTGCGTACAACAATAGCTGCCACTCCACCATCGGGATGACACCATACGAGGCGTTGTACGACAGGCCTTGCAGATCTCCATTGTGTTGGACAGACCCTGGGGAGTCAGCACTTGTGGGACCAGAGATGGTCCGGGCCACGACAGAGAAGGTCCAGGTCATCCAGGAGCGGATGAGGACAGCACAGAACTGACAAAAGTCATATGCTGACAGGAGGCGGAGGCCACTAGAGTTCAAGTATGGCGACCACATCTTCTTGCGGGTCTCACCTCAACGTGGTTTGCGGAGATTTGGTCGAGGCGGCAGGTTGTCTCCATGCTTCATCGGGCCTTTCCAGGTCCTCAGCAGGATTGGCGAGGTGGCTTATCGCTTGTCTCTGCCACCTCAGTTGCACCAGGTGCACGACGTCTTCCACGTATCTCAGCTGAGGAGATACGTGCACGACCCGACGCATATCATTGACTATGGGGAGCTAGACGTGGATGATGGGGAGACTTTTGCGGAGGTCCCGGTGGAGATAGAGGATCGACAGGAGCGGGTCCTACATGGATGATTGATTCCTCTTGTGAACGTCAGATGGAAGCACGAGAACCTACAGGAGAGCACATGGGAGCGGGAGGCTCAGATGTGTGCTCAGTACCCACATTTGTTTCCCTAGTTTATGATGTATCTTTACGGGGACGTAAAGCCCTGAGGTGGGAGTAATGTAAAGACCTATAAATTTCAAGGAAATGTTTTTCTTAATTTTCTTTGGAATTTTAGAAGAGCTCAGTTTCTGACGGCACCTGATTCCGAGGCCCGGTGTGCCCGGATTCATTTTCTGAAGCTTGGCTCGGGTACGTTCAGTGAATGGATGAGCGGGTTTTTCTAACTTTTGAACAGGTGCCCGAATCGAATTCTGAGGGCACCGATGAAATCGCAGTGCCTGTATTCGCTTAGAAACTCCTCTTCCAGAGTTGCGTTTGCTCGGTTGTGGTTTTTAATTTTCGGGCTTAAAGTGAAGAAATAAAATAATTTTTCGATAACTTTATTTTATTCCACTTAAGCCACTTGAAGTCACTTAAAAGAGTCTTAAACTGAGTTGAACCGGATAGGGTTCTATCCAGAAATATCCTACCCTCTTGGTAGGATATTTGTGAGTTGGGGCCCACACGAGCCCCGCTGTTTCTTTCCGCTAAGTAACGCACCCGCGAAAACCCGTCATTATGAAAGTCAACTGACGCGTTTTCTTAAATTCATAACAGACCATTTCATTGGGTGGTTTATTTCATAAATTAAATGAGATGTTTCATTCGTTGAATTAATACAACGAATTGATGGGTCGTTACTTACCCTTTTTCGTGTGTTGGCATAATAATAAAATAAGACCAACCAATCTTTTTGGAGGATTACTGGTTGAGAGGTTTGACATAGTCCTCATGCCTTTATCCTTCTTCGCGAAGAATGCGAAGAACGTGAAGAACACGAAGAACACCGACCTCTGAAGAAGAACGCCGAACCCGGAAATCGACGCGATGCGACGCCGTGTTCTGCGACGCCGACGTTCCCTTTCCTGCAACGTTCTTCTACGATGTCTCTTCCTCCGCGACGGATCTTCGATCGGCTGCTTGAGGTAAGAGTATCAGACATTCTTTTTAATCTCATTTGTGGTTTTTACCAAAACACGGGTTTAATGATTTAATTAAATTAAATCTGTTGTTTCATGGTCAGTTGAGTTCGCCGACTCAACGTCGTGTTCCGCGACAACGTGACGCCTTTCCACGACCACGCGACGATCTCCACCTTCCGCGACGAGCAATTCCGCGAAGGACGTGAATACGACGACGACCAACGAGGTTGGGGTTGTTGTGAGTTTATTATTTTTTCCCGTGATCGTTATTTTTTTTAAAGGGTAAAGAACCGGAAAAAAAAGAACAATTTTATTCCATTAAAATTGTTGAATTCATATGTTGAATTTGTTTCCTCCCGTTGTTTATCTCTAATGCAGAGGGTGCGGGCCAAACGAACACGGCCCGACAACCCTCCGCTGTTCTTCGTTGTTATGCGGATTTGACGGGCGACGACGGAACGTGCCGCAACGGAGGTGTGATGGTTCCGCGGTGAAGATCGAGTCCTCAGAGGAGCAGCGACGCATACGGGAACAAAAACGGACCACCGGAGCGACTGCGGTGGCCCGCGGAAGACGCCGGCGGCGCGGGTCGCCGGCGCGGCGGCGCCAGCGGCCGGGAGCGGCGGCGGCCCGTTGCGCCACCAGACAAGGCCGCCCCGGCAGAAGCCGCGGCGGCGGCGCTCGCGGACCCACGACCGCGCGGGTCCGGCGCGCGCTGGACGCGGCCGATGCCGCGTCCGGGTGTCCGAGCGACACCCCGCGGGTGCCGCGGGGTTGTCACGCGGGGGCGGCGGCTCCCCCCCACGTAGCTCTGCTTCCCAGGGAGACACACTGCGACCCACCGCAGGGTGGCACGTGGCAGAGTCTTCTACAGCTGGCAGTCGACGGATGACTCAGGGGTCCAGGCAGACCAGACCATCAGGCAGACGACCTCAGGACACTGGCTCAGCAGTGCGGGGCACACAGCGCGGAGCCAGTATTTCGAGAGGAAGACAATGTTACTCGTGCGGCGGGCAGGGCCACATGGCTCGTGACTGCCCGACCCGTCATGCAGAGGAGCAGTAGACGGTTGAGGGACCACCGAGGTAGAGGGAGAGGGTCGACCGTGGTGGACCACAGGGAGGAGGCGGACGAGGCAGAGGAGCTGGCTGAGCAGCAGTTGGTGGGCGACGCTTTGAGACTCTACCACCACCACCACCAGGAGGTCCACCCCAACCACAGGGAGCTCGTGGGCAGAGACAGGCACAGCTCCAGGCAGCAGAGGCCTTCGACCACGGCGCACCTGAGATGATTTGAGGTACTATCTGTGTCTATTCCACCCTTTCTGCAGTACTTATAGACACATGAGCGAGTCACTCTTTCATAGCCCCTGCCCTTGTTCGGAGCTCGGAGATTCCGACAAAGCCGTTGGCTCAATCCTTACGGCTAGAGACTCCTACGGGAGCAGACTCGACGATTACGCACTGGTTCCGGCAGTGTGAGCTTACTCTAGGAGGCGAGATCTTCGGCTGGGATCTTCTTGTAGCAACGTCGAGGCCTTACGACGTCATCTTGGGCATGGACTGGTTATCTATGGTCCATGTACAGAATGACTGTTTTAGGTGCAAGGTGCGATGTGTACGGACCGACGGGAGCAGGTTCACCTTCACCGGCGAGAAGGGAGCCTTTGAAGCACATGATGGACTTCCGCGGAGGAGAGGACAGCCCATCACTAATCAGTTGGCTAGCCTCATCCTTGGAGTAGTTGACGTGTGGAGTCCTAGTTTTCCTGCAGTGGTGGATCAGTACGCGAATGTCTTTCCCGACGACATTCCATGGCTACCTCCTCGTAGATAGGTAGACTTTTATATTGACTTGTACCCCGGGACAACCCCGATATCGACCCCAGCGTATCGGATGGCCCCCACCGAGCTTCGAGAGCAACGGGTACGGTTGGAGGACTTGTAGGGCAATGGGTTCATCCGACCCAGTGTTTGACCCTGGGCTTCCCCGATATTGTTCGCCAAGAAGGCGGACGGGAGCTTGCGACTTTGTGTTGACTATCGTCGCCTGAACCAGGTGACAGTGAGGAACAAGTATCCGCTCCCGAGGATTGATGACCTCTTTGATCAGCTCAAGGGATCACGTTGGTTCTCGAAGATAGACCTCAGGTCAGGCAATCATAAGCTCAGAGTTAGAGACGAGGACATGCAGAAGACGGCCTTCAGATGTCGGTATGGCCACTATGAGTTCTTGGTTATGCCTTTCGGCGTAACCAATGCTCCAGCAGTGTTCATGGCCCTCATGAACAGGATCTTTCAGCAATACCTTGATCTGTTTGTCGTGGTCTTCATCGACGACATACTGATTTACTCGACGACTAAGGAGGAGCACACCTATCACTTGCGGGTTGTACTAGACACACTCCGAGAGCACCAGCTTTATGGTAAACTCTCGAAGTGCCAGTTTTGGATACGTGACGTCCACTTCTTGGGACACGTCATCTCTGAGGCGGGAGTTTTAGTGGATCATGCGAAGATCGAGGCGGTGTTAGCTTGGGAGCCACCCCGGAGCGTGACGGAGGTGCAAAGTTTCTTGGGACTAGCCAGATACTACTGGAGATTCGTGCCAGACTTCTCTAGAGTTGCGGCACTATCCTCAGCTTTGACAAAGAAGGGGAAACCCTTTGTGTGGTCAGACAGATGTCAGTAGAGCTTCTAGGAGCTGAGACAGAGAATGACCAGCGCACCTCTCTTGAGGTTGCCTGAGGAGGGAGTTGGATACGTAGTTTACTGCGATGCATCAGGGTCCAGACTTGGTTGTGTCCTGATGCAGGAACGGGAAGTGATCGCCTATGGATCATGTCAGTTGAGGCCGCATGAGCAGAACAACGCTACCCATGACCTGGAGTTAGCAGCAGTGGTCTTCGATCTGAAGACATGGCGACACTATCTGATGAGCGAGAGCTTTACAGTCTTTTCTGATCATCAGAGTCTCAGGTACATCTTTTCTCAGAAGGACCTGTACCTGAGACAGCGGCGATGGCTCGAGTTCCTCTAGGACTATGACTTTGAGATAGTATATACTCCTGGGAAGGGGAACGTAGTAGCTGATGCCCTCAGCAGGAGGATGGGCAATCAGCTACTTGAGGAGGCGACAGAGCAGCTAGCCTCTTTGCAGAAATTCTTCGTGGATAGAGATGGAGCAGCCTTCCTCCAGTCTCTCACAGTCACCCCTCCACTACTGCAGCAGGTCAGAGAGGCACAGCGTGAGGACGCTAACTGTGAGACACGGCGTGCACAGATATCCTCGGGACAGGCACCTGATGGTTTCTCCCTTGGAGTTGAGCACGACATCCTTTTCAGAGGATGTATCATGGTACCAGTCGCTTTGCGAGAGGAGGTGATGAGAGAGTTTCACACTTCTCCTTTGGCGGTACATCCTGGAGTGGCGAAGATGTACCAGGATCTTAGACGACAGCACTGGTGGCCGGGCATGAAGAAGGCTGTAGTAGAGTTCGTTTCTCGATTCCTCACCTGCCAGCAGGTGAAGGCAGAGCATCAGGTACCAACAGGCTTGGTACAGCCCTTGGCGGTTCCAGAGTGGAAGTGGGACGACATATCTATTGACTTCGTGACTGGACTTCCACGCACTTCCAGAGGTCACGACTCCATTTGGGTGATTGTTGACCGACTCACCATGTCGGCACACTTCTTACCCATCAGAGAGCAGGGCTCAGTGGAGAGTTTGGGACGTCTCTACGTTCAAGATATTGTGCGGCTCCATGGTGTGCCATCATCTATCGTCTCCGATCGAGATGATCGCTTTACTTCCCGGCTTTGGAAGGGGTTGTAGGAGGCGTTCGGGACGCAACTACATTTGAGCACAGCCTTTCACCCTCAGACGGATGGTCAGATGGAGAGGACCATTCAGACTCTCGAGGACATGCTCCGCACATGTGTACTCGACTTTGGTCGTAGCATGGGAGGACCACCTACCCTTAGTGGAATTTGCGTACAACAACAGATACCACTCCACCACCGGGATTGCACCGTACGAGGCGTTGTACGACCGACCTTGTAGATCTCCATTGTGCTGGACAGACCCTGGGGAGTCAGCACTTGTGGGACCGGAGATGGATCAGGCCATGACAGAGAAGGTCCAGGTCATCCAGGAGCGGATGAGGACAGCTCAGAGCTGGCAGAAGTCATATGCTGATAGGATGCGGAGACCACTAGAGTTCGAGGATGGCGACCACGACTTCTTGTGGGTCTCACCTCGACGTGGTATACAGAGATTTGGCCGAGGCTGGAAGTTATCTCCGCGCTTCATCAGACCCTTCCAGGTCCTCAGCAGGATTGGCGAGGTGGCTTGTCGCCTGGCTCTACCACCTCAGTTGCACCGGGTGCATGGCGTCTTCCACGTGTCTCAGCTGAGGAGATACGTGCACGACCCGACACAAATCATTGACCATGGGGAGCATGACGTTGACGATGGGGCAACTTTTACGGAGGTCCCGGTGGAGATAGAGGATCGACAGGAGCGGGTCCTACGTGGGGGGTCAATTCGTCTAGTGCTCATCAGATGGAAGCACGGGAATCTCCAAGAGAGCACTTGGGAGCAGGAGGCTCAGATGCGTGCTCAGTACCCTCATTTGTTTCCCTAGTTTTGATGTATCTTTTCGGGGACGTATATCCCTGAGGTGGGAGTAATGTAAAGTCCCGTAAAATTCAAGGGAAATTTTTTTCTTAATTTTATTTGGAATTTTACTAGAGCGTGGTTTATGACGATACCTGATTCCAAGGTCCGGAGTGCTCAGAATCAATTTACGAAGTTTGGCTCGGGTACGTTCAGTGAACGAACGAGCGGGAATTTCTAACTTTTGAACCGGTGCCCGGAATCGAATTCCGAGGGCACTGATTAACTCGCATCGCCGATATTCGCTTAAGGAGACCTTTTCCGAGGTTGCGTTTTATGTGGAATGAAAGTTAGGTTTGGGAAAAATTAAATGAAGTTAAATAAAATGTGGAAACACATTTTATTTTTTACTTGTTGGTTAACTCCTCCCAAAGGGAGTTAATGGTGGGACCCACATCCACATAACCTCCCTTGAGAGGATTAAGTGTGGTGGGGCAAACACGAACTCTAACACTTCATCTTCTTTTTTTTAACTCCCTATAACTCCTCTTTAATTAACTTGACAACTTGGTTAATTAATTGAGTTGTTTTGGATTTCAATCCTTTGAAATTCAAAGTGGTCTAGTTGTGTAAATAAAATAAGGCTTAAGCTTATTTTATTTTGGTTAGAATTCTCTTACCAGCTTCAGAGAATTTGGAGCTTTCTTCTTCTTCTTCAAACTCAACGAGGAACGCGAAGAACGCCGTTATTCAACGAAGAATCTCTCCGTCGAAGAACCTGATCCTTTCGTGACGCCTTATCCACGTTGCGACGTACTTCTTCCACGTCATCTCTTCCGCGATGGTTTCCCGCGATGAAATCGCCGCCAAAGAACTTCGAATCCTCGCTTCACGACGTCGAAGTCCTTTTCCCGCGATGCTGACCACCACGACGCTTGTCTTCCGCGGGTCGTTGACGAACATCGTTCTTGAAACTGAGGTAGGGGTTTGTTGTTGTTATATTTAATTATTTTCACGTTCTTGGTTCTAGCATGACGATCACTGAGGATAAATGATTAAGTGTTATCGTCTAACGAGAGGGGGTCCGGACCGCAAAAAAAACGGCCGAAACCCCCTCCCTTGTTCTCGAATGTTTCTTGTGGATGGAACGAGATGGCATGGTTCCGTCGCACCACGGGGGAATCACATGAAAATTATTGTGCGGCGCGGTCACGCCGCGCCGTGGAAAGATTTTAATGGACATGACGCCGTCACGCCGCGTCGAAGGAAACTGAAGGCGCCGCGGCCGGAGCGGGGCTGCGGCGGAGGGGCGCGGTGACGTCGCACCGCGCCAGACGATGAAGGGCGCGACCGGTTCTGGGCCGCGGCGGAACGTGATGACCGGCGGCCATCCAGGCCGCCGGTTCCGGAAGGCGGAAGAGGACCGGCCCTTGCCGGTCCTGTTGAGAAGAAGTCGGCCGGCCAAGTCGGGCCGGCCGGGATGGTGGAATCCGGGGGAATTAAATTCCCCCGTGCGGTTTAATGGCCCCCCATTATGAGGGGGGCCGGTTTCACAAAGGGGGGCAGGCGCCCCCCCCCCCCCCCGTTTTTGAAGCAAGCTCGGCCTTCGGCCGAGGTTGGAGCGCGCCCAGCGCGCAGCCTTGCGCCGAACCGGCGTGCCCGGCCGGTTCGCCAGGCCAGGCAAGGCCGGGCCGGGCAGCGCCGCACCGGGCTGTACCGGGCCATTCCGGGACGGGTCGACGCTGTCCGGGGCGGGTCGACCCGGATCGGGCCATCCGGGGGGTCTCGGGGCGGGACGGCCCGGGCCTAAAACCCCCGATACCGAGCGGTTTGGATTCAAATGCCCGTAACTCGGGCTACGGACTTTCAAACGTCGCGCCGTCAGTGGTGATGTGATCCTTGGACCGAGATGGTCGTTTGGGTATATCACACTCAAGGATTCGTAATACTTTGAGTTCGTCCGGGTTGGTTTGTGCACGAAACCAACCAGGCCCTCGAAGCGGAAACACTCATATCTTGAGTTACGGACGTCCGATTGACGTGCCGTCAGCTTTGTTGTGTTCCTCTTAGTGAGACGAATCTTTTGGCATACTCCGCCCAAGGTTTGGATGTAGGTGGAGTACTTTAGGGTTGGTTTTGCCTTAAAAACCAACCGGGCCCCTGGGACGAAAAAGCCAATAACTCTCAGACCGGTCGTCCGATCGACACGTCGTCTGTTGCGTTGAGTTCCTGTTGACGATACAAAACTTTTGGATACATCAATTCTGGACTTTATGACAGTTGATGTATCAGCCTCTCGGATCGTGGAGCGGACCCTCCCGAATGAGCTTGCTGTGTGCGGGAACCCTAGAGCTGGTTGCGACTGCTACTGCTACTGCTACTGTGACTGCGACGACGACAGTACAGAGATCCTTGGTGGATTCGACGATGACGACTACAGAACTCAACGATCCTACGAGGAACAGTGCTACAGGTCTTGTGTGGGCCCGATCCTATGTGGGTTCGATCCTGTGTGGGTCTGCCCTCAGCGGTCCTGTGTGAACCAGCGCCTACAGGTCCTGTGTGGGCCCGATCATGTGTGGGTTATTACGGGGGTTAGTTACCTATCGATCCTTCATGGGTCCGACAACTTAGATGGATCAATGATCATCTTTATCATCATCCGAAGAAGTTTACCTATGTGAGCTGAATCCTGTTGCTTTCCTGTGTTGATTGTGTTGTGCTATCCTGTGTGGAATTTGTTTTGCTTTCCTGTGTGGAATACGTATTCTTTCCTGTGTGGACTGAGTTGTACTTGAGCTCGGAGGTTGGAGCGTATTGGAATTGATGACTTAGGTATATGTTTGGGCATATACCTAAGCAGTGTCGGTTGTTACTTCGTGTTTATATCTTACCTTTGTGGTTTATCCTTTGTGGATTTTGGGAGACCTTCAGGGGTCTCGGGATCCCTACTGTGTAGCTTATACTCACCCCTTCACGGGCTCTGCCCGCACTACGTTGTGTTGGTTGCAGACGACGGATAGTGTTGATCGTAGTTGAGGATTACTGAGCAGGACGGTACCAGGAGGTGGACCACTGGGCGAGACGTGCTTGGAGCGGACGGCGGGACCCAAGGAGCAGTGGAACTATCTGTACCCACCTTTCAGGTGGGATTTCCAGTGGCCAGCTCGGTGTAGCGGCTTTTACATTACAGTTGTTGTTTTCCCTTTCGATTTGTACTTTAATTTCAGTTTGGGTTTGTATACTGGCCCGGACCTTTGAGCAGGGTTTGAGACACGAGATCAGGGCATCGCTGATCTCCCTCAGCATACCGACTGAGACAGGAGTATTGGAGCAGGCCCTTTTGATCGAGAGCTTTCTTGATGAGTCTACACCAGCGCTATGACCCACTGCAGGGTGGCACGTGGCAGAGTCTTCTGCAGCTGGTAGTCGACGGATGACTCAGGGGTCCAGGCAGTCCAGACCTTCAGGCAGACGACCTCAGGACACTGGCTCAGCAGTGCGGGGCACACAGCGTGGAGCCAGTATTTCGAGAGGCAGACAGTGTTACTCGTGTTGCGGGCAGGGCCACATGGCTCGTGACTGCCCGACCCGTCGTGCCGAGGACCAGCAGACGGTTGAGGGACCACTGAGGCAGAGGAAGAGGGTCGACCGTAGCGGACCGCAGGGAGGAGGCGGACGAGGCAGAGGAGCTGGCCGAGCAGCAGGTGGTGGGCGATGCTTTGAAACTCTACCACCACCACCACTAAGAGGTCCACCCCGACCACAGGGAGCTGGCGGGCAGTGACAGGCACAGTTCCAGGCAGCATAGGCCTACGACCACGGCGCACCTGATATGATTCGAGGAACTATCTGTGTCTATTCCACCCTTTCTGCAGTACTTATAGACAGAGGAGCGAGTCACTCTTTCATAGCCGCTTCCCTTGTTCGGAGCTCGAAGATTCCGACAGAGCCGTTGGCTCGATCCTTACGGCTAGAGACTCCGACGGGAGTAGACTCTAGGATTCCGCACTGGTGCCGGCAGTGTGAGATTACTCTAGGAGGCGAGAGCTTCGGCTTGAATCTTCTTGTAGCAGCGTCGAGGCCTTACGACGTCATCTTGGGCATGGATTTGTTATCTATGGTCCATGCACAGATTGACTGTTTTAGGCACAAGGTGCGATGTGTACACACCGACGAGAGCAGGTTCAACTTCACTGGCGAGAAGGGAGCCTTGGCAGCACAGGATGGACTTCCAAGGAGGAGAGGACATCCCATCACTCATCAGTTGGCTAGCCTCATCCTTGGAGAAGTTGACGTGCGGAGTCATGGTTTTCCTGCAGTGGTGGATCAGTTTGCGGACGTCCTTCCCGACGGCGTTCCAGGGCTACCTCCTCATAGAGTGGTAGACTTTTATATTCACTTGTACCCCGGGACATCCCTGATATTGACCACAGCGTATCGGATGGTCCCCGCCGAGCTTCGAGAGCTACATGTACAGTTGGAGGACTTGTAGGGCAAGGGGTTCATCTGACCCAGGGTTTCACCCTGGGCTTCCCCGATATTGTTCGCCAAGATGGCGGATGGGAGCTTGCGACTTTGTGTTGACTATCGTTGCCTGAACCAGGTGACAGTGAGGAACAAGTATCCGCTACCGAGGATTGATGACCTCTTTGATCCGCTCAAGGGAGCACGATGGTTCTCGAAGATAGACCTCAGATCAGGCTATCATCAGCTCAGAGTTAGAGATGAGGACGTGCAGAAGACGACCTTCAGATGTCGGTATGGCCACTATGAGTTCTTGGTTATACCTTTCGGCGTAACCAATGCTCCAGCAGTGTTCATGGCCCTCATGAACAGGATCTTCCAGCCATACCTTGATCGGTTTGTCGTGGTCTTCATTGACGACATACTGATTTACTCGATGACTGAGGAGGAGCACGCCTATCAATTACAGGTTGTACTAGACACACTCCGAGAGCACCAGTTATATGGTAAACTCTCTAAGTGCCAGTTATGGATATGTGAGGTCCACTTCTTGGGACACATCATCTCTGAGGTGGGAGTTGCAGTGGATCCTGCGAAGATCGAGGGAGTGTTAGCTTGGGAGCCACCTAGGAGCGTGACAGAGGTGCAGAGTTTCTTGGGACTAGACAGATACTATCGGAGATTCGTGCCAGACTTTTCTAGAGTTGCATCACCACTCTCAGCTTTGACGAAGAAGGGGAAACCCGTCGTGTGGACATACAGATGTCAGCACAGCTTCCAAGAGCTGAGACAGATATTGACCAGCGCACCTATCTTGAGTTTTCCTGAGGAGGGAGTTGGATACGTAGTTTACTGCGATGCATCAGGGACCGGACTTGGTTGTGTCCTGATGCAGGAGAGGGCAGTTATCACCTATGGATCACGTCAGTTGAGGCTGCATGAGCAGAACTACGCTACCCATGACCTGGAGGTAGCAGCAGTGGTCTTCGCTCTGAAGACATGGCGACACTATCTGATGGGCGAGCGCTTTACAATCTTTTCTGATCATTAGAGTCTCAGGTACATCTTCTCTTAGAAGGACCTGAACCTGAGACAGCGGCGATGACTCAAGATCCTCCAGGACTATGACTTTGAGATAGTCTATACTTCTGGGAAGGGGAATGTAGAAGCCGATGCCCTCAGCAGGAGGACGGGCATTAAGCTACTAGAGGAGGCGACAGAGCAGCTAGCCTCTTTGCAGATATCATTCGTGTATAGATATGGAGCAGCCTTCCTCCAGTCTCTCACAGTCACCCCTCCACTACTGCAGCGGGTCAGAGAGGCACAACGTGAGGACGCTGACTAAGAGACACGGTGTGTACATATATCCTCGGGACATGCACCTGATGGTTTCTACCTTGGAGCAGAGCACGACATCCTTTTCAGAGGACGTACCATGGTACCAGTCGCTTTGCGAGAGGAGGTGCTGAGAGAGTTTCACACTTCTCCTTTGGCGGTACATCCTGGAGTGGCGAAGATGTACCAGGATCTCAGACGACAGCACTGGTGGCCGGGCATGAAGAAGGCTGTAGCAGAGTTCGTTTCTCGATGCCTCACCTGCCAGCAGGTGAAGGCAGAGCATCAGGTACCAGCAGGCTTGGTACAGCCCTTGGAGGTTCCCGAGTGGATGTGGGACGACACATCTATGGACATCGTGACTGGACTTCCACGCACTTCTAGAGGTCACGACTCCATTTGGGTGATTTTTGACCGACTCACCAAGTCGGCACACTTCTTACCCATCAGAGAGCAGGGCTTAGTGGAGAGCTTGTTACGTCTCTACGTTTAGGAGATTGTGCGGCTCCACAGTGTGCCATCATCTATCGTCTCCGATCGAGATGCTCACTTTACTTCCCTGCTTTGGAAGGGGTTACAGGAGGTGTTCGGGACGCAACTACGTTTGAGCACAGCCTTTCACCCTCAGACGGATGGTCAGACAGAGAGGACCATTTAGACTCTCGAGGACATGCTCCGCGCATGTGTCCTCGACTTTGGTCGTAGCTGGGAGGACCACCTACCCTTGGTGGAATTTGCGTACAACAACAGATACCACTCCACCATCGGGATGGCACCGTACGAGGCGTTGTACGGCCGACCTTGTAGATCTCCTTTGTGCTGGACAGACCCTGGGGAGTCAGCACTTGTGGGACCAGAGATGGTTCAGGCCACGACAGAGAAGGTCCAGGTCATCCAGGAGCAGATGAGGACAGCTCAAAGCCGGCAGAAGTCATACGCTGACAGGAGGCGGAGACCACTAGAGTTCTAGGATGGCGACCACGTCTTCTTGAGGGTCTCACCTCGACGTGGTATACAGAGATTTGGCCGAGGCGGAAAATTATCTTCGCGCTTCATCGGACCCTTCCAGGTCCTCAGCAGGATTGGCGAGGTGGCTTATCACCTGGCTCTACCACCTCAGTTGCACCGAGTGCACGACGTCTTCCATGTGTCTCAGCTGAGGAGATACGTGCACAACCAGACGCACATCATTGACCATGGGGAACTTGATGTTGACGATGGGGCGACTTTTACGGAGGTCCCGGTGGAGATAGAGGATCTACTGGAGCGGTTCCTACATGGGCGGTCGATTCCCCTAGTGCACATCAGATGGCAGCATGGGAATCTCTAGGAGAGTACTTGGGAGAGGGATCCTCAGATGCGTTCTCAGTACCGTCATTTGTTTCCCTATTTTTGATGTATCTTTACGGGGACCTAAATCCCTGAGGTGGGAGTAATGTAAAGACCCGTAAAATTCAAGTGAAATTTTTTTCTTAATTTTCTTTGGAATTTTACAAGAGCGCGGTTTCTGACGGCACCTGATTCCGAGGCCCGGAGTGCCCGGAATCAATTTCCAAAGTTTGGATCGGGTACGTTCAGTGAACAAACAAGCTGGAATTTCTAACTTTTGAACCGGTGCCCGGAATCGAATTCCGAGGGCACCGATGAACTCACAGAGCTGATATTCGCTTAAGGAGACCTTTTTCGAGGTTGCGTTTTATGCGGAAAGAAAGTTAGTTTTCGGAAAAATTAAAAGAAGTTAATTAAAATGTGGAAACACATTTTATTTTTAACTTGTTGGTTAACTCCTCCCAAAGGGAGTTAGGGGTGGGACCCACATCCACTTAATCTCCATTGAGAGGATTAAGTGTGGTGGGGCCCACAAGAACCCTAACACTTCATCTTCTTTTCTTTAACTCCCTATAACTCCTCTTTATTTAACTTGACAACTTGGTTAATTAATTGAGTAGTTTTGAATTTCAATCCATTGAAATTCAATGTGGTCTAGTTGTGTAAATAAAATAAGGCTTAAGCTTATTTTATTTTGGTTAGAATTCTCATACCAGCTCGAGAGAATTTGGAGCTTTCTTCTTCTTCTTCATTCTAAATGAGGAACGCGAAGAACGCCGTTCTTCAATGAAGAATATCTCCATCGAAGAAAACGGTCCTTCCGCGACGCCGTATCCGCGACGCGACGTACTTCTTCCGCGTCATCTCTTCCGTGATGGTTTCCCGCGACAAAATCGTCGTCAAAGAACTTCGAATCCTTGCTTCACGACGTCGACATCCTTTTCCCGCAATGCCGCCCACCGTGACTCTCATCTTCCGTGGGTCGTTGACGAACATCGTTCTTGAAACCAAGGTAGGGGTTTGTTGTTGTTATATTTAATTATTTTCTCGTTCTTGGATCTAGCATGACGATCATTGAGGATAAATGATTAAGTGTTATCATCTAACGAGAGGGGGTCCGGACCGCACAAACACGGCCGAAACCCCCTCCCTTGTTCTCGAATGTTTATTGTGGATGGAACGAGATGGCGTGGTGCCGTCGCACCACACGGGAATCACACGACAATTATTGCACGGTGTCGTCGCGTCACGCGGTGGAAAGATTTTCATGGACGCAATGCCGTCACGCCGCATCGAAGGAAACCGAAGGCGCCACGACCGGAGCGGGGCCGCGGTGCCGTCGCACCGCGCCGGACGACGAATGCCACGGCCGGTTCCGGGCCGCGGCGGAACGTGATGACGGGAGGCCAGCCGGGCCGCCGGTGCCAGAAGGCAGAAGAGGTCCGGCCCTTGCTGGTCCTGTTGAGAAGAAGTCGGCCGACCAGGTCGGGCCGGCCGGGATGGTGGAAACCGGGGGAATTAAATTCCCTCGGGCGGTTTAATGGCCCCCATTATGAGGGGGGACGATTTCACAAAGGGGTGCAGGCCCCCCCCCCGTTTTTCCAGCAAGCTCGGACTTCGGCCGAGCTGGCAGCGCGGCCAGCACGCTGCCTTGCTCCGAACCAGCGCGCCTGACCGGTTAGCCAGGCCCGGTCGGGCTGGGCTGCGCCGTACCGGGCCGGGCCGCGCCAGGCTGGGCCGGCCCGTGCCGGGCCGGGTCGACCCTGTCCGGGGCGGTTCGACCCGGTTCGGGCCATCCGGGGGGTCTCGGGCCGGGACGACCCGGGCCCGAAACCCCCGATACCGAGCAGTTTGGATTCAGATGCCCATAGCTTGGGCTACGGGCTTCCAAACGTCGCGCCGTCAGTGGCGATGCGATCCTTGGATCAATTCGGTCATTTCGGTATATCACACTCAAGGTTTCGGAATACTTTGAGTTTGGCCGGGTTGGTTTGTGCACGAAACCAACCAGGCCCTCAAAGCGGAAACACTCATATCATGAGCTACAGATGTCTGATTGACGTGCCATCATCTTTGTTGTGTTCCTCTTAGTGAGACAGATCTTTTGGCATACTCCGCCCAAGTTTTGGACGCAGGTGGAGTACGGTCGGGTTGGTTTTGTCTTAAAAACCAACTGGGCCCCTGGGACGAAAAAGCCAATAACTCTCAGACCGGGCGTCCGATCGACGCGCCGTCTGTTGCGTTGACTTCCTATTGATGATACAGAAATTTTGGATACATCAACTCTGGACTTTGTGACAGTTGATGTATCAGCCTCTCGGCTCGTGGAGCAGACCCTCCCGAACGAGCTTGCTGTGTGTGGGAACCCTAGAGCTGGCTGTGACTGCTACTGCTACTGTTGTTGTGACTACGACGACGACAGTACATAGATCTTTGGTGGATTCGACGACGGCGACTACAGCACTCAGCGATCCTACGTGGATCAGTGCTACAGGTCCTGTGTGGGCCCGATCCTGTGTGGGTCCGATCCTATGTGGGTCTGCGCTCAGCGGTCCTGTGTGAACCAGCACCTACAGGTCCTGTGTGGGACCAATCCTATGTGGGTAATTGCGGGGGTTAGTTACCTATCGATCCTTCGTGGGTCCGGTGACTTAGATGGATCAGTGATCATCTTTATCGTCATCCGAAGAAGTATACCTGTGTGAGCTGCATCCTATTGCTTTCCTATATGGATTGTGTTGTGCTATCCTGTGTGGATTTCGTTTTTATTTCCTGTGGGGAATACGTATACTTTCCTGTGTGGACTGAGTTGTACGTGGGCTCGGAGGTTGGAGCATTTTGGAATTGATGACTTAGGTATATGTATGGGCATATATCTAAGCAGTGTCGGTTATTACTTCGTGTTTATATCTTACGATTGTGGTTTATCCTTTGTGGATTTTGGGAGACCATTAGGGGTCTTGGGGTCCCTACTGAGTATCTTATACTCACCCCTGCACGGGCTATTCCCGCACTACGTTGTGTTGGTTGCAGACGACAGACAGCGTTGATCGTAGTTGAGGCTTGCTGAGTAGGATGGTACAGGAGGTGGACCACTAGGCGAGACATGCCGGGAGTGGACGGTGGGACCCGAGGAGCAGTGAAACTATCTGTACCCACCCTTCAGGTGGGATTTCCACTGGGAAGCTCGGTGTAGCAGCTTTTACTTTACAGTTTCTGTTTTCCCTTTCGAGTTGTACTTTAGTTTCAGTTTGGGAACGTATACTGGCCCATTTACTTTTCCACACTTTTAGTTGTACTCTATTTTTTACTTAGTGTTTACTTTTCTGCTTGCTTACTATGTGGTGCTTGTTTACTTTTAAAAGGAAATGACTTCCCTTTTTACCAGGATTTACGCCTTGGTGATAGTTCTGCTCATGCGGCCTCAACAGATGTCTTCCATAGGCAATCACTGCCCGCTCCTGCATCAGGACACATCCGAGTCTGGTCCCGGATGCATCGCAGTAGACTACGTACCCTACTCCCTCCTTAGGCAACCTCAAGATAGGTGCGCTGGTCAATCACTGCCTCAGCTCTTGGAAGCTCTGTTGACATCTGTCTGACCACACAAAGTGTTTCCCCTTCTTCGTCAAAGCTGAGAGTGGTGCCGAAACTCTGGAGCAGTCTGGCACAAATCTCCGATAGTATCCAGCTAGTCCCAAGAAACTCTGCACCTCCGTCACGCTCCTAGGTGAATCCCAAGCTAGCACTGCCTCGATCTTCACAGGATCTACTGCATCTCCCGCCTCAGAGATGATGTTTCCCAAGAAGTGGAACTCACGTATCCAGACATGAAACTTCGAGTGGTTGCCTTAAAGCAGGTTCTCTCAGAGTGTGTCTAGTACAACACGCAAGCGGTAGGCGTGCTCCTCCTTGGTCATCGAGTATATCAAAATGTCGTCGATGAACACTACGACAAATCGATCGAGGTATGGATGAAAGATCATGTTCATGAGGCCCATGTACACTGCTGTAGCATTGGATACGCCGAATGGCATAACCAAGAACTCATAGAGGCCATACCGACATCTGAAGTCTGTCTTCTACACGTCCCCGTCCCGAACTCTGAGCTGATGATAGCCTGACCTGAGGTCTATCTTCGAGAACCACCATGCTCCCTTGAGCTGGCCGAAGAGGTCATGAATCCTAGGTAGCGGATACTTGTTCCTCACCGTCACCTGGTTCAGGTGACGATAGTCGACACAAAGTCGCAAGCTCTCGTCCGCCTTCTTGGCGAACAATATCGGGGAAGCCCAGGGTGAAACACTTGTTCGGATGAATCCCTTTCCCTGCATGTCCGCCAAATGTACCCGTAGCTCTTGAAGCTCAGCAGGGGCCATCTGATACGTTGGAGTCGATATCGGGGATGTCCCGAGGTACTGGTCAATACAAAAGTCTACCTCTCTCCGAGGTGGTAGCCCTAGAACGTCGTCGGGAAAGACGTCCGTATACTGATCCACCAGTGCAGGAAAATTAGGACTCCGCACGTCAACTTCTCCTAAGATGAGGCTAGCCAACTGATGAGTGATGGGCTGTCCTCTCCTCTGCAGAAGTCCATCCTGTGCTGCGAAGGCTCCATTCTCACCGGTGAAGGTGAACGTGATCCTGTCGGTGCGTACACATCACACCTTGCGCCTAATACAGTCAATCTATGCATGGACTGTAGATAACCAATCCATGCCCAAGATGACATCGTAAGGCCTCGAAGCCACCAATAGAAGATCCCAACTGAAGCTCTCGCCTCCTAGAGTAATATCACACTGCCGGCTCCAGTGTGTAATCATGGAGTCTGCTCCCGTAGGAGTCTCTAGCTGTAAGGATCGAGCCAACGGCTCTGTCGGAATCTCCGAGCTCCGAACAAGGGCAGCGGCTATGAATGAATGACTCACTCCTGTGTCTATAAGAACTGCAGAAAGGGTTGAATAGACACAGATAGTACCTCGAATCATCTCGGGCGCGCCATGGTCATAGGCCTCCACTGCCTGGAGCTGTGCCTGTCTTTGCCCGCCAGCTCCTTGTGGTCGGGGTGGACCTCCTGGTGGTGGTGGTGGTAAATCCTCAAAGCGTCGCCCACCACCTGCTACTCAGCCAGCTCCTCTTCCTCATCCGCCTCCTCCCTGCGGACCGCCACGGTCAACCCTATGCCTCTGCCTGGGTGGCCCCTCAATCGTCTGATGCTCCTCGACACGGTGGGTTGGGCAGTCACGAGATATGTGGCCCTTTCCGCAGCATGTGTAGCACTGCCTGCCACTTGAAAAACTGGCTCCACGCTGTGTGCCCCGTACTGCTGAGCTAGTGTCCTAAGGTCGTCTGCATGAGGTTCTGGTGTGCCTGGACCCCTGAGTCATCCTTCTACTGCCTGCCGCAGAAGACTCTTCTAGGTGCCGCCCCACGGTAGGTCTCGCTAATGATGAATGCTCAGCAAGGAAGCTCTCAATCAAAAGGGATCACTCCAGTATTCCTGCAGGAGTCGGAATGCTGAGGGAGATCAGTGATGCCCTTATCTCATGTCTCAATCCCTGCTCAAAGGTCCGGTCCTAGATGAATGGGCCTCGTACCATGTGTGTCGAGTAACGCGAGATATCATTAAATCTCGCCGAGTACTGGGCGACCGTCAAGCTCCCCTGTCGCAACTGAAGAATCTCCTGGATGCAGACCGCACGGAGGGTGGCCGAGATGAACTCCGAGCAGAAGAGGCTCTCAAATTCCATCCATAGAAGAGATGCCTCATCGTGCACCTGGAGCATCAAGATCCACCATCGGCCCACTGCTGAGTGTAGTAGGCTCCTGCGAGGATCACCATGAGGTCTGATAATGTTCTCACTAACCGGAAAACTCACACCATTGCCTCCATCTAGTCCTCGGCTGCCTGGGGGTCCGTCTCCACGCGGAACCTGGGCGGTCGCTGGCGCTGGAACTCATGCAGCGCACTGAGGCGACGTGCATCGTCAGCGGCTGGTGCTGGAAGCATCGGTGGCTCGACGGGTAAAGGTATCGCCGGTGACTCAGCTTTCAAAGGGCCATGTACCGAGGCCTCGTCGCTCGGTGGGCTGTCGTCACGCTCAACTCTCGGAACCCTAGCTGGCTGCCGTCGTGGGGCCATCCTGAAAAAGGAAACAGATGCACCACAGTCAGAACAATATACCTGGTGAGCAGACACAATGTAATCACGAAGAAAACTTGAATCACACACGCAATCAATGTTTTCGTGTATTAAGTCGGAAATCAGAAGGCAGGGTCCTGGTGTACGGATACGTCGGCCGCCGTACCAACACTGGACTCCCTGGACTGATAACCACACCCAATATGCTAAACACTAATGTTTCACATAGAAAAAGATCAGAGTCTGCGGTAGAACCGAAGTCCTCTGATACCAATTTTTCACGACCCGTCCTCGGGGCCCGTTTCGTGACTACCCCAAGCCCGCCTTCCATGGGCGAGGGGCTGGCGACTATCACCAAGGCGTAAATCCCGGCAAAAAGGGAAGGCATTTCCTTTTTAATGTAAAACACAAACACCACAGAGCAAACAGGCAGAAGTAAAAACTATGTAAAAACTGGGTGCAATAGTAAGTGCGGAATGTAAGTGGGCCAATATACAAACCCAAACTGAATGTAAAGTACAACTGGAAAGGGAAAACAGTAACTGAAAAGTAAAGCCGCAACGTCGAGCTTTCCACTAGAAATCCCACCTAAATGGTGGGTACAGATAGCCTCCAATGCTCCTCGGGTCCATCCGACCGCTCTGAGTACGTCCCGCCCAGTGGTCCACCTCCAGGTACCTTCCTTCTCCGCAAGCCTCAACCACGATCAGCGCTATCCGTCGTCTGCAACCAACACAACATAGTACATGCATAGGCCGTACAGGGGTGAGTATAAGCTACTCAGTCGGGACCCCGAGACCCATGAAGGTCTCCCAGAATCCACAAAGGATAAACCACAAAGGAAAGATACAATCACGAAGTAACATCCGACACGGCTTAGGTATATTCCCATACATATACCTAAGTCATCAATTCTTGTTCGGCTCCAACATCCGAACCCAAGTACAACCCAGTCCACACAGGAAAGAAAAACGTAACTCCACACAGGATAACACAACACAATCCACATAGGAAAGCAAAACAGGATTCAGCTCACACAGGAATACTTCTTTGTATGACGATAAAGATGACCAGATATTGCCATTGATTCATCTAAGCCATCGGACCCACAAAGGATCTATAGGTACTAACCCCCGCAATAACCCACAAAGGATCTGACCCACAAAGGTTCGATAGGTATCTAACCCCCGCAATGACCCACAAAGGATCTGACCCAAACATGATCGATAGATAACTAACCCCCGCAAAGATCCACACAGGATCGGACCCACACAGGATCTGTAGGTGCTGGCCCACAAAGGACCGCTAGGCACTGAACCACACAGGATCGGACCCACACAGGATTGGTAGCACTGACCCACAAAGGATCGCTGAGTGTTGTAGTCGTCACCGTCGAATCCACTGAGGATCTCTGTACAATCATCCTCGAATCCACTAAGGATCTCTGTATTGTCGTCGTTGTCGAAGTCACAGCCAGCTCTAGGGTTCTCGCACACAGCAAGCTCGTTCGGGAGGGTCCGCTCCACGAGACGAGAGGATGATACATCAACTGACACATAGTCCAGAGTTGATGTATCCAAAAGTTCCGTATCGTCAACAGGAACTCAACGTCGCAGACGGCACGTCAATCAGACGCCCTGTCTGAGAGTTATTTGCCTTTTTGTTCCAGGGGCCCAGTTGGTTTTTAAGGCAAAACCAACTCGAACATACTCCACCTTCATTCAAACCTCAGGCGGAGTAAGCGAAAAACTTCCATCTAACTTATAGGAATTCAACAAAGTCGACGGCACATCAATCGGACGTCCGAAGCTCAAAATATGAGGGTTTCCGCTCCGAGGGCCCGTTTGGTTTCGTGTACGAACCAACCCGGATGTACCCAAAGTATTCTGAAACCTTGGGTGTGATATACCGAAACGGCCGTCTCGATCCAAGGATCGCATTGCGGCTAACGGCGCATCGTTCGGAGGCCAGTAGCTCAAGTTATGAGAAAAAGATCGAATAGGTCCGAAAACGGGGGGTCTGGGCCCGACCCGACCCGGCCCAACCCCCCTGGGTCGGCCCAAAACCGGTTGACCCGACCCGGGTCCGGGTCCGACCCGGTCAGCGCGGCCCGGCCCTGCCCGGCTTGGTCGCAACCCGGCTGGCCGGTCTGGGGGCTCGGCGCTGGCCGAGTGGCCACACCCAAGGAAGCCGCGACCCCCGCGCGGGGGCCGCTCCGTGTCACTGGACGCGGCTTAAGCCGCGTCCCTTCCTCCGCAGTCCCGCGCGGCCACTGGACCGGCCGGCGCCGGCGGAGACATTCACGGACCACCAGATGCGCTCCGGTGGTCCGATTTGTGCGCGGTCTTCGCCAGTGCTCGTCCCGGGACTCGAACTTCACTACAAAGCCTTAAAAATTACCTTGTGGCCCCGTTTGTCGTCGCCGGCCAATCCGCGTATCAATGAAAAACTGCGGAGGGTTGTCGGGCCATGTCTGTTTGGCCCTTACCCTCTGCGTTAGGTGATAACAATTGAGAATAATTAATCAACCCATGAAAACATAACAAGGTACAATTTTAATAAATTAAAATTGCACTTTGATCCAGGTTCTTTGTTTTTGAAGGAAACAACCACGGGAATAAAAATTATTCTCAAATAAAACCGCTACCTCGTCATAGTCGTCGAACGTCTGTTCTTCGCGGAATTGACTGTCGCGGAAGTAGAGGATCGCCGCGTCGCGGATGGGCATCGCATCGTCGCGGAAGGGCGTCGCGTTGATGATCTTCGAGGGTTAAAGGAAACACACATATTTAATTTCATGAATTAAATCCATGTTCGGCGTCACGGAACACGGCGTCGCGTCGTCGATCTCCGAGGGTGACAGCGTTCTTCGCGTTCATCGCGTTCTTCGCGTTTTTCGCGTTCTTCGCGAAGGAGGATGAAGGCACAGAATCTCCAAATCCTCTCAACAAATCGCACCCAAGAAGAAAGGTCTGTTGGTCTTATTTTATTAATATGCCAACGGTTTGAAAATAGTCTAAGAAATGAACCGTTAATTCGGTGAATTAATGTTAACGTCTTAACAGTCCATTTAATAGGAGCGTTTAAGATTTTAAAAAAATCACCCAGTTGACTTTCATTAATGAGGAGTTTTCGCGGGTGCGTCACTTAGAGGAAAAGAAACGGTGGGGCTCATGCGGGCCCCACCTCACAAATATCCTACCAAGAGGGTAGGATATTTTGAATTGCACCCTATCCGCTTCAACTCAGCTTAAGCAGCTTTATATAGCTTTTAAGTGGATTTAAGTGAAATAAGAATAAAGTTGTCGCACCACTTTATTTTATTTCTTATATTAACCCCAAAAATTTAAAAACCACAACCGAGAAAACACAACTCTGGAAGAGGCGTTTCTAAGAAAATATCGGCGATGCGATTGCTTCGGTGCCCTCGAAAATTGATTCTGAGAACCGGTTCAATAGTTATAAAAACCCGCTCATTCGTTCACTGAACGTACCTGAGCCAAACTTCGTAAAATATTTCCGGGTACACCGGGCCTCAGAATCAGGTGCCGTCAGAAACTGCGTTCTTGTAAAATTCTAAATAAAATTACGAAAAAAATATCCTTCAAATTTACGGGTCTTTACAGTCATAATATAATACAAGTGGACCAAAAGGATCATATTTTATTCCAATGGTTTATTTTGGTCAAAATAAAAAAAAATTAATTTGGGCTTGTGTTATGGTAATTATAATATAATTGTTTACATTTAATTACCATATTTTCTTTTTAAATGTGTTAATTATAAGTCAAAGATGCTATTCACCAAAAATTATTTTCTTGTTATTGAACCACATTTTACTTATTGATGTCATCCATGTCTCTTATAATTTTTAATTTTATTTCATAAATTTTTTAAAATTATGTTTTATGAAAATATGAAAATGCACCTAGAACGTGGCTAAAAGAGCGTAAAAAGTTCAATAAAATTTTATGTATCTAATATTATTATAAAATGACTCCAATGAATTACATTGAACATATATAGTTATTATGTATCTATTTTTACTTAATATAAATTTAAATTAAATAAGTAATCGTTAAATTAAAAGTTGGTTTAAAAAATTAACAATGTATTTTCACTATTCATCAAAAATTTAATTTTTTTAAACAAATACCATAAAATCACCATAATCTAATTTTGATATTAAAAATGAAAAAATGAAGTTCATTTTGAAAAATAAATTTATAAAATTTCAAAAAGTGTGTATTACTATTTATAACGGATAGTTTGATTGATCGTGGTGTGTTAAAACTATAAGTTGCATACAACCCATGATATTGCATTATTCAATTGAAAACGTATCGTGGAAGCTTTATTATCCCCTCATTCAAATAATTTCATCCTTAAATTATAGAATATTACTACATAAAAAGAATCCGGTGGTTTTTCATCGTATGATCATCAGGGTCCAACGTTTCCTCTTCCATCTTATGATTTCTCCATAGAAAATTCCCCAGATCAGTTGTCCGATTTCTGAACACTTGTTATCCAGTATGAAGAATTCTGATAGGATATTCGCAATAAGAAGGGTCGGGTCTAGTTCTATTTCTTCGTAGGTGACTACATGCATTGGGTCAGGCTAGTATTTTCACAACAGTGATATGTGAAACACATCATGAACATTGGAGGGAAATGGTTGTATTGAAAATAGATAAGGTACAACTCCAATTCATTCAAGAATATTGAAAGGTCCTATATACCTAGGACTTAATTTACCCTTCTTAATGAAACATACAACATCCATCCATGAAGATATATTAATGAAAATAGGATATCCTACTTGAAATTACAAATCATTCAATTAGTTATTGGTATATATATTTTGCTTACATTGAGCTGCTTTGAAGACTGCTTGGATAACCTTCACCTCATATATAGTTTTCATTAACATGTTCTAGGACTAAGAGTTTTCATTCACTAAAATCATCCCAACAAATTGGGGTGTGACATCTATTTCCATATAATGCATCATATGGTTCCATCTAAATACTTTAATAAAAGCTATTGTTATAGGAAAATTCAACCAGAGAAAAATATTAATCCCACATACCCTGAAAGAAAAGTGTGAAGGGTCTAAATATGTCTTATAAGGTTTAAATAATCTGTTCTGATTGTTTATCAGTTGGATGGTGGTAGGAAGTTCTTAAATGAAGTTCAGTATCTTGAGCCTTCAGAACAATTTTACAGAATCTTAATGTTAAAGGCTGATCACAATCGAAAACAATCGATATCGGTACTCCATGAAGTCTAACAACATCATTAATATATAGACTTTCTAAACGTTCTAGTGGTAAATATTCTATAATTTTATGAAAATATGATGACTTTGTAAGATGATCAAAAAATGTACCATATTGTATCATTCCTTATATGTTTTTTGGTAGTCCTATGTCAAATCCAATCGTAATATTATCCCATTTAAACTCATGTTTGGGAAGGTGTTTCATGGATCTGCTTGGATGTTGTCATCCAACATTCACTTGTGTGCAAACCATACATCTTAACACATAATTAGAAATCTCCCTCTTCATGTTTTCCCAACAAAATTTTCCTTCAAATATCAATACATCATAGTGCTACTAGGGTGTATAGACAAATTGGAGATATGAGAATCATTAGAAAAATATCATTTTAAATCAGTTATTTCAGGAAAACAATGTATCTTCCAAAATTTCAAAATCCCATATTCATATATGTAGTGAATCAATATCCCATCGTTCATAGCTGTAATTATCTTTTGAAACCCCTCATCATCATTCTAATAACTTTTTATCCTTTTTAGTAAAGATGGTTTAGAAACCATTTGTAAAATTTTTTATGTTTCACCTTCCATGATTATTACCATATCCAATATTACTAGATCAATGAACCGGGGATCCCTTTCAACTCTCATCTTATTCAAAACCCCATGATCCATTTTGCTGAAATCATATACCACCTTATTTTCCTTCCCTGGGAGGTAGTGTATAGTGAAATCATAATCCTTGAGTAGTTCAATAAATCATATTTTCCTCATGCTGAGTTCTTTATGGGAGAAAATATACTTCAAACTCTTGTGACCGATATATATATCACAATTTTCACCATAGAGATAGTGTGTACATATCTTTAAAGAAAATATTATAGCTTAAAACTCAATATCAATATTGGGATATATTTTTTTCATGAATTTTTAACTGTCGTGATTCATAGGAATTAACTATATCATTCTGCATAAGGACACAACCATGTCCTTTATTTGAAGCAACACTATAAAAAAAAAAAAATAATTCCTCGATGGTAGAGTCAAGATAGGAGAATTTACTAATATTTTAATTATTTATTCAAAAAAAATATTCACGCCCTTTTTCCCCTAACTAATATAACCCCTTTACGTGTGAGATTGGTTAATGAGTTTTCCAATCTCTAAAAATTATGGGAAAACGCCGATAATAAGAAGTTAAACCAATAAAACTTTGTTCCTCAGTTATACTCATTGGTGATGGCCATTCTTGTACATACATGGTCTTATAAAGATCAATAATGATTCCATAATTATATTTAATATAGACAAGAAAGGAAATTTATTAAAACAAGAATTCACACTTATTAAACATCCCATATCATTCATTTCTTCTAAGGGTTTTCAGAATTTTGCTCAAGTGATTTTCATGATCTTCCTTGCTTTTGGAGTATACCAGTATATCATAAATAAATACCACTAAAAAGTCATCAAGATATCACTGAAAACTCTATTTATTAGATCGTTGAAAACATAAGGTTCATTATTCAGTCGAAAAGGCATTACTCTAAACTCGAAATGCCCATACATGGTTTGAAATACTTTTTTCAGAATGTATTATTTCATCACACATAATAGATGATATCGAGATTGAAGGTCAATCTTTGAAAAATATTGAGATCAATGAATTTGGTAGAATAAATCATCAATATGAGGTAGGAGATATTTGTTCTTTATTGTTACAACATTGATATCCCTGTAGTCAATGCTAAACCTCATATATCCATCTTTCTTCTTATCCAAAAGAACATGGAATCCCCATAGAGAAACACTAGGGATAATAAATACATTATTAATCAATTCATCTAGTTGTTTATTTAGTTCCAATAATTCCATAGTGGCCATTAAATAAGGGGTCTTCGATATGGGAGAACAACTAGAAATTGAATCAAAGGAGAACTCAATTTCTTATTTTGGAGGATGTTCTGGTAAATCCTCTAGAAACACATCAACATATTCTTTTACAATATGTGTGTCCTCTATTTGAATATTATTTTCCACACTCATAGTTGTTTCATTCACTTCATCTCCACGAATTGAATTTAGTAGAGCTACTGGTGGTGGATATAGATAAGAATCATTTGGTGACGTTTCTTTTATAAATATAAGGTACTCCTTATCATCATGGAAAATTGTAAACTCATTCTTCTTAGAATAAATTTTTACCTCATGGTCTTAATGACAATCTATAAAAAGGATTATATCAAATTGAATCATCAGTATGACGATGAGATCAGAAGATAAAGAACATTTATATGACATAATGGGTAATGATTCACCAAAAAAAAATCATTGGTAATTTTTATAGTAGTTTTGACTGAAAACTACATTATTAAATAAAATTAGAAATATCTCATTTTCATATCAAACGAGGATTGTATTAAACAATGTGATGATCTGGAATCAAATAAACCATTGGTAAAATTTGATTAAACCATTAAATTACCAGCCAAAATGCCTTTCATAGCATCAACCTCAACAGTAGTGATCACATAAGTTTGGAGTTACTACCTTGTCCTTTTTTAGGTAAGTTTCCTTAGCACTTAGGACATTCATTTTCATATTTCCCCTTACTATGAAATTGTAGCTTACAAAATTGATAGCCCTTTTATTTCCCTTAAAATTATGAGCTTGGTGGCCTTTTTCACCACACTTGTAATAGACTCCCACAACCTTCAAGAAAGTACCAAGGTGTTTCTTCCCACATTTACAATAGGATGGATATTAAACTATTCCATTCATCCCATTATTTCTATTTCCATAGTGTTCAACAGATCTTTTCTTCCCATTATTTTCATTAAAGTCGTAAGACATAGAGAATTCAATTTCAGTATTGATAGACATGAGACAATATATTCATACGATGAGAGTGATTTTGAGATAAAAATCTCTACAGAGAAATGATTTAACCCATCAACAAATCAATCAATCGTACTCCATGGTTATGTATATAATATGTTGCATGCCATGCTCTCCTTGTATTGTATGCCTCATACTTTGGGACATTCTAATCCTCTCTTTACCTCTAATATAGAAATTGTCTTTCCATATCCTCTTGTTGGTCATGAGGGAAGTATTTTTATATGAAAATAACATTAAACTCCATATATTCCATATTTTATACTTCTTAATCTTCCTTTTTGTTTTCAATTAAAGACCACCCTTGATATGCATCTCTTGTGAGGTGATAAACTTCCATTCCAACCTTTTCCCTTTCATTAATCCCCAAATCATGAAATATGTTCTTTAAGGAACACATACATTTCTCATCTACAAATGGATTTGTAGTCCTTTTGAATGTTGGTGGTTGTTGCCTCATCAAGAGGTCTAACATTGATCCTCTACATTATGGATCATGGAGCTCCATTCAGGTAAGGTTATTATTCATAACCTGAGTGAGTTGTACCTATATGTTGATGAGTTTATCAGCACCAGTTGTATCACCAGCTCCACTATAATTATCTTGATAAGGAGAGAAATACATTCATGGAATATGTGCATTTATGCAGTTTCCATTCATTCAAGTAGGATCCATTTCTAAACAATGGATTACACTAGATTAGATTGTGAATAACAACACATAATTCCAACCCTGTAAAACACATAACATCAATTGAACAGTTTATAGATATAATACATAATCCTAATAATGTTTTCCCTGAAGAGTTATGTACTCATAAATCCTTCATAATTGTTTGTAAGAAAAATTTGAATTATAAAACACTTATCTCTTAGGTGTGTCGTCAGAAATTGTGCAAAAAGTCTTGTTTTCGTGTAACAGGATACCCCAGGTCAAGTCGGAAACTTCATGTCAGAGTTTTCACTCCTAGGTACATATATTCCAGAGTTGCCTCTACCTACTCATATCCAAATAGGAATGTATTTCATGGAACAATCACTAAATCTCAACACTATCAAAATTCTAGGTAATTATTCTATACTAATCCTCAAAGTATATATATGGGTAATGTTCTATAATCAGTGTTTTTATATATCTCATTTCCATGGTTTGAACTAAAATTTCTCTAAATCTGACTGTAATGCCCCGACCCTTGTTAGCCAAAGTCAGTGATTATTACATAACATTGGCATTATCCCAAGGCATCAATTCCAAAAAGACCGATCATTTTAGTAGCTTTGGAAGTACTAGATACAAACATTAGTTTTACAATACATTATGAAATGAAAAGGAAACATTTTGTATATTTTTTAAAAATTCATCTTCGTTAGATTATCCCTACAGGTTAGTTATAATATACTTCTTCGTATCCTGGGAAAATAAAACATAGAAAGCTGTTATCTTAGGTGCCCAGTAAGGATAACAATATAGAGGAAACATTCATAAATAAGCCTAAACATTTAAGATAATGTATAAGACTAAAACTTATGCATTTTTAACATAAAATTAGTATAACATGTCAAGGATAAATTAAATAATGTCCTTTTCTGATTCACATGGATATTCTACTAGTCGAATAATCACATGTAATATCAATATCCAATTTCATAATGATGGAATTTATAATGCCTAATATCATAAAAATTTAGTCAAAGACTCATGCCAAAACTAAAAATAAGATTTTGTTGAGGCCTTGTGCCAAGACAGAAGTTTGACTCATGATACATACTGATACATCAAAGAGTTATAGTGGGCTCTACCTATCACTTACTAAGTCCAATTCATTCATCATATGAAAAGGTTGAAACATAACAGAAACATTCTTATTAAAATAAGAAAAAACAATTCAATACATTATCCATAAACCATGGATGATATAAAAATATAACATCCACAATCAAACATATTAGAAAACCATCAACAGAATATGAAATATTATATCATAATTAATCAACTTCAAACATGTGTGAAGTCCATCAAAGGATGTTGACATAGAGGAAATAAATTTTTTTTGAGAGAAATATATCATTCTATTTTGAAATCATTTAAAAGTTACATAATTATCATATTATACATTTATTTTGAAAATATTATTTTAATCCATTAGGGGAAGCTATTAAGGACTTATAATGTCTGAAAATAACTTCACTTGTAGTATAAGTTAAATAAAACCTTTTACCTTAATTTTGTAGAAAAGGCTGAAATGGACCTTGTTTTGAAAATAATAGAAATATTCATTTATAAACATGTTATTAAATGTAAGAAAACGGTATAAATGACATTATCCCCTATTCTAGGAAATAAAATAATGTCTTAAAATTAATTTTTTAAGAAACCAAAATGTTGATGATAAAGAAGTCCCAGTTAATACACACGTATATACAATCTTGGATAATGAAGAAATTGTATAATTAAACCTTAATTTGTACATTTCCTTGGTTGAGGGTATGTTGACCTATTCTATAATATATAAATCATTGTTATTAAATTATTCAAGAACATGATATAAATATATGATATCATATATGATCTTCTAATTTTTCATTGTTAATAATATTTCAGTAGTATCATCATTTCGGGTGTTAACTGATTCGTTTTCCTTTATATTATTGTTTATATAAGGCATGTTTTTTATCAATGGGATGTATTTGATTCATCGAAAGAATTATATTGTCTTATTAAACATTTTTTTAATTATAAAATGAAAATTATTCGTGAATGGTTATAATGGGGAATGAATTTCATTACGTTTGTGGAGACGATAATATGAATGTACACAAGAGCAAAAATAGCATTATATTGATGGTGGAATATTATGTAATTGGATGTTATATAATATATAAATAAAAATTAACATGATATAATATTTATTTACCTCAATTATACTCATTATTATACCCATAAAAATAATGCATTGTTTGAATAACAAACTGCCCCACGACGTGGAGAGGTAAGCCATACGTACACACGTATAATGACATGTCATTCATAGGATAGATAGAATAATGAATATGGTTGTACCATATTTACAATTACATCACCAAATATATAATGGAATGGGGTTATTGTTTTTTATGGAAACAACAATGAAAGGGGAAATGGAAGAAGAAAAGAACATTGAATGAGTTTGTAAAATTTTTATCTCTTCATCAGTTGTTTCCTTTTGAGTTGATCAAAGTGGATCCATAGGATGGATTTATGATCAATTTATGGCCTCTGGGTCTAATTTATGGTAGTTGGGATGATATTTGAATAGGGGTTGGCCGATCCAAAAGGAACTATTGGTGGGATTTTGAGAGATGGGGAAGTACCATTTTATAGGATTGGTGAGGTTCATTTTATGAAAAGCCTGAAATATTATATTATTATACAACCATATTTGGTTTATAATGGCACACAAATGTTTTATTTAGAGCATATGGTGGTATGGGTCACAAAACATTAAACCAATAGTTTTTAGATAGGTTTATGTCACTATATTAGCGTTATATTTTAGATATACCTCTTAGTTATATTGTTTATCTTTTACCGTAAATTCTTGTATTATTATAATAAACCATTAATAAACATTGTATAAAATACAAGAAAACCCAATGTGGGTAATTATTAATATATATAACCCTATATTTGTCCTTTGGGATGACATTATTTTTTAGGAATACTATATCAATTAATAATATAGTATTTGTCTTAAAAAACATTTATGTCAATTTTGACACTTTTTGATATTTTATTTTTGTGAAAGTCATAAAAACGGTATCACTTCGAACAAAATTTATTTAATCAACACTAACATGTAATTTTATCCTATTAAATTAGTTAAATTCATTATAAGTTTCATTTTATATTTATTTGGATATTTATAATATCAATAATTTCAGTCATTCATTCATATATTAATTACTGCATTGTCATTGGATCATAAATAAATTTAATTATTTAATGTCTAAAAATTATAAATATAATTCAATTATGTATAAAATATTTTTAGTTTTATAATTAATATTTATAGTCAAATTTATCATATATATAACCCAATATTAAATTTTTTTAATTATTAATCATTGAATTTAACATTTTTAAATCTTCTTTAATTAAAATAATAATAAATTTCCTAATCAAATCCAAGTAGACCAAAAGGATCATATTTTATTTCTACGGTTGATTTTGGTGTAAATAAAATTATCCTATAGAATTAGGACACGTGTTAGGGTATTTATAATATCATTTTTACCTTTAATTACCCTATTTACTTTTAACTGTTGTAAATAAAAGCCAAAATTTACTATTCACCCAAAATTATTTACAACTTATTGAACCACATATTACTTTCTGATGTCAAACATGTATCTCGTATTTTTTTAAATCTATTCAATTAAGTGGTAAAATTACGTTTTTTTTAATTTTCAAATGAACATTAATGTTTGTTGAATGACGATAAAATGTTCAATAAAATTTTATATATCTAATATTATTATAAAATGACTCCAATGAATCACATTAAACATATATAGGTATTATTATTCTATTTTTACACAACATAAATTTAAAAAATATAAATAATTATTTATATAAAATATCAGTTTTAAACAAGATGGTAGTGTTTTTCACTATTCATAAAAAATTTAATGTTTTTAAAAAATTACCAAAAATTCACCCAAAGAAAATTTTGATATTTTGAATCCATAAATGAATTCCATTGGGAATTTTATTTATAATGTTTCAAAAAATGGGTATTACAATTTATATCGTCCAGTTAGATTGGTCGTAGTGTGTAAAATATCCATGTTGTGTACAACATAACCTATTGCATTATTCAAAGAGAAACATATAGTGGAAGCTTGGGTTGTTACATATTAGGTAAAAACCCATCACATGGAGAAAATATAATCCCTCAACATCATCACCGTCTCAAGGATTCTTCACTAGACTCAAAACATTATATCATAAGGCAGGTGGACTCGAGTTAATTCATCTCCCATGTCCCCCTAGGTTTTTTCAAACACCAATTATAATAATTAAATACATAACAGTCATCCCACATAGGTAATCACACTACATGTGGGTAATAACACTCATCACATGGTCATATCAATAGCTCAAAGGCTCCATGTCATCACAATGTCCTCCGTTGTCTTACACAAACCGTTAACACTATTATAACACCATATTATTCATGTGTGTCTATATGGATCCTATAATAAAGATACAATTTCAAAAAAATTATTTCAAACCACTATTACATTCTTATGGCATAATTTTAATCTGTTTAATTAAGTTGTTTTCCATTAGTGGTTGAGGTAAGAAAGAAAGGTCACATCGATCTATCATTTCCCTTCATATATTTTCATATTTTTCTTGTCACATTATTTTAATTTAATGTTTAATTTTGTTTTCTTATAATTGTATTTATATCCCTTTTTTAAAACACTACACATTTCAAATTTCATAAAATTAATAATAATAAAAATAATAATGGAGAGCTTCATAATAATTACCTACCAAATTTTTTTGTTATTCAATTCTAATAAAAACTTGTAAACACTCTCCTGAGTTCTTAAATGTTAGACCTACTATTCATTCCATTAAAAGTATAAAAGACAATACATATCATATAGTAAAATTATTACTAAAATTATTATGAATATTTTATAAATTAAAAATAAATCTATACATAGTGGTGTTATAAAAAACATGAAATAAGCCACTGAGTGACCTTTTCCCACAAAAAAAGTCAAGATAGTATAGTAATGACCATGGTGTAAACCTAATACAATTTCAAAAAGAATCTGAAACATTGAGGACGGAATTTAGTATCAATTTCACATAATTTAACATAAAAATTAAAATAAATTCCATTGGAGACATACATTTGAAGAAACATTATGAGACAACATGAGACCATCTTCCTGGGAAATCTTACATGAACACCGATTAAAATACCAATCATATTCTCATATTTATACCTTGTTATAATTGAATCGACTTTAAAATCATTAGTTAGATCGCATAAAATTAATGGTAAACAATGGGGAATGAATATAGGTGTATATAAGTGATATCACCCTGAATAATTTAGAAAATTTAAACTGAAATACATGCCAATCAAAATAGAATCAAAATATGATATAAGATGATTTTTGGTTGGATTTTTCATAAAGAAAAATTACGAAAAGGATATCATGATACAATATATTATCTATATATAAGGTTGTTATTTCCCTAAATATTTAAATCTCATAGGGAAAACAGATTACACCATGGATTTCCCCATGCCGTGTTGTACATATTATTAATACTAGAGAAAACCATAAATCCCCGAGCCCACACCAATTCCCTCATTAATATTTGTTATATGTGGAACCCCTCCATAAAATAGTCCCCAAAACACTAGACCATTTGGTTCTATGGTGTGGTGGGATATACACCACCATGCCAAAAAAAATCATGGCATGTGAGTTTTGGATCCCTATTTCCAATGAGTTGATATCTATGATAAAATGTACTTAGTAATACATGATCCCTTGGTATTAGGTCAGGATCAGATTCCCAAGAACCACTCTCTTCCTCGGATCCAGTAAATCTACTATACCTAACCTCAATTCCCTTGAGAGACTAAAATTTATATCACTATGAGAATTTTATTTTTTGTTTTATATAGGTACATTCCCTAAGAATCATGCATTCGAAAAAGCATTAATTAAAATCCATTTGAATGGACAAATGCATTACGTTACTCATTACTCATAATAAAACATCTAATTCCTACAATAAATCCCTAAAATATTATACTCCCAACAGATGTTCTCTCAACTATCCTTTCACCATGTTCATAAATTGAAATTCCATTATTGACTTTCAGAAAATTGGAAATGGTCCTTTAAAACTCCCCACCATTGAACTATACATAATTTATAAGACTTAAGATAATTTTTTTCATTTAGAAAGTCATACTCATTCATATGTTCTTATCCCCCACATTATTTTCAACCATGGAAGAAAAACAGGTCTTCCATTGCACACTCCAAACATGGGGAAACTTATACATCAAAATCTAAGGAACCACTTATCACAACTAAACAAATAATTAAAATTTGTCTTTCATGTACACATATATCCTGAGACACTATAGTGTCATTAAATGACTATTATATTGGATTATGGTTCTCCCCACCACATATATATATCCCATTATAAATTAATATTCTGAGTCATGGTGCTCCCCAAGATCAAAATTGTTTAGGGAAGAATATATAAAATGGTATAATAAAACTCAGAGTTTTATCCTTCTCACAAAATCACATTACACATAAAAATAGAAGTTGGACCTCTTATGGGGTCTATTGGTTAAAAAAATTCTATACCCACTATTTTTATGTTTTTAACCCTATTATGGGGTCTATTGGTTAAATAAAATGTCTTATACTAACAATATGAAATTAAAAAATGAAATTGGGTTTGGGAAGATGTATTCTAACTAGCCTTGGGTCAATTCTTCCATTGACATATTGGAACATAGGGACTACTAGATCTTCAATTCAATGCATTATGTTTTTCTATCTCATATATCCATTGGAATGTACATAACCCAACACATATTTTATAGAATGACGATATGAAAATACATAAATATGGTTTCATTATAAAATAATCCATTTATATTATTAATTAAAGTAAGAAATATTTTTCATGTTGGTCCATCGAATTGGTAAATGAGTTTCCACTACATGGACACCACTATAATGAGTCATTGAATGAAATGATATAATAAGTTCCCATTGGGTAACCATAAACCCTAAAGAACCTAAATAATATGTATTAATGATAATAAAACGTATTGGGGTGATGTTTTTTCTTACATATATTCATAGGTTTGTACATTACCCAAATCATGTTTCACATAATGATGATACCAAAATAAATAAATATGGATTCTTTGTGGAACAATCCATTGATTTCATTGACTGAGACCTGAAATGTTTTTCATGTTGGTCTATCACCATTGTAAACATTTTTTAGCTGCATGGACACCACTATAATGATTCATTTAATTCAAGGATACAATAAGGTCGCATTGGGTAACAATAACCCCTAAAGAGGCTAGATAAAACATATTAAAGAATAAAACTTGTTCTTGGGAATGTAATGAGGAAAAATATATTTCATGATGTTCTCTATTTTTTAATTAATTACTATCCCATTTTAGGTTTTTTGTGATGTTTGGGAGTGTAATGAGTTAATTTGGATAATCAAATAAGTGGTAATTTTATTGGGGTGGATTAATGATGTAAAAATGGGCACACAGTGGAATATAACATATTTCCTATTCAACTTGTATATTTTATAAACATGTATTGATCCTTGTTTTGTGTCTTATATACCCTTATGTGTGTGATAATTAAATATGGATATATATACCCATGAATTTATATATGTATATATATATATATTAAATTTCATTACCAAAGTGGATTAATGCATCATATTGGTAAAATAATGTAATTTTTTTAATATATATATATGGCCCTTTATTTGATAATATAAATGGATCACACGAAGGATAATTTACAGTATTCATATGTTTTTCCCCATTATGAAGATAGATTGTCCTCTCATGATGGATGATAATATATATATATATATATATATATAATATGGATCATGGGGTAGAGCTCTCGCAATGACTTATTAGTGCTCCCAGGGGATAGGGTTTTTATATATCCATGGACATTTTGGGAGTCACTGAGATTGAGTTGATAGTTTGGGAAACATAAATGGTCTTATCCCACAAACATGGAAATCATGGGAATGTATGTTTTTATTTTCTTCATCCTCAGAAATGTCTATGAATACGGTCTATAGAAATCTATGACACATTGACTATCAAAAAAATTATCCTCTAATTATACTATAAATATTGATAGAATACCCACATTCGTGTAAACTAGGAAGAAATTTAAAATATAATGAATTGTTTTATTTTTTCAATTATAGATAGGGTTCTCGGGATTTTGGTATTTCAAAAATGATGAGTGAATGGTCTTCATCACTAATATATTTAATCTTATGGAATTGAAATATAGATTTGAATTTGAATAAGAAATGAATTTTTATCTCCTCTTTCTATATTAGGATTTAAAAGAGAGTTCATGGGGTGAATATCAACTTATATTAGTAAAATTATGATTATTATCAATGATTGGGATTCAAATGTTAAAAAATTTTCTATTTCAAAAAGATGAGAATATATTTTGATTCATGTATGTGGATTGAATTAGTGTCATTGAAATTAATGTGTTTTGTTAGATATCACCTTAGTGACTAGATTTTCTCTAAAAAATGCACAAGGATATCAAGGAGTCTTAGTTATGATACATTTCATGGAACCATATTGAAGTAGATATTTATTATATACTCACTAATATTGTAGTTATTTCAACCTTGACTGATTATATTTATCTTAAAATCTAATATGACAAGATTAATGATTTCTATAATATATTCAAGATGATTATTCAATTTAAGGAGGAGTGTTAAAAGGAGGAGATCTATTCGTCATGCTATTTGAAAGAGAATTTGACTAATTTAAATAGGAAATTAGATAGTGGAAATTGAATACATCAACATTGGGATACAGAAATAATGGAGAAATGTGGGGTGTTTTGTTTAATGAGGGTAGTAAATATCAAGATTATAGTGTATTAGAGGATTATTTGGATAAATGTATGGACACAAAGAAAGATTCACCAGACCACTGTGATTTCCATTTGATAGGGGAGGTGAATATGGATCTTAATATTGATTAAAAAGATGGCCATGAGGATGCTTAGTGTGTGGAAATAGAGTACATTAATAGTGAACCTAAAAATATGCTTAATGGATACATACATTATGTGTACTCAGATATTTCATGACAACCTCAACATTATGGTGAACTCTACCAATCTGATGCTGTGAAAATGGCTTATTGTCCTTAGGAGAGACATATTATCATCAATTCATCATTAATATCGAATATATAGGGGGAGTTTCTAACAATGAAATAGAGAATGATATAACTCCCCTTAAATCATTTTGTAGTGGCCCTTCCTCAACTAAGGATACAATCATAATGGTTTATAAAATGTGGATTGGGAGTGAGGGATTCACTCCTCATATGAAGATAATTTCCAAAAAATTATATTACAACCATTAATGGACCATTTCAATTTGATCGTCCTCTAATGTTCCTAGAATAACCAATGGAGAGATCCTTATGATATTTAATCAAGGCAATTCTCTATCAGAGTGAGAAAAATTGTAGGATTTTGATTATGAAAAAGATATATCAAATTATGATCATTGAAAAAAAAATTCAAGATGAGGGAAATTATATATCATTAAATCTATCAGATTACTTATTATCTTTATATTTTTTCTCTAATAAATTGTCAAAATATTTTTCATATATCTATACTTATATATATATATATATATTGGAGTGTGTGTTTTTATAAATATATACATATTCATGTGTGTTTGTGTGTTTTGTTTGCACATTACTTCCTATAGAATATGGGTTGGGCAATACATCCTCTTTGTACATGTATTTTATCATGAATATGTATTTTAATATATTTTAAGCTTGTATACAAGATGTTATGGTAGAATCCACTTAAAAATTTACAATTTGATAAATATTATACTATATCTTTAGTATTATTAATAGATAATATATTATATATTTATAATTTAGGATGTTTGATTAAGTAAATATAGCATGCTTGATGGTTGATTGAGAATAAATAATTTCTCTAGGTACTCACAGTTGAAAACTATGGTGATAACAATGAGGTTCATGTGTATAGTTTCTCCACACAACCAATGGTCATTCAAAAATTATAGCATGATGGTTTATTTGTTTATATTTAAATAAATATGTTTAAAACGTCAACCAAATAAACAGAAAACATTCCTTCTAGATTAAAATATCTACTAAAAATAAAGAGGTTCACTAGAGGACAAGTGATAATTTTCCTATCGTACGACTGAGTATCTTGGTCGGATCACCATAATGATGACTCAGAGTACACATGTAGTTATAAATTTGTGAATTTTGGATATGCAAACATCATTAATCAAATATTTTATTAGAATAAAATATATATATATTCTATTTAATATAACTAAATAAAAGTTCTATTTTATTATGGATTATTCATGACAACATTGGTAAACTAATCACACAAATCCCATAAACCAGTGACCTTCTATGATTTATTTCATTGTTAATATTATATTGATTAAATAAAATTGTCTTCATCTTTTTTTATTGATTGAATAGGGAATATTGAGATATTCTTTAAAATCACTATATTTTAATTCATGATATTGGTGTTGTATATTATGATATGATTTCCACTAGTGATATATTACAAGCCATTGTTTATATCATTTATTATGAAATGATTATGATGTATATAACATCATTGGATTTGTAATTTTACCAGAATCATAATATAATAATTATTATGGATGCAATAATTCTTTGGTCTACTAATAGATAATAAATACAATTCCATAATTACATATATTGGAAATCATAAATTTTTTCATTTTATATTATAAAATTGATTAAATAATCAGTTGTACATTCATGTATTGAATGGATTTAACCCCAAAGAATTATGTCAAACATTTTGTAGCATATATTTTATTGTTTGAACACTTAAAATATCTCAAGTGATATATATCGAGGTTATCACCAAGTAATTATTTTTTATAACATTCCATGCATCATTTAAATACCCTATACCTGATAAATCTTTTACTTCTTCTTCCTTAACCATGTGAGCGACTAACGTTCCATGGGGTGATGTAAAATACCAATTGAGCATTTGGTGATTAACATCAACCCATTGATAAACTGAATAAACATGTGTCCTTCAGCTCCCATATTAAATGAATCCTCAATAAAATTAATTTAAGACATTTGTGGTAGCTAATGGTTATATGGTGATCAACGTGTACTTATTGGGTTTAAATGATTTCATTTTCTAGCATTGTTGATGTTTGGATATGAGGTTACTGATTTATTTTTATAAGGATAACAAGATTAATTTTATTTATAGATAATATATAATTCTAGCATATACCTAAAATGTTACCTTACTCTTGAAATTATTTTGACACGTAAAAAATTGTATGTGTTTCATTAGTTATCATATTCTATGAAATAATATTTATATTGAAAACTAGATATCTCATTTTCAACCACTATATGTGAAATTATTTATAATAAAGGAAATCAAATCATTTGATATAATATTTGTTATCTAAAATTCATAATGATATGTGATATAAAAACATTTTATTCATATAACATTAGACACCACAACCATTGATTCAGTATAATTTTATATTTTTGAATATGTCATAATTTATAATATAAGCCCAAAACAAAGATGATGCAATCAACCACATTATACAAAAACATTAATCATATAAAAAAAATAAAATGTACTATATATAAAAGAATATGATACATGGATATATTATTAGTTTTCGTATGGAATTAGTCACCATTCATTCAAAATGTTATAGGAATAAACCCAAGTTGTGTCATTTGATATATAGTATATCTTATGATAATATATCGATGAAAATTATTTTATTTATTTTTAAAAAATAATTTTAAATGAAAAATTATAAATTATTTATAAATTATCCAATATTAATTTTTTGAATATATTTTAAATTTATATATTGTTCATATGGAAATTATAAATATAATTTATAGTTTTTATAAATATCAAAAATAATGAAATAATATAATGGAATTTTTATTTAATATTATATATTATTCATCATATTTATTTTGTAATGTTCAAATTATAAATATTTGTTCAAATAATTATTTATTAAATATAAAAATAATAATTTTAATTTGTATATTTGAGGTTTAAATAATATTAAAAATGTGATATTTAATTTATATAAAATATTAACCTAATAGAAACAGTGTATAAAATGTTTCAATTTTATATAATATAATAAACATAAATAGAATGTAATATAAATGGTTAATATGTCAGTTTTCTTATTAGATATAAATATAATGTCTTTAGGTTTTATAAATTATAGATTTTCAAAAATTCAAGGGAAAATTATAATGCAGTTACAATTTCAAAAATTGTGAAATGATCCTAAATTGTTTATATGATTTTTAAAATTTTTAATTGTTCATTTTTATATATTATTCCTTGGTATATTACTGGATATAGACTATTTTTATTTTTAATGACTTCATTTTTTTGTTCAAAATGATTAACTATTGGTATAGTTTTTCATATATGGATATAGGGAGTTGCATTCTTGGTATTGGAATTTTCTTTAGATTATTTTCCAAAAATTGGTCTTGTAATTAATTATGTAGATGAATAAATAAGTCAAAAATAGTATATTAATATTATATTTTAGAGCTCATATTGAATAAAAGACTCTTTGGGGAATATTTTCATTGGGTATAGGTATATTGGGAAATATTCCTCACAAACCTAAAAGCCTATGCCTTTTATAGAAATGTGGGTTTTAGATATCTATCACTCCAATCCGAATCTTGTGTGGACTGTTTATTTCATTTAGTTCTAAAAATTTACATGAAGGGGGATTCATGTTACTTCTCCATTGTATTTATTTATATAACAATTATATATTTGTATTTTAGTTCTGGTTAATAACCTAACATGTGGGTTCAGAAAGGAGTAATAAATCTGTATGGTTATAAGATATTGACTTGATGGATAGATTAACAATTATAATATAAATAAATAGAAGCATGAATACATGTTGATGGAAGAAAGATTATTATGGTTAAAATAAAATTGATTAATATAAAAACAATTTTATGATTCATTCAAAAGGGAGAACCGTTATATACCTCGATCTATAACACCCCATGATTTTGGTGACTTTTTTTAAATTAATTTAATCAATTGATTTTATTCATTTCATGAAACAATATTATTAACTTTTAACTAATTCAAAAGTCACATTAAAATAGATCCAAATTGGTGGTTTTTATACACACGACCAACATTACATACAATGCACAAAACAACAAGTATAAAATACAATACATGCCTGATTGACCTTTCTCGATGGCCTGGGTGACACACATATAAAATGTGGACTAACTGTGATATTTTATGAAATAAATTATTATAATGGAGTATTACATGGAATTTAATTTGGATGATGTTAAATATTTTTAAAGAAACTATTATAATATGTGGTTTATACAAATATAATATGAATTCACAGTTTACCAATTAATTTATATGAAAACCTATTGAATATAAAAGAAACTATTATTATATTCAAAGGGCTATTAGAACACCTTAAATTAAATTATTTTAAATTGGTAAGTTATATTAATTTTAATCATATTTTATTTAATTAATAATTTTTTCTATTCATCCAATAGATTCGATATGCATGACATAATAAAAAACAAATTTTATGCATAAAACCTCTTTTAATAATGGTAGTTTTACCTTTTTTAATGGAAACCCCATAATAAATAATTTTTTTGAAGAATTTATAGATTAATATTTTCAAAATAATCATTATACCATGAATCAGAACCTAAAAATTAAGTTAAGATAAATTTTTGGTATATTTATATAAGGATTCATATTTTAATGAAAAGCCAGAAATACTGGATTTTATTCAAAAATTCTTTTTCATTTAATTTTTAATAAGGATAAATTATATAATTAAAAAGATTAACATATTAGTTAAATAAAATTTTAAACAATTAATAAAATTTAATTCATTGGAAAAAGTTTCATATTCAAATTAGATTGAGAAACATCGAAAAATTTTAATCAATTTTTTAAAAAACGTACAATGTCGTCCCGACAACATGATTATTTTTAAATTAATTTCGTCTACTTCTATTATATGAAATTTGAAAAATGGATTATATATAGAGAATAATAATACTTTATAAGGTTTAATATGATCAATTTTTTTATAAGAAATATTAAAAAAAGTTATTAAATCTGTAAGGAAAAATTATGCTTAATTAGGGACTAAACCTTAACATTAATTCCATAACGACATGGAAACATGTAAAAAACCCATTAGAGGTCCATTTTTTGACACTATAAATAAAGGATAGACCATGTTACATTATTTTACTCACTTTAAACCTGAAAAACGAAGGTATAATTCTCTCTTCATATATTTACAAGAGTGTCACTCCTCCTCCACTTATAAATGGACACCACCTCTACTCGTTCCTAAATTATCTAAAACATTTTATGTTCCAAAAATATCCTCCCAAGTCGAATCCATAAAATCCTCCCATACACTTATAACCCTCCCTTTGGGTATAAATTCCCTCAAATAATTATTTTCCCATTAACCAAAAGATGTCACCCGGTCAAGAGGTAACATCATCTCCCACACTCCTTTTCATTATTTACCTTATTCAACCACTATAATATATTTTTATCAGGTATTTTATTATAAAACCACTAGAATTACAATAATGTTATAATTTTATTGAATTATTTTTACCTACAAATTTACTATACTCCATCCAATGTATATCAAAAATTATTTTTTTATGTACGGTGATCTACTGCCTCACAAAACGATGGTTGTTCATTTTTAATTTTACACATATCATGGTGGTCATTTTGATAGACAATATCTATATATATGTGACGTATTTTATTTTAAATATATTTATGTTTCGTTATTCTTTTTATAGAAAACATCACATTACATTCTATTTGGTGTTAATTAGATAATCTCTTTTGAAGAAGTGTGAACTATTTCCCCCTCAATGTGATGTGATTCATCAACACACCACATGAAATGTATCAAATATGTGTTTACTGAAATTATATGATATATATGATATATTCACACTACATTAGTGATGATTAATATATTCACACACACACACACACACACACACACATATATATCATTTACAAACATTCATTCAATACAACTCCAAAAAAACTTAAGTAGCGTTCACGTGTACGTATAACATACTATCTCCATGAATGGTGTATTAAATTTATTATTTCATTTTGATATATATTTTTTAATATAAAAATAATATATATAACCGTATATTATGTCACACATTCTGGAATAAGGATGTATGTATAAGGATCAATGATATAAAAAATTAAGACACAAGTGAATAATATAGAGAAAATTACCTGATGTTAAATTTTAATAAAGGATCATTAACAAGCAGGTAATATAAAAATATAATAAAAACATATATGCTAATATATAAATATATATCAAATTGTTAAATATTTTTAATAAAATTATATCTGTTATATTGGATGATTGTATGAGTATAGAGAGTGTCAAGACACAAGGTAAAGGGATTTCATCTAACTTTTAATTTTTGTGAGATATAAGCTCTGTTCACCGACTTATAATTTTTTTTTGTGGTGCATGTACTTACAAATATATTATTCTCTATAACATTAAAATTAATTTTTGAGAATTCACATGTACATTTTATGATTTTTTTCTTGGTTATTTTTTTTCCAAAAGTTTCCAATTTGGTAAAATAATTTTGTCTCACTTTTCCTTATTTGGGGCTAATTTTTTGATATAAAATAATTTTTTTTCATGGTGTATATAATTCCATTTTACACGATATGTCATGAATATAAATCTTATAGTGATATTATATACTTCATGTAATTTCTGATCTCATAATACCAAGTTATATGATTTTATTGAGATAATCACATTGATTTTTGAGATTGTATTAGGTTATTCTTCCATTGATGAAATCTTGTGATAAATCTCTTAATAATTATTAATATTTTACTTCTCCTATGTTATTTAATTATTTATTAACGTTTTGATAAATTTTTTTCATCATTGGTACATAATATATTTAAGATTGTTATTTTATGGAAGACTATATTTACCCTCATTTTTGTCAGAAATATATTCAAAATCATGTTCCCTGAAAAGAGATTTAATGAATATCATACCTTTCCCCTATAATATCAAAAAAATAATTTTAATTTTTTTCCCTTTACAATAACATCAATGGGATATTTTTTTCACTTTGCAATAAAATAATTTTTTAACACTTTTACCTCACCAAATGGACATTCTCTTTACCTCGTAAAACATGTATAGATTTACCCACCGTCATCCCATTGAATATTCATTTGAATTTATAAATGTTTAATCATTAATAAAAATGTTTTTCAAAAGTAATTTCAATTTTTTTTTTCTAAATGGTTTCAAACATTATATGTTTTCATGTTAAAGTGTTTTGAAAATGTTTTCCACCCGTATTTACATGATTTCAATTTATTTTCAATGAAATTATTCTCAAAATAGTTTTAACATTTTAATATTTGTTTTTATGAAAATTTAATTTTAAATTTTTTTGAAGCTTTCTTTTTTTGTTTTAAATTAATTTTTAAATAAATGGTTTCCAAAATATTTTAATTATATCATTAACTGTTTTGAAATTATTTTCATTGAAAAAGGATTTTAAAAGTTTTTGAAGTTTATTTTATATGTTTTCAAATAAGAACACATTCTAAATTATTTCATGTCATATAGAAATTTTTTAAAATGATTTTATATAAAATTATTTTTCAAATTGTATGATGTCTTAAAATACATTTTAAAAAAAATGATATTTTATAGAATAAATTTTTTTAGAAGTAATTCAAAATTATTTTCCATCTAAGATGAAATATGTTGATGTTACTCATGACTTTATTGGAAATTATATAAAGGTTCTATTATTTTATATTACATTAATGGTTTGTGATTAATGTCGTGGTCTTTATGAAACCCATTTACCCATAATTGGTTATATTTTTTTTGAATTAGTTTCCATTTCATGGGTTATACATTTATTGAAATGATTATAAAAATTGTATCATTCCACATGTTATGATATGGTAACATGTTTATGATACCTATTTAATTTCATGGGATATGATACGTTTATTTATGATATTATGGATCATGTTTGTATGATTTTCTTAAATGATTGTTGAGATATATATCTCCGTCCAATGTATGGGGTACTAATTTATATATCATGAGATTATAATGGATGATATAATGGTTTACACGGTTTAGTAATATATTGCATAAATGGGTGTTAACTATGCTCAGGAAATACGGGTCACGAATGAAGGTTCACCTGATTAAGTAATGGAATTTTCCCTCCATGATGTTCTTGATAGTGATGATTTGGGTTCTGTTGAGATCATATTGTATGCTAATGTATTTTAAAAAATTAAACATTTAATTCCTTTGTTATTATTTTCTAGTTTACACTCTATATTTCAAATGATTCGTTTCATACAAACTATAAATATTTATTCCATGATTTCTGTTATGATATTTGTTATGCAGGGTATGATCTTCTATTTTTAAGATTACATTATCGTACCATTTTACAAATGATTATTCATATTGGTCTTCCTTATTTACCCACATCAAGAATTTGACTTCACCCATTTTTCGGTCTCTTTACCCTATGTTTTTATTATATGTACAATGTATGATAAGTCTAAGATGGGTTCTAGTAAAGATGAACCTAGAGTTAGATGATTTAGCTCTCATATGTACTAGTGTTTATGTTTCCATTTTGGCATAGACACTATACCAATCACAAACATTGGGTGTATTTTTGTTTAATTTTTATGCATTCCAAAAATGTAATGTAATGTCAATTGTTGAAAAGTGAGTGTTTCTATACAATCACTCGTTTGGTTTGGTTCTACCAAAGGAGGGTCCGAATGGATTATTTTATTTATGTCATGGTAGAAAAGCATGTGTGTGTGTTAGAAAATAGAATTCTACGTTTTGTTTTAGTTTACAAATAGTTGGGAAGCCCTAATATTTTGAATACTAATATAATTGGGATTAATATATACATTTGAAAAATTACGGTGAATATGTATTCTCTCAACTATCCCAGAAAAATATATGCTATTAATAGAATAATGAATTACAAAATTTAGTATGTTGTAATGGTAATGCCTATGTAGACTAATTAACATGAAAAATATAGATCTGTTTACATTAATGGGTATTGTTAATTGATAAGGGGTTTCCATTTTCAAGGGACAAGATTTTGTAAATTTTCTAGTTAAATGAATTTAAATAATAGTACGTAATGTATTAAATATTTTTATGGGATAAAATTAATTATTATAATTTTAATTAACATTAATATAGATAATACTAAAAATAAAATTCTCATTTATAAAACATCATATAATAATTTAGTTCTTGTAAATAGGGATAAATTATTCTATTTGAATGTGGTTATCATTATCAAATGAAAATGGTTTTTAGGGGTGGAGGCCTCATGAAGGGAATCTATTTTAGCATGGGGAAAAGATGAATTCTAGCAACATCATAATAATGGGATGTATTTTTGAGCATTATTATGGGTGGTATTAACTGGATAGTCAAATCATAAAGTATATCATGGATTATTTATCACAGTTTTTTAATGGGGGGATTAATATAATTGGTTTCTATCACATTAAATGGAATATGGGGTAGGAGAACTGCCAGAATACAATGGTGTTATCATCTGAAATTTAGGGGAAATGTTGAGAAAAATGTGTTGGAGACATCTTATATCCATGTGAATGAATATTAAGAACATTCATTAACATTAATTATGGGGTCAAATGAAGCAAAGTACATCAGAAAATTTATTTAAATTGGGTTACTAAATGGATAAAATTATAGGTGTACAAATTTTATTAAAAACATAAACAAAGAATAATATGATATTATATAAGGACCCGACCTTAAAACATTAAATAATATTTTAATTAAATGAATAATTCACATTTAGTATCTTATCGTGTTTATAGTTTTAGAGAATTAGGACATAACTACTACATCACAAAAGATTACAAAGTAATAACTTCTACTCAGTTTCAATTTTCCTTCCAAAATAATAACTCATGAAAAAATGAGTCATGTCTAGTTCCATGATTTAGACAACATGACTTTTCCATGATCCCATCCTTGACCCTATTTATCTTTGTGTATTGTGAAATACATTTCAAAACATGGGATGAGCATAAAAAGAATATTAAGGGTTATAAGACAAAGAATGAAAATATTAGTGCATCATTACGTACATAACATAATATATTTATCATACCTCACAAAATCATAAGAATTATTACTAACACATTGAAAACATAAATTATAAAGGTAACTTGTGGAATCCATATCATACTTACATTCTAGCTATCACAGATACATAGACAGTTACATTTGGAATACTCATCAAAATATATTCCCTAAATATCTTAGGAGAATCATTCATGCTTACCTTCATCGTGTTACCCAATGCATTGGAGAGTTATCTCAGGCTCCCCCGTCCTCAGTTTATCACGGATCCTCCCGTATACGTAAACAATGCCCATGAACCATAACAGATTCATTACACATAAAATAAACATAAAGGAATGATAACATTTCCACATTCTAATCACAATATATCATTTGAATATTTTGACATAACAAATCCATTATCAAAAACATATTCAATACAAAAAATACATAAATTATTATATGGTATTTAATTTCCTTTTAAGAATATTTCTACTTGTTAAGGAAGCTGAAGATCAAATAATACTCGCGGCAACAGAAAGATCGTTGTCACCACGTACGTTAAAAAGAATTTTTTTTCCCTTTAGTAAAATGCTTCATAGAAAACTATTCCCTTTGAATGAAATGAATAGTAAAAGTTATTTATACACCGTATAAAAGAACGTTGAGAAACAACCAACATATGCCTCAATGAATGGAGATTGAGACGAAGTCCCTTACCTATTGTCTGACTTTACCCGTTTGTGCTTTAATCATATTAATAATAAAATAAAGTTAATTTATACTTGCTTAATAAAATTTTTCATGTTTATTATTACTTTTAAATCACTTATTACTAATTTATAAACATTATTTAATCATTTATGTTAATAATGGTTGTTTTGTTGATATTTGGAACTTGAGTCAAAAATGAACACCATATATTTACATGTATTCCATTTCGTCAATAGTCCATTATCTCCAGAATGATATTAATTATTTAGAAATCATATATAACATAAATATCCAGTTTATACATGTATTTATAATAGTACATAACATTTGGAGATACGAAATGAAATGCACCATTCATAGAGACGGTAAGTTGTACGTACGCATGAAGGATACATTCATTTATATTTAATATTTTAATAAAATCATAACATAATGATACATAGGTATATTATAATTCCAGTATAATATTATATATAATATCATTAACTCCATCCTTTATACGTCTCACATATGTCATTAACTAGTCATATCACTTTTAGGGGGCGGTATTATGCACTTCCTCAAATGAAATTATCGCCATTAACCATAATGGAAACTATAAAGTTATGATATATATGGTAAATACATAAGCATAAAGAAAACATAAAAATAATATATATCATATATAAATATTTTTCCATCATAATGGACACCATATGAGGCAGTAGGAGATAATCGAATAATCATTGTTTCGTGAGGGGTTAATTTTCCATCCACAGAACAATAGATGGATGTGTGTGTAAGTTTAGATATAATCCTTCTCTTAAAATATTCCTAGTATATTGAGGATACTATTGTTGTTATAAAATAATCGAATAAAAAGAGTTTACTAGGATTGAGATGTAAAATAATACAAATGAACTTAAGAGAAGATGTTACCTTTAAATCAAGTAACACCCTTTGGTTTGAACCAAAATGGTTTATTGATGAGTTTTATGACTATATTAAGGCTTTTATGAGGAATTGAGGGATCTTTAAATCATTTTTGAATGGATTTTGTGTGATCCAATGTCTTTATAAGTTTGATAAATGAGATAGATGTGAGGGCTTTTTATAAGGGAGAGGGGGGCTCTTTAGGAATGTTTGAATCAATTATTTTATGATAAATTTTTCATCAGTTTCAAAAGGTCAAATAATAATTAAAGTAAAAGATAAGATGACTCATGGTCTAAATAAAATCATCCAATAAGAATTGAACTAGTTTTGGATATTGTTTTAATATTTATAATCTAAATATTTTAAATCATTTATTAATGAGATAAATAATGCATCGTTATTGTGTCAAAAATAATTTTATTTATTTTGTGTCAAAAAATTATAAAACACATACTATGATGTATGAAATATTTTTATCGTTCCATAGAATATATTTAGTCGAAACGATAACTTACACAACCCCATGTTAAAATTGATTTACAGAAAGATATTTGTTTATGTCATTTTTGTCTTTAATTTTTATTAATTTATATAAAGTGTCATTATTACTCCCATGAGGGTACATGCGGTCCCAAATATGCCCCAATGATGCCCATGGTCGTCTATTTATTATAAAATAGGATTAGAACACATTTTAGGGTAATTAATAGTATTATAATATTGTATTTTACCATTATTTACTATATTTTCCTATTAATCATGGTAAAGAAAATATTTACTGAAGTAAATATTTAAAATTTCTAAAAATGAAAGCTAACTATATACACAATTTTAAACTACTTATTCCAAATATGAAATCCATTTTTCAAAATTTAAAACACAGAAGTGGAAGAAATTAATTTAAAATTAATTCTCGTTGCCCGAACAAAAAGCGTGTTTTTAATTAATAATAACTATCAAATTATTGACATTTTTTATGTCCAATTTCAAAGTGAAATTAATTAAAATATCCACCATTGGATTAAATAGTAAAATATATATTCTAATTACACTTTAGAACCAATTAAATATATATTATATCCCTATCAACAAATTATATTAAGAGGAACTTTTGAATTAAAATACAATATTTTTCACTTTTCAATAACAAATGAACTTTATCAAAAAAATACCAAAAAACTTTCTGAAATTAAATATTGATGTCCCAAATCTAAAGAATAATTTTATTTTTTCAAATAGAACATATAAAATGGACCGATACTAGAATTAATGAGTGTTATCGATTAAAATGTGGTAAATCAACCTTTTAAAGAATAATGGAGTCTTTATGCTTCGATTCATTCAAATTTTAAGAATCTAACTTTTATTTGATAAATGTAAAAATATTATATAAAAATTTATATTTATATTGTAGTTAGTTCTATTGTTCACCACCAATACAATTTCTAGGCGTTAACTACCATTTAAAATAATAATAATATATTATTAGTGTGCAAAGTAAAATTTCAAAGAAACCCACTGTTGCGTGTTTGGTATGCTATCGAACATAGCAACCTCTTTAAAGTAAAATTAATCTTTAATTCACAAATATTAATATCCATCCAAATGTATTATTCTTTATTTAAATGGGATGTTACATCCTCCCCCCCTTTTGGTAATTGCATCCTCACAATATTTATTTACTTATCAAATAAGTGGGGGAATTTATCCCTATTAACATTTTCAGATTCCCACGTTGCCTCTTCAACCATATGGTTTTTTCTACAAAAGCTTTACTTGAAAATTTACCTTATTATGCAACACTTTCCCTCTACAGTCAAGAATTGGGACTGGTTGTTCCTCATAGGAGATATTATCTTCCAAATGAACTACCTATGGGCATAAAACTTGAGATGGATCTGGCCTATCATTTCTCAATGTTGAAACATGAAAAACATTATTTAAGTGAGATAATTTTGGAGGTAAGGCCACTCTATATACAACTGATCCAACTTTCCCCAGGATTTTATAATGTCCAATGATCCTTACACTCAACTTTTCCTTCTTACCAAAACACATCACAATTTTTCATGGAGAAACATTGAGAAATAAATGGTCACCAACCTTGAAAGATAGATCTTTCGTCTAGTTATCTACATTGCTTTTCTACCTGCTCTGAGCTGTTCTCATGTTCTTTTGAATCAAATGGTATTTTTCTACCATCTTTTCAATCAATTCTGGTCCTATCAACTTTCATTACCCTACATTATCCCAAAAGCTGTAGATCGACAACACTTTCCATATAATGACTCAAATTGAGCCATATTTATACTAGAATGAAAGTTGTTATTATATGAAAATTGAATCAATGAAATATGCTGGTCCCAACATCACTGGTAATCCAGTGAACATGCTCATAGAATATCCTCCATGGTCTGATTCTTCATTCTGACTGCCCATCTGATTGAGGATTAAAAGATGTTCTAAAATGTAATTCTGTACCCAACAACTTCTGATGGCCTTTCTAAAAGTATGATTTAAACTTGGGATAATGATCAGATACAATAGAGAGCGTAACACCATGCAACCTGAATATCTCATTAACATACAACTGAAAAGGTTGATATATAGAAAACGTATATCGAATATGAAGGAAATGAGCATATTTAACAGTCGATAAACAGTAACCCAAATTGCATTGTTACCTCTAGATGTATTTGGCAATACATCAATGAAGACCATGGATATATTTTCCAATTTCCACTCAAGAACCAGTAATGACTGAAGCACCCCATTCGGTAACTGCTGCTCTACCTTAACCTGCTGAAAGTCAAACACTTCTCATTATAATTAGAAATATATATTTTCATTCCATCCCACCAGTAATTCTCCCAAATATATCATTACATCCTATTACTGCGGGGATGAACTGAAAATGTGAAACTATGTGCTTCACATAACGGATCCATCATCAAATGTGAATCACAAGGCACACATAAACTTTTACCAATCCTCAAAAACAATCATTATCAATGATAAAGTCAGGAAACTTACCCTTCTAAACCAACTCTAACTTTTTCTGTAACTCACTGTCTTCATTCTGGGCTCGCTTAATTCTATCTGACAGAGAGGATTCCATTGACCCCTAAAACAAAAAAGAAGAATTTACTGTACCAAAAACATATATGCCAGAGTTCATCAAATAAAAAACCAAAGGATCTCATTCTAAATGTAGCATGGATAATGAAGCCTTACTTTTTTTTACACAAAGCATTAACCACATTATTTGGTTTTCCTGGATGGTAATGGATCGTGCAATCATAATACTTGATTAATTCCAACCATCTCCATTGTCTCATGTTCAATTCATTTTGAGTGAATATATACTTCAAACTTTTATGGCCAATATATATTCAACATTTCACTCCATACAAATGATGCCTCTAAATTTTCAAAGAAAAAACAAAAGGAGATAATTCCAAATCATGTGTATGGTAATATAACTCATTAGGTTTCAAATTACGTGAAGCATAAGAAATTAGTTGATCATTCAACATAAGGACACAACCATGTCCTTTCAATGAAGCATCACTATAGATAACAAACTCACCATCTCTGGAAGGTAGCGCCAAAACTGTAATAGTCACCAATCTTATTTTAAATTCTTGTAAACAATCATCACATTCTTTGTCCAGATGAACTTAACACCTATTCAAGTTAACATAGTCATTGGACAAGATAACCATGATTTTTTTTTGAAAAACCTTCGGTAATAACCTACAAAACCATTAAAAATATGAATATTGGTTATATTTGTGGGTCTTGTCCATTCATCAAAAACTTTTGTTTTAGTAGGATCAACAGTTATTCAATTTTTTTGAAACAATGTGACATAGGAATGAAATTTTTTGTAACCAAAACTCACACTTGAAAAATTTCCGATACAGTTTCTTTTCTCATATGGTTTTCAAGATAATGATTAGATGACTTTCATGCTCTTTATTACTTTTATAAAAAACCAAAATATCATCAATGAACACAACCACAAACTAATCCAAGAACTCAAGGAAATTATATTCATATGATCCATAAATACAACAGGTTCATTGGACAACCCAAAAGGCACAACTATAAATTCATAATGGCCATATCTAGTACAAAACGCGGAATTTGGAATGTCATTATCCTTTACATTCAACTGATGGTACCCCAAATTCAGATCAATATTAAAAAAATAATGACCTCTTTGGAGCTGAAAAAACAAATCATCGATATGAGGAATAGATACATGTTATTAAAAATGATTTTATTCAGTGCCCTATAATCAATGGAAAGTCTAATGGAACCATATATTTTTTTAACAAATAATATATGAGCACCCCATGGCTATCTTCTTGGTCTAATGAAAATTTTATCAAATAAATCTGGTAATTGATTCTTTAACTATAAAAGATAAATTTGAGCCATTTGATAAGGGGGTTTTGAAATTGGTTTAGCATCAGGAACTTAATCAACTGTAAATTCAACTTCTCGATCAGGTATAATACTAGGAAACTCATCAGGAAGAACATCAAGGTACTCATTTACCACTGGCACATCATTAATCTCAGCACTTCCTTTATTTTCAACAATATGTTCAAGATAACATTCATTTCCATCTTTTACTAGATTCTTAGATTCCTGTTATTTTATCAAAAGTAATGGTTCTTTATTGTACACAAACTAAAAATATTTCTGAAAAGAATCCTCTTTCTCTTGAATTCCATATTAGCATGATAAATAGAAATCCAATCCATTCCCAAAATAAAATCAAACTCTACTAGGGGAAAAAATATGATTTGTAGGTAGATTCAACCCGCACACATGGAAAGGAATCTTCTTATAATATATTTTTCTCCCAAAAATTACTCTAGGAGTTTTTACCATAAGTTCCATATTCAGATCATGAGTTGGAATTCCCAATTTACTAGAAAATTTCAACGAAATAAACAATTGTGTAGACCCTGAATCAAACAATACATTGGCATAATCTAAACAAACAAACAGTATACCTGATACTACTTCATTCGATGGCCCCATATCTACTGAAGTAGTTACAAAAGATTTCTTCACCCCTTTCTACTTGTAGCATGGCTTCTTTATCACTATTTATTTCTTCATTGCACACTCATTTGCATAATTACCCATATCATTGCACTGGAAACATTTTAATGAAGGCAAATCAGATTTTGTCTTACCATTACCTTTATATTTTTCAGTCTAATTACGAGCTTTATGTACCATTTTACCACATCGGTAGCACATAACATAATTCCGAAGACAATTCCCATCATGCTTTACCCCAAATTTTTGAATAATTGGGAACATAATTTTCCTACCATAAAATATTTTTGAAGAGTTCTTCTCTTTCCTCTTCCACCTCGAGCTCTTATTCTATTTATTTTCAAAGAACTCCTGATCATTAGGGAACTACTTCTCCACCTTCTCCTCAAAATGATCTAGTTTTTATAACTTTTGAACGCGTGAGAATCTAAATCCCATTGATACTTTGGATTTAATCTTGATTCAATATGGATGATTTTATTATAAATATCTTGTATGAAATTCAAGGCATACCTTGTGAGTCGAGTGAATTTTTCTTTATAAGTAGCCACTAAGTCATCCTACTTATTTAATTATAAGAGTTTTTTATCCATCCTAAATCAAACCACCTTAAGAATATATTTCATAGGAAACATACCTTTGAATTCATCCCAATGAAGAGCATCAATCTCCTCACTATCACTGATATTTTCCACCATCGACAACCACTGATCACCTTCAACTTCAAAATGGAAAGAAATAAGATTATCATTTTGGATTTATGAACACCCCATGAAATTAAATATTTTATCAAGTTCTATAATCCACCCTTCATCTAGAACAGGGTCAGATGATCCTATGAATGATGGGGGTGTTTCCTCATGAAATTCTATACTACTAACATGTTTCTCTATAGATGATCTGCCTGATCTCGGGAAAGGATACCACCACTATTTATAGCCTGATTCAACTGTTCCATCACTGCACCAAACCGTTCAGTTCATATTTTGACCATCTCAGGTTGCTGATTTGTAAGGTTGTCTTCCTCCTGATGCTTTCTCAATAAAGCAGCCCTGTTTCCTTAGTGGAAGACCATTCTTAACATAGAAATATATTAGGCAAAGAGACATGGAAATATATAAATGCTATATCATTTCAATATTATAATAAATAAATTTATGTATATAAATTTCACAATACCCTAACTCCTAATGTTATCTAAACTGACCTATGATACCAACTATAAGGACCCATCCTTAAAACATTACAAAATATTGAATTAAATGAATAATTCACATTGAGGATCTTTTTATGTTTAGAGTTTTATAATATTATCACATAACTATTACATCATACAAGATTAAAAAAATAGGCACTACTACTCAATTTACCTTTTTTTAATAAGTAAATAATTTTGAAAAAAGGACCTGTATAGTTCCATGTTTTAGATTGCGTGGATTTTCCTCGATCCCATCCTTGACCATATTCATCTTTAAATCATGTGGAAAACATTTCGAAACATGGGATGAGCAGCAAAACATAGTAAGGGTTATAAGACAACGAATGAAAACATTTTTTTCATAATGAAATATATAATATAATCTCTTTAACATACCTCTTGAAATCATAAGATTTATGAATAACACATAAAAAAATATATCATAAAAGTAACTTGTGGCATCCATATCATACTTACATTGTATATATCACAGCCACATAGGGAGTTTCATTTGGAATGCGCATCATAGTATGTTAGAAAAATATATTAGGAAAATCATTCACCTTTACCTCCGTCATGTCACCCAATGAATTGGAGAGCTATCTCGGGCTCACCGGCCCTCAACTTATCACATAACATCCTTTATACGTAATCAATTCCCAAGAACCATAACTTATTCATAACAAATAAAATAAACATAAAGAAAGATAAAATTTACATATTCTAATCACAATATATCATTTAAATATATTGACATAAAAAATCCATTATCAAATCCATATTGAATTCCAAAATATGTAAAAGAGAATGTGGTATTTATATTCCATTTTAAAACATTTCGTTGTGTTAAAGAAAGCAATGATCAAATAATACTCACGGCTGTAGAAAGGTCGTTGTCACCGCGTACGTTTAAAAGAAACTTTATTTTTTTCATTTTATAAAATGAATCACATAAAAAAATTCCCTTTTAATGAAATGAAAATTAATAGGTATTTATACACCGTATAAGAGAATGTTGAGAATAAAACAAAATATACCTCAATGAACGGAGATTGAGACGAAGTCCCTTACCTCTTTTTCGACTTGACACGTTTGTCCTTTAATCTCATAAATAATAAAATAAAGTTGATTTCTACTATAATAAGAATATTTTAAAAGTTTATTATTCCTTTAATATCTCTTATTACTATGTTATAAACATTATGATATTATTTATGTTAATAATGGTCGTTTTGTCGATATTTGGTACTTGAGTCCAAAATGAACACCATATATTTACATGGTGTCGATGTGGTCAATAGTAAATTATCTCTAGAATGATATTAAATATTTATATATCATATATATCATATATATCCATTATATACATGTATTTATAGTTGTACATAAAATTTGGAGATAAGAAATGAAATTCACCATTCATAGAGACTGTAAGCCGTACGTACGTATGAAAGCTTCTTTCATTTCAATTTCATATTTTAATGGAATTAAAACATAATGATACATAGCTATATTATAAATAAAGTATAATATTATAGCTAATATCATTTACTATATCCTTTATAAATCTCACACATGGAATTAACGATTTATATAACTTTGAAGGGGCGGTAGTCCGCAATTCCTCAAATGAAATTATCACATTTACCAATAATATAACCTATAAAGGTATGCTATAAATGGATATTATAGAAGAATAAAGAAATCATAAACATAATATATATCATATATAAGTAAATTACCATCATAATGTCCAACATGATAGGTGGTTGGAGATAATCGAACAATCATCGTTTCGTGAGGCGTTAGTTTTCCATCAACAGAAACAATATGTTCTTCAACTATTGGATGGAGTTGTGTGTATGTTTAGTTAAAATACTTCTCATAACAAAATCCTAGTATATTTTTTTATAATATTTTTGTTATAAAATAATGGAATAAATAGAGTTTAGTGGGTTGGAGAAGTAAAATAAAACCAAAGAACTTAAGAGAAGATGTTACCTTTAAATCGGGTAAATCCCTTTGGATTGAAAAAAAGGGTTTCTTAATGTGTTTTATGCCTAAGTAACGACATTTAGGATTAATAGAGGGATATTGGGAGATTATTGGAGCCGACTTTGAACAAGAAAAATGCTTTATAAGTGTAAGGAATGAGTTAGAAATGAGGGATTTTTATAAGGGAGAGGAGGGGATCTTTAGAAATGTTGGAAACAATTATTTTATTATAAACCCATATTCGGTTTAAAAAGGTAAAATAATCATTATTGTTTAAGTTAAGATGAGTCATGGTCGAAGTAAAATAATCCAATAATAATTGGATAGGTTTTGGATATTGTTTTAATATTTATAATATTATTTATTTAAATAATTTATTAATGAGATTAATATTGCCTCATTAATGTGTCATAAATAATTACATTTATATGATGTCCAAAAATTATAAAACAAACACCATGACTTATGAAATATTTTTATCTATCCAAATAATATTTATAGTCGAAAAGATAGCTTATATAACCCCATTTATTAATTTATTTACTAAATAATAATTGTTTATGTCATTTTTCTCTTTACTTAAAATTAATTAATATAAAGTGTCATTATTACACCCAGGTGGCTCCATGGGGTCCCAAATTCGACCCATGGATTTCCATGGTCGCCTAGGTATTATAAAATATGATTAAGACACATGTTAGGGTAATTAAATATTAGTATAATATTATAGTTTACCATTATTTACTATATTTACCTTTTAATCATGGTAAATAAAATATTTACTAAAATATATATTTAAAATGACTAAAAAAAGTTACATATTTAAACAATTAGAACCTAATGATTACAAATATTGAATAAATTTTCATAAATTCAAAACATAGTAGAGGAAGAAATTAAATTACAATTAATTCCCGCTATCAAAACAACAAGCGTGTTTTTAAAATTTAATAACTATCAAAATATTGACACTTGTTTATGTCCAATATCAAAGTGAAATTAATTTCAATGTCCAACATATGATTACCTAGAAAAAATAAAATATAATAACACTTTATATCCAATTAAAAATATAATCTAAACATATTAATAAATTAGATTAAAAGGCACCTTAGAATGAAAATACAATTTTTTTCACTACTAATTAAAATATAAAATTTTTCATAAAAATACAAAAAAAAATCCCAAAGTAAATTTTGTGGTCTTGAATCTATATAAGAACATTATTATTTCAAATAGAACATAAAAATTTACCAAAAGTATATTTAATTATGTCTTCCATCAAAATGTGGTAAATCGACCTTTTAAAGAATATTAGAGTATTTATGCTTAGATTCATTCACATTTTAGGCCTCTATATTTTATTAGATAAATGTAACACCATTTTAAAAACTTGTATAATATATTTTATTATGTTCTATTCTCTCCTGCAGAAACAATGGCTGGGTGTTAACAACCATTTAAAATAATAATATTATATTATTTGTATGCAATGTAAGATTTCAATGAATCCCGCTGTCGCATATTGGGTACGCTATCGAACATAACATCTCATTTAATGTAAAATTAATATTTAACTTAAAAATATTAGTAAACATTCCAGTTTATTATTCTTTATTTACATGGGATGTTATATATTCAGATCTGCTTGTGGAGTGTATGGATTAAGAAATAGAGTTAAATTAGTAGTGTGTGTATTTATATTCATTACATGTATTATATTTACAAAATATAGATTAATAATAAAAAATAAAATCAAATATTTTTTAATTTTTAATTTAATAATATTAAATAGTTTTATTTTAATGTTATAAAATAAAATAAATTCACAATAGTAAATATAGAGTATCACATTTAAAATTTAAGGGATGAAAAAATTATTCCAATATTATAAAATAGTAAAACATGTATGTTAATAAATTCTATGAAACTATTTCATTTTTTAAAAACTAAAAAATGTGATATTTCTCTGAACATTTCAAATTTACATTTGAAATACTTCAAAGAATGTAATATGAAACCTATTTTAAATGAATTAAAAATCATTTATATATATATATATATATTACAATTTGAAATTATTATATTAAATATTATCTTCTTTTTAAAATAATCGTCATATGATTTCTTATGATATATTATTAGCGTCTTTAATAAATATTGTATTCTACTAATAACAATATTTACAATGTAAATCATGATAGGTCCATCAACGATATGGAATTTTAATATTTCCTATTGTTGGTATTTTTTCGTATATTCCTTATATATATTTTCAATATATATATGTATATTTTATTTTCCTCATTCATAGAAATTCGATATGACGAGATTAACAAATCACAAAATATTCATTATTAGTCATGTCATTAATATATAATTAATTTCTAATTAAACTAATACAAAACATATATTTTGGAAATTAATTCAATATTTATATTAAATACTTAACAATTAAAAAAATAAAAATTCACATTAATTATTTAAATATAAAAGAAAAAAATTCCCATCGTTTATTTTCTTATGGTTACACATTAAGTTCAATTTACATTCCATCACAAACAACATATTTTACCACTACAATACATTTTCCCAAATCGGGATCAACTATTGACAAAGAAAAAATAGTTAAAAACATTATTAATTAGTTAACCATTATAATATATATATATACATTATTAAGGAATTGTATATTTATTAATTGATCTATTCAGTATGTAACATATATTATACCCCTATATATTTTTTACAATGATATATGAATAATTTAAATACCATGAACTGTAATTACATATTTGTTACTAGTGTAATAGTTGTTTTGGTTTTTTATATAATATCATCAAGATCAATTTTATATTTCAATAAGGATGAAACTTATGAAATGATTTGAATTATATCCATTGAATTTATATTTATAGAAAATAAAAACATTAAATTGTTATTTATTAACCCAAAAATAATACTAATATTATGGATCAATTATATTATACACATCATTGATGGGGAAAACCAATATATATATATATATTTTATTGATATATTATTTATAACAATTACCAATGAATTTCATAATTACTACAATATTATAATGTATATAAAAAATATATAACTCATATTATGAATTATTTTTTATATACATCATTTAATAAAAAATGCATTTACATTAAAACTCACATTATGAAATTAATTTCAACAATATATTTTTATTACCAAAAATTATTATTTAATAAAACATTACAAAAAAAATCCAAATAAATTACATAAAATATAACAAATATATTGTATTATATAATTTTTCATTGATCAAAATAGGTTCTACATCAATATATATATATATATATATAACACCAAATAAAAATTACATCAATTACTAAATAATTTTATAATACCATACATTGGAATCATGTATAGCTATAATACATAACATGTGCTATGATATATATTTTAATCATTAAATTTCATCCCAATTTTATATTTTCGGAAATTATAATTCTTTGATTTGTTTAATTCAGTACTATTCAAGAAAAACTAAAATAATGATTGAATAATAGTAGGTCCATAAATTTTGAAAAAACTAATGGCTTGAGGAACCAAAAAATGAAATTTAAAAACTACTTTTAAAAATAACAAATGTTGGGTATCCTAATTCATATTTATTATAGACACTCCTTATATAATAATTTAGGATTGATTGGAGATGTAACACCCTATCATATTTAGTGTGATTGTTTACTAAGTTCACTACTACTATAAATGATATCACTCACTTTGCGAAACATATTTCTTCCTACACAAGGAACTAGTAATCTTCAATGTATCCTTGAAAAATATGAGAGTATCACATACAAAACTAATATAATTTCCAGTTAGAAATCAATTGAATCAAAAATAATTTTATAAATACCACAAATAGATACAGAAAATTAAATTTGACTACATGAATATGGTGGACATGAAGCTCCAAATACATTATTATGATAGAAAAAACCTCATTTCCACTAAATATTTTTTTTTCACTATACATTATTCTTCGATGAATTATCTCTCCTCACTTCCATCCCAAGATTAATTTTTTTATTTTCTATCTATTCTTATTTCCCTGAAATTCCCTTCTATGTCTAGTTAAATAAATACATATGTCCATTAAATTATATGTGTAATTTAAATATTAAATTTTACAAATAAAATTTCCACATACTTTTGGATGTAATTATATAATACCTACAATAAAAGTTATGACAATTCTTTTAAATATTTTTATTTTAATCCTCCTAAATTTCATCTAATTCATATATTTTATAATTATCATAAATTTTATTTATTATTAATATTTTATTTAATGAAATTTTAGGGAATATTTATAATCATAAAATGTTTCTCATTAAAATAAGGTATTTTGTGGACGAATATTAAACTATATGAAATATCATATAATAATAACACATTAAATATAATGAGAATGAGATATATCAATGGATTATTATTAAGAATATATAAATAACTAAATAATATGGAAATAATCAGCATATTATCAATGACAACCGTGATGGTATAATATAGTTATGGATAACTTTAATGGAATTCATATAATGGTGGTTATATATGCCTTCCAATATTACATTCAAAGTATATGCATATATTAATCATTATATATAGATTTTGAAATTATAATATTTGAGTTCGACCTATGGAATACTATTTTCATAACTCAATTTAATGTATGACATATGTCAAATACCTCATTTTATAATTATAATATTCATTAGATCTGTATAATTTTCAAAGGAGATGCATAGAAATGGAATGTTGGAATTCATTTATTGAGATCCTAATTCAATATGAGGTATCGTTTGGGTTTGTTATAAATTCATAAAAATTAAAATCATAGAGAAAAGATTTTTAAAAATAATTTTCCTGCATTTCAGGAATAATAACTCAATGTAAATAGAATCAGAAGATATGCAATCCTTAAACATAGGTTATTAATTAAAATGTCCTATAATGAATGAAAAATATGTTTTCCTAGATAAATAACCACAAAAATTAGATTTATATAACCTATATATAAAATTTTCATTGGATATACAAAAATTTTATATAATTAACATCAAAATAATCCACATCAATACAAAATGATCACTTTTTCCCTCATAAGGACTAAGACCTAATGTCACAATGATTTTTATAAATAGAGATACAAGAAAATAAGATTCCATATAATGATGGAAGAACCATTATATTATATTCAATGAAACATTAATTATGTTTAGGGAGATGGGATTTATTAACATTTGTTGGATAAATAACATAAAATGTATATGAAATAAATATATTAATTTGGACATATACTAAAGATTTTTTTAATAATAGAAAAAAATGTGTATCATAGGAAAATAATATTAAAATAAATGTAATAATGATTTGAAACCCTAGATAATGTTATTTATTCTGAGAAAATCGGAGGGAGCCCCTTGATAAAATAATACTATTGTGAAGTCAAACTCAATGGATGAAGTGTAACATGAGATAGGCTCAAGAGTAATGGAGAAAAGATATTTGGTAGTATAGAGTGTATTTTATGGCCAATAAATATAAATATATCAATAATTCATTTTTTGGACAATAAAATATTTGTATAAAAATACTATCAATTCAAATAATATATTATTAACACAATTATTTTATTATTTCTAAAAATAAGCATTCAAATGATTATAATTTATATAGACATTAAAACCCACAAACATTAATTTCTCTTATTGGAATAAAGTGCACATGACACTTAATAGAGAAGTTTTCTTTTAGGGAATAAAATATATTTTATTTAATAAAAATTAAATTATGAGCTGGAATATAAATATAATACCACATTCCATTACCACAGTTTTCATATTCATTTTTATAAATCTACAAAAACATTTAGTCATTACCTATAGATATATTTTTATCAAACTATAAGTTTCATTTTTTATTTTCATTATACAGGTTTGGTATCATAGACATATGAATTTTTATTGATGTAACAATAGTTTGGATAATTCTTCTATCAGGTATTATTTATGTAGACTACATGGATAGTTTTTGGTAAATGAAATATCATATATTCAAAAGAAGCATTGAAATACTGTGTATTTTAGTTGGAATAAAGTGAATGATGAAGGAATTGGGTAATAGTAATGGTAAAATATTAAAATTACATAATTATTGAAAATCCATGTGTATTTGAAAATATGTATGATAAATGTTTTTTGATGGGTAATAAAGATAAATATTAATTGTATATTAATTTTAGAATTTAGAAAATGGGAAGTGTTTTTCAAAATGGATGGATGGACTTTTTTTAGGATTGTGGTTTTAATATTTTAATGATTCTAATGGTGTGTAACTGAAAATTTAAAAATCAACTAGCCAAATATTAATGTTTTTTATATCCTTGGATGTAGTTTTCAGGTTTTATTCACAAAATATAAGAATAATGAATCCTTATATGATATTTCACAATTGTTAAACCTTTATTTAAATGGGTTTTGTAATTGTTGATGAAATTAATGTGTGACTAAGTATATATAACATAAATCAAGATCATCCCATTCCGGTGATAAAAAACTTAATGTGATATTTCATAATAACTTTTTTTAAATAACGAATAAATGTGATATTTAAATAATGAAATTTTTATGTGATGGATTGAATGAATAAAAAAATGTCTACAATATCACATAAATTAGATCAACATATGTAATGATATAATAGTTTGTGAGGTTTAAATAAAAAATAATTAGATGTTTTCCTTTCCCACTTTTTATTTTTAATGAAATTAATTGTTTCCACCTTAAAGATTATTAGGAAATAGAAATAAAACCATCAAGATTACAAGATAAAAAAATGGATGAGATAAAAATAGGGTTAAATTTCATGTCATGAGGATACTAAACATTCAAATAATATTTTAATGAAATAAACCCAATGGTCCCCACCAATATCAGGACAAGCCTAAACATAGTTTTTGAGTCTCCTTCACTAACCATAGTTGCTTTCTCGAGAAAAAACCTACTATAAATCCTCTATTGTAAGGAAGTGACTGTACAATCACAAATAAATAACAGCTAGCAGACAACAATGCCCCCCATAGGTAGTGTTCTTCATATTAGTGTACACTACACAAGGCCATCCCCTAAACAAACACTATGACAAAAATTTATAGATACTTTTAATTTATAGTAGGCATTCTTTAATCAGTAACATCACTATAGAGTTCCACCGAAATAACATTAAAACATTCTATCACCAGACCAAACATAACACGATTGAACGATATAATCATAACCCAAACCTCACAACTATTAAAATTTTGATCCAAATTTTAATGTCACCATCATGTATTACCCCCCACAAATATCAAAAGATATGACCATTAGAACATAAAAAAATGTTCCTCAATATCCATATCGAAAGGAAAGGACTGAAATTTTTTTTATAGGAGAATAGATTAGGTAATATTAACTATACTATAACATTATAAAATTTGATTTCAGGGATTATCCATATTATATAATTAGATACCCCCTTTACCAAGGTTTCAATGGTCACCATGAATCTAATTAGTAAGAAAAATAAGAGAAAATCTCATAAAATAACACATAACTGAATAATAGGAGAATACATTTCATAAAACAAGAACCCTTTATAAATGATTCATCCCACAAAAAGTGTTGAAATAATGTTATAGATCAATGAAAAACAATATTATTTGATCAACTAGGACACTGATAGGTAATATATGATACAAAAACTAACTCTAAATAGAATGGTAGTTGTCTATAATTATTGTGACCCTTGATAGATGATCATGAAAATTTGAGATAGAATAATACCTCTGGAAAATATGAAAAAAATATAATAATTTTCTCTATATACTATATCAAAACATCTAACATAAAAAATAACTTTATATAGTAAATTAACACCATGTGTAATAATGGTCTTGGGAAAAACCCCCAATGTTAATAAAATACGAATGATATGAAAAACTACCAACATGGATGACATACCATTTATACATAACACAAAAATAATGAAAATTAAATGGATAATAAATGAAGAAGAATATTGACCTCAACAACCAATAAATACATCACACTATAATCTAACATTCTATCTTGAGAGATCACTGATACTGTTCAACAATGTCTAGTTATACCGCCTTTTTATTTTTAGTTTATCATAAAAAAAAATTTATATTGAAATTAAATAAATAAAAAACATATATATTTTGATTCATTTTGGTTTGATATTTATAAAAATTTAAAATTAATGAAATATTTTTCAAATTTTATGTTTTATCATGTATGGAATGTAAGTAATGTTCTAATAGATAACCCAGTTTGATTTTAATACTGTTATTATTTGCAAAATTTTCAAGAATATTCAAATAAGATGATAAATATGGCTTTAAAAGGATCAAACTATATCAAATAAATATATATTACTAGAAAGAGAATAAAATATGGATTTTTAGTCTGTATAATTGATATATTCATTGTAAAATATAAAGAGAGTAAGTGAATTTTTTTAGATATATCTATGAAAGAGATCTGTTCAATGGAATACATGAGTGATGTGTTTTATTTTTAAATAACTTCATTATTGTCATTAATTATTGATAAAGATGAAGTTGATATGATGTTTATAACTTATATTTGTTTAAACACCATTAGATATAATTGATAAAATTTAATTTTAAATTTGACAGGGCATGAAATAAAATAAAATATCTCATAATTTGTTTTAATAATGTTTATAAATATTAATATAGTGATGTGAATTCCATTATTTTAATATATTGACAGTTTTTTATTCTTAAGATCTATCTAATTACTAATTTTTAGATGAAATTGGTATCTATAAACATTTAATGACCCTCCCGGATGTGTAGATTGGATATATATGATGTGATAGGAAACGTTGGGTAGTAGTGACTATTTAATAATCCATTTAACATGCAATGGGGCTTATCATGGTGGGTATACTATCAAAATATTTCATACACCACTATGTTTAATGAATATAAAAATGTGGTTAAATTATCCATTATTTATCATTTTATAATATATATTTTGATTAAACATGTAAATTTTTTATTGGGTGATTTCAATGATTTATTGTCTTTATATTTGGTGTGCATGACGTATTTGTTCTAATAAATTGATTCCCCAAGTAATATGGGTACAAAATAATTCTAAAATAATAATGTAAATGAATAATTTTATTAGAATCACAAATTGATTCACTCAACCATCAGGATATTTATGGAACATTGATAATTTTTATGGGGAAAATATTATAATGTACATAACTTGAATTTTATATTATCACATTTTTTGTTTTTTATATGAATATATATTTCAATCCTTTTGTTATTTTTTTTCTCGATAAAATGTTTTTAATTTCGTGATATGTGTGGATATTTAATAATTATAATTTTATATTATATAAAATATTTATATGGATGATAATTTGAGAAAAAGGATAAAAATGTATCATATAATTCAAAGGCAGTCCCCACATTATCATTGATTTATATTTTTTACATAAATAAAATATGTGGATTTATAATTGACCTCTAAAAGTACTAAATTGAGATATTAGTAGTGAATATTCATCCATGAGTGTTATATACCATAATTTAATATTATGGGTTTCAATTGAAGTAATACATATTGTGATATAGATTATAATCGTAAGGTACATTTTTTTCATTTTTGATGACCCACTAAGTATACAACATGTAGTGTTATTTTATATGACTTTGGAATTTTTGGTGAATATTTTTCATATTTGGATATTGTCATACAAGAGGTGAGATAAAATTTAATCCATGAGAATCATTATAAACTTATACCTTATATATGTCATATTTAATGTTGAAGTGAAATGAGGTGGTGGGAATGTTTTTGATCATTTCATCTGTTGATTTTATTCAACATGATATATTTTCTATTATATGACAGGATTAGCATATATGACATTGAATTAGATTGAATAATGGAGTATGTTTTTATAATAAGTTTTGATACATGGAATGTTATCTTAAATTGGATAAAGTTGATGTGATGTACTCATCCATTAGGGAGAATGAAATATGATGTGTTTACCAATTTGGCATGTCTAGGCATATAGAATCAAGATTTAATGGGTAATTATAAGGGATGGAAATTAAAATTTTCTCTAGATGACATGATGAGTTGTAAAATGGAACTATATTAATATATATGAATTTAATTGATTCATTCGATCTGAACATGTATAGTGATACTCAAGTTTGATCAAGATCTACACATATGCACTTTTTTCATCAGTTGTGTTGAATATTTATTAAATGAATATAAATTATTTATTTATTTAATTATTAAATTTATTTTTTCATCATGTTAATAGTCCCATGGGGTCATTTTTTTTGTTTTAATTAACATGGATTTAGTTTTATGGAACATTGAAAACTACTATTAATGTGTCATATTGATTTTTTGAAAGGGATTTTTGTTGATTCTTCATAACAAATTTATTATCGTTTGATACATTTAATAACTTAAAAACAATGTTTTAGAAATATACAATGGTATTTTGGATGGATTTTTTATGTAATCTGTTTGTGATTTATTATACGGGTTTTATACGATACCATATATAGTGAAAGGCTATAATATTATGAGGCCTTAGTGAATGATAAAGATTGATGGAGATATTACCCAAATACAATATATATATTTATATGTTTGTGTGTGTGTGTTGTTTAATTTATATAATAAAAATGAATATATAGTAATGTAATTACATGATATTATATAACCAATGGAGTATTATATTATTTTTATTATGTATATCATAGTCTGGATATATTGACAATTCTCCACCGCAATAAACAAGTTGTACTATAGAATATGATAATATCATAGAAAAAAATTTATGTTAATTATAATATCTGATTTATAATGCAGTAAATAATTATATAAAAATCCATTTTGGAGACATCCATACATAGATATCAATTATGATATTTTTTTGAGAATCTGCTGAAATTATATTATAAATCTACGCACTTGGTCATAGCGAATAAAATACGTTTTATGTATATGAAATTTAATAATATTTTATGAACAGAAGACTAAACTAATGGAATTCCATGATCTACAAGGCCAATATAAAGAGGATGACGTTACTGGAATTAGTTTTCATTTGATCTCACCAAGATTTCCATACTTAAAATATAAACTTATCCTTTTTTTTCTTTTTCCAATCATGATACAAGAATATAATGTTAAAACGGGTAATCCTATCAAAGTGTTGGGTGATATATCATCTTATTGATACCAATGATGGATGGATCCCATTGGTTTCATCATAAGGAACATTATATAGGTCGTTTTATTGAATAAAAAGAAACAAATAAGTATGATAAATGTATATGTTCATTATGATATAATATTCATGGTATCAATTTTATATCAGGGTGACTTAATTTTAGGTATTCTTTTATCATTATTCCAATACAATAATTTTTATTATATCTTAACAATCACATCCTTAAACCTGATTAAACATTATTTAAGATTAATAAAATTATTATTTTGTTTTATCCATATATTTTATGATTATTTTTGTTCAATATATATTATTTTTTTATTAATTTAAAATGTAATTATTAATTTTAAATATGAATAATTTTATAAAAAAGTATTATATTCTTTACCATTCACTAATTTGGGATCTATATTTTAGAGATCGAATTATATTTTATCATTCTATCTATGATTTTTTTATCCAAAATCAATTCATTCAATATAGTTTTATTGATCTTGATAACCTATGAATATTAGTTTTATTTATGGATCCAAATGATATACCATGTTTCATAACGAGAGAAAAATTATGTTTTTTATTCATTATAAAAAAATTAGTTTTTATGTCAAGTGAATATTATAGATATTTATTTATCAAATTGGGATAATATGTTCCACTCATGTGGTATACATATTTATTTTCTAGATAACCCACTTATGTATAATACATAGTGTTACAAACACAGTTTAATTTGATTGGTGTAGTTTCATGTCTCACAATAATCAAAACAGTCAGATTTTTAAAAAAATTATTTTATGTGAACAATAATACTTTTATCCATCATAAATTATTTTCATTAGATAGATTAAATTAGGTGTTTTTTGGGAATTATGTAAATCATGTGATAGGTTATTAATAATCTAAATTATGTTATTAAATGTTAGAGAAATGGGAGATAATAAGAGAACTAATTACTTATCCGTGAGATAAAGTCTTGAATGGAAAATGATTCATTGGAATCGATAAGAACTATGTGAACATAATTCATCATGGCTAAAATCTTCAAATTTATCATTTGAAGCCTGGAAATAAATTAGTGAATGATGTACCTATTTGTAGGACATCTACATAGATGCATCATTTTTTAAAGGTGGTAAAAATAGTCATTATCCATTCCTTCCCTATCATTCATACATCTTTTCAAGAAATATTTATCATGATATTGGACACTACTTATTTTTGGGGATACCAATATTATATTTAGGAAAGAATGATTTTATTAAATTGAAAAATTATCTTGATGGTCTAAATACATATATGGTAACTTCATTGAATTTTCATTGTTCCGTCAAAAATAATCATGAAGATATGAGGTTTTCTTAATGGAAGATAGGAGTTATAAAGAGAGGACATTATGAGATATTTTTACTCTATGAGGAATAATAAAGGAGGGTGTGGAGCTTTATATTTTTCATTCCAAGTCTAGGATTTTTCATAATTAATTAGTGAGATAATAACATCAACCAAAACAATAGTTGGAACACCCTCACAAAGATCTCGAACTGGATTCACAAGAATATTTTTTTATATTAGAAGCCATATTTTTGATGATACATTTCCTCCTATTTTAGTAATCTTGTCAGAATTGATCATTAAACTGACAATACAGTGTTAAGGAACAATGCTAGGGTAATGGTGGAATTCAACTTGGAAAATATTCTTGTGGAAGATATTGATTTAACAAGTAGGTATAGGAAAATAATCCAAGAAATATAGTATAAATGGAGACAGAGAATTTTTTTGAATTTGTGCATGTTCTGTCAAGTGGTATCTGAGGGTTAATGGGGAAAATGATTCATGTCTGTAAGGATATGTACACTGATGAACCACTAACATTAAGGAAAAAATGATGAGTTAAGGAATCAGTACATAGTCACCATAAGGGGTTTCCTCCTTAGTAGTTATCATATGATACATTTTCAATGTGACCATGTACCATTGAAAATACCTATACATTATATTATTCATCAATAATCCTAAATATCTAAATCTACTTACTTCGATATGGAAACTATCACTACCACTTTAATTGGAATTTCTGAGATTGAAGAGGCAATCAAGTTATTACATATTGAACTAGAATCCCCCTACTTAGATATCATTTTTTTGCTGGTAATATTCTAAACACATATTTATATAGAACAAAACAATGTTAGTGAAAGTTTAACAAGTAATAGAATGTGATTGACTGTGTATCAGAGACCAGCTAGAAATATGGATACTATCAAAATGTTAGTAAAAATTGTGAAGAAGGTTCATTAATGATTAGATTATTAACATTCCCCTAATGAGTGTAATGACATCAATATTGACATGAATCATAGGATATGAGACCTTTTGGTTCCTAAAATTGACCATGTTAAGATAACACAATGATGAACATATATTAGGACTACTCCCTCTAAGTAGGGTATCATTTTAGAAGGAAATATCAATCATCACAAGTAACATGAAATTAATTTCAATTAGGTGTCCCATTACAAGGATTGAAAAATAATAAAAACTAAATCCTCTCACACAAAACCTATATAATACCACAACATGTTTACCTCTATATGGATCTAGTTATGGGATGATGATTATGAATAAATTTATACTCAAGATACAAACCAATTGTAGATGAACACACCTGATTATAATAAATAATATCGGGTAATATAACCCATAAGGGTTGTAAGAGAAAATGAAAATAAATATTTATGAAAACACATATGTGAATCACGTATAATGGAGGTTATCTAAGAAGACTTAAATAAATTAAATTGTGAATCGATTCCATTAGAACCGTTAAGGTTTTGGGAACACTCTAATGGTCAAAACAGTCAAATGTTTTCTTGTAGGCCAAAATCCATGTTAATTGGGATTTAGAAACCAAATATATTGTTTTATAACTAGAATTCATTCAATTGTGCAACACTACAAATAAAATTGTCTCAAATAATAGACATGACAATGATATGAACATATTTGGGTACTCTAAATAGATAGAATTTGGTTCATTGATATTAGAAAGAGGGACCATTGCATTTAATTTTCCATTTCAACTAACTACCATAATCATTATATCATATTTATTTATTCCTCTACCTGTTATATTTATGTAAGAGATCAATGTACGGAATTATAAATTTATTCAGATGAAATGAGATACTAATAGAATGTTTTGGGTAATAAATAATATATTGATTGGTGATGAGAAAACTAGGAAAACTAAAAGTATTATATTAGTATCATGATTATTATTATTTAATTTATTGTTGAAAGAATACAAATTTTCTAATATATATGGATGAGATCATATAAAGCTGATACACTAAAAATTTACGATAGCGTAGTAGCATGGATATGTTCTTTTCTCATGTTTATTGGAGATGTTTTTTCATTGGGGAATCTAGGATAACCCTTCCCAAATATCACTCTGATTATAATTCAATAATTCTAGAGATCACCCCATAGATCACCAGAAAATCCCAAATCCCATTTATGTTCAATATTAGATTTCTAGTCAGAATTGGATGCATGGATGTTTTACAAGTTGTTTTAAAGTTAATCTCCTTAGGTAGATCAATTCAAATAGTATATCAAAAAATGGAAAAATAGACTCTAAATATATTTATATATGATTTGGGGTGGAATTGAGACTTTTCAAAAAATCATTCCTACTCCTGAAAAAGAAATATAAATATGGATAAATCTTCTAGAGATAAAATCCAATCCCTCTCTATGATTTATGATAACTTTATTCTCAAAGGGAGGATGTTATGTAACAAAATCAATGATAATGGATTATAGTATGGTAATATAAAATCCAAAAAATTACACTAACATCACAATGAGGAAATACCTAGAATAATGGATAATTATATTATTATTAATGATTGTATTCTCACCACTAAAAATGTTTTCTCTAATGATTTGATCAATAACAAAAAAATTATATACTATTATAAAGGATTTTAAAGCAATAACATGTTATCTATAAATATTTATATGTACATCTCTCATAGTTAAAACAGATTCATCATCTTGTTTTCTAATAAATAATAATTTAAGACAACAGTTCTCTCAGACAACACTGGTAGTGCTTTACGTCCTAATGGGTTCACTAATGAATTATTATTATCCTACTAGGAAATCTTACAAAATAAAGTGAATTATTCTCTAATGGAGTTCTTTGATCACCTCTCAATTCTATTTTGAATAAAAATCAATTTCATTTATATTATATATTAGAATGTGTGTGTTATTGAAATAAATGGAATTACACTTGTTTAAATTTGGATTTTTTTCCAAAATGATTAGAAATTTCATAGTGAACAAAATCGGGATATCATTAATGATATAATCACTCAAAAAAACTTTGTGCATTTCCCCAATACGGACACAAAATATTATCTATTTACAACCTCAAAATGTGTCGACAATACAAATAATAATGTGAAGGATGATATATTTTCACTAAATATTTATATATCAATAGAATTTGAAATAATGAAATTTCATTTCATTTTTTACATCATGATGGAATAAGAAATCTGAAATTTATTATATTGATCATGATTATGAAAATATTAAAATGTATATAAATTTTATTTAATAGATAATTTAGATTATTCATCCAATTCATTGGTAGAGTAAGGTACTAAGAGCCTCTCCCAGGGCAACCATTTTCAATTGATAGAGTCTATATTTGAAAATTAATTAATTATATTTTCCATTTTGATTTGTACATACAGATCAATGATGTAATATTTATATGATATCCCCCAAACATTTTATATACTGATTAAATACTCATTTAGCAAGGGCTTTCAAAAACACTCTATATACTAGAAAATCTATTCTCTCTCCCTACAAAGAAGTAAAATAGGTAATCTATTAGCTGTAATAATTCATTAATTATCATTATTGAAGGAATATATATCACTATAAACAATATTATTTCTATATTTCTTGGATTCAAAAGGGGATCTGTCTAATTAACAATCATCGAGGTTGCCTAGTTTTCAGAAAAATTTGAAAAATGTTACCTTCGGAGTATATAATAAATGATTTTCAATTGGTTTCCTCGATGGAATGAAAATTATATTTAAGTTGATAGAACTATCTTATTTTAATATCAGTGATCACATCCATATTTTTATAATTATTTTATATGATAATATTGTACAATATAACTAATCAATAATACGTAAAATACTACCAAGAACATCATTTTGAATTTATTTGTCCATGATAATAAGAATATAACTATTTCATGGAATAAATCAATAAAACCCATTTAATAGAATGGATTAGTCATAAAATATATCATGGCCATTTTTATTAGTCATCATAGAATATTCAGTTAGAATATTAAAACACATTTTGGATTCTCTTTTGAATTCCTTTCTAATAGGTTATTTGAAAATCTACTTAACTAATATTCCTAGAATATTATTTCAGATATATTTCCTCCACATAGATAGTGTATTTTTGAAATTTGATGCAACAATAAATAAATTGCTTCCATTCCATCTATCTTGAATATTTTGGGTACCCATTGATGAACTTTTGGTAGTACCTCAAGCCTGTGGAACATGCCAATTTTTGTTTATAAAGAACTAGAAGAAAAATGAATGACTTAGTCCGCTCACAATAATGACTTGAGAAAAAATATATTTTAATGTAGATAAGTACACAGTAATTAGGAGGAAAATTGGGAATGGTCTATTTAAAATCAAACATCAATATAGAAATGATTTTTATGAAATTAAAACTATTTTATTGTGGCCCCTAATGTTTAAAATGTTGTTCATCTATCACTATTGATGGATAATTATTTGGAAAACCATAAGGAACCACATGGTTTCCCCTAAACAGATCTGAGTTATTTTCGTCAAAGTCCTCTCTTCATTTCCATTGGATGTGTGATATATATAAAATAAACAAAATTTCTAATTTGGTATCAACATTAAATATAGAATATGGACTCATTTTAGGGTGTTTTTTACTTTATCATTTAAAATATAATTAGACATTGGACTTGATGACTTCCATCACCAAATATTTTTTATGTGATCATTTACATTTCCTTCTTTTGAAATAAAAAACCTCCATCATATAGTATTTATGAAAATCGTGTATTACATCGATATTGGATAATCATAATTCACACATTCATAAAAGATTCATTTCATTTCACATGGATATCTTCTCCACCTATAGATTCTAAATAAGACTGATGGTAAAATATATATTTGATATTAAAATATTTTAGATATTGGTTGTGAATGGAATTCTTAAAAGCCACCCCATACTAAAATCAATTATCTTTATTTTTATATTCCCTCAAAGATCTATTTTAATGTAGATTGTGTGATATATATCATACCTGGACCATATATATTGGGAGGTGTCGTTCATTCACACCATGGATTATTCCATGGATTCTTCAACCACTACAATAGAACTGGAACTGAAAATGAGCCCATATTATGGGTCATATTCCTATAAGTAGGCATGTTATCTATCTCAAATGGAAATCTTTCTAGAATAATTCAGACTCATAGGTTATGGTTATAGCCATAAAGGCCAAAAAATTGAATGTTTAATGTAATGTTAATTCCCAATTGATTCAACAAGCTTCTATATCTAGTCATTTGAACATGATAATATAATATACTTTCATGGAATCTAATCAAGATTATGATTCCATGTTAAAGATATCGAATATGGATATCAGTTAGTTATGTTCATTTTTGTCCCATGTCATTTATACACCCCTGGTGAATGAATATGTGTGGGCAGATATACCTTCCCCCATTTTAATACATCATATAATGTCATAATTGTTGAATTTTTTCTAAATAATATTTATGACCAAGATCACCTTGATTATTAACCTTTTGAAATATGATTAACGTTTTTCATCATATATGATAATTATTATCTTTGTACCTTTGTAGAAAAAGACTGAAAATGTAAATAACAATACCTAGATAACTGAAATATGGTTTTCCAATCTATTTATAAGAATTTTTTGTGATTTTCATAACTACATGGATGTATTACATAAGATGGATTTGCTTGTTTTATTAGTATTCACTCTAATAATGTAGAATAAATATATTACAATACATAATATTAATATACTCAATGTCATATGTTAAATATAGCTATTTTAAAATGGGATTGTATGATTATTTATTGTGTTATATGTATTTATTGGTAAAAATTTATTGAGAGGATTTTTTTGTATGATATCAAGATAAATCCACTTATAACATCAGACACTTTGATGTTTCTCAATAATATGATCATTCCTTATTATTAAAGATAGATTAAATCCTAAATATTTTTAAGTTTATAAATGATCAAATGGATGAACAAAATTCCATGTTGATGATGATTACAATTGTTTAATTTTTTTATAATCAAAATTGTGAACATAATGTTAATTACAAAAAAAATGATTCTAATGATATAAAAAAAATTATTATAGGATATGATTTGAAAAGATAATATATGTAGTGTGGTTAGAGGTGGAGTGTTGTGAAATTACACTTAATTATAATAAATTGTGTTATAGATTGTGTTTATAAAAAAAATAATGTAATCTATTCATTGTTATGTACATGACACTGTCTATGGGGTGTTTATTCCAAAACACAAAAAAATGTTGTAATCATAAAATAGATTATTTTTTATTTAGTGATGTTTCCATTTTTCCTTACATGTTTTCATTATTCAAATGGTGTAAAATATTAAATCGTTTATCCTGTAATTGTAATTATTCAATATCAATATTTTATTTATCTATTACAATTTTCTATTATGATATTCAATGGAGTTCAATGATCAATTGTGTTAAGAATAACAATCATGGTATTTCAATCACTGCAAAAACAAATGTAACAATTTTTTAAATTGATCTAATTAGAACTTTTTTAAATGATAATTTGTATCAAAAATGAAAAGATTCAGAATTTTTAGTTTATTTTGTTTAGGTTTCTAATAGAATAAATTAGGCTTTTTAAATTTACTTTGATATGGAGGAACGAAATGAGTGTATGATATTCAATATATATAATTGCCAATTTTAAAACTGTTTATTTATTAGATGACGCTAAGATAGTTTTTCTAGTACTTTTTTTGTAATATATACATCCTACATATATTATTTATATGTTATTCATGAACATAATAACTTTTTACAGATTTAGTCCTCTGGAGACCTCGATGAATCACCCATGAATTCTTGTAGTTGGTAATAACATCTTCAATAGATAAGATTAATGGTTTAACTATATAATTAATAGAGTTAAAAAATATAAAGTTCATTAATAAATATAGTGTTTTCCATTGAAATTACTAACATTTATTTTTAGAGACTAAATTATTAATTACATGATAAAGTCTTTTTATATTCAGATCCCCCTATGATAACATATAGTAGAGCTATACAAATAATATTTAGAAATGAATATCCCAATATGTTTTAGTTGTATGATCAATCTTATTAAATTGAAAATATTATGGTTCTCTATATACTTAATTGGTTCCTTGGATCCCTTATTATCTTATTCAAAGAATAAACATTGTATGTGTCTATTTTTGGGGTTATTTTCTCACAAATAAACCTAATTTCATAATATGATTAATGATCTAGTATACTATTTCTATGAATAATAAAACTATAAGATTAATTCCAGATTTCACCCATTTTAGAACATTTTTGGAAAATATATTGATTGTAGAGGGAAATTATTTTTTAACATTTATTAAATCAATTAAATTTTATAATATATAAAATATATATATATATTAGTTTAGTGTTCTTATGTTATCCTTTCAGGGACTTTTATCTTCTCTCTTTTTTCTATTAGTTGTATTTAGCACAAGTTTGTTTTTATATGATATCAAGAGATTGTGTTTTACAATATAAATTGTATGTTTTTTGTTTTATTTCATGAATATATTGATATTTATTAGTTATTCAATATCATAGGTATCTCCTTCAAATCCGGATTTTCTCTATAAATATATACGTTTATATTATAATATGGAGTTTATTATTAAAATTTGTTATATAATAATTTTATATATGTGAGTATATATATATTTATGTTTCTATATTTTTGACTTAATAATGATGTTTCAGTTTTTTGAAGGACTTAGTGGATATGTTTTTCTTTAACTCTATTTGATACTACTTTTATACATATCTCATGTATTCTTCCACTACAACCTCTTCAAAAATTGTCTTTTTATTTTATCATAGTAGTCTTCCATGATCTTGGTTGAGATAATGATAGAAAAACTAAACTTCTAGGTTATACGTTCCAATATAATATTATTATATTAGGGATGTAACATTTATCTAGATGGTTCCGTTGTCTATTATTTTTTCTAACACATTTCCAAACATATTCCCTAATTTCATTTTTTGTCATTTTATTTTTACAATAACCTTTTATGTAATATTTTTATGAATTTTTATTCTACTATTTGTAGCTTCTTTTTGTTTTGAATTGATCCTATAATTTACAGTTGTTTTTTTATTATCATTAATGTTACTATAAATATTTCTAAAATAATTTTATCAATATTATTGTATTTGTATATGTTTAATAATAATATTTTCTATGTTTATTTAATACAAACCGCCATTACAATATTTGGAAAAATAAGTAATGTTTAATTTTAAGGATATTTTCTACCAATACAAAAGATATAATTTATAATTTTTTTTATTACCATATAATCATGAAATATGAGTGGTATGTTTTTTGTCACAAGGTTGATGAATTTATCGATAAAAATAATTGATGATTAATGTTTTTAAAAAATTCAATTTTATTATTTTTGAGCAATATATTTGTTTTTTAGTATGAAGATTTGTTAAAAAACATAAATTTTTATTATAATACAAATCTCTATTTCATTATTTGATATAAATTTAATATTTTTTAATATGTTTGGAATATTTTTAGAATACATGAAAATTAACAAAATTTCCCCACTATAAGAATTTATAATTTTTTCTCATCCAATAATGATTTAGTAAATTAAAATTGGTTGATGTATTTTCAATGGACATGTTTATACTGTAGACCTTATATAATTTGAATTTAGAGTGTTTTCTTTTATATTAGATTATATTTTTCAATAATGGAATATTTTCATGTTTGAAATGATAAAAAATTTTAATATATCTCTAGGATTATAATTATTTTCCTATTACATTGAAATAATATCATAACATGTATTTGATTGTGTCAATGTAAAAATAGTTTGTAAATAAAAAATTATATTCATATAGTGTCCACATAATGGGGGTGTGGAGACTTAAAATTAAATTGTGGTTGGGTCAACAACATGAGGCGATTTTATAATGTTGTGCTAGTTTACATAGGGTTTTATTTATTAGGATATTTATTGGGTGTCATGGGGGTGGTGGAGATTCTATTTCTGAAATACTATTAAAATAAATTACATTAAAAATATATTTAGTAACATGTAAATCCTATCTAGTGGAAATATATTTAATTATTTACAAAAAAAATTCTCTCTTTGCTAATAATATTAATAAGAATATGTTGATAAATTTTTAATATTTTGAAATATAAACCATTTACAATTATTATTATCAAATTATTTAATAATTAAATTATTAGGTATTCATTATAAAAATTGATATGTTTTTTTTATTAGAAAAAGTATATTAATTTGAATCATTATAAAATTTTAATCATTAGAAGAAAAAAAATATTATTTCAAAAAAAATATCAATTAAATTAAATATCTGAGAGAACCCACTCTAAGGGGAAATAAAAAAATTATTAAAACAAATTAAGTTTTCAAATTTAGTAACAATCATTTTTATATATGTGAATTCTATAAAGAAAAATTCATATCATTTATTTTGTTTTTGAAGGCTACAATCACCAATAATCATTAAATTTTCTATATAGAGTTGTCTCATTGGCTAAATACTTGTTGTCAAATACATATATAAATCAAATATATATATTTATAATTATTGATGAAAATATTAATGGTTAATGAATAAAAATAAACAATATTGTTATTTTAAATTATATTTTCTCTTATCCTCAATAATATAAATGTTATATATGAGATGATTAGTTTTTAATTATTTTTCAATGATATTTATTAAATGATAATTTTGAACCTGACAATGTAACTCTCATAAAATTAGTTAATTAATATTACTTGTAAATGTAGTTCCTAGAGTGGTTTTTATGAATTATTCCTTGTATGTATGAAGTCTTATTTTTAATTAATTTACTCTGTGAATAAAATTTCTAAATAAGGATATGATATTTTAAAAATTGATTGAAGATGTAGAACCATCACATTATGAAAACATAACACTAAATTTTTGAAATATTTTCTAAATTATAAATTCTATTTATATATATTAAAATATTTTATTTATATACATTACTTTTCAGGAAGTACATGTGATGTATAAATAATATAATAATTAAAAATACACGTTATTGAGAACAAATAATTTTTATTAGTTACAAATTTATTATATAATTTGTTTTTCAAATTTATAGTTTAACATTTCTGTAGAAATTTTTATTTTATTTTCCAAAGAACATTTTTTCTAATATCTTATAATTTATAGATTTATACAAAAATTTAATTACATTTTTAATAGAATTAAACGTTACAAAAAAATTATATAAAATTACCTTTCATTTTTACAGTATTGGACATGAGGGAAATTTTTAAAAAATATCTATATATTATTTTTTATGACGAACATTTTAGGATTTGATTAAAACTCATTAGAGAACCACCTATTAAGTCTCATTAACAAAAAGTAATAGTAGTCTATAAAAGTGTTACACTTGGTTAAATAAATAAATAATTATAGTTACATAAATAATTAATAAAAATTTTTCCCTTTGTTTTCTCATGAATCATCTATCATCCATTACCTAGTAAATACCCTATTATAGTGACTCATATAACATCAGATAACAATTACTACAAAATATAGCACATGATAAAATATAAAGAATGTGTCCTCAGTATTTCTATGTAATTCAAACGATAATCCATGGTTTGAATCCATGTCATTTCAACTTGACTACCCATGATTTGAATCCAAGGGGTGTGTCCCAGTAATTCCAACCCAAGTTGCATTTAAATACAAGGATCCATTATAGGATATTCTAAAAAATCTTATATACCACATAGGAGAATATCATACATGATCACTTATTCCAAAGAGTATATCTATCAGAATCCAAATCAATAGTTAAAATGTTTCCTATGAATGTGTCCAATGAAATACAAAACCCATGAGTTGAAACCTATGTACAACCTAATAACTAGTGTGTCTATCTCAGAATAAATGAGATGGTTAATGTAATCCAAAAATATTTTAGGGACCAATGTGAAACCATAAAACCAATGTATAAATATCCGAGCGGTGTTTCTATAGAATCCAAAAACATTATAACATAGAGGACTACATATACCACCATACGAATAGAATGATAATGTATGAGGAATACCATAAAAATTATTAATAAAGGATGGATCCTAGGTGAATTTCCATGTAATCCTTTATAATACAGTACAACTTGGTGATAATTACATCAAAAAAACATCTCTTGTGAATCACCCCATCATCCTAGGGCTCAAATCATTTATCTAGTTTATAAATATACAATATTGATCATCACTATTCAGTACCCATCGTATCCATGACATAGAAATACATATCACATAGGAACCCTCCATGGTCCCCTAGGTGTTATCATTCATGGAAAACCCACATGGTATCACATGTCATGATCTCCTCTATCAGGTAAACACCAATCATAGAACCGACTATCCATTAAAATCAGCAAAATAATCTCATGGAATTCATAACCTTAATATTTTTTCTATACATGGATAACATACTAGAGATAAAATTAATCCTAATTAAATATTAAATACCCTTAGGTTTTTCCTCACAACAAAATTATCCAACAAACATAATAGGAAATTCTAACCTGATAATCTCATCTCTATGGGTAAGAACAAATTCCATATAGTGATCAAAAATAGCCAAAAAGAAATATCGTATCCCAGAATTCCACTAACTCCCAATAGGTCGAATAATTATCATCCATAAAATCCATTTACATATAAGTAATCATGTCACCATTTATGTGGTAAATGACTCTTTCATGTATAAAATTACAAGCCCAAATGCGGTTTGTATATATTTAGGAAAACTATGATAATAATGGCCATTAATTTTGGTAGAATTTCCATTAATAATAATACACAACGGTCCCATGTGGAATATGGAGATTGTTTTTATTATGAATTATTTTTACATAAACGATTCATTTAAAACTGAAAGATTCTATTTCCATAACATGACCTGTCCCAAAAAACCTATATCAGTTGGATCTGAACTGGACATGACAAGGGTCAATTGGAATTCCCGATCCCCATGAGCATCCAATTATCAGTATCTCATCCAAAAATAGCCAATATGATCAATTTGTTATACCATGAAGAATATACATGTTACATGTATATAGTATAATATAAGGAAAAAATATTCATGGTAGTTTAAGAAAACAAGTGGTAGTGATACCATAATGGAATAAATCAAAAACCAAGGTACATGTCTAAAAAAATGGAAAACACAAATTATCATTAACTACTCTAGTTTATACATGGGTAACATTCAATCACCTCAAAACTATCTTCACATCCCCAATTGACATAAAATTGGACACATATCTATGATTCTATTATCAATATAACATATTCAAAAACGTTTTATATACACAATTAAGGGAATAATATGGAATTTTGATAAAAATATTGAATAAGATCAGATGAAATTGTACAATAACAAGCCTCTATTAAATAATACAAATATTACGAACATATGAATTGCATGGAATTATAAATACATGATATTTTGTTTTTGAAAAATAAGGTAATATGTTTTTTATTTTCATAGTTCTTCGACTAATAGCCAGATAATATAGTTTTTGGGAAATTTAAAATAAAACATTTATATTTATCAATGCTAATGAAATATATGTTTACAAATAAAAATAAATATTGTAAAGATCAATATATTTAACCCCTAGTATATCATATGTTTTTACTAGATACATTACTCATACCCCAATAATAAATTATGTCCAAGATGCACTAAACGAAACCCTGAAAGAACAAGTAAACGGGAACAGAGATACCTCCCATTTCTCATGCTTCTTATGGTCATATAATCAAGCCCCTATGAAAACGAGTCTTACAGATAAGATGAATAACCCATTAGTGACACCCATTCAGAGTAAAGGATAATAAAAGTAATAATAAAACACCCTACTAATGACACAAGGCTCCCTTATTCTGTATATTCCAAATAACATATAATTTTCAATGAATTATCATAAATTAGATTTTATTTTCCAACATAGAGTTTCTACAAAATAAAATTTATAAAACCAATTCCACAAACCATTTCAACGTTATTTTAAATCCATAATTTCATTACAAAAACAAGGTAAACATTTTTTTTATAAAAATCCATTTATACACTCATATCCAGAATATAAATGATAAAGAAAATTACTCAAATTCTGCCTAAGGTTCATGGGCCTATTGGCTATGTAATGGATTTGCATCTACAATGAATGAAAGTTGTTCCTTTATTTAAAAATTAAAATGGTATTCAACCCCTACAATAGAAAAACGAATGAATATTAAAATATAATTTTAGAAAACAATTTATAAAACTATGTGAAAATATGCTTCATGATACATAGGTTATAAAAAAAATACTACCACTATAATGGTATGTATAGTAAACACAATAAGATTGAAAAACTAAATGGAAATGGAACCATAGATAAATAATGGTGTGAACTGAAAAATTTATTCCTATATAAAAGAATTGATTCTTCAAAATCATGAGGTTTTATGAGAAGATAGATCAACACATAGCTTCGAATTCACAAGTTCCAGAACACATCCAAAACAATCAAATACTCCATATATAAGTCACCTGACAAAAAAACATTGGATTTAGAGATATTATTAAAAGATTGAAGTATTCCCACAAGGCAGCCTACAACTTTTTTCAATTCTAATAGAATGGGATGAAATAAGAATCATTTAATAAAACATATCAATGATTGAAAAATATATCAACCGAATAGCCATTATATATGAAAATATGACAGAGAGAGATAAATCCATATTTAGAGATCACATAGATTTGATCAAGTGAAATTAAAGCTGATGGGGAGGGATAGAAATGTTAAATAGGGGGTTTGGGAGATAAAATTACAGTATTAACCATTATGAATTCATGCTTAACCGATTCCACCAGTTAGATGGACGTTACTAAAAGTGTACCTACAACACAATAAGTCCCATTGGGGGTTAGTGGGGTCCCACTAGCCAAAAATTGATGTTCTTAGAGGAACTCCAGTATCCTATTATGGTAATGGATGTTCATTGTCCTTTTTCTTCAATATATTAAGGACAATAAACTATGAAAATCTACTAAGTCTCCTCCAAATCCTCCCGAACATGAATGAAAACCTCTCATACATAATTTATTGGTTCACCTAGACTTGGTTGTCATATTTCTCCCCAAAATTGCAATTTATGCCCTAATAAATTCACATGGAAGACGGTTATACTCAAAATAAATGAGGGAACTTCACCGTCACCCACTATTAACCCTCTATGTTAAAATGAAAATATAATCAATGCAATAGTGTCAGTAAAAACAATATAGTATAATTCCCATGATGTAAATTCTTTTGATATTCTACAATCTCAACACTATATTCAAAAAGTAATGTTTCTTTATTTAACTCTTGTAACAAAAAATTTAGTACCATGGATGGATTAGAATGATTCTTTAGGATCTGAGTTTTGTAGAAATAATCATGAATACACATTACATCTTCTAGAAATTCCCACTAATAAAAAACCTGCACCTTATTCTCAGTGAGTAGCATTGGTCCAACATATCTCTAATACATCATATACTTTTTACTATGATGGCAATTACCTAATAACGGATATGATTTTGAAAATACCTGGTCACCGAAAAATATTAAAAAAAATTAATCGAAATTTTTTATAAATATTCAACAAACTCTATTTTTCAAAACATTACTATATATCATAAACCAGATACAACATATCCTTATTTATTTTTGGGCCCATAATATATGCCTTTCCAAAAAATAACCAGTAAATTGTTAAACATCGTTGGAGACCACATATAGCCCTAAAATTATATATTCTGATAAATGAATTGCAACAATTTTTATTAGAAAACTCAACATGTATCAAATGGATTCCGAAGTATCCATTGAATTATAAGAAATTATCATGGAGAATATCATGAATAATCCAACTTTTAAAATATATCTATCCATATTTCAGTGGATGATCCGTTTTACTAAATCTATCCAAATTCACTGTTACTTCTTGGAGAATTAGGAATAACTAGTATGTAAAACTAGTATCCCATTTAGAGAAAAAAATATGTTTATACCCCATGAAACCTCATAATTGTTTCACTTAGAACATTAAAAAAATACATAACCTATGTGGTGTCCTCAATCTGATGAATATAAAAAATTTCATCAACTGATAACTCACCTCACAAAATAGATTCATTTCATAAGGATTCCATTGAAATGAAAGGATGAAGTCCATGGATAACTCATCCCATTTCAAAAATGTAACCAAAAGAGAGTGAGGAATAATTTATGTCTTTCGGATCTCAACATTGATCTATCATTTCTATAGCGACAATAAACCTAATAAAAACATTATCTTCATAACAATCCACCTGAATATCCATTCCATATTATAATTTATATTGGTTTGGATAGGATGGAGAACACATGATGAACTATGAAAATCATGTATCATGGAAATTATGATAGATATCATGCTTTCAAAATGATCCCAGAAGATAATAATTCCATTAATGGGGAGACAGCAATGGGTAATTCGATCCCCATTGTAAAAGAAATCACATATTCCTCTAAACTCAACATCATGCTCAAATTCCTAAAAAATCAATTCAAAAACTGATTATAAAAAAGATAATTGGTCATATTCATACATGAATTATCAACTAATTCCTCTAGACCAAATTAAATAGAAAGTCCCATTAGATTATAATCCCCTTTTAACTCTATGAAAGACTGATAATGAAATATCTAATTGACAGATTTAGTAAGAACCTTTACCTTTCCATGGGTGTAGTTGATCTCAAAATATATCTTTTTGTTTTACTCAAACCATTTCCTCTTCCCGATGTTCCAGTCACTCTATGGGAATATATAATTTCCTATTTTATGATATTTATTGTCATTAAATCTCTATTTAAAAAGATAGTTACACCAACATGAATGTGTATTATTTATAGCACTGATCAAAAAGTCATTTTTTGGATAATTAGTCTCATAGGGAAAATGAATTGTATAACAATAAACCATTGTACAATCATCCATCATAAAAAAACATCGAATACAGTTGAAGTTGTATCAAAATAAACAATACATCCCTTACAGTGTTACCTAAAAATAAAAATACCTATCAATTTTATATTTCATTTAAACTTGAAAAATTAACAATAAAACTTATTATCCCATGATAATTTCACCCCTTTCATTGAAAGACTAGTCACATATGATTCATCCTTTAATAAATTTTTTCTATACTGTTGATAATATCTCGTAAAACATTGGATGTTCATAATATTAGTGAATTGTTGTGGTTATTCACAATAAAAGAAAACATCTACCTTTTCTAGATCAAAATTTGTTTAATGTTGTGATACAACATGCCATAATAACATTACATATCATATTGAGAATTTTAATTTTTCTAATTTCACTTATAGGTTGTGTATTTATCCGATTACTAGAACAAAATTAAGATTGTAAACATTCCCATTAATAGTTATTGAAAAGAATAATATGTCTTCCATCGATACATAAATGTTGTTATTGATATAAATGTCTAATAAATAATTAATAAAATATAAAAAAACTATAATAGAATTGGTTTGTCCAAACAACTTAACATTATATTCATAGTTTTCACACCTACTCCTAAAACTGCTCATCATGTTATCTTTTTCTGGAACTATGAGATGATGATATTTTATTTCAAACTCAACTAGTATCATAAAATTATATTATTTTTAAACTCAACTAGTACTATACAATTATATTATATGATCATAAACCGAGTACTAGGAATTGGATAAATTTAAAACACTTCATACTCATCTAGTGGAATACTAGAGAATCTACTATGATGATCAAAATACCATCCCATTCAACTAAATGAATATCATCATTTGAAGATATATCTTTTATATTTACTAAAATAGTAGATAAAAAATTCATATTCTTCTGCTGACATGTTCATACAGGATAAGATAGTAGATCCACACTCCTTATAAAATTTAGGATCTCACATAAAAAACATATAATTAAACAACCCATTAATAAAATTCATTATAATATCAATTAGATATTATCAAATAAATTAATACAATGATGTAAAAAAGATCTAATTTAATAATTATAATTTTTGACATCAACTTAAGAACCATTATTGATTGATAAAATTAAAGAAAAAACCCTTTATCATTTTATTTTCTAATAATCATGCCTAGCTCAATTACATACTACATGAGCTTCATTGTATGTTTCAAAATATAATAAAACCGTGAAGATATGAAATAGTGATAATACCTAGTATCAAACAATGTGGTTATTATAAAATATTCAATAAAGAGTGAGTCTATCACTATAGTTAGATAATTCACACTTATCACGAGGTTTGAAAAAATATAATATTTATATTTTACTAATATTCTTTAATGGAGGCCGAAGGAAATCTCACATGAGAAGATAAATAGTTATTAACATAATACTTCTTGTTCAGGTAAATTGTTTCTTTATGTGTTTTTATTATTTTATGAAAAAATTGGAATTAGTGGATGAAGAAATGAAAATATAAAGTATTCTAACATGAAAGAAAATAGAATGAGGATATGAAATATTGTATGTGGAATTATGGTTTTGTTACATGTTACATCATCAATAACGTTGGTTTCAGAAATTCAATTTCATTATTTAATTGTGATATATAACTCTTTGACTAAAATTCATTATCTTTTCAGTTGTGAAGTCATGAATTCCTAGAATAATTCATTTTTAATTGAATATTAACCCCCTATTATATTCAAGGATAATGATACACATCAATTGAACTATGGAACCTTCCTAGATACAACTCCATTTTTTGTTTCATTCATATATATGAAATTTTTAAAAAATTCCATGATTATCATTCATTAAATAGATTACAAGGAAAAGAAAAACATTAAACAATAGAGGATGCGACTGGATATATATAATAATGTAAAATCATCACACTCGTAAAATTCACTATTGTTCTGTACAAAAATATTTAGATTGATTATATTGTAAATGAAGTATATAAGAAGCACTAGAATTTTCCCTCAAGGTGTAGACTCTATTCAGTCTCACATCATTGGATAGAATAGGTCAAGGTGGAAGAATGGGAATTGAGTGATTTAAATAAAAATAATGATATAATGAGAAATAGTGGAAGAAAATATATAAAAGAATATAGGGACAAACACATTATTAAGAACATAATAAATTTATTTGAAAAATAAATAAACAAAAAAAACTACAACATTAGAAAATTATTTAATCATAATTGTGTAGTGGTATCCCAACTCTTAAGGCGATATCCTTCAATCCACTTTATAGTATCATAACAGTCATCTTTATAGATGATGGTATCCCCTCTCTCTTTTTATTTTAGTCTGTAGTGTGATTATTTTTTGATCAATTATTTCAATTTCAGCAATATATATTTTTATTGTCCCTAGATATCGAGTATTTTAAATTTATCATCAAGTTGTGTGGAATGGAATCTTTTGGTATAACAACTTCTTATATAAATATATCCTTCTTCATAATTGAGAAATAAATAGGAATTATCTCGTCAATTTTTTTTCTTCAATTTTGGTAAATATTATTTGTAGCTGCAATGTTTAATTTTTTAATCAACTAAATTTCATTCTTGATATAATATGTTCCATAGTAGATTTTATTCTCTTAAATTGATGTACCAAATTTCATTTCACGGTTCACGTAGACATTATAGAGGGAGTGTCACAAAGATATTTTCATCAATGAATACATACATTTTCCATTATAATACACATAGATAATTCCATATATGTAACCAATATGAAAAATAGACTATGTTAACTACATACATATAAATATAGACACCTAATTCTTCATCCCATGCATTAAGATTCCATCTGTGGTGCAATTGAAATCGCTTTGGTATATCTAATCCTCCTAGGTAAGTCCATGACAAAATGGGTTATAGAACCAGTGATTAAATTATAATTTGTTCATTATAATTGTGATCCATTTTTAATAGTTACTATATCATCCATATCATAAAAGTTTAGGAAAGTGCATCATCAAAACATGATTCCTAGATATTTCCATGTATACTATAATCCATCCTTATCATCCAAGAGCATTAGCAGTTTTACATCATCTTGAATTTTTGTTCACATTGTGTATACCATAGTGTTTCATACTGAGTGTCATGTTATTCTATTTAGGTCAAATGGTTATGGTAACTCCGATGGTGGTTACATGGGTGGGATCTCGAGTTGAGGTGAAAAAGAACATTGTTTCAGTTACTGGTGTACATTAGTCATGTTGAGTACTCATACATCCAAATTTCAAGGAGTTAAGTGCTCCCTTGAATTACATTCCATTTCACCATTGCATACAACACATGATGTAGTATTGGAACCCACTACACCTCAAACAGAGATTCAAAAATATGGGTCACCCCTACACATGAGGACAAGGAAATCCATACTATAACCACAACACATGATCCTCCCTATTCCACTACAATTCCTCATGCTACCTGAGTTGTCATTCTATGCTAGGTATCTTTATTCTTCCTCCTTTCATATCTATCTAGTTCGATAGATGGACTACTAGGTACGGGTTAGCTTGTGATGTCCTATAGAGTACCTCATAAACATTATGACACATAGAAAAAAAATCAATAAATCATTTATATATTAAAATTTTCAAATTATATCATTATTCACCATTTAAATATAACTTAATTATTTTTAATTTCCCACCTTCTAATTAATTTAATTATTAAACACGATAATGATTTTGAAAAAAGTTATTAATAATAAAATGTTTAAAAAAATTCATGATAAAATTAGTGCATTCAATAACCCCAAATTGGAAATATACTTTTCTTGAAGCATTAAATATAAATATTTAATTAAGTATGTATCCAATATAAACAATTTTTTAATATGAAAACAATAAATTAAAATAATTATCAATTTCAAATTAACGCTTCATGTTCAACAAAATATATCATCTTAACTTCAAATTTTATCATAAGACCAATAACTCAATGTGTTTTACATAATCCCTTTTTAAAATATTGTATCTTCAATTTTCAATGATTTATTATTATCATATAATTATTATCCAGAACACAAATTAATTATCTACATATCTATTGAACTGTGTTCTCTCATCCATCATCATAAAAATTCAAGTAGTGTTAAGGTCATATCATATATACATTAACATTTCCATATAATTTCAAATTAATGTTTATATATAATCTATATAAAAAAAATGAGGAAAATATTATGAGGAACATTCATTTATGTATCAAATAAATCTAAATTTTAAGGTATGTAGGTATGCATATTTCCAATATTAAGGCTCTGTAGTGGTTTTTTATCTATCAAGAATAATGCATGGTATCAAAAGAAATTTGTAATCAATGTTGCACCATTAAAAATTAAAAATCCCACATCCCAAAACCCAATTAAATACCATGAACCATGTATCCATAATTAATAATGTGGACCCATTTGATTTTAAATAATTTTTTTCATTACATTTATTTTTTTATTGCATCATTTATTGAAGTAAATGATTTGAATAAATATCACATCCACCATTAACCACCCATGATAAAATTAATCAGTCTAATCATTGTGAGGTTTAGTTTATCAAATTCAAAACCCATGATATATATATATATTAGAATAAATAATTTAAATTATAACCTATTAATCCATTAATTATTCCCAATACCCAAATTATCACCCTACCTCATTTCCTATACAATGTAGTTCATCTTTCAAAATTAATTCCCTACCCCATGAATTAAGCAATAAAATTTCATGAAAATAAAAACACAATGGTAGAAATGAATATAAATATCCTAGAATGTGGGTAATTCCAAACTACATCATTATTTGTATCTATGAGATATATAATGATAAGTGTAAAATATTGTCTCAAGAATAAGTTCATATCCATAAGACGCCTCAATCAGGTTACATGTGTTTTTATAGTTATAACATTAGAGTTTTTTGATGATTTGTTTACAAGGTATCATGCATTATGATAATTTAAGAATTATTATCGTGATAAAATAGATTGTATTTTGTTTACAAATTCCCTAACAAAATGAACATAAAATTTGGTAAAATCACACATGAAAGGACTAATTATAAAATAAAAGTTAACATTAATTTAAAATGAATAGTATTTTGAAATTTTGGTTGAAAAATATCACTAATAAGAATCAAATAATTCTTTCAAATTATGATTCATTAAATTGAAAACCATTATTCAATTAAATTGTTCAATTATATAATATATTCACTAAATATCATTATCATTAAAACCAGAATCATAGAGTCATAAGATTCTTATGAAATTAATGTATCTTGATAATTATTGAAATAAAAATAAATATGGGAATGAAATATCTTTTTAAAAACTATTATATAATTTATAGTTTAAAAAATAATTTCCAAAATAATTATATGTGTTTTAAAAAAATAGAATATATGAACGAACTATATTTTACCATGATGCATTATAACTCTATTATATTTTCTATTTGGTGTTTCATTACACCATTGTATATCTATAATAATAAATTATTCATTTACAAATATTAACCATGTAATTAATGTTAATAATGAACCGGGGATTTGGTTGCCATCATAATTATTTCCTAATAGTCAAATTTAATATTCATAATAATAAAATATATTGATAAATCATGGTATGATCCTATATGTGTAAACATGTTTTCTTAATTTTTTTAGATGTGTAGTAGAAACTCTCATCCTTAACCCATTGGTTGATTGATAATCTTAGATTTGAACAAGAATATTTTTCATTTCCAAGCTATCAATTCTACATTGTGGGTGAGATGAAGTCTATAGACAGAGTTTAATGAATCAACCCACTTATCAATTAGGTACACCATATTGGGTGGGTGTAGGATAATGAGTGGATACCCTTCATTATTTGATACTACTTTTATAGCCTCCTATTTGTTTTCCAATCCATGCTCAAAGTATGTTGCATGAATTTATTATTCAAAGGTTGAGTAAGAATTTATTTTCACTTGAATATATTTTAAACATCATGAATCTATATATAAATTATCCCTTTCAACTTAAGTAGTACTAATCTTTTTCTATCCCGTATATAATCTTATCATTCCCCATGGGTTAACATTTAATAATTTTGACAATCTTAGGGAGATCCATGTGTTCCGTTTTAGGTTAATGTTTTTATTCTCCATCTTCATTGAAGACAATCTAAACACTGGATAAATGGGAATATTTTTAATTTTAGAGTTCATTCTGTATTAAAATTTAGGAAAATTAATGACAATGAGATTAAGAAATGATAGACTCCCTATATTTCTTTAAATTCAATCACATATTTTATGATATTTGTTTCTTGAATTTGTCTGTTAGTAGATATAGGAACATATTTTGGCTCCTCCAATTTCACATAAAATCCCACCATATGGGTCGTTTCTTCTTCATCAAAAGATTGATTAATATGTGATGATGTTGACTCCTATAAGAATTAATGGATGTTGAGATTTTTACTCACTTAATATACATTATAGAAGTATTAAGTATATTTTTAACCTCTTACATATAGATCAAAACATATGTCCAACACACCATGAATCCACCATAGAACTTTATAGTCAGATTACATCTCGACCTTGAGATGATTAGTATGTAGATAATAATATTGTTTAGTATAAATAATTTGGACCTCTTCTCCAAATTTTTTAAAGGAATTTGTTATTCCTCTATTAAATTATGTCTATCCATTTTAGTTGGATGTTGATTGACCAGAACAATATAAAAAATAATTGAAAAACCAATTACATTTCCATTTTACATCTATCAGAATAGTCCATGTGGAAATTATATTTTTTTCTTTAGGGTAATCCTAGTATAATAAATCCCTTATTGTTAATCCTAAACTTATTAGTATTTAAACTGTGCATAATAATAATCATTTAAAGAATCATGGAAAAAATATTAGAAATTGTTTTTATATAATAATTGAGAAAATATCTATATTTTTAAAATGAACTAGAACATAATTATTTATTGGATATACGGAAATGGATCCAGTTTTTGATACCGACCAGTAAAATAGTTTTAAAAATATATTTTCAATACTTTCTATGTGCATAATAGTGGCTGACCGAGGTCATAAATGTTTTGAATATTCATAGTTAGTCACATAATTATTCATATTTACATAAACAATTAAATTTATTAATTATTAATGAAAATATAATTATAATTGATAAAAAACTAAAAGAAAAACGTTCTTAATTAGAAATGGAAAAAACATGATTATACAAAATAATGTAATTGGCCTTATGTTTCTGTTTTGGGTTTTTTCACTCTTCATGATTACTAGTCAGATAAATTTTTATAGATCTATGTTGAAATCTCCCTCGGGGATTAATATTCATTTATTTTTTAGTTGTTAAATCATTAATTACAAGAATATTTATTGTCAAATAAAATTATAAATCTTCCTAAATTCATGTTTGATAATGCAACTCAATCAAGAGTGTGTCGTATTTTAGAACCATAATCCATCATAATTTTTTTAATAAACTAATCATCCCATCTCCATCATGGGAAGATCTCTTAATCATATGAATAAAGCTAAAACATAAAAAATTAATAGGGGTGAGGCTTAGATCCATCAAATGGTGGAAAAAATCAATACTCCTGTACTTAACTATTTTTGAACAGAAATAGATTTAAAATTTGTATGAATTGTAATAAGAATTTTGGAAACACTATCATTTTCCCATTTGGCCAACCCATATATATATATATATATACCTTTTTTGAATGTTTGAGGAAATCATGAATGATCAAAAAATATTAGAATTATATAGAAAGAGAGATACTAAAAGAGAATTTGAAATAGTTAAAGAATGATGTGAAAGAAAACAAGGTGGAATTTTCTTTTTAAAACCAATGAAGTTACATGAAAAAATAAACTATAATTGTATATTAATGGAAAACTAATATAGTGTAATGAAATTTAATCTATTATTGTGATATCCTTTGATGCTTTTTCTTATGGATTACCCTATTATTTATAGAGGTATGAATTCCAACTCTATTGCCTTTATCATCTTCAATATCGCTATTTCTCTTCGAATATTTTCCTTAAAAATTTATTAGAATATCATAAAAATTTATTGATTTTTTATTTATTTAATCATTCAGTATAGAGAAATATCATGCAGTTCAACCCTTTTTTGGGTGAATCAATCCTTTATTATTAGAGGGAAATAAAGGTAATTCACTCCTATAATTAAAATATATCATCATTATATTAATATCTTTCACTTCATGAATCATAATTTATGATCGTATATAAATTATGTTTTCACATGTGTTTCCCGTATTCCATAGTATCTTTTGTTCCTGTAGATTCAAATATTCTTTATAATAAAACCATTCACATAGTTGATCATGGTAGAGTTTTGGGTTTCCTTTTTAATTATGGAGAATATATTTGTTTTCACTATACTCAATATATCCATTTCTATGTTAAAAAACAATATGTATTTTAGTTTTTGTTCTCCACATACCCATTTCTATATGTAGTTGATTATTCATCTCTATGGTGCATACTTCATTCGTAGTAAAATGTATTTCACTATTATATATGTGATCGTTATAGGTGATTTCACAGTACAACGAGTGGTATCATTAATGTAGGTATTTATATTAGTTCTTTATATCATTGATACAACAATCAAATTGGCATGATCTATCACTTTTTTTGTAATTATAAATTTATCTCTCTTTGAGTGATGCTTATCAATAGTCTCATGAGGGGTATAATGTAATCCATATTATCCCCAATCATTAGTAATGGTATATCATCCTAGATTCAAGATCACTTAGTGTATTTTATAGAGTCTATTAGAGTGTGGAATATAGATCTGGTGACATTGAAAAATGGTAGAATGATTTATTATGTATCCACTAACAGTTCATGGAGTTATGTTGTGAAATTTTGGGATTTTATTTTATTGTAAACAGCAACTGGTTATAGTCATCCCATATCAGAATTTCAGTTAGTTGATCTCTCCATTATATTACATATATATTCAAAATGTCTCGATTTTCCTAATTTAGGTATGGTTTAAATATATACATTACATTCACATATAGTAACCACATAAATGATTGACCCATATAGCTTTTATCAAAAACAATATAGTAGATACTCCCTTGTAGCCCACTGATTACCCTACCTCGCTAGTGGGCATTCCCTGTGGGATATCCTAGACAACCAGTCCATTAAAATACTTGGTTGATGGATATCAAATTAGTGGAAGGATATATTTTTAAGACACATTTTTTCTAGGTAAAATCAAGATAATTATTAAATATCAAACAAAAATTGAACATTATTTTCAAATTATCGAATTGAATTATTAATTAAATTTAAATCTATATTAATTCCTCATTTATAAATTACTATAATTTAATTAATTTTTTAAATGGTAATATTTATTTTATAACATTTAAAATTATAAGAAAAAATAATTAAATTTTTAGTGATAATATTTATGCATCATGAGGCATAAATTAACCTCCATAGGTGGCTCATCCATTATATAAAATTATATCACATTGGTGTCCTATGGATAGATCATGATTGATATTGATGATTATGAAAATGAAATATTGACATATAGAGTTGATATATCTTAGAAATAATTATGAATATGCTGATTTTTTTAATGTATCCATTTTTTTATGTCCATAATCACTGATGTTCCCTTGAGATACCATGAAAAAACATTTTCTGTGACTTACCATGGAACACTAGTAGAAAGTCATGGGTACATATTTATTCATTTATAATTTATTAGAATAATCTAAATAATAATAAATAACTCCACTTACTCTATAAATATAACACAATTTTCTATTCTTTACATGCATTCCACTAAAATTTACAATATGGTGATGTGGATGAAATAACAAACATGTCTTACCCACAATAATAATATATTTAATCATTGCAATGTAAACCATCTAGTCAAATTTTGATATATTCAAAATATCAAAATGTGATCATAATTAATTTCCCATGACATGAATATATTTAGGATCCACCATTTTATCATTCATCACCACCAAAAGTGAAAAAAGAAAAGAAAATTTAAAACTAGTTTTCAATCTTTCATCAAATGATCTCCCAGTATAAAAGGTGTGATACATTATATGATTCTCCATCTTCAATGATCCTAGTAATAACTATAGAAAAAATGTTCTTTATGTCAATCCACTCCATGAACAAAATCCTACTCACCTGAATAATAGAGACCCACAACCTCCTATTATTACCCATTTTCTTATACAACACACAATTTTTGATTATAAATTCTACACTCTTTAGGAAGTCAAATACCTAATTATTTTTATATATCCATTATTATTCTCTTTTATTTTTTTTATGATTAATTTATAAGTAATTCTAGTCTAATAACTCATACACTCAATCCCTATATCCTAAAGCTTTTGGTTAGACCTCTTACAGTTAGTCGTAAATAGGTAGAAGATTCCGGTCAACTATTTGAACTACATGTACAATAGCATCAATTAGATTTTGATCATGAGAAGGATTCCCAAAATGTTTATTTCCAATGATACTATCTATTATAATTCTTATAAAATAAAACAATTGAATTATTATTTAAAAAAAAATTAATTTAATGAATAGAGAATGAAACAATATATGTTCGCACTAAAACAATATGAGAAGATATTTATTTTAGATCAATACTAATTGTAGGATACAAAAAAATTAGGATTACAAAAAGCTAATTATACTGGGACCTGGAAGGTAACTAACTAATACTCAACCCTATATGTCTTAATAATCATTTCTATAACCTACTAATATCATATGTTTGGAAGGCTCTTTGTATAAGCATCCCTGATAGCATATTTCAACGACCCATACCAGAAAACCCATTGAATTGGGATATGAATCAGACTGTAAGATGACATTAAGTGTATTCATGATCACCATGGGATATAGAAACTATCACAGGAGTTCAGAAATGGCTAGATGTATTGATTTATTAAACATGACATATGATACCTGACCTTTATTTAGAGATATAACCCAAATAATATAGAGATATAACCAAGGTAGAAATAAAAAATGTAGATGTCTTGGTGATATTATTTTACCTAGTTAAAAAATTACAGATGATACAAAGTTACAACCATGTTATATAGAATACACTTAAATTCTTGACAAAAATATAAACCAAAATTTAAATCCATAATATCCTAGCTTATACATGTGATTTATGGGAAAATACAACTTTATCACCACCATATATGCATGCCTAGCAGACATAATGCTGACTATGTCTCTACGTCACATTTCCCCTTTTTGTATCTAAAAGAATAATTTTTACACCCCTAAGGTAGTGTAGATGGAATGTTCTAATAGACCTATGTAAGATCCCACCCAAGTGTTTATAATGTAACAATAAAATAACAAAAATATTATCAATATATTAAAAAATTTCATGATAAAATAGATTTCACATTTATAGTAATGTATGGTAAAATGATTAAAATTTTCAATGTTTTATAAAATGCTAAATAATATTATAAGAAACACATTTTAGATAAACCATATTTAATTTATAAATATATGTGACATATATCATAAAAATGCTAGTACAATTCATTTGAATACAATATATAGTACTAAAGTAGAATACCATGGATCTATTCTAGCTATTGCACTTATACATAAATAATAAATTAGTAATACTTTACATTAAAACCCCCCAAAACAATATCCATGGCTCCGATGAGATGCATATTCAAAATCAATTTTAAATTCAAAGGGATTATAACAATTCATACATGATTTATAAAGAATATATTTCATGAATATCATCAATTTAATCTACTTTTAAAATCTATTTCATAGTGATATGAAATTAATCCTTGATTTCGCAAAATATGGTGATTTTTTTAAAAAAATATAATTAAAAACTCATATAAAAAGGCATATATCATTCTAGTGATATTTTATAATGACAATTGAGAAAACCATATATGGTTCCCCAAACCAAACCTTGAAATGAAATCGCCTACCACACACTTGGTTCATTAAAAAATCATAAAAATATCCACACACTGGATGTAAATGGAATAGTAGAGACATCAATAAGAGTTTATAAACATTCATTAAAAAATTGTTAAATAGAGGTGAAAAATAATTTTTTTGGAATGAATATATAACAAAACATACATCCAAGGTCACACACTTCACACCATGGACAACATAGGATTTGGCCTCCAGCTATAAATCAGATGAAAAATATAAAAAGCATTATGATAGATCCTTAAAAGATAGGTAAATTACATCGAAACATCATATATAATAATCTAATTATATAAATAATTGTTGTAACATGATGTATTTAATCTAACATACCAATGATGGAACAACATATCGAACATCGATACATTCATCCAGAATGATTATTCAGAGAGAAAAATCTAGCACTAGGGAGACCATATATAAATTAATGTTTTATTATGATTTATATAATGTTTTATAGAATTTAAATAGCAGTTTATATGATTAAATGATGAAATTATCCTAATTAATTCAGCCTAGCCCAACACCACTGACTAGATTGTGGCTATATCTGGATTTTTTGTTGTAATATATATAATCCCAAAATAAAATGAAGTTCTATAATATGATGTATGGAGTCTTTATATGAACTATATTCTATCACTATGTCATCAAATTGAAGATTTCTCCCTCGACCTTGAAAGTGGATTTAAACAAACACATTTTATGTATAATGATCATTGAAAGGAGACTATGTTTCCATTAAATCCTCCCAAACATGAAAGATAAGATGTAAAACATAATGGTTTAACATATATTGATATCTAGGATACACAAATTAATTATATATACTACAAAAACATTCAATAAAATTAAATCATAATATAGTTGGTCATGTACAAGGGACCACCGAATACAACTATGATGTTATCCCTATTTTAATGCAACCAGAGAATCATTATTAATGCATTACTTCCAATATTTATTAAATAATAATTATATATACATGATTTATATTTATTTATTTCATTAATCTATAATTATTCATTATTTATTTCAATCTAAGATAAATAGGTATGTCACTAACCGAGATTATGGAATAATTTTATCAATAATATATAATTTTTTGATATATTAAAATGAATGAAACCCAATGGTTATGTGTATATTTTTTATATGATAAAAAGTAAAGCCCATAATATTTTTTTTCATTGAAATATGATATTTGAAAAAACATTTACATTTATGAAATTGTGTTTTTCTTAAATAAGAATTTTTGTTTATTTTGTATATGTGTATTTATATATATATTTTTTAAATAAAAGAAAGTGATTTAAATTTGAGAAAAAATATTTTAATAAATTAATAAAATCAATTCATTAGAAATTAATGGGTTTTGAAGGAAATATAATATTTCTAATGTTAGAATATTTGTTTTTCATAAAAATACTTTATTATGTGCAACGATTGATTTTCAAATTAATGATATTGATTACAATATAAGAATTACATTAAATTAATTTGAGATAATATTTACCATTTGAAAATATATTAATCATTTAATAGTATTTGTTTGTAATGGAATATGAATAAATACAATGTCAGGATTAAAAATGAATTTTTTAAAAATGAACTACATTGTGTTTTCTACTCTTATAATAAAAATAATTTCAAATAAATATATGATCTAAATTAGAAAAAGCATTTCCATATTTGTTATAATAATTTAAAACTTTTCTATGGAATCCACTTTCTATTTTGTTCAAAATGAATTACAACTAAGGTAAAAATATGTACCTATATTCTTGTAAAAAATGTTTAATACTAGGGTTAAACTAAATGTTGTTGTTTGAAATATTCTATTAAAATATAAGAATTTGATTTTTTGAATATTTTTTATCCATAAATTATCTAATTCTGTAACCTATTTCGATTTGCTTCTACAGTAACTGTATAATTACATTATTGTATTATAATGTTTTATGTATTCACATGATTACACCAACTACACCTACAAATGGATGTCCTCTTCCAATTTCTGCATTACACATTTTTTGAAATATTTATTATCAAATAACCTAAAAATAACATTAATAACATACATAGTCATATATTATATATTTTTTACTTTCACTATACCTATAAAAAGTAGTCATAATGTGTAAACCGAATGAGATTTCTCAAAATAGTGGTAATTTCCTTTACTAATCATTTATTATTTGCATTCATGAAAAACGTCAACTAGATATTATATAACCATATAAAAATTATTAAATTAATAATTGGAATATAATTAAATTTTGTTTATATAATGGTATAACAATTTTCAATTTCAATTATATCATATGATAAAAGACATTATCTTCTGTGTGTAAAAGTGGGCTACCACCTCCACAATGCAATGTGACTCATTATAAGAGTCCACAAAATGTCATTGATAATATGGATGGATATAATGAATATGTATTATAATTATTTTATTATTAATAAAAATTAAATATAAATTATTATTTACCTTTCATTATTTATATTCAAAATAATATAAAAACATTACTCATGAATGAGTACATATTACCATCTCCACGAATTTATGTAGTTGATTGTTTATAAAAACCTCATATAAATAGTTATAAAAGTGTATATAATGATTAAATATGATACTTATATCATAATTAATATTCAAAGTATAATAAAACTATGACCATGGTGAAAGGATAAAACCTGTTTCACTAGTATATGTATATAAAATAAGAAAGCTCCCTCCCCTCAAATATTGTTTTTAATGAAAAAATTTCAATAGAGTAATCATTTGAAATATTAGGTTTATTTTTTTTTAAATATATAATATAATAATTGTATATAATTATATAGTATATTTATTAATTAAATTGGATCTTAACAATGTGGATGATTAATTATAGGACCATAAGTACCATTTTATTATACTATCTATTTTAATTTCAGGAATTTCTATATAAAACTTCCATTAGAGAAAATTATTAGAACATTATCATTTGGAAAAAAAAATATTTTATTATTCAATTTTTAATTTCTTAATATTTTTTATTAGTATCACTTTAACGTATTTATTTTTAAAATTACGAAGAAAATATTTCAAGAAAAATATAACTTATTACCTCTTTGGTCAGAAAACATTATCATTGTTCTATTTTTAATTTTAAATAATTACAAAAAATGAACATGTTTATGTTCAAATATTATTTAATGTAATTTTAAAAAATATTTCACCTTATTCTATTAATTTTTAAAGGAATATTATTATTATTTTTCGATGATTCTCCATTGTAATTTTACAAAACATTCAAATGTAATATTTGTTTCATAATTTATCACTAGAACAAATTTTCCTACTATAAATATAATAAATATGACTATATTCATACAATACATGTGTACATTATTATTTTAAAATAATATATATTTCTGAATATTTTGAATTATTTTATATCTTCAATCAACGAATGAAAACGATATTTTCTATTATTTTTCAAGAAATGCTCAATTGTTTTTTAAATGGAATTTCATATGTGTGAAAATTAAATAATTTTTCCTTTCATGAATATGGTTTATGATCTATTTAATTCATCCATTTTATAGAGTATTTTTTATGTGATCATGATATATTTTTTAAATTAATTTATTTATTCTGGCTTATAGTAATATAAATTGATGATGTTTTTATAATTATTTTCCTAACATAAGTATGTTTTTCATTATATAATGGTTGGGCCCACTAATTATCTAAAATGAATTGGTTACTGATAGATATATCCTGAGTTAACTTTGATTATGATGGGGACTAAAAATAGAACATTATTGGTCTCTCTATAGCATTATTGACATTGGAGTGATCCTTTAATAAGAAAATGATTTGTTAGAAAGTGAACCCAATCCACATTGGTAATTATTCCACCATGATTTTCATTGATTTGGAACTTAAATACACATGATTATGACACAATTCCAATGGCATTTTTATTTTGATATTCACTCATGGATAATGAATTAATAATGATGATTCCTCATTACTATGACTCATGAATTTTTTGATTTATTTTATTAATTCCATAACTCATGATTTATGATCAATGAATGACTGTGTATGAAATTTTTAATTTTTAATTATTATTTAATAAACCTATTATTATATTATTCTTGAATAAAATCAATAATTTGTATCTCCCACGTTTACCCTTAATGATATTATAAGCTCACCCATTCTTATGCTTCCAATTTCCATAGGTAATGATGAATGTTTTCATAATAAATATTTATAATCCATGATTGAAATTATTATTATGAGATTTTAATGGAAATTAATGAAATATTTTTATCATTTTTTTATTCTCAAATTGAACCTAACCTTTAAAATTTTTGGGAATTTTTCATTTTTTAATGTATCAAATATTTTTTAAAATGATGAAATATTCCTGAATTATAGTCATGAGTCTCCACAAATGGATTTGGAGTAATTTTTTTCATTTTTTCCGATTAGTTTATTTGTAATGTGAATATAAAAATTTAGAAAAATATGATGAAATAAATTTGATAAATATGGATCCTAATCTTAACATTAATTAATAAAAATGACCCCTACTTTAGGACTTATTTATAATTCATTTCATAATTCAGTGACTGATCAATTTTATTATTTTATGTTTATTTCTACAAGATTATTATTTTCCTTTAGGAAATGGCTAGAACAATGTAGATTCATGTTAATAATTAATGTTGTAGATTGTGAAATGATTTTTATCATAAGAAAATAGGAGATATGTGGTATGGAATCAAAAATATCGTATTTATGCTCACACAAATATATCAAGACATGATTCATGCTGAGATTAGGAAATAGAAAAGCAAGGGCCAACACATTATTGAGTGTTTCATGAGGAAACATTGAAATTAATTTAGTGGTCCCTATAATCCACTATTAGTTGAGAAATGTATAGCGTCCAATAAAAATATTTTTTCAATATTATTATTCTTAGAGATGACAATTTATTCTTGGTGGATTATCATTTAAAATTATAAGTATATAAATTTTGAAATATTATTAAGTATATATGGTAACATGGTGACATTAACTTCATATTATTGAATTCGTTTAATATGGTATAGTTCAATTGGTAAATTCAGAAAAAAATTCACATGAATATAATATTTAATTCCATGAGATTAAGAAAGTGATGATGAATATATCATTACATATATTGAAAATATTACAATAATTTTGTTCCATGGTTGTCTTTTTTCATTGACTTTTAATGAAACATTTATTATTTTATTAGTGTATTAAAATAATGACACGTTAATACACTATCAATAAAGGAATTTAATAGATGTCAATAAATCATTGGATGTTGTGTCTTGGTATGAATTCGGAGTGGAAATACCCATCAATATAAATAATATGATAAGAATATAATTATTTTATTTTGAGGAAATTTAATTATATGACACATAGAGAAATGAAAATAAATATTCATTTATGACAGTAGTGTGGAGAGAATAAAATAAGAAATAATATCTATGGAATTAGCTGATATTTCTTGTATGAAACGAAGGAAAATGGGAATGTGAATATAAATGAGATATAATGTGTAAATCCAATGAAAATAGTGGGGGTAATTATAGCCTAATACACTAATGAAATTCTAACTCTAAATCTAAATGGAGTATGGGATGTATGCCAACAAATTCATGAATCTTATTTTTGATGAAGAAAATCATCATTAAGACAGTCATAAGATAAGATATAAATGGATAAATCACATGATATCTACATCTTTTGTGAGGAAATATATTGAATTGGTGACTGTAAAATTAATCATCAATGGTAAAATTTAAAATCACATATTGTACACTAGTTAAACATGGAATATTATATATAAATAATTTTCTATGGGTATCATTCTACTTCCTCAATGAATAGATGTGTAATTATTACTGAATACTCTTAATGTTATTATGAAAAAATATCATGTATTTAGATCCTCGTCAATATATGTTTTTTCAAATTCACATAATATTTTTTTTAACTATTGAGTAATTTGTTGTGATTCGTTTCATATACTATCCTTCTCAATATAGATCCTTTATGAATTACTAATTAAGGGAAGTCACATTTGAATTTCAAAATAAACAAATAAATATATATTAGTGAATGGAATGTTACGAACATCCAATAATGTCTAGTTTTATTAGATGATCCATGTTTCCTAATCATTGTAGCTATCTATCTCAAATGGTCTGGGGGAATCTAAATATTGAGGGTATGCCAATTGTGCTAGAATATGATGATTTATTCCAACAAATGTTTCACAGTCATCCCCTAAAGGATAAAAATGTGTTGTAAATTTATCAAGTTATAATACTATTCCTATTTGAATGACACTTCATAGAATGAACTCAATAGAGTCTAATGAATTAATAAACACACTCAACGAGGATTTAAATAAGGGATTCATTCGGATAATTAAATCACTAAGGGATAAATCTATTGTTTTTTTAAAAAATAAATATGGGTTAATGTGTTATTTCTTTTACTATAAAAAATATTACAATATTTCTATGATGAAATCCAATAATCCACCCAATATTGATGATTCTGTTTTTAAAACCATTAAGTTTCTCATTACATTCTAATGATTGATCATTGTTCTGTATATCATTATCTTTTTCATAGAAAAGAGGAATCATTTATTACATACATAATTATGAGGTATGTAATCTAATAATTTATAGTGGTTATATTTTTAAATGTAAATTTCTCTAATATATTCATTGATATAATGAATAGAATATTTATAGATTACATTGATCGATTTTGGTATTATGAAATGATGATTCAATTATATTTTAATGGATGAAGGATGATCATGGAGATAATTTGATAATATTGTTGATTAAAATTATGAATGAAATATTGTATTGAAAATTCATTAATAATGAATTATGGAATCAAAGTGATTCAATATTAGGTAAAAGGACTATAGTAGATTTATACAAGTTGATCCCTAAATAATCGATGATACTAAATATTTTACCAGATAAAACATGGTGATAAAAATTCATATTTTACTTTTGTGGGATGGATAATATTAATGATATGTGATTCATTTATCACATATAAAAAACATGAACTATGATTATGAAAAAGGGTTAAGTGATCCATTTGGACAGATGAATGTGATGAAAATTCTAGAGAAACGAATAGAAAGTTGTGTAGTAGACCTATCAACCCAATAAAATGTGGTAGAAATAGTTTTGTGAATTATATTTATGAATAAAAATGTTCTTAGTTAATTTTTGATATAGAATGAAATGGTTAAATATTATGAATCATCCAAATTAATGATCATTATGAATGATTAGTCTACCCAAGATTCGGAACATGAAGAAGTAAGTTTTTCATTAATTATATAGAGGAATTAACGTTGTGGTGTAGTGTGTAAAATATAAGTAGATGAAAATTAATGACGTGTATATTTACATTGAAAGTTTAAATTTGATACAAATGATATATTTGGAATTAATTAAATATTTTGACCAATACATAAATTACCACCATGGAAAGGATAATATGGTGAATCCTGTTATTAGTTAAGGGACCATGATTGTGTTTTCAAGAATGGAAAAAAGGATCCAATACATATCAATATTTTCAGGATATACATTAAATTAAAATATAAAGGATAAATATCATATATTTCCTTGATTATTTTAAACCATATATTTAGTTGAGGACTATGTAGGAGAATAATAATGAAGCATATATAAAAAAGGAAGAAGGGAGTGTTCATGAGGTCAATGATGATAATGATTCATAGTTATGATTTATAAATATAAAATATTTAACAATAATGTGATAATTGGTATTGGAGGTGTTAGATAAATCTAAAACATTATTATTCACAATATATCGTTGATGTATGTATTTTTATAGATATTGGATAGCGAATTTATAGTTGTAAAACATTAATAGTGACATTCTAGCATATGTATCTTTGTTAATGGTATAACTTTATGATATGTTTCAGATATCTACTTCTAGGGGTTTTGTAATTATTACTCATATGTAAGTAGAAATAGAAAAAACAAACTAATTATATTTTCATGGGACTCCCCAGGACATCTAAATGGAAAAATTATATTTCTCTAATAGACAATCACCATAAAAAATATGCTGATTTCATTGATATCTGTGAAGAAATCATTTTTTATATCATCATGTTATAAATTGAAGAATTTGCAATATGGTATATATTAACACAATAAATCATATCAAATCAAGTTATAATGTATGTCCTGATGTTCTGTAGATGTCATTAGCATGATTTTAATAGTGTGTCGAGATTTAGAAAATTGAATCATTGCATTTGTAATATTAAATTTTATAGGATCATTAAAACCATTGATAATATTTGGTGAGATTAATACATGTATTTATAATATGGTTATGATCAACACCATTCTTCGGTAATATTTTCATAATATATTGTATTCTAATACAACATTCATATTGATCTTTATGAATCCCAAAATTTAATTAAATTCCAAACTCCAACATTTATATATGATGTTTCATATTGAAATCTATTTGTGCTCATGATAATTGAGGATAGTTTAGGAAAGGTTCTATCCAATTAGAAAAAAAATATTTAAACACCATGATAATAAAAATTTATATAAAAATTATTCTATATTATTTAGATTTCAAATTTTTATATGGTAATTATTTAAATATTTCCTTAGAAGACTATTTTGATAATTTGAATTGAGGGATAACTAATCCATATCTATATTAGCGATTATGCGATAAATTTTTCATCATGAAGTTAACATAATTCATCGAACTTCATCCAACCAAACTCCAAAATCATGATGTGTTCTAGATTTTGATTTTGTGGAAGTAGACTCTAGTTCCTTTTAATGCACTGAAAATATAGGTTATACCATTAAATCGTTATAATTTGTATCGTGAACAATGATTAAAAATATTAGATTTCAGAGTTAAAGTGTCATAAAATAATAATAAACACCTGGAAAAGGTTCTTTATAGGACTCAATAAAATAGGAAGCTTCATTAGAACATGAGGATGTACTGAGGAAAATTTTAACAAACATTTTTGTATAAATGTGAGTAAATTTCAATGATGAAAAAATTATAAGGTTGTAAATGTAACATCCCAGGTAATTAAAGAATAAATAATTTTCATATTTATTAATATTAGAGAATTAAATATGAATTTTAATTAAAAGGGGTTGCTATGTTCGATAGCGTACCCGATACGCAACGATGAGTTTCTTTGAAACTTACGTAGCACACTAGTAATATAATAATATTATGTTAGTTAACAAGTAGTCGTTGTACTGGCGGGAATGAATAGAAATAACTAAAATATGAATAGATGTGTTTTTAGATGTTTTTACATTTACCCAATAAAAGATAAAGGCTTAAAATACGGAAAGAGTTCAATTTTAGGCTTTTATACTCTAATTTTCACTAAAGGTTCACTTATCACCTTTTAATGGTGAACCGTCATTAAATATAGTTTTGATCACTCTTATACTTTCTATTGGACCAAATATAACTCTTCTTTAGAATCGGGACATCAAAATTTACTTTGTGTAAATTTGTGGTACCTTTCTGATAAAGTTCATTTTTTTTATGAATAGTGTAAAATGTTGTATTTTAATTCAAAACTGCTTTCTAACCTAATTTATTTATAAGATTAGATTATGTTTTGAATTGGTTTTGAAGTGAAATTAGAATATATTTTTACCATTTTATCCAATGGTGGTCATTAGAATCAATTTCGATTTGAAATTAGACTTAAACTGGTGTCAATCTTTGGATACTTATTGTTTTGTAAAAACACGCTATTTGATCTGGCAGCGGGAATTAATTATTAAATTAATTAATGTGACTTATATGATTTGAATTTTGTAAAATGGAATTCATTTTTGAATTCGGAATATCAAATATAGCTTAGGGTGAATTTTTGGTAATTTTCTGAAAAACTTCAATTTTTGATGAATAGTGAAACCACTAAGTGGTAATCAAGCAAACTGATTTTTCGGTTAAATGAAATTTTACCACTAATGTGTGTTGAATTTTGAAAATCCGACATACATGGTTGTCATTAAGAAGTAAAATGTGGTTCAATGAGATTAAAATAATTTTTTGGTGAATAGTAACTTATTAAGTTCTTAATCGCGATTAGTGGTAATTAGGGTAGTTTAATGTATAAATAATGCTTTAATAATATAAAATGACCTAGACACATGTCCCAACCTTATTGGTTGTGTCATGGCCGACCAAGACAAGCCATGGCCTAACTTGGGGACCCCATGTATCCACTTTAGTTGGAAAATGACAATAATATATTTTTATTTAATGTTAAAGTGAAAATGACACAAACATAATATGTTTTACGAAAACAATTTTTAAGTAGGGTTATACAAGTCCAAATTTTGATTATAAATAGTAATTGGAAAGATAAAACGATTTCCTATATCATAGTATTTTTTTTATAATTTTTATACATTAAATAAATTTAATTATTTATGACATAATAATGATGCAGCGATGACATCATTATTTGGCGATTTAAATAAAATAGAAAGATAATGTAAAATCTAAAACCTACACATGGCCAAAACCAATTGGATGAATGGATTTCGATGCCTTATCACCTTATCCACGAATTCCATCAATGTGGGACCTTTTAAAACCGAAACACATTTTCAAATAATGTAATGTTTCTTTACTTTCCAAAAGTGCCCCTCCTCTCCTCTTATAAAAGGCCCCCACCTCTACCTCATTTCACACACTCTTCAAGCCATTGGCTCGGCCAACCCCTGCCCATTTGCTCTCTCCACATCCCTCTCCTCATCCTAGAGGATTCCCTTTGGGCAGAATCCTTTCAAAGGAAGCCTTTAGGCTCAAACCAAAAGAAGTTACACTTTTTAAGGTATTTCATTCTCTCATGTTCATTTGTTTTATTTTGCTTCTCCAACCCCCTAAACTCTTTTTATTTACTTCTTTTATAACATCACCAGTATCTTCAATATACTAGGATGTTGTTATAAGATTTATTTGAGCTACACTCTCACACAACTACATCAAATGGTTTAAGAACATACGGTTTCCGTGGATGGCGAAATTCTGCCTCCCGAAACGATGATTGTTCAATACTCATTTAACACCTTCAAAGGTGGCCATTATGATGTCACTATTTTTATATATGATATATAATATGTTTATGTTTTCTTTAAGCTTCTGTTTTTTCATTTTTGTCATACCTTTATGGTTTCCATTATGGGTAAAACACGATATCTTCATTTTAGGAAGTGCGGACTACCGCCCCCTAAAAGTGATTTGATTCGTTAATACCATATGTGGGATGTGTAAAGGATAACGTTAATGATATTATATATGTTATTATACTGGAATTATAATATAACTATATATAATTATCATTTATTTCCATTAAAGTATGAGATAGAAATGAAAGTAGCGTTCATGCGTACGTACGGACTACCGTCTCCATGAACGGTGCATTTCATTTCTTATCCCCAAATGTAATGTACTATTAAAAGTACATGTATATAATGGATATATATAATTAATGATATATCTAAATGATGAATATAATTCTGGAATTAAAATATACATAAGTCTCATTTAGTTTTAATTCCGTTAATATGACAAAGAAATGAAAATAGCGTTCATGCGTACGTACGGCTTACCGTCTCCATGAACGGTGCATTTCATTTCTTACCTCTAAATGATTATGTAATATTTTAAATACATGTATGTACTGGATATATATGACATATATGATATCTACATCATGAATACCATTCTGGATATAATGAAACATTGACCAAATTAACAACATGTAAGTGTAAGAAGTCTATTTTTGACTTAAGAACCAAATACCGACAAAATAAACATTATTAACTTAAATAATTACATGATGTTAATAACATGGTATAAAAGGAATAATGAACTTGAAAAAAGTTCTTAAGCAAGTAGAGATTAACTAAAGTTTATTATTCAGGAGTTTAAAGAACGGTCGGGTCAAGTCGGATACGAGGTATGGGAACTTCTTAACCCAATTTCCATTCTTGGGGTTAATCTCCTACTTTCAAATTATGTCATTATATTATTATGTCGTATCTTGTATTTGTACTTTATTTATGTGTACTTATAGTGAATACACATAATGTATCTATTTTATTTTGAAAATCATCTTTGTATGGGACTTCGTCTCAATCTCCTTTCGTTGAGGCATATTTTATTTTATACACAACTTTCTTTTATACGGTGTATAAACCCCTTTGACTTTTACGTTTACTCAAAAGGAATCTTTTTTATACGAAGCGTTTACTAAACGACAAAAGGGAATGTTTTTGTCGTATGTATGCGGCGACAACGACTTCTCCGCCGTCGTAACCGTTATTTGAGTTTTGGCTTCCTCTACAAGCCATACCTTTTTTTAAAAGAAAAATAAATACCATGTTTTACTTTGGTATTGAAAATGGTTTTCATAATGTTTTTATTATATCAATGTGTTGTATTGATATCTCGTGATTGAAATGTGGAAATGTTATGTTTCCTTTATGCATGTTTTATGTGATATGATTATGTTATGGTTCTTGGGCATTATTATGAAGACGGGTGGTTCCGTGATAAACTAAGGGCGGGTGAGCCCGTTATAGCTCTCCAATGCATTGGGTAACGCGAAGGAGTGAAACGTTAAGGTTTCTCCGAAGAGATTTTAGGGAATATACTGTGATGGGTATTCCAAACGTAACCAAGAGGGTTACTCCCTACGTAAGAATGTTATGAATGCCTCAAGTTACCTTTATGTCTTATGATTTCTATGATTTATTCATGATTTTATGAGGTATGTTAAAGTGATTATGTTTTATGGGTAAAGTATGATTTCACTCTTATGTATGTATGTACCCATGTTTCCTTTCCATGTTTTTATAACCCATACTGAGTTTTTATGCTCATCCCAAGTTTTTGAAATGTTTTTCACAGGTCAAGGGAAAGGTACATGATAAGATGATAGAGTCAAGGATGTGTCAAGAATTAATCCATGTTTTATTTTAAATGTGTGTTCCATTGATGGGAATGAAGAATACTATCTTTATGTAACCACTTTGTTTATATGTGGAATGTAATGCAAGTCTTATGATCTAATTCTCTAAAACTCTAAACCCGAAAAGATCCTCAACGTGTAATCTTGTAATAACTCAAGATTAAGTAAGGTTTAAGGCTGGGGCCTTATAGTAAAATATTACAAAAATCTATTATGGACAATTTTTATCTTCAATTAATAATTTTTTTAAGGGCTATTGAATCAAAAAATCTGAAACTAATGTGTAGAATAATAAAACATTATAATATAAATCATATTGTAATTAATTTAAATGAAATATAGCTTTTGAAACATCATTAATATTTCATATAGGAAATTCTATTGATCCTAATGAACAATTTTGAAAAAAAATATTGGGAATTTTTTTGTAATATATATCTTGTTTGAATTATAACACATGATATAATATTTCATAGGGATTTCATGTGCAATATATGAATGAAATTAGATACATTATATAAACATGTATTATTGAAGATGAATGGAAAATAAAATACATATAACTATGGCCCCTATTAGATATATATGTTCCATACACCTATATCATAAATTGAAATTCATTAAATTACTGATTAAATAAATTTTCCAAACATATTTTATTTTTATGATACTTTCCTAGTAATTTTAAATCCATTAAAATAATATGTATTTGTTTTGTGGACTGTTTAATGTTTTTTAGTTGATTTATTTGAAATTACATATATATATTTTCTTATATTTACAGGATTTTTGATATTGTTCAATAATTAATATAATTGTTTTTTATTAGGAAATTTTTTGGAATAGTTAATGAATAGTGGTAATAGAAAATTGAATCAGGTCGCCTTTTGGAGGTCATGATTCCCACATTCTCTGAGAGACTTTATCATTTTCCAATAGATTGTAGTGTGTGAAGGGAAATGATATGTCATATTTATAGAATCATAATTATTTCCTAGATATAATATATATTTCATAATTACATCGTTAAAAATCTCCACATAAAGTGGTGATGATAAATCAATTACATTGATACATTGAGATGGGAGGTCATTCCAATGAATGAGAGATGATTCTATTTTCCATTTTATCAATAGTAGGTGGTAATTGGATGTAAAATAATAAAACTAACCAATAATTGTTTGTGATACGAGAGTATTTTAACTAGTAAAATTTTGTACCCCAAAATATTAAAATAAGATCATTGTGTTTGATAACTTATTTAACAAAAAATTACAAGAATAGAATTAAATATAACAACCTGCTACATTATGATATATTTATTTTTGTATAAATTACTTCCCTAAAATAGATATCATTAAAGACAACATTTATTTTATCATGTGTTACATGAAAAAATATTCTACATTTAAGTGAAAGCAATATTTTGTTAATATTTCTTTATCTGTGACAACTAAGGTTAAACGAAACCTGGCATACTATACAAATATAACTATTATTTATCATGCTAGTGATCTGATATCCATTAGAATCGAAGTGATTAATACAATTAAATATTTTATAAAAATATATAATTAATATTAGTTGATTTTATTTTTATTAAATATAAATAAAATTATAATCATTTAAAATAAAATGAGTATTATGATTTGGTCTTTGACCAAAGCATTACCTTTTAAAAAAATTTAAAATAAAATGAGTTGTTTTCTGAGAACTAAATTTCAATTAAAGTCAATTTGATTCCCTTTGCATACACAATGTAAAATTACCCTTAAATGATATTATAATTTTTAATATAAATGAACAAAACGTTTTCATCAAAATACCATGATTATCATAATTTGAATGTTTGAGATATTTCAGAAATATTTTATTTTTCGATGAATAATGAAAAATTCTAATTTTTATTAGATACTACCATTTTGAATAAATTATTAATTTTTTTATAATATATTTTTAATTAGTTCAAAAGAAAAAATTATTCAATTGTATATAATTTAATATAATTTTGTGCTTCAGTGTCATTTGTATATCAAATTTTAATATAAAAACAATGTAATATTTTTAAAATTTTCACAATGAAACCCCCCTCTCTCATTGCTTCTACAGGATTAATTTTAAATTAATATTTTGAAATTTTATGAATATAATATTAAAAAAATGATTTCATATTTGAAATCATATTTATTTTTAATTCCTAAAAATAACAACCTAATTTTTTAGCAAAAGTACCCATAAAATGTGAAATGGTTGATTATAACATTTAAGGTAACAATTGATTTACCAAGTTGTAAAACTAAGATGTTATTAGTTTAAAATGACATACAAACATTTCAATAACCCATTTTATGTATATATTTTTTCATTATACAGTCTAGGAATGATACTGGTCCATTATATGTGCCATCATTCATGTAAAAAATATGGGTGGAATCCAGTATTTTAAAAAAAATAAACTATTCCACACACCCCACTTATTAAATAAAACCTTATATCCTATCTTATTCACAACTTAAAGAAATTTTTTATCACCCAATAACTACCTAATACACTTACCACCATCCATCTTACCATCCTTTATTGCATATTTTTGGCATAAATCTACCCTAGGACAGATTTGGTTGAATCCTAATGAGGATACCAGAAGAAGAGGCAATATTCTACAATCAGTATTTTTATATTATTTATCCCCTCACATTGTTATATTACTATAAATGTATGATGATATAATATCCCAATTATCATTTATATACTATTATATTATTAATAAAATGGAATGACAAACATGTAACGACCAAAAATATTATCAATGAAAATTCCCCTTGATCTAATTAAATTCATTGATATTTAAAATGGTTATATAAAAAAATAAAAATACATGGTTCTATATTTTTTTATTTTAAAATAACATTATAAATTTTTATTGTTTCTAATAAAACCTTTTAACGAGGAACACATGATTTGTATAAAAACAAGGCTTTAACAAATCTAATTTACTCAAAAAAAAAGATGTAATTGCCTCATCCTGTAGAATTACTCCATACGAAGCCCATTTGTCAGAGCTCATAGAGGAGGTAGTTTCACTGAGATTCCCTCATGACCAATCCCAATGCTGAGCTTCTACACATTAAGCTTGAATAAAATCACCTACAGGAGAACTGGAAGTTAATAGATATTACCACCTGAGAGATTTTATTTGAGCCACCCCAAGAGTCTTTCATCGTCACACTCCTTACCCTCAGGTATTGTGTGAGTGTTAGAAGGGGTTATGGGACAAGAACCTATCACTTTGATTAAGTGCATTATTTTTGTGTATAATAAGTAATATACATTCATTTTGTTATTATTACTTTGTAAATGGTATTTACAACACGAATAGTGTTTTGGTTAATATTTTAATCATTTATGAAATTTATTTTGATGAATTATTGGATATTTTCATTAAATAATATTTTTATAAAATATTATTACTATATTAATTTTTATTAAATATAAATTTTCTTATAATTTTACGAATACATTTGTAATATTTATAATGGTTTGAAAATTATTTTTCTCAAAACCAATAAATTTTCAATTAATTTTGGTTTTTATTTTAAATGTAAAAATTCAAATATTAAGAAAATTATTTATATAAAATTAATATCAATTCTGGATTCAGGAAATCAATATTATCTAATGTTGAGTTTTGCATAATTTTCATAGACAATCGGATTTTTGTATAAAAATTAAATATCATTTCCTTATATAATGTTTTATATGAAATCATAATGACCCAATAGTGATGTAAAAAATATTATAATTTTGATATTCCTCCAATATATGATTTAAATTTAAAATAATGTAATTTTATATTTTTTTTATTAATTTATCAATGCCTTAGTGGACCCTCCAATACTTGTGAAACATTCTAACATTTTAAAATTATTTCCTTGATAGAGTATTTAACCTCTACTTATGATGGCCAAATATTTTAACAATTAATTCCATTGGACTTATAAAATAATTTTTTCCACTCCCCTTTGGAAAAAATATAAGAAAAAATAAGGGATAAATTGTGGTTCGATTAGTTTAATATACAGTGGAAAAATCCTAAATAATAATGAATTGAATATCATTTCCCACATAAACCCAACAAATATCCCACTCCTCTTCACAAAACACCTTTGGAGAACAACAATAATCTTCCCTAATGTCAATAAAATATCCCCAAGGTGCCTCTAGCTCCCAAATATCCTCTCTGTCTCAAACCACTCTCATGCCATTGGGATCACATTTCCATGTATGTGATTTATTCTATTCTCATTTTATCCCATGATTATTTATATTGTTATTATCATTTAAATTTAATTAAAAATGATTGGTTATGATTAAGAACCTCTGCCATACTTACCTCCTAATGATTTAATGATGATATACATCTTTTCTCTCATTAATACCTCCCATTTACACGTATTATAATGCTGAAATTTCATATGAGTTATTAAATTTTTCTACTTTCATCATATTTTTATGTTATTTTACAAATTTTATTTCCAAATTACATATATTGGGAATGGTATATATTTTAATCCCTTACTTTCCATTTCATGAACATATAATGAGATACCCCTTTATCTCTTTTCAACATTTTTATGAACATTTATGCCATGTAATTATGATTTCCAAATTGTGCTTGGCTTTCCAATCCAAAATCATTAAGTATTGAATACCATACCCATGTCTCTATCATGGTTATTAACGTTTATATAAATATACATATTGACTGGTACTTACATTTATGTATTACACAATCATTAATTGTGTAATAACTTATGATTTTGAATGATTTCATGTTATATAAACCATGTCACACACCTAAGAATTAAAATTAAATGTTTATAAAGGGTGTTCCCAGATACCTCTACAATTCATTGGGTAATGATTAGTATCATGATACTCTATGTTAAATGTGGGTTTAATCAGGATAATTAAATTGACATTGGGTTTACTCTTGCAAATTCAAGATTAATGAGCTTTTACTCATGATACATGTTCTATGAACCATGGATTATGCTAATATCATGTTAAATGTTGTTTCCACATCTTCATGTGATGATATGCATACTATATTGTGACATTATGTTCATGTTTCTCTTATGCTCCATTAATATCACTAATGCCTTACATGTGTTGTATTCTTCATTTTATTCCTTTTTTACTACCTTAATGGGTTATATAGATCATCGTTTTCTTATGTATCTCCAGAGGTAATCTATTGAAATGTTATGTATAAAGGAATTTTGTGGTCATATAAATGAAGCATTCATGAAATATGTTTTTTATGTTTTATATAGTTATATAATGATCATTATATTCAAATACACAAGACCTATTGGTCCTCAAAGTTGTTATAAGTGAATGTTTATGTAATAACAAATGTTAATGTGTGTAATAAAGAGATGGTTTTTTATAATAGGTATAAATGGATAGGATTACTTAATTATTGGATTAAGATTAGAAAACCATAATAAAATCCTTTGGGATAAGACATGTATAATAAAAACATCCCTAAATTTTGGTGAGTATATAGTAATTGGAATGTAATCAAATACCTCCAATTATCTATAAAAACAAGTAGAGATGGATCTAGTAGAAATATATCTAGGGGTAAAACCTAAAAACACAACATTGAGATTAAATCGAATGGGAACTAGTTCACAAAAACGGGCCATGTTCCACACTTGGATAAGACAATCACGAGGGATATTCATTAGTAAATTAATAATCGTAATTTAAACCATTTTTAAGGGAATAATAAATTCCCATAAAAATATATATCAGAAATTAGATCATGGATTACATAGTTTGAAGCCAATAAGTACATAAGTTAAGGAAATATATATAATTCTTATGTATCAGTTTTCTCATTGGATTCCCCTTTATGTATTTTCCCTAAAATTCCTTTTATTCCATAAATATACAGTAATTGGAGGACCTGATCTAACAACATATGTGAAACTAAATGTGACCAATGTTCTAATGAGATGATCAATCCGATAGGAACGGAAATAAAAATGATTTTCATGATAATATCTCAGTTAAATCATGTTTTGAATATAAACAAGGGGCTAGATGAATGTCCACCCCCTCCCAAAAAAAAGAACATGCCGAAATAGAGAGCTTCATTAGACAAAGTCCTCTTACTTTTAATGAACCATCTAATCCCCCAATCACAGAACAATAGATGAAATACATTGAAAATATCTTCTCCATCCATCAATGTTCTAAACAAATGATGTTTCTCATGAATTCTTATCGTATAGATGGTGAATCTGATCAATAATGGAAATTGATCAAAAACAGAACTCTTAATGAATAGATTGAGGTGTTGGAATGGAATGGTTTCAGTAAAATGTTATTTTTATAAATATTTTTCAGGCACCCACCAACATAAGATGGAATGGTATTCCATTCTCTCAAGAAAAAAATTAATAATCCTTCAAATCATATGTGGGAAACATTACAAGGCTTGCATGATATGCCTCATGCATTTTCATTACCCCCAAATGCAAGTTTGAACACTTCTTTAGTGGCATAAATCCTTGACTAAGGAACACCTAGGTGAACCATGACTTTAATATCTATTAGTAAATATTTTGATGTACCCAAAATGTATAAATGGAGATCAGTGATTCTCAAGGGTATCATGGGGATAAGAAGTATAAATTTGGAAATGATTCTGATGGGTGGATGGTAAAATCCAATGGTGCTAGGAAATTTCATCTCCCCACTCTACATATATGTTGAATGAAGTACCACAATACTTTCCTTAAAGGGACAAGGAAATGCTTTTGGTGTAGAAGAGAAGGGCCCCTATCCATTAACTGGTGACAAGAATAACCTGCAACTATAATAGAGGAGAGTAAGTCTCCATTCAACCCTCAACACATTTTTTCACTACTTCAACTCCAACGCACTAAGGAACTTTTCAAAGTAGTTCCCTTAGACAAGGGATTTTTTGGGAAACAAAAAACCTCAATGGATATAATGGAGACATTTTTCCATTTATATCATAGAAGAGAACCCCAACAATGAAGTGGTTATAGGTACGCTAGTTAGTATTTCGGGAATAGAAAACATAATTTTTATTCTAGTTATATGGATTCTTTTATAACTAAATTGTTTCTACAACTATCACAATATGACCAAAAATCATTAAAGTAGGGATTTCAATGAGAATGGAAAATGGGGAAATCATTGCATCACATGAATATAACTCCTCCCCTATAATAATATCTAGATTGAAATTCTTGGAGAACCTCTTCATACTCCCTCTTGTGGAATTTGAATAAATTATTGGCATGTAATATCTTTCCCTATATAGAGACAACATAAATTTCCATGAGAGGGAAGTCACTATCTATAAGGAGAATCGACCCCCTATTCTCAAAAATGTCATGGAGGATGATAAATCTTCTTTAGCACTATCATCTCCAGTGTGGATATTAACTAAATGTGACAAAGCATATCTTACTGATATGATTGTGCCTATGATGCAACCATCCTTTATGTCATCCATATTTTGATGGAATTCATTGAAGTGTTTCCGGAGGAATTTATGGGTCTTCCACTTAGATGAGATGATGAATTATCAATTGATCATATAACTAGGGAATTTCAAATATCAACGACTTTGTATAGAATAGTTGTTGCGGAGCTTTAAAATCTAATGATAAAAATACAAGAAAATATAGAGTAAGGTTTTATATTCCAAAGTGCTTCACTATGGATTGAGATTGTCCAATTTATGAAGAAAAAGGATTGGTCAGGGAACCTTTTCCTTGATTATCATGAGCTCCACAACATCACGAAAAAGAACAAGTATCCTTTGCCCAGAATTAATGACTTGTTTGGTCTACTATGAGGAGAACAATACTTATCTAAGGTGGATCTAAGGTTTCTATATTCCCATGTAAGTGTGAAGAAAGTGGATATCACCTATAATTAGTTTTGTACAGGGTACATGCAATATGAATTTATAATAATGCATTTTGGACTCAATAATTCCCCATTAATCATAATGGACATTATTGAATAGGCTATTTAAAGATTACCCTGAAAAATATTTTGTAGTATTTATATAAAATTTCTAATATAGTCTAAAACCCAAGATGAGAATGAGGAGAATCTATGCAGCATACTAGTGACCTTGGAAAAGGAGATTCTCTACGAAAAGTACTTCATGTTGAGTTCTGGTTGAATGAGGCCTCATTATTGGGTTATTTCATCACATTAAATGGGATATATATAGATCCCTCCAAGATAGATGAAATTAAAGGAGTTTTGAGGAAACATTAGTTATTGATATCAATAACTTCCTTGGGTTTTAAGGATATTATCGACGATTCGTGAGAAATTTCACACGATTGTCAAAACATTTTTCTATGAAAGCATGAAAGGGATTGAAGAGATCAAGGACTGATTAATGTTAAGAGAGCATAAAGTATTTTAAATGCATGCTTATCACTACATTCATTCTCACACTACACACAAGTGGAGATCTTTTTGGGGTATTTAGTGATACTTCAAAGAAGGTCACATGATATGTGTTAATGAAAAATTAAAAATAATTATCATATTCTTCATGGAAATTTATTGTTCATTGGAAAAACTATCCAAAACAAGATCTGGTGTGGGTGGTACTAATATTCACATTAAAAATTCAGTGACATTACCTATTTTGGGAGAAGTTTGAAATATATACAGATCACGAAATCAAAAAGTATATATTCACATAGAATGAGTTGAATATGAGCTAATGAATATGGTTATAGATGATCAAAGTCTATTACTACTCAATCCATTACCTCCCATGGAATGTGATCAAGGTGGAATATGTGTTAATTAGAAAGGACTTAACGATTCTATCATTGATGATAATTTAAATGGATCACATATTCTTAGATTTAATGATGATAGAAATTAGAATCATAAATAATTGAACATAATAATTCCTTTCGCATGTTATTGCTCAACCACTTCTGTTATAATGGTTAAAGGATGTTAAAAAGTATAATGTGGGAATTCAGAGGAATGTTGAAACTATCAAAATAAGGGAATCCTCAGAGTTCAATGTTAACAAAGAAGGAGTTGTGAGATTTGGGACAAGACTATGTGTTTTATAGAATTTGGAGTTTTTGAATGAAATTTTTTATAATTCACATAGTTCAAAATTATCCATTCACCGAGGAAAAAAATCACCTATCATGATCTCCGAGAGAATTATTGGTGGGATTATATGAAGAATGTGATCAATGAGTATACATCAATGTGCCTGGTATGTGAGAAAAATAATGTTGGTTGTAGAATTTTAAGGGGATAATGTAACCATTACCCATAACAACATGGGAATGGGAGAACATAACCATGGACATTTTCACTAGACATCAATAGACAACCAAATAAAAAAATTCTATCTGGGTTGTTGTGGATTGTCTTAAAAAGGCAACACACATCACTGAAAATAAAGAGGATTTCTCAATAGATAAACTGGAACTGATATAAATAAGGGAAGTGGTAAGTATTCATGGAGTACCAAAATCTATAGCATCCTATAGAGATCTAAGATTCACCTCTATGTTCGGGAAGTGTCTAAAACACGCTATGGATACTGAGCTAACATCAGTATGGATTATTATCCTCAAGCCGATAGACTATTTGAGTGGACTATGCAAACACATGGAGAAATGTTTAGTGCCTTCTCAATGGAATTTAAAGGTGGATGAAATCAACATGTTCCTATGGTTGAGTTCTCTTACAATTATAGTTTCCACTCAAGCATCCAAATAGATCTTTATGAATCACTGTATAGGAATTGGGGAAGAACCCTAGCATGTTGGGATGATGTTGTGGTGTGAAAACTCCTAGGTCAAAAAATGGTCGATAAAATAGTAGAGATGGTTAAGACCAACCCGAAGAACATTAAAACAACATAGAGTCGAAAAAAGATCTATACTAATAATCATTGACAATTCCTGTAATTCAATGTTGGGGACATGGTATTCTTCTGCATATCACCATGGAAGAGAGTATTAAGATTTGGGAAGACGGGAATGTTTAGTACAAGGTACATCAAAATTTTTGAGATCCTTGATCACATTCAAGCAGTGGCATATAAACTAGAACTCCCACCAATCAAATCTCGGGTACATGATATATTCCATTTATCACTCTTGAGGAATAATATACTTGATCCATCGCATGTACTCAATCCAAAGGTGGTACCATTATAGATTGACCGCTCTAATGAGGAGAATCTAGTGAAGATCTTATATTGAAAGGAAAAATTTATTAAAAATAATATAATGACCATCATCATGGTTTTGTGGAGAAACCACAAGTTTGAATAAGTAATCTAGGAAATAGAGGAAGTGAGGAATCAGAGTTACCTTTATCTATTTTAGTGTGGGAAATGAAAATTTTGAGGGAATGTTTTTATAATGGGGGACGATTGTAATGACCCAATATTTTATTAATGAAAATTCTTGTTGATTTAATAAAATATATTATTATTTAAAATGGTTATATAAAACAAATTCACATACTTGGTTTTGTGTTTATTATTCCAAAATACCATTAAAAATTATTATCATTGCTAATATATATATTGAACAATTACCACATGAATAGTATAAATATTGGGCATAAAAATCCAATTTAATTTGATAAAAGTAGATATTGCCTTATCCAGTTGAATTGCCACATATGAAGACCATTTTTCGAAGAATGAAAATGTGATAGAATCTCTAGTATTTCCACTTGACCAAGAAAAAGCTGAGCATAAATATTTTATGATTGAACAGAATACAAAACTGGGGAAGTGTATGTTATTAGTGATTACCACCCGACTGATGCTATCCGAGCTGCCACAAGAGTCTATCAAGATCAACCACCATACCCTTAGGACATATTCATATCTTATAAGTGGTTAGGTAAGAAGACCAATGAACTATGATTATGTATATATTTTTTGTAATAATGAATATACATTCATTTTATTTTAATTGCTTTGTAAATGGTTTTTAAAACACAAATAGTATTTTTAGTTAAAATTTAAATTCAATTAAGAAATCTATTATAATGAATCAAAGGATTTTTAAATTAAAAAATATTTTTATAAAATATTATTAAAAAATTAATTTTTATTATATATATGTGTTTTTATAATTTTTATGAAAAAAATGGTAATTTTTATTAAGGTTTGAAAACCTTTTTTGTCAAAACCCATGAAATTTCAATAAATGTCCGTCGTCATTATAATATATAGAATTCACATATTTAGAAAGAAATATAGATAAAATAAATATCATTTTTGGATTCAGGACATTAAAATTATATAATGATGAATTTTTCATAATTTTATGAAATTGTCATATTTTTGGATAAAAATTAAATGCAGTTAAATTATATAATGTGTTTTATGACATCATAATAACCTAATAGTAAACTAAAGAAATACTATAAATTTTATATTCATCCAATATATGTTTGTACTATAATATAATGATATTTCATAATTTTTTTTAATAATTTTATAATGCCTTAGTGGACCCCACATGACTTATAAAATATTTTAATATTTTAAAATGGTTTCATTGAAAGTGTGACTCACCACCATATAAGAAAGCCCAATATTTAAATTTTTTTGGATAATGGACATATAAAATAATGTTTTCCCCTCCCATTTGGAAAATTCGTTGGGAAAAACCATGATATGGTTTGTGTTATTGAAAATATTAATGTGTAGTGTCCAAAACCTAAATTAAAAAGAACTCCCTCTATTTTCTTATATGTAGTCATTCTATCTCCCATTCAACTTAACTCAAATAATTTGGATCTCGACCAACCTATTACCTCCTCTCTCAAAAATCCTATGAAGGTGCCCCAAAATCCCAATAATCTTCTCTAAACCCTCTCCCATGCCTTTGTGATCACATTTCAATTTAAGTGATTTATTCATTTCTCATTATTGTCCTTGTTTTTTATGATTGTATTCCATTTTATTTTCAACTAAAAATGGTTGTGTGTGATTTCAAAAATCCCCAATACATCAATATATATGTTTAAATGATTAGATTCCTTTTTTATTTCTCATTAATCCCTCCCATTTACACCCGTTACCTAGCTGAAATTTTATATGAGTTATTATATTTCTTCTCTTTCTTGAAGTTTCTTTATTACATTGCAATACTTATTTCCACATTCCATATCATGGAAAATTTATATATAAGAACCCCTTACTTTGAATTTCATGTAAATAGTATGAGATACAAATTTATCTCTAATAAACGATTTTATGATCTTTTATTTTACACTGTTATGCTTCAAAAATTGCGCCTGACTTTTCCAATGCAAATTCATTATGCAGTGAATACCATTCCCAGTTTTCTATCAATGTTATTAACATTTATGAACATATACATATTGACTGGTACATAAATGTATGTATTAATCATTCATTAGTTGTGGAATAACTTATGATGTTGAATTATTCAATGTCATATCAGCCTTGTGACACACATGTGCGTGAAATGAAATGTTTATAAAGGGGAGCCCTGATAACGCTCTAATGCATATGGAAAAGAATGGTATCATGGTACTCCATGGGAAATGATGGTTTACTGCTGATAATTCATGGTCAATGTGGATTTAATCATTCCCATAGTTCAATGAGCCTTGTCTCATGCAAATATCATTCTTAATTCCATTTCCACATTTCTATATTATGATAATCATATTATATCAATGATTTATGTTTATGTTTCTCTTATACTCCATTGATATAACTATTCTATAAATGTACTACATTCTTTATGTTATGAATTTTTAATTCCTTAATGTGAATTAAATATCCCGTTTTTCATTATGAATATCCCCAGGATAACCCGTGAAATGCTAAGTATGAAGGAATGTTGTGGTCATGTAAAAGATGTTTTCTATAATGATGTTTTATTTTATGTTTTAAGTATTAATGTAATATTTATAATATAACAAGACACTAGACCTATCAATCCTCATATTAGTATTAAGTGAATGTTTGTGTAGTAAATCATGTTTAGCTGTGTAATAAATATGAGGTTTGTAATACTACAACTTTATCCACTTCTATAAAATGTGTTATGAAATCATCGTTCGTGTGTTCGGTGGACTACCACCTGTCAAACTGATGCCATTCATTTTTCCGTTATCATCTCCCAAGATTGGGTATATAGTGGATATATAGAATACATCTCATATATATAACACAATTATACATATTTAGTAAATAGAGTTTATATAATTTTTTACCTTCTATTATGTAAGTGATGTGATTACATCTACCTCCTCATGACGTGATGCGATTTCTATTTCACTAGCACATCAAATGAAATACGATAAGGATATATTTAGTGACTATATGTTTCATAGTTGGAATAATTATGATATTAATTACTTACATAATATTTTTTAGAAAGAATTTGTAAATTGTTTTACATTTTCTCTCACATAATGATTGTAACATATTTATTATATGTGTGGACTACTGCCTTCACAGTTAAATGCGCCCCTCAATTTATCATCACACAACATTGATAAAATATATAACTATATAATATTTTATATATTATATTTTTATAATTTTTGAAATGTAATATGTTACATAAATTTTTTAAATATTGATCAAAGGAGAATATAAATGTTACTCATGCATATGTATGACATGTCGTCACCATGAGCATAACAAATATAATTTTTCATAACCGTCAATAATGATTTGTTTTAAAAGTAATATTGATGTAAATATATTATAATTATATATATATTATTACTTTGGAGGTAAATAAACTATATAATATGGATAAGAACATGAATTTCATGACCAATACTGAATGAAAAAATAATGAAATTAATACCCGAAATAATGAGACTGATAAATGAATTCAATTGAACGCATGATAAGTTGTTATAAAACAAAAATATATTATATTATAAATATGAATATGGGTCTAGAATAAGTTAATAACGTTTTTAAAACAAATATAAAATATTTTAATTAATGTTTAATCACAACCAAAGGTGAGAGATGTATTTCTTACTATAATTTCAATTGCATGGTAAAAATTTATTCTTCATTTATTATCTCATTCCATGATTATGATTATAAGGTATTTCAGTTATCTTTTGTTTTATTTAAAATAAATTTATATGTATTTTTAGTTTAGTCTTATAATAATAAATTTTATTAATTCTCACTTCAATTTTATACTAATTATAATGGTTATATTCACAATACTATTCAAAAAAATATGGTTTATTAAAAAATTATAGATGAATGAAATTATTTTAATTTTTTTAATAAATCTATTTATTTTTTATATTTGTCAGTTTATTCATGATAGGTTTACTTATTAGTTACATTTTATACTCTTTGGTACATAAATTATTTGAAACAATGATTTTAAATTTTTTTTAATATTTATCTGTTATGTATGATATATGATTTCTTCCAAAAACATGGTTTATAAATTTAAATTAATTTTTTTACCCCCAAAAATGATTTCCTAATATTTTTATTTATTTTAATATTTTCACATATTTCATTCTAATTAATAATACGTGTATTAAAGAAATTCCATTTGGATTTTACCAAAAATATTAATGGAATCATCTTATCAATTTTTCATCAGGGATCCATTATAACATTTCAGAACTGAAAAAGGAATGTTATTTTTAAATTATATGAAATTCTCAAAATTAACCACCACAATTTCAATAATTTATTTAATGTTTACATTGAAATATTAAAATTACATTTTTATATAAATTGTTTTCATTATATTCTATAATTTCATTGTTTTTAAAATTAATTTTTAAATAATAAAATTTCTTCAATAATATTTTACTGCAGAAAAGGATTTTCAAAATGAGAATGATATTTTCCCAAATAGTGTTTTTCAAATTTAATTTTATACTATTTTTATTCATCAATTACATCATCCCTCTATTATTAATCCACTAGGTATATATTTAATTGATATCAACCATATTTTTCCTATATATGGGTAAAGAGCGTTTTGGCTAAGTAATGTATTGAAAATTACATCATTAATTAATTTTTAATGTAATTAACAATCCCTTGAATTTTTTGATTTCCTACAGACATTATATTTCACAAAATATAAAAATTATTTTTCATGGATATGTTTTTTGGTTAATCTATATAGAATTTTTATATATGATGTTTTAAATTGATATTTTTTTGATTGACTAGAGAAATATTCAAAAGAAATCCTTTAACTATATATATTTATTTTTATTTATAGGAAACATGTTTTAAGAATTAATTATATTATTATAATTATTATGAATTATTTGAACTCGTAGTAATGATTATGGACTTTTTATAGAAATCAGCTCGATGTATAGACAAATTTCATGTGTCAAATCAGCTAGAAAAACCATTTGAGTATGTACCCTTTAGTTTTGAACTGTCTTGTAAAATTATTGACAATAGAGATATAGTTTTCCAATATTGTTTTTATTGTACAAAATAGTGTAAAAATTTCTTATTAATAGTTATAAAAGTAGTGGTGTCTTGTTCTTGATACATAACATCCAAATATTAAGAAATTCCTTAATTGAAAAATATGTTATTATTATTTCCCAAATCATATTTTTTAAGGTATTATCTATGGATGCATTCTATAATATATTTATTTAATGAATTTCATGTTTATTTAGTTCTTTACCTTCATATATTTATTTATAATTGTCTGTCCATGATAGTCGAAAAAATTAAACGGCTTGTGTATTTAGTTATTTACATTTAAATGTAGATTATGACTATTGATTTAAGAAATATTAAATTTTATATAACCCTAACTAAACATTTGAGATTAAATTTATTTTGGTTCCCTTCCCATGAATCTAAAAAGTTCACTAGGATGGATATAAAAGGTTATTCTATATGAAATATTGACATTAAAAAAATATGATTTAATTTTTTTTTCAAATGTCATAAAAGGTACTTGTATGTACTTAATTTACCTAGACAATATAAAAATTCATTAATATGG